>JANBXA010000642.1:31817500-32152500 GCA_030556225.1 Cricetiscus sungorus
CCTGTGCTCTCAGACGTTCATGCAGAGCTAGACAGAATCACACGGAAACCTGCTTCCGTTTCTCCTACAACACCCACATCGCCCACGGAAGGAGAAGCCTCCTGAAGACACCAAACAAAGCCATTTGTTCATTCTCCTGGGAAACGTCAGCTTGCCTCTGCCTTTCCCTTCCAAGCGGGAGTTTGGGGCCTGGAAGCTTTTACAGACAGACTTTTTTTTTTTTTTTTTTTTTTTTTTTTGTGACTGCCGATTTTTAAAAGAGGAGCTACACAGAAGAAAGACAAATGACAATTTTACATTATGTAGAATAACTGTTTGCATTGCTGTTCTGCATAAGGAAGAATTTTGGATTTTTAAAAAAAGAATCAAACTGTGTAAGACTGCAATAGAATCAGATGATCCTGTTCTCCAGGCTGTGTAAGCCGCATAGGAGCATTAGGGAAGCACAGAAAAATATGTGATTTGGGCAGTTGATTAACTGAGAAGTCTAAATTGTTTAGGTAAGACTATTGCAATCATTGTTAAAGATACCGTACGTTTTCCCGAAGAACACTGATCAGTTGTCAGATTTCACACCAACAATAGTGTAGTCCCACCCGAGGCACAGTTGTCTCACTCCATGATGGTGTAAGTTACCACTAAAAGGGTTAGAACCATTGGCCAAGATGCTCCTCTGGTCAAGAAAGCAAGCACATCTCCTGAGTGTGAGAGATGCAGAGGTTATGAACATGTAAGGAGAGGACCGGCTTTGCAGTTGTCTATACAAACATATATGGCTCTGCCTTAATATACTCCTTCTTTGTTCGTGACTTTCAACTGTAATCGGTTAATAAAGTATTTATTCTCTGCATTCAGGGTCAAATAATGTGTTGCCTTTTCTTATATTTCAGTTTGATTTGTCAGCTAAGGAATGAAATTTGTTAGTAATTTGAAATGATTGACTTAAAAAGATTACTAAGCATTCTGATCTTTCTCAGAGGCAAATGAACAGGTGAAATTCACTCATGAGTTTTATTTGGGAGTTCTTGATCAGTACCTTCTCCTATAGGCGTGTAGAATTACAGGTTGTTTTTTTTCCCTGTTAGGCTTTGAAGGAAGTAGGATGCCATATATCTCAGGCTAACCTTTTATTTACTGTGTAGTCTAATTTTTTCCTACCCCCCTTTTTGTGTGTGTGTGTGGGAATGTCTGAGACAGAATCACATAGCCTAGGCAGGCCTTGAACTCCTGATCCTTCTGTCTCTACCTCCCCAGTGTTGGGATTGTGGCTATGCACCATTGTGCCTTTTTTCCCTGTGGCACTAAAGACTGAATATAGCACTTTGTACATGAGAGCAAGCACTCTACCCATTGAGCTACGCCCCAGCCAGGGTGGTTGGTCTTTTTTTTCCCCCCAGAGACAGGGTTTCTCTGTGTAACAACTCTGGCTATCCTGGAACTTGCTTTGTGGATGAGGCTGGCCTTGAACTCACAGAGATCCACTTGCCTGTGCCCCCTGAGTGCTGAGATTAAAGGTGGGTGCTACCACTGCCCAACCAGGACAGTTTCTATACCAACATTGCTATGAATAAACCTTAAAGAACCAAAACTCTGTGTGTGTTTATGTCTAGGAATTCACATGACCTGGTACATGTATGCATTTAGAGGTCAGAGGACAGCTTTTATAGTTGGTTTTGTCCTTCCGCTGTGTGTGTCCTGGGAATGAGGCTTTGTTGTCAGGTTGGCAGTAAGTGCCTTTAGCCAGTGAGCTATCTCACCAGCCCTGTAGACTCTTAGTTAATGGGTATAGTTGGGATTTTCTTGTTTTGGTATTTTGGTCTGAATTTTTTATTCTTTGAGAGCATATGTACACACATATACAGTGTATTTTGATCATATTCCCTTCTAACTCTGCTGACCCTCCTCCAATGTATCCCCTTCCCAGCATGCGTCTTACATTTTTTTATAGCCCACTGAGTTCCGTTAAACACATGGGTTTGGGCTAGCCAGTGAGCAGCATGAGCAGCCTAATAGCAGCTACATCCCTCTTCTTCCCACAGTAGTGATATCAGCCAAACTCCTTAGCTAAGGGTCTTTGTGAGGCCCCTCCCATCTCTGCTGGGATGTTGGCTGATGGCCTTGTGCAGGTGCGGCTGCTGTGAATTGAAGTGTGGCAGCCATGTTATATCTAGAAGACAGCCAGTGTTTACAGTGTCTGTGTTCTCTCTTTGGTGATCTTCTCTGAGCTTAAGGAGCAGGTGCTGATGTAGATGTCTGGGTCAGGGCTGAAGACTCAACAGTCACTCCCTCCCTCTGATAAGGTGCAAGCAAGTCTCTGAATTAACCATTCCTCACTGCGGACTGAAACTCTCTGACTAAGGATGAGAGCTGCACAGATCTGCAGCCATAAATATAAGTACGTTGGATATCACGACTCTTGCAGAGCCATAGTGGGTTGCCCTCTAAAGCATGACTGCCGTGACCAAGGGCTTTTGGCCAGCTCTACAGATTCATTCAGGCTTGGACATCCTCTTGTGGAGTAGGACCTCAAAAGTCAATCAAAAAGTGATTGGTTATTCCCTTAACAGTCATACCACTGTTGCTGGTGCATCTTACCTAACATTGAAACCATATCCTACTATGTAGCTCAGCCTGGCCTAGAGTCTGGCATTGTCCTGCCTATGACATTCACCTTCCTGCTCCCACCCCAAATTAGAAGCTATTCTTAAGCTTGGCAATTGCACTAGAGTAGTGAGTATGTAAAAACAAGTGTGACCAGTTCTGCCTTTTTTATGAACTCAGTTTTCAGTGCTTGTTTTAGGATGTCCTTAATAATGTGTGTTTTTTACCAAAATTCAGCTGAGAAAAGACATCCACATTTGACCTATTAGTCATTTCAGATGGACTTGTCTTTATTGTTATGATTTAAATCTTAAATATCCCCTTAGGCTCTTTATTTAAATACTTGCTGGCACTCCCTGGTGGTACTATGGGGGGGGCAGGGGTGCTATTGATTCTTTAGAAGGTGATTCCTATTTAGATGAAGTGGGTCATTGGAGATGTACCTGTGTAGGCCTTGTCTTGTCCCCAGGCTCCTCCCTTGCCTCTTTGTCTACTGTAAATTGATCATTTTCCCATGCCTTGCATTGCCTGCCACAATGTTCTATCTCACCATGCATAAGTCCAGTGGCAAAGAAAGCAAAGGACAAGTGACATGTGCTAACAAACCCTCATGCTATGGGGTCAACAAGACGGCTCAACAGGTAAAGGTGCTTGCCTCCAAGCTGGAGGACCAGAGTTCAAGCCCTGAGGTCCATATAGTAGAGGAGAAAACAGACATTCACAAGTTCTTCTCTGATCTCCACACATGATCTGTAGTACCCCTCTGTAGGATATTTAATTTAAAAACTACAAAAAGATAAATGCTTATGCTCTTTTCAATGGTATTTTGTTATAGCAGCCTTTTTCTGCTTTATATACACATTGCTGTCCTAGAACTCACCAAGTGGCACAGGCTATCCTTAAGTCCTTCTCCAGTGCTAGGGTAGCCACCAGACCTAGCTTTTATATCCCAAAGACTTTTTCCAAATAAATATTTGAATATAAAACCTCTACACTGGTGGTGGTGGTGGAGGTGGAGGTGGCACATGCCTTTAATCCCAGCCGTTGGTAGGCAGAGGCCAGCCTGGTCTACAGGGTGAGTTCCAGGACAGCCAGAGCTGTTACACAGAGAATCCCTGCCTGAAAGCAAAACAAAACCAAAAAATCTTGCCTCAAGCAAAACCAAACAAAAAACTTTAAAATCTGTGTAATTTTAGAGTGCTGTTTGACACCCTATAATTTAATGTAAAGATGCATAAATATACAAGAGAATAATAATTTGTTTTCTACTTGGGGAAAACTTTCTGAGTATAGGAAAAAATTCAAAACATATTTTTTTAATTTGCTCTTAAAAAAGCTGAGCCAGCATTGGTGGCACATGCCTTTGATCCCAGCATTTGGGAGGCAGAGGTAGGCAGGCAGATATCTGTGAATTCGAGGCCAGCCTGGTCTACCAAACAACACAGAAAAACCTTGTCTCAAAAAGTCAAAAGAAAAGAAAACGGGATATGGTACACATCCATAATCTCAGCTTCTGGGGACACTCAGGCAGAAGGATGGAATGTTTAAGGCCGGTCAAGGCAATTTAGTGATACTCCTCTTAAAGTAAATGGGCTGGAATGTGTAGGTCAGTGAGAACATGTGTGGCATACAGATTAAATACTACGTATTGTGTTGAGGTGGGAGTCATTGATGAGATCTAGACCAGAAAGGATTCTGTAGTTTTATCAATATAGGGGTTTCAATTTCTATTATTATTGTGAGGGCAGGTATGTGAGGATACAGCATGTATAGAGGCCAGAGGACAGCGTTCAGGATTTGGTTCTCTTGTGCTGGAGGATCTGGGAATCAAACTCGGGTGGTTAGATTGGCTTGGCAAATGCTTTTATCTGTAGAGCTGTCTCCTTGGTCCTGGAATTTTGCTTTAAAACTGGGTTGTTTGTGACTTTGGGTTTTGTGGTTGAGACAAGGTTGCATGGAGCCCAGTCTGTTCTCTACAACTTGCTAGGAGCAAAGAATGACCGTGAACTCCTGATCCTCCTGCCTCTGCCTGCCAAGTGCACAGGGTTACAGACATGTGCCACCACACTCAGCTAACTTCATTCTTTTCAGCAAATACAGAAAAGTGTATGTCACAGTTAACGATTTGAAATAACACAGAATGACCATATGTAACCAGCCCCAAGATAAGATAACACTCCAAGCATCAAAGCTTCTAATGCACCTCTCAGCCCACATGTGCGCTCACACCAATGAACACACACTTCTGAATCTGTCTCTTTTCTATTAGAGAAACACAAGAAAGGTGTCTGGAGAGAACTGCCAGTGGTTATGAGTGTCTACTGCTCTTACAGAGGACTTCAGTTTGGTTCCCAGCACCCATATTGGGCAGTTCACAACCACCTATAACTCCAGTTCCAGAAACCTGATGCCCTCTGCTGGCTCCTATGGGTACCTGCATGCCACAGTTCACATAACACACACACATGCACAAATAACAAAGAAATACAAGGAAGATAACCAGCAACTAACAAATTTTGCCATCTGTGGGAGAGGGCTGGGCAGGCAGGGATGTAGCAGAAGGGATTTGGATTCACATTATTCATAGCTGGAGAAGCTTCCTTTTGTGGGGGTTGTGTGTGTCAGACAGGGTCTCATGTATACCAGGCTGGCCCTAAACAAGAGATCTGCCTGTCCCTGCCTCCTGACTGCTGGGACTAAAAGTGTGCATTCACCTGGCCAGTGTTGCTTTGGGTTTTCTGTTTTCAAAAGCAGCTAGGGCTGGCCTGGAACTCACTGTGGCACTGAGGGTGACTCTGAACTTGGGATTGTCCTGCCTCTCTGTCCCCCATCCCCGGAGTGCTGGGATTACAGGTGTATACCATGCCTGGCCTTGCTTTTTCACCTGGTATGTGAGTGGCTTGCATATGAGGTATATGAGGATGCATATGTGCGGCGTGTGTGAATGCTCCTGTGTCTGTGTGCGAGTGTAGGTGTGCATTCATGCAGAGGTCAGAGTGCATTAGCATCAGGCATTGGCGTCTTCACCTCTTTGTTTGAGACGGGGTTACCCTGCCCACTGCTTTAGCTGGCCCATGAGTTTATGGGTGCCTCTCTCCACCTCCCCCCCTTAGCAGTCTGTAGGGAGCTCAGATAAAGCACTGCTGCATTTCCCAGCTTGTATGTGGGTGCTGGGGATCTGAACACACCTGGTCAGGCTTGTGTAACAGGAACCATCCCCTGGCCCCTGTTTTCACTTTTCATTTTATTTGTTATTTTTTGGTTTTTTGAGACAGTGTTTCTCTGGTGTCTGCCCTGAGACTTGCTAGACCCAGGCTGGCCTCAAACTCACAAAGATCCACTGGTCCCTGCCTCCCAAGGCTGGCCGAGATTAAAGGCACGAGCCACCACTCCTGGCTGTTTTCACCTTTAACCCTCTTATTCGTTTATTTATTTTAATGCATATAGGTGTTTAGCCTGCATGTATCTGTGCACCACCGTGTGCCTGAGGAGGGTATCAGGTCCCCAGAACTGGAGTTACCAATGTGGACCACCACGTGGGTGCTGAGGTGAGAGCTTGGCCCCGCTGGGAAGAAGAGACGGTACTCTTAACCACTGAACCTTCTTTCTCCCCCTAAGAACTGAAATGCAATCAGTAGGGAAAGAAAGGAAACAAATAAACAAACCACCCTAAACTGGATTTCTAGCTACCTGGGGTGGCAATTTGTTTGAGACAAGGCTTCCTGTTAATAGTTACAAAACAGTGCCCACGCTCTCCATCCCCAGGTTAACTAGAAGCTTACAACCTCCTCCCCACCCCTACCCCAAAGTGATCAAAACTGCTTTGCCCCAAAGTTCTCACGAGGAGGCTTCGCCCGGCGGTGATGAACACAGCCCCATGGCCTCTTTAGCATTCCTTTGCCTTTTGTTGCCCTCTGCTGGTGGAAATGGGACATGCAGATTGGGGATGTAGCTGGAGCTACGCTAAATTCCCATGTCTGATCCGTGGAATTCAATCAACCTCAGACCCCTCCTTTGCCTACACTGCTTCTTGTGTTCTTCCCCAACTCCTTTACTCGTTTATGTATGTGTTGGCCTGTTTATTTGCCTGGCTGCTTGTTGGTTTATCTCCCACTCTGAAGTGTAAACCCGAGGGCCTCCCCATACATCCGCTCTCCTTCAACACAAATACGGTGGTGCTCAGAGATACCTTTCCCCGCCACCCATTTATGAAGGGACCCTTCCATCTGCAGGCGTGTGTTCGTCACTGTGTCACAAGTACAGGGGCTCTGTAAACCCATCAGGAATTTAAAACGTCGAACTTTTAAAATTAAAATTCGTTCTTACTGGTGTGTACGCATAATACACTGTACACATGCAGGACTATAGTGAGTCTTTTTCATCAGGCTCTCCAAGATGACAAGGAGACTTATTTTTAATATGAAAGCTTGGCTGTTAACTTAGGCTTGTTTCTAATTTAAATTCACCCATTTCTATTACTTTACTTCCTGCCTCATGGCTTTATTATCTCATCTCCATAGTGCCATCCTACTTGCTCTGCGTCTCCTGATATCGCTACCTTTTCCCCAGCATCCTCTCTGCCAGGAAACCCTGCCTAGCGTTTGGATATTCAGATTTTTGTTTGTTTGTTTGTTTGTTTTTTGAGACAGGGTCTCTCTGTGTAGCTTTGGAGCCTGTCCTGGAACTAGCTCTTGTAGGCCAGGCTGGCCTTGAACTCACAGAAATCCTCCTGCCTTAGCCTCCAGAGTTCTGGGATTAAAGGCATGTGCCACCACCGCCTGGCCCCAGATTTTTATTAAACCAATCAGGATGACACATCTTCCCAGTGCACAAGAAGATCATTCCAGGAGTCATTTCTCTCTTTCTACTGTGAGTTCTAAGGATTCAACTCAGGTCCACTGATTTGTGAGGTAAACACCTTTACTGGCTGAGCCATCTTGCTGGACTAAATTAATTTTTTCTTTTTGAGACAGGGTCTCATGTAGTTCGGACTGGCCTCAAACTCAGTTGCTGTGTAGCCAAAGGCCACCTTGAACTTCTGGTCCTCCTGCCTCTATCTGCAGTGCCCTGGGATTAGTGGTGTGAGACTTCTGATCTCCACACTTGCACACACATGAGCGTGTACCTTCATACACATGTGTGCCACCACCCATGAATGCAAAGATGACCATCTGAAAAATGGACCATAATAGGATGTAACAAGTCTTCTGCCCCGACAGCCAGCCCCCAAATAATGACAGGAAGACTTCTTATTAGTTATGAAAGTTTAGCCGTAGCTTACGCTTGTTTCTAACTAGCTCTTATAACTTAATCCATTTTTATTAATCTACGGTCTGTTACTTACTGCCCATCCTGCTTCCTCCATGTATCCTGGCATCTCCTGTGCACCTAGACTCTCCTCCTCTTCCTCTCTCTCCCTGGAAATCCCAACTATACCTCCTGCCTAGCTATTGGATGTTCAGCTTTTTAATGCACCAATCACAGCAAATACAACTTCACAAAGTGTACAAATATACCACAACAGTGGGAGGTGAGAAATAAAACTCCCTGAGAGGAGGGGGGGGTGCAGCTCAACGTGGGTGTGTGGGTTTTAGCATGCGAAAGCAAGGCTCAGAATTCCATCCCTAGCACCTTTTAAAAACAAAACAGGTTGAGCATGGAGGGGCGCATGCCTGTGATCCCAGCACTTCAGAGATCAAGGATGGAGGATTTGCACTAGTTCCAGATGCTGCAACTGAGTTCTTGGTTAGTCTGGGCGGGAGAGATCTAGAAAGAAAAAAAAAAAAAAAACCAGATCGAAACTAAACTAAAAGTCCGGGCAGGGAGGTGACTCAGTGGGCGATGACAGCAGCTGCCACTCCTAAAGATGATTCAGTCCTCAGGACCCACACGAAGGCACGGGAGAACTGACTCCCTGGATAGTCTTCTGACCCCTCCACAGTGCCCCCCTCCCTAGATAGGTAGATTAAAAAATAAATGCAATTTTAGAAAAAAGCCATCCCCAAACCAAAAGAACAAACCAAAACACACCAGAGGTCCACAGGAATCATGGAACTCTGTCAATTCAAGAGCTGACAGGCGAGTCAGAAAGATGGAGGGGGCGTGGCGTACATGGGGCGCAGCGAAGCCAGGGGGCGTGGCAAGGACGGGGGGGGGGCGATGCGAGGGGCGTGGCAAACGGAGGGACTTTCTCCATGCTGGGGCGTGGCGGGGCGAGTGGGCGTGGCGAGGGCGTGAGGAGGGCGGAGTTGACCGGAAGCGGGGGCGGAGTCCCAGGAAGTGACGCCCCCTGCTGCGCCGCGGAGCCTCTTGCTGGGCGGGCGACCTTTGGCGGGCGATGGACAACGGAGCGGTGTACAGTCCCACCACCGAGGCGGCCCCGGGCGCCGGTAGGGGCGCGCGCAGCGGCCTGGCCGCCTACTTCTCCCTGGGCCGGCTGCCGTGGCCCCGGCGCGTTCTCAAAGGCTTGCAGCTGGTGGGTGAGGCCAACGGCGGCGGAGGACGAGCGGGCGCCGCGTCGGGGGTCGGGTCAGGGCCGGGGCCGGGGCCGGGGCCGGGGCCGGGGCCGGGGCCGGGCCCGGGACCCGGGGGCTGGGGAGGAAGCCTCGAGGCTGCTGCTGCCCGGCCTCCTCGTTCGGGAAGCAGCCCTTTCCACACCCCAGTTCCTTCCCTTTCTCTGGGGAAGGGGGCGTTGCCGTCCGCCTCCTTCCCGCGGCTCCGCCGAAGTTCATCTATCTCTCCCTGACCTCCCGAAAGCCCTCTCCTTCCCTTCTCTCAGCTAACACTCTTTGATTATCGCTCGTGTTTTAGACAGCGAAGTGCTTTCTGTTTATCTTTTCTGGCTTCTGCGGTTTTCCGGGTGCGCTAGCCCAGTTTAACTTGTCTGACAATTTGTGTATGGGTTTAACTTGCACAGTGGGTTCTTTCTGGTTCGTGTGTGCGGGTGAGAGGACTAGATCCCGTGCTTCGCTTTATTTTTGGCAATTAAGTACCATAAGCTTGGGCATGAAAACATAGACATCTTTGATATTTAAATTATGATCTAATTGATACTCGTGTTGTGTTTCGGGGTCCTGGCTCAGCTGCCAACGGATATTACTTTTTTTCAAAGTGACAATTTTAGGGAAAACCAGACTGTTTAAGAATGTTTATGGTTTTTGCTTTGTGAACCTTTTAAAAAATGTCTTTGGTAAAAGTAGCCCATGGGTTTCCTTGGGAAGATTTAAAATTCCTAAAACTCTGATAACCAGAACTTAACATTCTTGGAACTCAGCTGACTTACTTTCCTGGAGTAGAAAAACAGCAGTTAGAAAGCTGGCTCTGCTTTTTGTCGCTTAAGGGAACTGGGGATGAGGAAATCATTTGGAGACAAGTTAGATGAAGTGGTGTGTGCAACCCTAGACCATCTGGTCCTGTGTGCCCCTCCGCACCCTCTTGGAATGTCCGCAGTGGGCACTTTTAGGTTCTTAGGCACCCTTTATCTCTTTCTCCCTCTCCTCCTCCCTCCCTCGCTCTCCCTGTCCCCCTTCCCCCTCTCCTCCTCCTCCTCTTCCTCCCTGCTCGCTCCCCTTTTCCACTTCAGCCCTCCCACTCTCTCTTCACAGGGTCTCAGTAGTCCAGATTAGCTTCAAACTCACTGCTGCATTGTAGTGTCAGACCTTGAGCCTCTGACTCTCCTGCCTATGCTCAGGGCTGGCATTACAGGTGTGCTCCACCATGCAGTTTATGTGGTGCTGATGTAGGCAAGCACTCTACCAACTGAACTGTACCCATAGATGCAGATTCACGGTCCTCACATATACCTCCTAGATACCCGCTGTGCTTCTCTGCAGGAAGACAGGTTTCTAATGAGACTTTCTGAACAGAGAGAAATTGCCCTACAACGGAGCGTTCTTGCTACTCCAAGGACACCATCCCTATTGGACCATTAAATCTTTTACTTGCAGTTGCTTTTATTTTTCTTTCTAATAAGAAATGCTAAAGCCAAAGTAAGAATTCTCATCACATTATTATAACTCAGCAGGTCTTAGTTCTTTGTCTTCAGAAGAGAAACCAGAAGTTTCCCTGGTACTTTACGGTTGGACCAAAGTGGTCAGTTTGCCTTGAAAAGGTTGTTAGCTGTTCTCTGTATTGTCATCATTCCTAAGGAGAAAAGGGAACAGGATGAAACACTCTGCATGAAATTCATTGGTTACGGGTAACTGGTAATGTTACAGGCATGCTTCCTTTAACACAGAATTTTAAAATGCATTTTCATTTTCATGGTTGCCTTTTTTGTTTCTGCTTCTTCTGTTTTACTAATGTCTGACCTATTAACAATAAAAGTATATTACCGAGTTATTCAAAAAGTCCCAAGAAAGTTATAGATGAGAGCTGTAGGTAAGACTCTCTCTGCCTTGGACTCTGTCACTCTCAGGGGCCTTTAGTTCATTTAAAGCCTGTAGACTTGCAGAGCTCTGTTAAGAAAACGGTGTGGAGACCCCACGATCAGATGACGAGGCACAGAGTGTTAACCTCCAAACCCTGAGAAATGCATTCAGGATGCAGGTGTGTGATTTGTTCTTGTGAGTCCATAAAACTTAACAGCCTAAAGATTCCAAAGAGAGAAGAAGCCTGCTGAGAAGCATGGGAGTTGGGCATTCTCCATCAGAGCCGTGGGAGGTGGGCTGGGCCATCTCCAGGTTCTTTCCTGCTCCGGGCTTGCTGTCCCCAAGCTGAATGCCTAGGGGTACAGGGTGAACCTGCAAGCACGGGGGGGGGGGGGGGGTTAGGATAAAAGTGCAAAGCTTGTTAGCTCTTGGGATTGTGCTGCTGTGCTTGCACTCAGATCTGATCTGCATTTTGTCAAAGGCTTGTCAGAAATGTAGAGGACGGTCTCATGGTCTCATACCTTTCCAGAGCTGACTGATGGGTGCTTGAAACATTGTTGTTAGGAGCTACTGAAATCTTTTTTTCTGAGATAGTGTTTCTTTGTATAGGCTGTCTTGGTACTATCTCTGTAGTTCAGGCTGACCTCGATCTGACTGCCTCTGCCTCCTGAGTGCTGGGACTAAAGATGTGTACCACCACCACTGGGCTAGAATCTTAAATTTTATGCAACTGGACTTTTGCTTTTTTTTCTGTTTGTAGATTTGCCCTTATGTTCCTATTTTATTTGTTACTTTTTAAATGTTTGATGATGAATTTATTCAGGTTTTAATGTTTAAATGACTACATGAGCCAGTCTGTAAGTTAAGTTTTAACTTCAATTTATTGTGTGTGTTTGTGTGTAGGGTATGTGTGGGTGAGTATGCATGCCATGGCAAGTGTGTGGAGGTCAGAGGACAACTTTGTGGACCTGGTTCTTTCTCTCCTTCTACCGTTATGTGGGTTCTAGGCTTGAACTCAGGTCATCAGGCTTGCATAGTGAGTGCTTTTACTCTGAGGGATCATGTTGTCTCACAGTCTGGAAGACTTTTTTTTTTATGGATTCATATAATCTCTTTGTAGATTGCACAAATGGTTGAAAAACATTTACTGTTGGCTAGCATAATGCTATGAAACTGAATTGCTATCCAAAATGAATTTATGAATTTATATTTCTTAGAATCTATATTTATTTAATTTTATGTGTATTCTTTCCTGCACGTGTGCCTGTGTACTGTTTGCATGCCTGATGTCTCCAGAAGCAAAATGGGAATATCTGATCCTCTGGAACTAGAGTTACAGGTGATTGTGAGCTGCATGAACTATATTATCTGTGTGTGTGCCCACATGCGCTGTGTGTGTGGAGGGCAGAGGCCGACACTGGGTGTCTGCCTCAAGGAGATGTGTCTCTTCTTGAACTTGAAGTTCGCTGACTGGACTGTACTGGCTGGCTTGTGCTCTGGTCCCAGGTGTGTGTTGCTGTACCCTTCTTTTCCTCTTCCTCATCCCTCCCCTTCCCTCCCCTCCCCTCCTGTCTCCTCCCCTCTCCTCCCTCCTCTTCCCTCCCTTTCCCTCCTCTTCCTCCTTCTCTATCTCCCCCCCCCTCCTTTGGCAAAGTCTCATGTACCCCTGACCTGCCTTGAATTCCCCATATCACTGGGGGATAGTGTTAAATTCTGCCTCTGCCTCCTGAGTGCTGGGATTAAATTAAAGGTGTGTGCCACCACTGCCCAGCCAGTTATTTGTTCTTAAACCTCTTTTGTTTTTAAGTCTATTCTCCCCTCCCTCCGGAGATGTCAGGTACCCTGAGGCTGGGGTTGCAGGGGTGTTAGACCACCCTGCATGTGTGCTGGGAACTGGACTCAGATCCTTTACAAGAGCAGTAAGTGCTCTTAACCTCTGAGCCATCTTTTCAGCTTCTTAAATCTGTTTTAATAGTGTGCTCTTCTCTAAGTACATGCAATGTTATAGAGGACAATGCCTTCTAACTATGCCGGGCAGTTTTTCAGATGTTTAAGGGGACAGACTTTCACACCGTGTAGGACTAGCTCAGGTTCATGTGTAAACTCAGATTGGAAATTGCTCTCCAGACGATCCCCACTCTCAATCCTGTTTTTCTCTACTCATGTCTAGGTAGACACACTCAGAGCTGGTTGCATGAGCACTGTGCTCACTGACAGGCTCTCCTATGATAGGGTCTTCCTGTTAATAGTGTTTACCAAGGAAGCGGTGAGGAGCCTTTTACTAAATCTGTGTCTTTGTGTATAGGGGACTCTTGCTTTCTGTCCTTGACCACTTGTGAAATACTGGTGATCACAATTTCTTAAAATTATTATTATTTAATACAGAAAGTATCTGTTTATCAAAACAACTAAAATATGACTAAAATAAAATAGCACCTCCCATCAGATTCACTCTTAAGACATCATTGTTGGATAAATTGTTTGGAGTATTTTTATTTGCTTAACAAGTTTCCCTTTTTGCTGGGCGGTGGTCCCAGCACTTGAGAGGCAGAGGCAGGTGGAGCTCTGTGAGTTCGAGACCAGCCTGGTCTACAAGAGCTAGTTTTGGACAGGCTCTAAAACCACAGAGAAACCCTGTCTCGAAAAACCAAAAAAAAAAAAAAAAAAAAAAGTTTCCCTTTTTATTTTAAAAACAAAACTAACATATTCTGACTTACTTATTTTGTGTTCTTTAGCTCTTTACCCCCCCTCCTTTCTTCCTTCCTTCCTTTAAAGACAGGATTTCTCTGTGTAATCTGGCTGCCCTTGAACTCACCTGCTTCTGCCTCTGCTGGAACTAAATGCGTGCACCACCATCTCCCAGTTTACCTTCCACCCTGAACTGGGAAACTCCCTTAGTCCCCGAGTCCTATGCTTCTCATCTCACAGGCACACCTCCTTTTACAGTCTAACCGCCCCCACCCAGTTAGGTCAGACCCCTTTGGACTCACCTGGCAGGTTCTTGCCCTTAGGAATAAGTCTGTCCTTTGTCCTTCGACTGGGGATGTCCTCTCCTGCTACTCTGGGCATTGCCCTGAGTTGTCTCCATTTCCAGGAGGACTGTCCAGTTGTGAGGTATAAAAGCACTGTGGCTTGTCATCTGTTGTGCATCTGGTGTATTGCACTGTCATCCCATGCTCAAACACACACCCATTGTTGCGCAATTAGAGCACACTCAGCCCTGGAGGGGGAATAGTGCTGAGGGAGATTATAAAGAAGCTTGAGGAGAGTTTCATATTGACAGGAGTGTGCGATGCTAAGTTCTTGCCCTCTAAAACCTAGAGGTCAAAGCTAAGTGTTCAGCCTGGATGTTGAACCCCTTCATTCTTCTGTGATGGACAGGTAGAGCCTGCCTCTTGTCAGCAAGACTGACTTTCGTAGAGCAAGGCTGCTGGTGGCCTGGGCCCCTTTGCTTCTGGGGAGCAGTCCTGCCCTTCTTACCAGACGGGCAGGCTGTGTCTGTGCTGCAGGTCAGGAGTCACTGGCAGCTCTCACAGGAGTATGTCAAGAACAGCCAGACAGAACCCTCAATTGAAAGTGTTCTCACTCTAGCCCAGAATTGCCTGGAAGTCTTGGTGTTCCTGCCCCTGCTTCTCCAGTGCTGGGATTCCAGGAGTGCCCACCACAGCCCGCTTCTGTTGACTTGCATGCACATAGGCGCATTTTTATGTCATGTTAGGAGTTTTTTTGTCTGCACTTTTTGCATGTTTGGTACCTAGGGCAGCCAGAAGGGGGGTGTTGGATCCCTTGGAACTGAAGTTGTGAGCCTCAGTATGGGTGCTGAGAATTGAACCTGGGTCCTCTGAAGGAGTAGCCTGTAGTCTTAACTGATGATCCAACATCTCTCCAGCCTCAGTAGGTATGTTTTTCAGGTACTTCCTAGACACTTAAACTAACTTTACCATATACAAATACAGCAAGTAGAACCTTAGGCGTTTAGGGTTCAGTGGACTCTCATCCTGAAATCTCATACTGTCGCCACCAGCACAGGAGGTTAAGGAAAGCAGTGAGGTGTGGCTTGTCTCGATGTGTCACTCCATATCCTGTGATGTAATGGGAGGGAATGTCTCCATCGACACTGTTCAGGATGGGGTGGGGGGTCTGCTTTATGTCTGGCTAACTTTACAGGAAGCCAGAGCCGAAAGGTCTATTTTTGTTCTGGCATCAAATCTTTTTAGTTGTGACGTGGGAAGTTTCCCTCAGTGGTTCTCAACCTGTGGGTCACAAGCCCTTTTGGGGGTTAAATGATTCTTTCACAGGGGTCACCTAAGACCATGAGAAAACACAGCATTTACATTATGATTCATAACAGTAGCAAAAGCACAGTTATGACGTAGCAATGAAAATACTTTCATGGTTGGGGGTCCTCACAGCATGAGGACCTGAGTTACAGGGTTGTAGCCGTAGGAAGGCAGGCTGAGCACCACTGCCATGGAAGATTACGTGCTCCTATGCGTTTGTTCTGTTTACCTATTATTATTACTGCTGTTATTATTTTGTTGTTTTGAGGCAGGGTTTCTCTGTTGTTGAGTCTAGACAACTCCTGGTTATCCTAGAACTCACTAGGCTGGCTAGGCCACAAGTACAGAGCATTCCGACTTCTCTGCCAGATGGGAGTTTTCTTGCCTGCCGGGGTCACTGATGCAGCTCTCAGCTTTCTTGTAGTACAGTCTAATGCAGATGCCAGTGTTCGCACCTCCGAGTAGCAGTAGCCTGCCTGCCTGGCCACACCTGTTACCCCTTGGGCCGCTGTTTCCTCAGGCTCTTGCAGACTCTTCACATTTGCCCTGTAGGACGGCTGCCCCCTCCCAGGATGCTCTTGACCTCTGTGCTGCCACTGGTCTCCTGAGCTCTAGACTCACCATTTGCCTCCAACTATACCTCTGCTAACTCTCCCACGGGTTCCTTCATTAGAGCACATATTGAGAGAGAGAGAGAGAGAGAGAGAGAGAGAGAGAGAGAGAGAGAGAGAAGAGAGAGTTGCCTCTCATGGTGGCATTCAGCTTTCTCTCCTTTGAGCTGCTACAACACTCCCATTTCAGCGTCTCTGTCTGACACAGACTAGTGATTCCCTTCAGGGAGCAGACTGTAGTTCTGTTGATAAGTCTGTTCACTAATCTTGTTTGTCCTAGTCTCTACTTAAAAAATATTTGAGTGAACAGATAGTGGGTTTCATTTTTAGAAGGGGGTGGTCTCACAGTCTTAGCAAGGCTTGCCTTGAACTTCTGATCTTCCTGTGTCAGCCTCCTAAGTGTCTGGGTCACCAGGCACAGCCTGTACATAGTTTTGAATGCCATGGGTTCTCTGAGTCACTGAGGTCTATGGTTTCCTTCTGTAGCTGCTGTCTCTGCTGGCCTTCATCTGTGAAGAGGTTGTGTCCGAGTGCACATTGTGTGGAGGCCTGTACTTCTTTGAATTTGTGAGCTGTAGCGCTTTCCTCCTGAGCCTCCTCCTACTGATTGTGTACTGCACACCCGTGCATGACAGAGTGGACCCTGGAAAAGTCAAGGCGTCGGTAAGTGTGTCAGGCACTGCTGTCTGGGAGTCAGCCTGGTTTATTGTTACAGCTGTAACGCGTTCAGAGCAAAGACCAGGAAGAGCCTGTCTATGCGCTAGCCTGCTAGCCTGCGTCCCAGCAGCCCCTGCTCCACCCACTCCCAGGCTGGAAGGGGAAATGAGAGGGAGAAACACCAGTGATGTGTGGTTATGGTGGCTTCCCCTAATTCACGTTAGACATTTTGTTGTTATTTGCTTCTTTAAGACAGGGTCTCACTAGCCCAGATTGGTCTTGAACTTAAGATTCTTCTGCCTCCACTTCCTCTGTGTGTGCGTGTGCGTGTGCGTGTGTGTGTGTGTGTGTGTGTACCTTACCTAAACATTTTTTAGAAACTTACGTAGTGAGTTCCAGACCAGCTATGTAGAAAGACTCTGTTTGAAAAACAAAAGAAAGAAAAAAGTAAAAAGGATGTTTTCCTTATAAAGCTGGGAAAGCTTCATTTTCACATTAGAGGTGCTTGGCTTTCTAGTGGCAATCTGCTGACCCCTGGTATTTGCATATAATTTAGATTTGAGGGCTGACAAGCAATTCATTTATTCCCTTAATTTAGGGGACACTGGCACATTGACTTCCTAGGTAGCATTTGAGTTGTCAGTAGTATTTGGTGGAGAATGTGTTGGCATAATTAAAGGATTGACATCTCCCGGGGTAGGATGAAAACATTCAGTATATTTTAAACCATTAACAGTATATAAAGAAAGCCATATGGTTTTGTATTTTAAATTGGTGAGAAGTTGGTATAAGGTCAGGAATTGATCATATGCTTTATGTACTTTTTTCTGTCTTCTTTGTGGTGCTAGAGAGCTATCACATATGGCTGCTCACCTTTTATCCCATGCTGGATGCTGGAGACAGACTGAATAGCCAAGTTAGAGAGCTCTGTGTGCCAGTGAGAGATGATATTAAGTGGAGAGCATCTGGGAAAGATGATGACATAGACCTCCATTTCAGGCATGTGCACACAGGCACACATACACATGTAAAACAAACAGACAACAACAGCAACTGAATCCTGGGCTCTGTGTATGGATGTGGTTTTACATGCCTGTAATCCCAGCAGTCAGGTGTGAGAGAAAACTGACCACACACAGCCAGTGTCACTTGGCATGACCACTCTCAGGCCCCCAACACTGACAATAAGAAACAAACAAGAAGCTGGGGCGGTGGTTGCTAACACCTTTAATCCCAGCACTCGGAGGGCAGAGATAGAGGATCTCTGTGAGTTCGAGGCCAGCCTGGTCTACAGAGCTAGTTCCAAGACAGCCTCCAAAGCTACATAGAGAAACCCTGTCTCCAAAAACAAAAACAAACAAACAAAAATATGAGGCTGGAGAGATGGCTCAGGGGTTAAGAGCACCAGCTGCTCTTCCAGAGGACCTGGATTCTATTCCCATCACTCACCTGGTAGGTAGCTCACAACTGTCTGTAACTTCAGTTTCAGGGGATCTGGCACCCTCACACAGACATACATGCAGCCAAAACACCAGTGCATAAACAAATCTTTACAAAATATTTGTTTATCTGTTTGTCTGCACGTATGTCTGTCTATACACTCCATGCATACATGGTATCCGTGGAGGCCATAAGAGTGACAGATCCCTGGAACTGGAGTTACAGGTGATTGTGAGCCATTATGTGGGTTCGGGGAACTGAACCAGGGTCCTCTGGAAAAGCAGTAAGTCCTGTTAACTGTTGAGACATCTTTCCAGCCCCAGTAGTGCAGTTTTCTATCTCAAGATGTTTGTCCTAGATAGGCATGGTAATCCCAGCACTTGGAAGGTAGATGCAGAAGGATCGAAAGTTCATGGCTAATCTGGCCTACATGAGGAATCATGAGAAATAAACCTAAAACCACCAAACAAAAGTTTAGCTCAGGGTACTGTTTGCCTAGCATTCATAAAGCCATGCATAGTTCACTCCCCAGCAACACACACACACACACACACACACACACACACACACACACACACACACACACGTTGAAAAATGAAGATGAGCTAGGTATGGTGGCACATGCCTATAACCCTAGCACTCAGGACACAGAGGCAAGTGTTTGGATCTCTGAATTCAAGGCCACTCTGGTCCACATACTAAGTTATAGAGCAGCCAGGGCTACATGGTAAGACCCTGGTTCAAGAAAATTTTTTGTAATATACTATTACATTCAACTGAAAGTAGATAGTGTTTGCATGCAGGCCTGTTGAAAAGGTACCAGGCTGGCACGTTTACATCTGGGTTGCACTAAGAAAGTCAGTCAGGGGTTTTTGAAATTAAAAATGTTAAACTTGGTGTCTGTTTTTCTAACCTACTGTGTTCTTATTTCCTCTGCATGTGTAGGATTTTTACATCACTCTGGGAACAGGCTGTGTATTTCTATTGGCATCTATCATTTTTGTTTCTACCCATGCTGGGACCTCAGCGGAAATTGCTGCAATTGTAAGTACTTTGCATTTTTAACCTTACTTAATTTTGTTTCCTTAGAAATAGAGAATTGAGCCAGGTGGTGGTGGCGCACGCCTCTAATCCTAGCACTTGGGAGGCAGAGGCAGGTGGATCTCCATGAGTTTGAGGCCATCTGGTCTATAGAGGGAGTGTCAGGACAGGCAGGTCTACCCAGAGAAACCCTGTCTAGAAAAACAATAAATAATTTAGAAAGTGTTTGATAAGTTGTATATGAGTAGTAATTACTACTTGTTAATATTAATGATGTGTGTGTTTGTGTGGGGTAGGCACCTGTATGCCGTGATCTCTGTGGCGGTAAGGGGAGATTCAGTTTGGTCCTGTCTTTTTTCACTGCTGTATAGCCAGGCCAACCAGCCCACGAGTTCCCGCCCCTCCTTTTTAAGATAGGATCTCACTGTGTAGCCCTGGCTGGCTTAGAACTCACAGAGATCTGGGTGCTGCGATCAGGGGCATGAGTCATCTCGCCTGACCCCATTAGCTTCTTGGAATCTCATATTTCCACTTCCTGTAGGTGTTCTGGGATCTGCTTTGGTTACTATGTTTGACTTTTTCTTGGGTTCCAGGATCTGACTAAAGATTTTCAGGCTTGGGTGCCAAGCACTTTTCCCCACTGAGCCATAGACCAGCCTGAGGGCAGTTTTTCTTCTACTTTTAAATGTCATCGTGAGTAGGAGACCTGAAAGTAAACAAATACGGTAGGCTTAAGAGCCCAGACACCTTCCAAAGTTACCAAAGTTTTCTTTATGCTGCATAGAAGCAAGTGTCTGCTAATGCAAATGGCACGATGGCCTTTGTCACACATTTTCTGCCCTTTAGTACTGCTTTAGGTGCAGGGGCACTCTGGAGAAAGGGTTAGCCTGGCAAGTTGTGATGGAGCGTTTGAGTGAGCAGACAGAGTGCCGAAAGACGGCTAGGCACAGAGAGCGTCTGCTGCTGGTGCAGCTGACTCAGGTTCAGTTTCCAGTGCTCACATGACAGCTCGGAATCCTCCGTGATACCGGTCCCAGGGGACCCAGCTCCCTATAGTACTGGGCATCCATGTGGTGTGCAGACATGCAGGCAAGATACTCAGACACAGCCGAGAAAAAGAGGTAAAATCGTTAAAAACAAAGTGTTGAGAGAGTTGCAGAAGGAGCTGTGCCGGCCTGGTTTGTAAGGGAATGAATGGATAGACAGATGCAATCAAGCCACAGCTGACTCCAGAAGGAACGACCTGGGTTGGTAATGAGTTTATAAATTAGTTTGTGTTTGCCGTGCTGGGGGCATCCAGGTGAGTGAGTGATGCAGAGCTCAGTTCACTGTGGGTGAGATCCAAGTCTGTCTTCTTCAGGGAGGGGAGGAGAGGAGGGAAGAAGCCACAGACGGCAAGAGGCGGCATCAGTCATGGCGTGCGTAAGCCAGGCGTGTCACTGCCTGCAGTCCTAGCATTCTGGAAACTGAGGCAGCCTACCTGGGACACCCCTTCACCCCCCCCACACACACTCTCTCACCCATGCACTCACACCCACACTCACTCACTCACACACTCACACATACACATACTCACTCACTCACACCCACACTCACTCACACACATACACATACACACACTCACACATTCACTCACTCACACACTCACACACATACACATACTCACTCACACACACTCACACCCACACCCACTCACACACATACACATACTCACACACACACCCACATACATATACTCACACACTCACACCCACACTCACACACTCACTCACACACTCACTCACATACACATACTCACACATACTCACACCCACACTCACTCACTCACTCACACACTCACACATATACATACTCACACACTCACACATATACATACTCACACACTCACACACATACACATACTCACACACACACCCACATACATATACTCACACACTCACACCCACACTCACACACTCACTCACACACTCACATACACATACTCACACACACTCACACACTCACACCCACACTCACTCACTCACTCACTCACACACATATACATACTCACACACACACACATACACATACTCACACACTCTCACACACTCACACCCACACTCACTCACACACATACACATACTCTTACACACTCACACCCACACTCACTCACACACTCACACACATACACATACTCACACACTCTCACACACTCACACACTCACTCACACTCACTCAGCACAAAGTCATGGAGAAGGTAGGCTAGAGTTGTAAGAGACTTGGTGCTGTTTTCTTCCTGTTTTGGTTTTCATCAACTTCCTCCAGGTTTTGCTATTGAGGAAGCTAACTTTGAAGCTTGGTCTTTTGTCTCTTGACAAAATTCTCAGAGTGTTTGGCCATATGTTAGCATAATACAATGAGGAAGTGATTTAAGGAAGAGGAAGTAGGTAGTGGTATCATGTCCCTGTGTTGTTATAGTGTGACAAGTAACTGGGAAAATGTATTTTAGGTGATTGACCCTGGTAGTGTTTAATAAAATGGAGCTTTTGATATGAATAGCTTCATCTGTCTTCACCTAACCTGAGTTGTAAGTCACGTTTCCCTTATCACATCTGTGGGTCAGTGACACCATTGCTAATCAACATGTGTTTTATACCTTTTGTGGAATTTCATTTATCTGCTGACCTGAGTCTTATTGATTGACACCCACACAGACTCCTGCATACATGTTAGTATGGCAGAGGCTGGGACATTTCAGCTAGTAATGCCGGCCACCACCACAGGGACTCAGACACTTGACTTTGAACCCACCAAAGAGATGGGAAATGGTATTTTGTGGTGGGGTGCTCTAAGGTAAAATACGGCTCTGCTGGAGGAATACGAGCTTTGTAGGACATAGATAAGAAGACCATACCTCAAGGCTCCCTTGGGCTGGCAGGGCTGCAGGCTGGTGTGTCTAGATCTCTTCCATGCTACCTTGACTGCTAAAGTGGCCAGGTCTTAAAGCAGTTGGTTCAAGATCTAGCCTTTCTAGTCTCTGTGTGTAAAGACACAGCCTCACAGGACATGAGCTGGTGGAGGAGTTGGGGTGCAGGGATTGAGACGTTGCTTGAGGTCTGTCCTGTTGCTGTCATGTATACGTGCTAGGGTTGAGACCTCTTAAAAGATAGGAAGGTTGATGTGTCTGTGGATAATAGGATGAAGAGGATAGGATAATTGTATGCACATGTTTTACTTTTTGTTTGTTTTTTTAGTTTTTTAGGCAGGGTTTCTTTGGTAGCTTATGTAGCCCAGCAGTGTAGATCAGGCTGGTCTCAAACTCACAGCGATCTACCTCACCTGCCTCTGCCTTCTGAGTGCTGGGACTAAAGGCATGCACCACCACACCTAGCAAGGGGTGACCCTCTTCCTAGCTAAATGGACTTCTCATCTTGAGGCAGCCATAGAAAGAGACCGGTGTGTGGCTTTGGATATCCCTGGCAGTATGGTAGCCTCTGACACCAGATAGCCTCTGAGCCTGAAGACGGAGCTTCTATTCTGCCTGGTCCCATAGCTGTTTGGTCCCAAATAAAATACACTGAGGCTTATATTAATTATAAACTGTTTGGCCAATGGTTCAGACTTTTTATTGGTTAGCTCTCTCTCTCTTTAAAAGATTTTATTTATTATGTATATAACATTTTGCTTCCATATATATCTGCACACCAGAAGAGGGCACCAGATCTCATTACAGACAGCTGTGAACCATCATGTGGGTACTAGGAATTGAACTCAGGACCTCTGGAAGAGCAGACAGTGCTCTTACCCTCTGAGCCATCTCTCCAGCCTAGCTAGCTCTCTCTTAATTATTAACCCATTTCTATTAAACTATGTATTGCTGTGAGATTGTGGCTTACCACTAATGCTCTGGCATGTTACTCCTTCAGTGGCTACATGGTGGCCTTTGTATTGTTAGTGCTGTGATTCTGTGTAAGGCCATTCATCACTCCATTCTACCTCATGATGGAGGCCTGTACAGGACCTGTGACTTCCTGTCATGGGGAGAGCTTTGCAGGCTCCCTGTCTGACACAAGGTATGTGTGCAGGGTCATTGTCTGTCTGTATGGAAGCAGGAAGCCCATTTGGGTACTACTTTAAGAATTTCAGGGCTGGGCGGTGGTAGCACATGCCTTGATCCCAGCACTGGCGAGGCAGAGGCAGAGGCAGGCAGATCTCTGTCTACAGCCCGCCTGGTCTACAGAGCTAGTCCAGGACAGGCTCCAAAGCTACAGAGAAAACTTGTCTTGAAAAACAAAACAAAACAAAAAAACCAACCAAACAAACAGACAAAAAAGATCTCCATTACTACGTCAGCTGCTTTGGATGTGTGGAGGAGCGTCTACCTGTGCAGAAAGGCCAGGGCGGGGACCCTTTAGGGTCTCTTTAATAGACACCATATAGGTAACAACATGCCAGTCTGGGCCAGAGGTTTGTTCTCTTGGAGCCCCTCCCTGAAAGTTTCTGCACCCCTAAGCCTCTCTTCTGACACAGCAATCCAAATCAGACCAGATTAAACTGAATTAGAAAGGCCCAGGTTTAGTGGGTAAAATGCTCCAAGATGATTTTCCAGCCCCAGAGAGGAGACACCCCGAAGGTCACATAGCTTTCCCCTTCCTGTCCCCCGCCACACAAGAATCAGAGACGGCTGGACTCTAAGCACATGCTATGCACTATTGTTCACCCACGTGCATGCAGCGTCGTCCTTCTGCCCCCACACTCTGCCTTGTAGGACTCTTCTCAGACCCTCATCTTCCCATGGCATTCATAACCCTTGTAATAAATCCACTTCACTGTCACCTTGGACCCCAATATCTGAGCCCTTTCAGATGGGCCTCGACTTGGCAGCCTTTCTGTTTCTTCAGGAGAGGAAGTGCAGTCTTCATGCAGCCTTGTGATTTCCTAGGCTAACAGGAGTTTTTAGTGTCTCTTGTAGTGGAGGGCGGCTGCTGTTGGAGTTGGAGGCAGCCTGCCTCAGTTAGGATTGGGGTCTTCTGAGTGACAGGTGACCTCTTGGCAGTTAGAAACTCCCCTCCTTCCTGCCTCAGGAATTGTTTGGAGTCAGCTAGCTTATCTGTCATGCACCAGGGTTTAGCTGGGAAGCAGAGATGGGGAAGCTGCTTTTAAAAATAACTTGAGTAGGGACTAGTCTCCAAATCCCAACTGGAAGTCAGCTGGGAATGAAGGGAATTCCTTCCATTAGTTTCCGGAGGAGATAAGTAGTGTTCCAGGTGGCTCCTGGCTGTCCTGCAGGGAACACATCGCTTGGAGGGGTCAGGTAGAGCGGGTGGGACTGGGGACTGGTGCTGTTCTATGTCGATGGAGGGGCAGGGAGACGAGGTCTCTCCTGGACTGCTGCCCTCCATCTGACCGCGCCTCAGCCTGGGCCCGGGCCTGCGGCGCTGAGCTGCAGTGCTTGCTTAGCATGCAGTAGCGCTGCTTCTGTGCGGGCACCACACAAGAGGCGTGCAGTTTGTGTCTGTCTAGTGGGCTTTCCTGTTACTCCGGAAAGTTTTCTGTCACTTCTTTTCCTCTTTTACTGACTTTTAAATTCTGTTAAAGAATAGTAAGTATGGGGCTGGAGGGATGGCTCAGCAGTTAGGACACTTGCCACTCTTCCAGGGGACCCTGCGATCTCTTTAGGCTCCAAAGGACCCCACACATGTGGTTTTCATTACCTCAGGCAGCACATGCACGTAGGTAAACACAAGACATCCCTTTAAGAAAGTAGTTATAAGATGGGATGGATATGGACGCACGGGCTGAGTAGCACACGTGACTATACCCCGCACTCCCTCCTCTAACCACCCTTTTCTTCCCCAGGTGTTTGGGTTTATAGCAAGTCTGATGTTCCTACTAGACTTTGTGGTCATGCTGTGTGAGAAACGGCAGGAGAGCCAGCTGAGAAAGCCGGAGAACAACACCAGAGCAGAAGCCCTCACCGAGCCGCTCAATGCTTAGGCCGGGAGCAGGCGCTGCGGACCAGAGGAGTGCTCCTTCGTGGGACCTGTGTCAAGTGTGCACCTCATCTGTTGGAGAGAAGGGAAGGGTCAGGAGGGCGGCTTCTCAGTGCAGGGTGGCAGCCCTGCCAGCGAGCTCAGAGGGTTTTTAATGACTGTTGAAACTTGTCTCAAATGGAGGAGGTTTTGTTGTTGTTTGTTTGTTTGTTTGTTTTTTCAAGATGGGTTCTGTTGTCTTTAATTGCATGTCTGTCATTTGCTACAGGCTACACCAGGCTTAGCTTCCAGACCGCTCATTCTCTGTCCCTTCAGGAACCGTTCCATTTTAAAATCATTTGCTTTGCTCTTAGTTTTTGATGGTTAAATTCTGTTCTGTTGTTGGAGATTTAATTGTGCTTAAGGTGCTGGTGTAGGCTCCTTTCCCTCATACATGACCCTTGTCTTTATCTCACTCAGCCTTACACTTGCGTGCTAACCCTCAAAGGCAGTTACTCTTTCTGACCCATGCATGCATTGCCTAACAGAAAGTGTATGGGCTGGTGGTGTTGTATGTGTATAAAAGCAACAATATCAGCCACCTTGTGGTTTGACATTGCACTCTGGTTGTTAGATTAAGTTTAAAAGAAAAAAGAAGATTGTTAGGGAATGCAGAAAAGTTGAAGAAACTGATGATACATCTAAAGACCAAAGATAGAATAGACTCTTTGTCTTCTACAGTGGACGTGATTGCACAGATAGGCCTTGACCACTGGCAGACATGTGAAGGATAGTGCCGTGTGCACACACGGCAACAGACGGTTGATGGCGTTCATCCTGTGAGTTGGGAGGTGTGGGTCTCCCCCTTGCAGACGGCCATTTGTGCTCTAGTGCACACAGCTCTGCAGGCTTCTCTTGAGAGCCCTGGCGGGCTTGCTCACGCTCCTGAGTTGGTTGCTCTGCTCTCTGACTTTCTAGATGGTCGCTGGGCCGCATCACTGTCTTCGAAGGCAGCCTTCACAATTGCTTTTTCCTTCTCTTCTCACTCTAGTTCATTGGCGGCTTTCTCCAGGCTGTACAGACTGTTGTGCCCTCCTTGTCACCAAAAGTCTGAGGCAGGAATGCCAGGTTCTTATTCCCACAGGCCTCTGCTTGAGTTTCTCTCCAGGGGAGGCATCTTGAGGAAGGGGATCCTAGAACCCCTGCTATGAACGCTGTTGGTGCTGTCAGGAGTCTACAGACTGCTCCCCACACTTTGGAAGGACTGCTTGCTGCTGGAAGGCGGTCTTAGAATCACTGGGCGCCTGTGTGCCCAAAGGGGACCTTTCTTATCTCCCGTCTGGGTTTGACTGAGACTCGAATATGTCAAGGCCTTCTGTGCTCGAAAGTGGAGCTTTCTCAGGCCGGGTTTTCTCCCTGAAGACATTCGGTCATGAGTCCAGACGTTTACTGTAAAGTTCCTGCTCCTTTGCAGTTTCTTGTCTGCCATTGTTCGTGGTAGATGGTTCTGGTTACATGAGTGAGGCTATTGTAGTTCTCAGAGCTGGATGAATCTGGACACACAACCTCTGCTGTTCTGACTCACTGCCTGATCTGCTGGCATCGGGTTACCTGCTTGGGAGATCATGAAACCAATCATGGATGTTGCCTTACTGGGCATGCCATCTAAGAGAAGGGACAGTAGGCTCTTGAAACCAAGAATAGAATAATTCAAAAGGGACCAGTTTATAGTAGACAATTTTAGAATTTTATATCAAGCTGTGCTATAGTAACGAACTATCATCTAGACCTGTTGACAACAGCAAATCAGGACTACTGTAGTGTAACTGACTGTTAGCCAGCTGTCTGGTACTGAACCTGAGACAGTTACTTAAAAAGAGGAAAGGTTGGAGCTGCAGAGATGGCTCAGAGGTTTAGAGGGCTTCTTCCTTCTCTTCAGAGGACCAGAGTTCTGTTCTCCAGTGCCTGCAGGAGATGGCTCTCTACTGTCTCATACTCTAGCGCCTGGGGACCCAGTATCCTTAGTCTCTCTGGCACCCAAACATGAATGGCATACATTCACATATACATAAAGTAAATCTTAAAGAAAAAAAAAAGAGGGTTTGTAAGCTTCAGCCCATGGTCAGTCCTGTTGTGTTAGACGGCTGCACATCATGGTGGGGGCTGGGTAGAGCAGGCTCATCCTGTGGGTTCAGGAAACAAGGAAAGGGTGGGTGTGACTTGAGGTCCCGTGTTCCCTTTGGAGGGAATGGCCCACCGACCTAAGCTCACAGGAGGCCCCAGCTCTCAGTAGTGCCACCCAGGCCTTGGGGACAAGGCGTCCCAACCGTGTACCTCTCTGCTAGTGTTTGCCTTGTTCAGGATGGACAGACACACTCTGGCCTGAGCATGCAGCAACTTAGCATTCGGTTGTTTACTGTGGGTTTGCTTTGTTCTGCAGCTGAGAGCTTTCTCGGCTGCTCTATCCCTTCCTTTTAAGAAGATGGTTTGGTCACTCTTAGAACTTTCTCTTTGGGGGCCCTGTGACTGGTTGGCTTCTGCATCCTCTGCGTGGAGATGGGGTTAAAGACTGGCACCAAATGAGCTCCAGAAGAGCTGGGACCAGAGACTGTCAACGCACAAAGACGTCCTTAGTAGCAGCTGTGGCGAAATTGATTAGCTGTATTTTATACAAATTGTTTAGAATGGTTTTTGAGACTTAGAAGGGAAATATACTTACAGCACAAGACTTTTATAATTACTATACTTAAATTATGCTTTATGTGGGGATTGGGAAATGTATTTTTACATTGCTTATATCCAATCACTTTTGTATTTGTTGATTTAAAGCCTGTGGGTCTTTTTTTTTTTAATCACTCTTAATATAACTTTTATAATCTTTTAAAATAAACCCTCTTAATTCCAATGTGGATGTCTTCACTGTTGTTCATTGATTGACTTGTTCAGATTAGCCCCTCACTTGAGGGGGCTAGCTGTCCCTTGTGGGTGTGGGTGTGGTTGGAGAGGTTTGGAGGAGCACACCTGCTCCCTACCCACTGGCTGCCTCTGGAGGGTAGAGGCATACTTTAATGCCATCTTTGTCTGTTGTGGCAACACAGGGGCCTCTAGCTCCAGCACTTGGGGCTGAGGCAGGAAGATGACTACCTCAGATCAACCTGGCCTACATGGTAGTGAAAATATTCTTAGAACCAGTTGTGGTGGTGGCAGATCTCTATAAGTTCAAGGCCAATCTGAGCTACATAGTGAGTTCCAGGCCAGCCAGATAAGCAGAAATATTTTTAGGGCATCATATGGGATGAATTGTCAAAGAGTGTCCTACACTGAATGGCTTTAAATCATTTCTGCCGCCCCTTTCCCCTCTCCCTTCCCCTCTCCTCTCTTCCCCTTCCGGTCGGTGTGTGTGTGTGTGTGTGTGTGTGTGTGTGTGTGTGTGTGTGTGTGTGTGTGTTTGTTTGTTTGGGACAGGGTCTCATGTAGCTAAGGCTGGTTTCAAACTCACTATGGAGTGAAGAATGACTTTGAACTCCTGTCCCTTCTGTCTTCACTTCCTAAGTTCTAGTATCTGAGCTGTATACTGACTCCACCTAAGCACATTCTAGATGTGGCTCTGGAGCTGTAGAGAGACAGATGCATCTGCTTGCGGCAGCCTGATAACTAGACAGTGAGAAGCAAAGCCAGGAGTTTCTGCTGACTCAGAACTATTTGTGGAGTCTGTAAAATTCCTGCCTCCAGTCTCTGGAGAATAACAGGATCTTTATAGTCTTCAAGAACTCACTGGAATTTGTACATTCTGCAGGCTGTTGTTTTATGTTGATAAAGAACATTGTATCAATATACAGCTAGCTGTGTCCTCAACAGTAAGGGTAGGTCTGGGAGAGGAAGGCTCCATGCCTGGCGGCATGATTTTAGTCCCCGAGGCTTCTTGC
Organism: Cricetiscus sungorus; assembly: GCA_030556225.1. Lineage (NCBI taxonomy): Eukaryota > Metazoa > Chordata > Mammalia > Rodentia > Cricetidae > Cricetiscus > Cricetiscus sungorus. Next base: position 31,846,377 of record JANBXA010000642.1, read on the forward strand.
GAGGCTGAGGCAGGGGATCCCTTGGGCCCAGGAGTTGGAGATCAGCCCTGGAAATTCAGTGGCTTGATAATATCCCAGACCGACTTGTGTTCAGGGTTTTCTGTCCATTCATTTTCTGCTGTGAGTTTTGTCCTCAGAGTTAAGATATGTGGTGACATGTGAGAAGGGGTTGTTTATTCTCTTGTGTTCCTTTCGCCTGAGCCCCTGGCTGGCCTGACTCATCTCACTGGTGAATCAAAGTTATGCTGGCTATGACGAATGCACTGTGACTGGATTAACGTAACCCAGCCCTACCCCACTCCCACCCCCCCACCCCCACATGCTGTGAAAATACGAGGCCTCAAAGCTTCTCAGCTTCCAGAACCTACCAGAATTGATCCTGCTAGCAGAGGAAGGGATTAGCATGTTAGAGTGAGGAGAAATAACATCCGGGTACACTGGTGAGAAACCAACCCCCCCCCGCCCCTCTTGCCTCCCCCCTCCAGTTTATAAGGCTCTTGTTAAGGGCTTGGGAGACAGCCCAGTCAATCAAGTGGATCCCTGGGGTTTCTGACCAGCCAGTGTAGCCTGCTCGGGAGCTCCGGGGAGGAGAGAAAAGGTGGGCAGGTCCCAAGGGACACTGGTTTCTTCTGGTCTCCACACCCGTGTGCATATGCATATGCACACACATGGACTGCGCACTTAAGCATGCGTGTCAGCACACATTTGTAGTACTGGCTGCCCTGAGATGCCCCTTATTTTTATACAGGTAATGTGCATCATAAATTTTTTTTTTTTTTTTTTTTTTTTGAGACTGGGTTTCTTTGTGTAGTCCTGCTTGTTGTGGAACTCAGTCTGTAGACCAGGCTGAAAGATCTACCTACGTCTGCCTCCTGAGTGCCAGCACCACTCAGCACAAAGTTGTTTTTAATTAAGGCAGCTGTAAAAGGCAGTGAGTATTGCCATTACCCCAAATTATTTTTAACGTTCTGTTTCCGTACATGCATGTGACAGTGCCAACTAGAGGTCAGAATTGTGGGAGTCTGGGTTCTCCCTTCTACCACATGGGAGATCCAGGGTCCAACTCCGGTGGGCTGATTTCACAGCAGATGCCTTTATCTGCTGAGTGAATTCAGCAGCCCTTAAAGAAAACATTTTTGTATTTGACTACTTTTATGTTGTTTCCTTCCTCCCGCCCCCCAGGCAGGGTCTTGTGTGTCCCAGGCTAGCCTGGAGTGAGCTCATTAAGTAGTAGAATTAATTAACTTGAACTATTGATCCTCCTGGTCCCACCTCCCAAGTGATGGGGTGACAAGCATGCTGCCACCCACATGGTGGTTCACAACTGTTTGTCACTCTAGTTCCAGGGCATTTGACACCTTCTTCTGGCGTGCATGTGTGCACACATAAGTGTAAGCAAAACACTCATACACATGAGGTAAAACTAATAAGTCTCTTAAAAATGAGACAGATAGGAGAAGGAGCGCCCCAGCATGGTGGTGTACACTTAAGATCCCAGGACTTGGAAGGTTGAGGTAAGAGGATCATTATGTTCTTCTGTGATAGAGTTCCAGGACAGCCTTGGGTACAGAGTGAGACTCTTTTTTTTTTTTTCCCCCCTTGAGATGGTCTCACTATGTAGCTCTGGCTGTCGTGGAAATCACTATGTAGACCAGGCTGGTCTCAAACTCATAGAGATCTACTGGCTGGCTGAGACCCTATCTTAAAGGGGGGAGGGTATTGCGATTTAATAAGGATCAGGATAAACAATTAGGCCGAATAGATGTTTATTAAGGGAGAAATAACTCACAATATAGGCAGATGTACGCGGCAGGTTCCAGCAGATCCTGAGCCTTCCAGCGTCCACCACCAAAAGGGGCGGCCCACCCTCTCCCAGCCTTTTGTCCCAGCTTCCATCCGGCCCTGTCTCCGCCACAATGGGCATGGCCTAAGCCACAGGTGCAGACAAGGTGAATATCTCGCTGGGGGGTGGGGGGAAGTGTGTGGTGTGGAGCCAGTGGAATGAGGACTGCCTGGTGTATAGAAGGTTGCACAGTGGTGTCACACTGACATGAACTCTTGTCATGCACTTTCAGAGTGTGATATAGCCACGGTGGAACCAGCCTAAGAAAAGCAACTGCTGATGGGTAGGTAGTTCCGGATGTGGTGAAGAGGAGGGAAAGACAGGTGCGAGGGGAAAGCATGTATGTGGTGGCTGGCTCATTGTGGTTGTCACCACCGCTAGGTCTGGAATCAACTGACCCTCACCCCGAGAATCTGGTTACACCTGTGCCCATAGCTGTAAGCCACTCTACTGAATAAACCGTGTGTGTGTGTGTGTGTGTGTGTGTGTGTGTGTGTGTAATTCTGTTCCTCTAGAGACCCCTAATACCAAGTAGTTAAAGAGTGCTTGGCTGGTTTCTTGATTCTACAATTCTACATAGTAAAAAACAAAAAACAAAACAAAAAAAAACCTGAAGGAAGGAGGGGGAGGGAGGGAAGAGTGTGAGACCAGTGGTTAGCGCGCGTCCAGAGTTGAGGACAATGACACTTTGTAAGAATGAATGTATTGCACCCACTGCTCTGGCCGTCGCGGGACGGTAGCGTGTGCCTCTGGCCGCTAGGGGGCGCGCGCTGCACAGTGGGCGCAAAGCCTTGGCCTCCACCTCCGCGTGGAGTTTCATTTCTGCAGCTGGGATGCAGAGTGCCGTTAAGGTTGCTGCAAGCATGCACAGCTGCGGCGGGAGACCCGGGGTCCCACGGGAGGCCTCCGCCCTGCGCGGCTGCGAGAGGAAACAGCTGGCAGCCCTGCGGGCCTCGGCTTGACTAGCGCCTTCACTCAGCGGTGGACGAGCCCGCCGCATCCTCCCCCACACAGGTTTTGCTTGGACTCAGCTGTGTTTTTAGAAGATTTCTTTGGCAACGTTTCCAGATCGAGAGATGCTTAGCTAGAAAGCCCAGATTTCCAGTTTTCTGGGTCACTGGGGCAGCAATGAGCGGCTGGCAGCCCTGGGCAGGGGCTTAGAGAACCCTGGCTGATCCACATAGCGCTCCCCCTCTGGTGCAAGCCCGTTCCTTCTTTTTTTTTTTTTTTTTTTCAAGTGTATGCGGATAATATTTTTGTTTTTCACAGTTTTTCTAGACCCCCAGGAAGGAACCCATCGATTGTTCCAGCTTCCCAGGAGGCAGCGAGTATTTTCTGGTGGTCTTACTGAGGGACAGCCTCTTGGAGCTTGCCATCCACCTGTTGTTCCTTGTAAGTCTAGCAGCGTCTTCATCCTGTCAGCTTACAAACTTTTGTTTTTCTTCCTCGAGACAGAGTTTCTTTGTATTGCTTTGGAGCCTGTCCTGGCACTAGCTCTGTAGACCAGGCTGGCCTTGAACTCACAGAGATCCGCCTGCCTCTGCCTCCTGAGTGCTGGGATTAAAGGCTAGTGCCACCAACGTCTGGCAGCTTACAAACTTGAAAACATGTTTAAAATTAATTTTTATTTTTCTATTATTTATTTTTCTTACTGTGTGGCTCATGCTGGCCTCAATACTTCTCATCCTCCTGCCTCAGTATCCTGAACACAGGAGTTCCATCACACCTGTCTTTGTTTTTGATAAGGGTTCACTAGTCCCCACCCCGCCTTGATTCAACTCCTCATCCCCCTGCCTCAGCTTCAGTCTTGCTAGGATTGTAGCATGCACCACCATGTCCTATTTTGCATGTGGGTGATCACTACAAACTGAGCTACGTCTCTAGCACTAAATTGTTTTTTTTTTTTTTAAGTAGTATAAAAAAAAATTCTCTTCAATCCAATTAATTCACAAAAATAAATAGAATAGGGAATCTGGCACAAACATCCATGACTAATACAAATAACATCAACTTACTGTAATGCTGGTTGATGAGGACAGAGTGATGTGTGGATCAGCAGTTAAGGGGCATCCTTGGACATGTAGGAGGTCAGGGCTAGCCTGGGCTATAGACCCCCATCTCACAATAGAAAAAGAGAAGAGGGAAGCACGCAGGGCTCTGCCTGAGGAGCTGTCTTGTTCAGGGAGGTGGCTGCAGATGTGTGTCTGTGATGGGTTGGTCTTGAGGAACTCAGGAGCAGGTGGACAACCATGTCTCTTCGTGGTACAGGGAGGCCCTTCCGAGGCCAGCATCCCTCAAAGCATGGACAGGGTGGGGTACCTATGGAGAGGTCTGCATCATTGGTGTTTGCTACCTGTGGCTGACCTATATGAACTATAAGGGGATAATACCACATTTCTCTTTTTTTTAAGATTTATTTTATGTGTGTTTGCCTGCGTGTATGTGTGCACCACATTCATGCAGTGACTCAAGAGGCCAGAGGAGGGCATTGGATGCCCTGGAAGAAACTGGAGTTAGAGGTGGTTGTGAGCCACCATGTGCATGCTGGGAATAGACCCAGGTCTTCTGCAAGAGCAGCCAATGCTCTTAAGCACTGAGCTATCTCTCTAGCCCTAGCTAACACATACTTCATACATGTACCGCATGCCTGCAGTGCCTTTTTGGGTTAATAGGACATGACACAGCCACCAAAAGAGGGGGGTGGCAGTGTTGAGCAGGGCCTTAAAGCCTGCTGAACATGTGACATTGGTCTCTCACGTTAGCAGACCCCTTGGGCCCCCGGCGTGAGCAGAGTCTTGAGCCTGTGCTCCCCGCCTCTGGCCAACTGCTCATGAAGAGGCTGGAACTCTGCTGTTCTGTCCCGGTTCGGGAGGCCGCACCAGCACCGTCATCAGTCTCATGTCCTTCCGGCTTCCTTCTTGGGCCTTGCAGGCCTTCCTGCTGGTCTGTCAAGGCTTGGTGGCTTCCCTGGAGGGCCTCAAAGGCAGCCAGTGTCCAGAACCCTTTCTGAGCAGCATAGAACTTCTATTTGTAGCAGACGCCTGCCATCCACAGCCTCTCCCTACGTTATCTCCCCCTCCAGGGCCCAGTCAGGCCCGGAAAATGCTGACCATGGTGCATTATAGAGGTAACCCAGCCATGTCCTCATCTTCAGGCCCCTGGGGCTGCTGGGGAAGACTGGGCAGGCCGCAGCTTCCCTGCTGTCCCCTGTCAGCCCCACTTTCTTCCTTTCCCCTCTCACCAGTAGGAGGCAGGGGGATGCTGTCTTTGTTTATGTAGCCCTGGAACCTGCTGTGTAGACCAGGCTGGCCTTGAACTCAGAGATCCCTGTCTCTGCCTTTCAAATTCTGGGATTAAAGGTGTGTGCCGCCTCTCCTCCTGGCTCTTGTTGCTGTTATTGTTTCTTTGTTTTTAAAATTGAGACAGGAGCTCATGTAGCCCAGGGTGACAGTGGACTTTATACATAGCTGATGATGACCTTGGTCATGACCTCCTGCCTCTACCCTCCACAGTGCTGGGATTACAGGTGTGGGCTGCGGGGCCAGGAGGGAGGTGGCATGGGATCCATCAATGGCCAAGAGGCCACTTCAAAAGGCCACTGCTTGGCCACTCTTCTCAGCCCCTCCTCCCACAGTAACGCCCTCCCCAGGGTGGCATCCAGGGCTCCTCCAGTCCAGCAGGACCGCACAACGCAGAAGAGCGAGTCGAGGCTGTCGGTGTGCCTGGGGCCTGGGTTCCTGTACTCGCCCAACCTCGACCAGCAAGGAAGACGTGGCTCCGGGAAGATCTTTTTCATGCAGTTTTAATCAGGATCCTTGAGCATGCTTCTTCTGACCCTGGGGCTCCAGGGGACCCCTGCACAGGCTTAAATCCCCTTGCGCTAACCAACCCCAGTGAGCTACGTGGACCCTGCAGATAGGCTACTCTAACGCGGAAGTAGACAGGCTGAACAGACTTAAGCAAATAAGGGCTTGTTTACGCCAGAGAGCACTCACCCTCGGGGAGGTGGAAGGCAGAAGCCAGCGCCATCTTTAAGGCGTGGCACTTTGCGGCTCTCTACAGGTTCCCACTGTTCCAACCAGCTCCTGTGCCTGCCCGGCCCACAGGCACTTTGTGGGCAAGGTGTTAGAGGTCTCCTCCCTGGCGACACATCTCTATTTTCTTGGATGGAGTTGGTCAGCACGTCTAGGGAAGTTGGTGGATCAAGGCCTGGGTTCCAGTGTTATTCCTCTGCATCAACCTGCTGCCCCCAGCACGATGGCTACCATCACCTACTCTGCCTACCCTGTCACTCTAACCCCTCTCAGCTTCTAACGGTGTCCTCGACACATGCTATGACTCACCCAGTAACTCACCAGACTTTTGTTGTTTTGATTTTTCGAGACAGGGTTTCTTTGTGTGAATTTGGCTGTTCTAGCGCTCACACTGCAGACCAGGCTGGCCTGGATCTCAGAGAGATCTGCCTGCTTTTGCTTCCTGAATGCGGGGATTAAAGGAATGGTCCACCACTGCCATATTCTTACAAGGATCCGTCCTGTGTTCACACTGTCCCAGTGTACTCCTGGGAGTGTCCTAACGAGAGAGAATTTAAGGTCCAGGAAATGAAAAGTCAAAGCTGGACGTGGTGGTACACAGCTAGAATCCCAGTCCTTGGGAGGTGGAGGCTGGAGGATCACGAGTTCAATGGTCACCCTTGCCTACAAAGCAAGTTCAAGGCCAACCCAGACTGCGTAAGATTCTACCAAAAATGGGGACTGTGTGTGTGGCTGGGGATGCAGCTCAGTTGGTGAAATGGTTGCCTACTATGCATGGAGCCTCGTTCCATCCCCAGCACCACAGGAAGCTGGGTATCCTGGCAACACCTGCAATCTCAGCACCAGGGAGGTAGAGGCAAGAGGGTCACGAGTTCAAGGTAATCCTCAGCTACTGTTTAAATGGAAGCCAGCCTGGGAGGGAGAAAGGGGATGGGGCCCTTAGCACGGAATCCACACAGGGGTTGAATGTGTAATAGACACAGACTGGCACAGAAAAGCCTGGTGTACAGACATCCCATCAGTAAGAAAGCTGCTGCAACTGACTGGTGTTTTATTAAAAACCACACCCTCCCACTCACACACACACCACGGCAGAGATAGGGACCGGAGAAACAGAGCGGCCACATAGTGTTTCTGCTAGCTCCTCCCTTAGGACAGAGGCTCTTCAAGACCAGATTGGTAGATAGGCCAGATAAATCAGTCCCCGCTGCTTCCATGAGGACTCTGGCCCTGAGGGGTGTGAACAAAGGCACGTCTATGCAGGCGGGGCCAGAAGTCTGCCCGCTGTACTCGGTGCAGTGCTAAGAGTCCAGAGTGGAGGGGTGTCCTCTGTGGCAGGCTGGGAGGAGGCTGGAGCACTTGATGCTCAGGGGCCCAGTGTCCTGACAAAGCCAGGGAAGGTATTGGCCTTGTCACCGGAGCAGACCATAGCCACGCCTGGGGTCCTCCTGGGATGAGCCTACATCCTGCAGGTCCTTTTGAGGGGACAGAGGGTGATGGCCTTGTCAGGCAGATGCATCTTGAGAGAGAAATGGAAAGTTAGGTCACCTTGCCGGGACGTGGGATCACCCTGAAGCCACCCACAGCTCCTGCTGCACATGTCCAGGCTCTGAAAAGAGTGGATGTCTCACTGAATCTGGCACTCGCTGTCTAGGGCCAGGGTCTCTGCCTGCCTCCAGCTCAGTGCTGGAGTCACAGATGTGGCCAGCATACTGGCCCTGTTCCATTGAGTACTAGGGATCTGAACTCTGGTTCTCATGCTTGCATAGCAAGCATCGTACTGACTGAACCCCAGCCCTCTAAATATGTTTTCTAAAAAGGAAAAAAAGAGGGGAGCAGAAGGATGACCTTTCCGGAAGGGCATGGGCTTCTCACATTCTCCCAGAGGACCCAAGTTCTATTCCCAGCACCCAGGCCAGGGGGCTCGCAACCGTCTGTAACCCCAGTTCCAGGGGATCAAACACCCTTTTCTGCCCTCTGAAGGTACCTACATTCGCACACACAGGAGCCCCCCCCCCATCCTTAAAATCTTAAAAATAAAAAAAGGAAAGAAAGTTGTGGCTTGAAGAAAAGAGTGAATTAATCAAAACAATTGTGTTGGTTTGGGCGTTCTGAAATCTAATGTTTTTGTGTTACAGGATTGTGATAGCCTTGAACTCTGGATCTCCCTGCTTCACCCCCACTGCTGGGATCACGAGCATTTAGCACCAGCTCCACGGTGTCCCAATCAGTTTTTAAGGACACAGCGTATTTCGTGTGGTGGTGCACACTGGTAAACCCAGCCCTTGAGAAACGGAGGCAGGAGGACCGCCAAAGGTTCAAAGCTAGTCTGGGCTACACGGGTAGGCACCGATTAATCCCTGCCCCGGCCTCCAAAGAACTTAAGGATAAAAACCATTAAGGACGCATAGCAGGGTTAATTTATAAGGGCATTCATTATAGCAGGACTTAGTAACAAAAAAGTCAAGCAAAACCAAATCCCTAGAACTGAGTAGGAAAAAGGTGAACGTCCCGGTCACTGGAAAATGAAATAAAGATTGAGAGTCCCTGAGGACATCCGGAGAACGTCTGGCATATGATGAAGTAGTGGGGGGCAAACGGCAGGCGTGTTTTGAGATAGGGTCTCACCCTGGCGTGACCCAAGCCATGTAGACCAGGCTGGCCTTGAACTCAGAGACCCACCTGTCTCTGCTTCCCAGTGTTGGGATTAAAGGAGTGCGCCACCATGCCCATCTCTGGTTCTCTTATATAAGCACAATTGCTTGTCTTTGTCAGAGAGGAAATGCTGGGAAGAGACCAGGCACTGCTTGAGTGCTAGGCTTGGTGTGACAAGCAATCCCTGCAATCCCATTGCTTTGGAGGCTGAAGGAGGAGGATTGCAAGTTCAAACCTACTCTGGGCTTCGCAATGAGCCGTCGCTTAAGAAAAAAGCAAAACAATGAAAACTGCCTACATTTTGTAAGAGTTTGAAATGCATGTAGAATCCCAGTACGTGGGAGGCAGAGGCAAAAAGATCAGAGTTCAAGGTCATACTCGGTCGTGCAGTGAGCACCCCAGGATGTGTCCCTGGGCATGCAGAGATGGGTAGGAAGGCAGACAGGGTCCTTGGGTTCCACCCTCTTCCTTCTTTGCTGCCCTGCCCTCCAACTCTACTTTGGTACAAGACATTCCCTATTGCTGAGCCAAGGACAAACCTCCCACCCCCTGTGCCCTGCGTCTCGATGAGTGGTGCTTACCTGCCGACTGGGTTATATAGGTGATCTTGTAGGACAGCCACAAGCTTGCCAGGCAGAGGAAGCTGGCCAGGAACCCAAAGATCTACAGTGGGAGCAGAAAGGGTCAGAGCTGTCGGGCCATCGCTCATTTTCTTCTGTGTCTTAGGAACAAAACTGGGGGGGGGGGCATTTCACCTAGCCACCTGGTCCGTACTCAGCTGCAGAGGGCAAGTTTGGAAAGGTCCAGCCTGGGGCTGCTGGTCCCCTGGTCAGGCCCAGGAGCCAGGTCTCTGGCCTTGTCCTCATTGCTTTAGGTAACTCTGGCCCTGGCTTGGGTTTATATTTACAGCCTAGTTGGGGCCAAGCCATTGAACCCTGATGATCCAGAACCAATAAAAATAAGACAGGTGGTATTGTATGTAAATTTTAATTCGGATTTAAAACTTGGAACGTTCCAGCAGATTGATTATATGGCTAGCATCACTGGGTTTCACTGGTAACAGCCTCTGGTCTCTGACAGTTTTATAGCCTCGGAAGAGCTAAAAGCTGAGGCCTCGGAGTTCTGCTTTATATCTGCGCATATTTAAATCATAACAGTAAGTTAGGGCCAGACTCCTACCCTTTCCAGGGTCCATCTAGTGCCGGGTTTGAGGAGGGTTGAACTTGACCTAATAGGCTTCTCAAAGATGGCTGAGGGAGAGCAATCACGGCCCTGGTATCGGGACCTGGGAGACTGGTGGCCAAGCACCCTCCTGTCACACCCTCCAGCAGCCACTGGGGAGTAATTACATCTGTCATGTTTCCAAGCCTCCGGGCAGCTGACTCTTGAGCCTACAGACCCCCAAGAGGAGGATGGTGCTCCCCCCCCTTCCTGTTTCACAGCTAAACCAGGAGAGGGACAGGAAGCTACCTTTTTAGCTTAAGACCCCAGAGCTCGCCAGGGCCAGGGCCAGGGTCTGAGCCTGGGTAGCGGGCTTCAGGACTCACGCTCTGCTAGCCTGTGGCCCAGGTGTCCTCAGACCCACACAAAGGCCTCGGGTCATCACGTTCTCACTAGTATAGCCCTGGTGGACAGCTGACATTGGACAGGTGTGGTCCTGCAGCAGCCAGACAAAGGTTAGATTTCCAAAAAGGTTTGGTATTCTTCCCAGGTCCAGGTCAGTCAGGTGACCTGCTGTCCCTAGCAGCCTGTGCCCCAATGCCTTCCCTTCCTGTTGCCTATCTTTGTACAGATTGTCTGAGTCGCATAATCAGCTGACTAGATGCCTCCCATTGTCCATCCTACACAAGTAGGACATTACTACCCCCCAGCCCCCAAGTGTCTGCACTGCACCATCCCCCAGAATGCCAGTCTACACCACAGTGCCTGGTTTGTTTGCTAATTGTCACATGGGCCCAGTCCTCCTCGCCTAAGCTAGAGGGCTACTTTCTCATGGACAGGGAGGTCATTTTGTTTTATTTTTTCTGGCTTCCCTGTGGTATGATAAATGTTAGCTACTGGGGATGACACGGTTTATGTGACCTGGTTATAAAAGCCAGTGGGGTTCCCTTAGTGTGTGCCCTGAAACAGGACATGTGTGTATGTGTGTGTGTGTGTGTCTGTGTATGTGTGTGTGTCTGTGTATGTGTGTGTGTCTGTGTGTGTGTCTGTGTGTATTGTGTGTGTGTGTCTGTGTGTGTGTGTCTGTGTGTATTGTGTGTGCGCGTGTGTCTGTGTGTATTGTGTGTGTGTGTGCACCAGTGTGTGTGTGTGTCTGTGTGTGTGCGTGCGTGTGTGTGTGTCTGTGTGTATTGTGTGTGTGCGTGTGTCTGTGTGTGTGTGTGTGTCTGTGTGTATGTGTGCCAGTGTGTGTGTGTGTGTGTGTGTGTGTGTGTGTGTGTGCAGGGCGTGTGTATCCCTGCACTCTTCCCTAGGCATGCACCATTGTCAGGCTGGTTCCAGCCTGCAGGTGGCAGCCACCTGTCTGCCAGGAGGTCACATGGAGCCAGGAGCTGAAGGTGCACTGGGGCAGCATTGTTTACGGGCGTGGCCACCCCCTGCAGTCACATTAGGTCCCCACTGTGAGGACCTGAGCAGGGAGTCAGTCTAGGGGAAACTCCAGGGGCAGGAGGCCACAGTCTGGACAATTCTGGGGATATTTGTAAGTGACACTAATGTTACAAGTCTGGGCTCAGCTGGTAGAGAGCTTGCCCAGCTTGCAGGAGGCCCTGGGCTCCAGCCCCATCCACGCCCCATCCACGCCCCATCCACGCCCCATCCACGCCCAGCACCACAGAAGCTAGGTGTGCTGGCTGTTGCACACCTTAGAGCCTAGCACTGCGGGACTGGAGTCAGGACAATCTCAAGTTGAAGGACATCCTTGGCTACTTATTAAGTTAGAGGCCATCCTGGGCCACAAGAGACCAAGCCTTAAAACAAATACACAAAACATTTCTTGCCTGGGTACCGACTAAAGCCCACTCAGATATGAAGTTGTCAAAATCACAAATCAGATAAACCACAAGACTCTCTGGACCTTTGAAAAATGTTGCAGCCATGGGTCCGTATGTGTGTACAAGTCTGTATGTCGCGAATGTCCCACAGTGCTGTGTTCTGTCCGGTCTAGCTAGCTGTACACACTATTATGGGTCACTGTCACTTCTGAAAGGGATAAGGTTGCCCCTTCTAAGCCTGAATATTGACAAAACTTAAAATGGGGAGTGGGACGAAGCTCTCGGCTGGTGCAGTGCCCGCCTACCATGCAGGCAGCCCAGGATTCAATTCCCAGCACTGCAAAAAATTTGGGCAAGGGTGAAGCACAGCTATAATTCCAGAACTGAGGAGGTGGGGGCAGCAGGATGAGAAGTTCAGGTCATCCTCAGCTACATAATGAATTTGAGGTCGGCCTTGGGTACATAAGAGTCTGTATTTTTTTTTTTTTAAGGTGTCTGAGCAGGGTGATGCATGCCTATAACCCCGGTACTCAGGAGGAGCCAGTGGGAGGCAGATGCAGGAGGATCTCTGTAAGTCTAAAGCCAGCGTGGGCTTTGTAGTATATTCTAGGCCAGCCTTGGCTAAACAGTGCATTCCAGGCCAGCCTGAGCTACTCAGTGAGACTCAAAAAGAAAAGACAAAAGACTCACACGGCCGTCATGACTAATTGATCACAGTACCCTTCCCTCTAGAAGCAAAAAGATGCCCAGACACTTCTCTGCAGAGTACATACTGCCATGAGGGACTGAAACCATTCTGCTCCCATGTCAGCAGTGGCTGTAAGGGCGATGGTCTGTAAAGGGTAGGCCCGCCACTGCTGTAGCTGTTTAAGTCTGTCAACAGTCCTCAAGTCTACCTCCCCGGACCCTCCGACAAGAGCACAAGTGTCAGGCTCTTTGGAGAGAGTCGCTGTCTGGATTGAGGTGGATGTGGGTTCTAAGAAGAAAGGCCCCCAGATCTACCCCTTCCCTGGCCCCTGGGGGGGGGGAGAAAGGAACTGAAATCTGAATAACCCAAAACATCTCACAGCTCCCCCTACCAGGCCAGTCTGGTAACTCTTGGAGGCAGCCACGATGGAGGCGATGAGTAGAAGCACGGTGCCGATTAAATAGTGCAGAAGTTCCTGGAAGCCGGGGCAGAAGAAAGAAGACGTGAATGGGGAGCCCACTCTGGTGCAGCCCACAGGGACAGCCACACTCTCTCCCTGGGAACACTTAGGCCGGAAGAAGTGCGTCTCAGGAAGCCAGTGTAGAAAGCTGGGCCAGGAAGAGCCCGGCCAGAGAGAAAGGATGCTAGGCAAGCAGAAGGAGACAGAGAGAGAGAGGGGACATCTCTGGTGAACAGAGCCGGTCACTGAGAACTGCCCAGTTCCCGAGATCAATTTGTGGACCTTTTCCTTCTGTGCTAGGTTTAACGCAGCATAAAACAAAACAAAACAAAACAAACAACAAAAATAATAGATATCAAAAGCAAAAGGCACTGAGGGAGGTCTCTCTCTTCTCTCTCTATCTCTCTCACACACGCAGGCACTCACACATTAGGCTCTCTGTCTGGTGATGCATATCTATAAAAACTCATACCTAGCCTTATAGTCAACATGGAAGACAGTGCTTCCCTTCAGAGGTCACAGAAAAGACTGTGACATGTGACACCCTCTTGCCAATCCTATCCAACATTCAGCCCCTCTGTTCTGCTAATTCTTCTCAATAAGGCAAGGCAATCAGACGAAAGGCATCTACATTGGCCAGAAGTGAGGCATTGATATTTGTGGATGATGTGATCTAGTACATAGTGGATCCTAAGGAATTCACTAGGTCCCTGTTAGAACTGATGAAGGAGTACATTATGCTCAGGTAAAAACAGGCACAAAATTAAGAATGTCTGTCGGGGTGCGATAGCACAGACTTCTAACTTGGGAGGCAGAGGCAAGAGGATCTCCGTGAGTTCGAGGCCAGCCCGGCCTACATTGTAAGACACTGTCTTCCAAACAGATCCTTCTGGTTTATCTTCTCAGCCTCTGCCACCAAGTGTCACAATTGAACTCTCTCAACAGTGTACACACCCTCACCAGCTCCTTCCTTCAAGGCTTGTCCCCTATGCCCCGCACACACAGCAGATAGGAATCCCAGCCTCCTGACCCTAGGAAGCGAGTTTGAGAAACCCTCAGGAGGCCAGCAGAGATGCCCACCCAGCAGCGAAGAGTCAGGGTCGAAGCAGCCATGTCCCAACCACTGCGTGCTGACAGTGGGGCCACGCCCACCTTACCGACAGGGGCCAGCTGATGCAGGTGAGCACTCGGTAGAAGCGGAAGAGGTGGACCAGGTAAAAGATGAGAATCATTATCAGGACGCAAATGGTGACCACTTCAAAGAAGGTGTAGGCGCCATAGTCGACCCGAAGGGAGCTTCTCACACAGATGAAGGCAGTCAGCAGGGTGACCTGTGGCAGACGTGGGGATGCTGGCACACTTCTGCCCAACGCAGGCACCCAGGGGGAGGGGGGACAAACGGGAAACCAGTGGAGCTGTCCCTCACAATTCAACCCTGAGTTGACACATGGCTACCATCCAGGTTATTCCCACACAAATCGGCTGGGAGGCTGGAAGCATTCGCTTTCACATAACACAGGCTTTAAAAGTACATTCGGGGAGCCAGGGCTTATTATTAGCTAAAACTACTAATATTCAGCTGTTTCAGATGGCAAAGACAGCAACTTGTCCATTGTCCTCATCAGTGGACATCAAGTTATCATGGATTGACGCGTGGCATTCGTGATCCAGTTGGGGCGTCCAAGAACTCTGCCAGGTAGACAAAAATCATCCTTTGTTTCATATAGGGAAATGGAACCATACTGAGTCATTAATTAATCCAGCTGGCTCAGCTTGTAGGCACTGACATATTTGAATATATGCCACACACACACACACACACACACACACACACACACACACACACACACACACACAGATACGGAGCCAGAGGCTGACATCCCATCATGCCCCAGAGATAATGTATACATGGCTAGCGTTTTCACATGGGTGCTGGGCATCCGAACTCGAGTCCTCCTGGCAAGCACTCTACTGAATGCTGTCTCCCTAGCCCTCTGCTCTGCCCTAGGTGCCCTTCTTCGGGTGAAGCCTACTTGAGAGAATCTAGCTTTCACAGTATTCAATGTGGACTTGGGTGGCTTCAAGAGGCTTCTGTTCTGTCTCAGGAGTTAATCATCGTAACTGGTAGAAAGAAAGAAGACACTACCTGAAACCTAGACTCTTGGGAGGCTGAGGAGATTGCTAAGAGTTTGAGGCCAGCCTGAGCTGCACAGGGGATTGGGGTCAGCTTTAGGTGCATAGTGAGACCCCATCATAACACAAAATAAATACAAAGGGCAACAACAGAGCGTCGTCAGGGCAACAACAGAGCGTCAGGGCAACAACAGAGCGTCAGGGCATTAAAAGCCTGATGGTCCGAATTGGTCCCTGGGACCCACACAGCGGAGGAGAGAACCGACTTACACAAATTGTCCTCCGACCTCCACAAGCATGCTCCTGTAATAAATAAACACATACAGTAATACAGATGTTTTCAAAGAGCGGGAACGAGCTGGGCTGTGGTGGTGCACGCCTTTAATCCCAGCACTCAGGAGGCCTCAGTTTGAGGCCAGCTTGGTGTACAGAGTGAGTTCCAGGACAGCCAGGGCCACACAGAGAAACTTTATCTCAAAAGCCATAAAGGAAACAAGCAGACTCTCTCAGTTCTTTTTCCTGCTTCTAAATACTCTGACAAAAGCAACTTAAGGGGGAAGGGTTTTAGTGTTACATTTGAATGCAACTGGCCCTCATAAGCTCATAGACAGTGCCACTGTTAGGAGGTGGGCTTTGAGGTCTCATATATGCTCAAGCCATGCCCAGTGTCTCAGTTCACTTCCTGTTGTCTGCAAGATGAAGACTCTCAGTTACCTCTCCAAAACCATGTCTGCCTGCATGACACCGTGTGTCACCATGATGATAACGGACTAAACCTCTGAACTGTAAGCCACCCCATTAACTGTTTCCTTTATAAGCGTTGCTGTGGCTGGGCGGTGGTGGTGCACACCTTCAATCCCAGCGCTAGGGAGGCAGAGGCAGGCGGATCTCTGTGAGTTCCAGACCAGCCTGGTCTACAAGAGAGAGTCCCAGGACAGCCTCCACAGCCATAGAGAAACCCTGTCTCAAAAAAATCAAAAACAAAGACTTGCTGTGGTCTTGGTGTCTCTGCACAGCCGTAGTAACGCCAAGACAGCCTGGCTCACATTTCAGTACTTTATGGCCTGGAACTCCGTGTGGCAGGGTCTTGAAACATTGCTCACATCCCATCCACAATCAGGAAGCAGAGGGATAACTCTTCCTGTCTGTCTTCATCTATACTGTCCAGAACCCAGCCAGGGGTCAGCGTCTCCCACACTGGGCAGAACGTCCCACTTCACATGTGTAAATGGACACAGTGCAGTGCAAGCGTGGAGGTCAGAGGACAAGTGTCAGGGGTCATTTATCTCCCTGCACCAGAGTTCTGGGGACTTGGCTGTAAGAGCTGTTACAAGCTGAGCCATCGTGCTGGCTTTGGTTTATTTCTGAGACGGAGTTTCAGTATCCCAGCCGGCCTCTACTTCCCTGTGAATGAAGATGACTGTGAACATCTGTCCTCCTCTGTCCCCTCCTGGACTGAGACCGCAGGCACGTGTCATCACATCCAGCTTTATGTGGTGCCGGGGAATGAACCAAGTCCGCAGCCCAGGGGCAGCCACTTTTAAGACTTATTTGTATTTTATGTACATTGCTTTTTGCCTGCATGTATGTCTGTGTGAGGGTTTTGGGTCCCCTGGAACAGGAGTTATACACAGTCGAGAGCTGCCACATGGGTGTTGGGAATTGAACCCAGGTCCTCTGGAAGAGCAATCAGTGCTCTTTGCTGAGCCATCTCTCCAGCTGCAAGACATTTATTCCTATTAGTTTTAATTATGTGTATGTGCACGTGAGTGAGTGCAGGTGACAGAGGGAGTCAGAGGCACTGGACCCCCTGGAGCTTGTAGTCACTGATGATCGATTGTGAGCCACGTGCCATGGGACTGAGAGCCGAGCTTGGGTCCTCCATTAGAGCAGACAGTGCTCTTACTGCTGAGCCATCTCTCCAGCCCAGCAACAGGCACTTTTAAAACAGGCCTGGGCTGTGGCAGCGCAGGCAAGGCAGACAGATCTCTTAAGAGTGCAAGTCCAGCTTGGTCTACATAGCAAATCCCCAGCCAGCCAGAGCTACATGGTAAGATCTCAAAACAAATAAAAACAGAAAACAAAAAACAATAAAACCAAAATAAAACAAAGAAAACCTCAAAGAACATACTGGCATGCACTGAAAGTGAGAGTCGTCCTGGGCTTTGTGTTTTGACTCTTGCTCAGAGGGCTGCACTCGGTCACCGGGCAATGATGGGCACAGGTGTGGAGAAACACACCTGACACCTGGGCCTGGGGCTCTGCCTGACACTGTCCTGTGGCTACAGACGCCACACCGGCGGGCTTAGCTGAGCTGCAGCTGACGTCGCTGAGAGCGTTGTCCCAAGGATGACGCAACAGCCCTGCGTCAGGGACCAGTGGAGAACAGTGTGGTAAATCCCCATCCTTGGGCCACAGCCCTGGTGGGTGACAGCTCTGAACCACCTGCTGCCGAGGCAGGCTTTCAGGCCTGTGGAACTGAGCTCTGCTGTGGGCAAATGACAGCTGCTGGTGACATTCAGGAGCGGCAGCAAGAAGCAGGAAGAAACACCCGCCTCCAGCATCCTCCAGACTCCCACGCATGCTTCCCTGGGGGAAGAAGGATCTAGGACCAAATGCTCTCATACACTGCTCTTCTTAACATTAAATGTGACCCCTCCTGGGACTGACGAGATGGCTTACTGGATAGCGGTGACTGCTGCCAAGCGTGATCTGAATTCAATCCTTGGGGCCCCCGTGGGCTGACCTTTGACTGTACTATGGCATGTGTGTACCCACAGATATAACAAAAAAGGGACAACAGGCTTGTCCCCCCAGGTCTGGTTTTGGCAGTGCTGGGGATTGAACTCAGGACTTCTTGCATACTAGGTAAACACTCTACAGACTGAGCCACGTCACTAGCTGTCCATACACATTTTACTCCAAGCTACCATCCTGCTGGATCTAGGACAAGCCATTCCAATTTCCACACTGGAGGGTGCCCAGAGGAGGTGACATCAGCCAACCCTGACTCACAGCAGCTTAGACTCAGGACTGGCAGGGCTGGCCCTTGGGAGTCCTGTCTAGTCAGCAGTACTTACTGGATGTCATTAAGATTTTTTGGTGGTGGGGATGGGGGTTTGGGACAGGGTTTCTCTGTGTAGCCCTAGCTGGCCTGGAACCTGCAGAGATCTGCCTGCCTCTGCCTTCTGAGTGTTGGGCTTAAAGGCGTGCACCACCACGGCCTAGCTAAGATTTTAACTATTTATTGTGTAGAACCTAACTGATACATCTGTTTTCAGAACTGGCTTGGTTTCAAGGCCAGACTACCCTTGCTTTTAGGAAGGGAACAAGAATATATTTATGTTACACTGGGGTGGCAGAGGCAGGCAGATCTCAGTGAGTTCGAGTCCAGCCTACTCTACAGAGTGAGTTTTGGGAAAGCCAGGGCTACACAGGGAACCCATTTATTTGATAATTATTCACTCTTGGGATGTGGTTGGTACTCAGTGAAATTATGTCAGTCTTAGGCTAAGCATGGTGGCCCTTAATCTCAGCTTAGACAGAGGACAAGGATTGCTTTAAGATCAAGTGCTACAGAGTGCGACGATCTGAAAACCAAAACTAAAAGCAACAACCAAACAAACAAACAAAAAACCAGTGTAGGGAGTGGGGTGTAGTTTGTCTGGCAGAGTGCTTGCCTAGTGCTCACAAGGCCCTGGACACTTTATACGCCAGGCATAGTGAGTTGTACAAGCCCAATTCCAGCCCTTGGGAGGTGGAGGAGGAAGGATCAGAAACTCAACATCCTTTCCTCCTACACAGTGAGTTAGAGACTAGCTGGAAACCACATCTCAAAAAACAAACAACTGGCAGACACCTTTAATTCCAGCACTCAGGAGGCAGAGGCAGGTGGATCTCTGAGTTGGAGGCCAGCATGGTCCACAGAACGGGTTCCAGAACAGCCAGGTTTACATAGAGAAACCCTGACTCGAGAAACAAAAAAAACAAACCGCTGGCTGATGAGATGCCACAGCAGGTAAATGCCCTTGCAATGCAAGCCCGATGACCGAGGCCCATCCCAGAGCCCATGTAAAAAGTGAGCAGAGAACCGACTCCAGGTGGTTTTCTTCTGACCCCCAAAATGTGAGCCATGGGACACATGCCCATGGACACGCACGCACGCACGCACGCACGTGCACACACACACACACACACACACACACACACACACACACACACACACTAATGAGAAAGTTTGAAACAAACACCAAAAGGTCCATGCTGGCTCCCATTTTGCCAGGGAGAATCTCCAGGAGGCTCGGACAAAGGGCACGTGGTGGGGCTGGAACTTTGGCCAGCATCATGGGAAATCAACCCTCAGAGACTCAGCCGGGCTGGTCAGACCCTGCAAGAGGCCTGGCACGACGCCTTGGGCAAGTGCCAGAAGTGTGTGCCCGCTGAGTGCCACAAAGAGGCTGCAGGATGCCTCGATTAAAAACTGAAGCAGCCCGGGCCGAGCCTGTGCCAGCCTGAGGAGAGGGTCAGTCTGGGATGAAAAATGACCAAGCAAGCACACGAGAACCACGACGGGCCGTGTCCCGGGTCACAGATGGAATGCCACTGTTGTTCAACATGTGTGACCACCCATCGTGGGGACCAGAAGAGAGCCAGGGGACAGGGGTCGAGGCTGCCTGAAGACTAGCCTGTCTTAAGAACACAAGAGGCCCGGAAGCCGGTGGAAGGGCGTGGCTGGCAAGATGTTTTAGAGGACGAAGGCTCTTAATGGCAAATCTGAGGACTGAGAGGACCATTTCCTGTTAACAGCCAGGGAAATGCCAGGAGAGGGGAATACAGGTGTGGGGAAGGCAGCCAGCTCCCTGCCCCAAGGCCTCCAGGGCTTTTGGGGGGACTCTGCCACACACTGATGCCGGGAGTCCTGTGGGTACAACAGGAGGGTACATTCGAATGTGACGGCCACAGCAGCACCTCCCCACCCCTCCCTCACCGCTACAGAGCCCTCAGATTTCTCACAACAGCTTGAAGTTGAGTCCAGATCCTCCCACACACCAAGCATCAATGAAATCAGGCCAGGCCTCCCCCCCTCAACCCTGCAGGCAGCCCTGGTCCTCGGAGGGGCATATAACCCCTTAGAGCAGCAGTCCTCACCCTTCTGATGCTGCGACCCCCTTAACACACCTCATGTGTGGAGACCCCAACCGTAAACTTACTTCCTTGTTTCACAACTGTAATTTTGCTACCGTCATGAGTCATAATGTAATTATCTGTATTTTCCGACGGTCTTAGGTGACCCCCGTGGAAGGGTCATTCAGCAACCCCAAGGGATCGTGACCCACGGGTTGAGGACCTCTGCCTTATAGGAAGGAAAGATGGGCCTGGGGTCTGAGGCCTGGATACTTTGTTCTCCCAAGGTCTGAGCGTTGTCATCCGTGCCCAGGCGCAGTGGAAGGTGGCCCCCTGGCCTGTGTTCGCCTCACTGTGTCCAAGGTGAGCCCTGTGGAAACAAAGACCCTCCACTTCTTTACAAATAACCTGCAACGCTGACCTTGGCTAGACCCTTCACCGGCCTGCAGGGTCACACTGAGGCTGACTTGGTTGCCGTGGAAGCTTGTCAAAGGAGAAAGACAGAGGGCTTTTCATTCTCTACAGAAGGCCCCACCCTGGCCTGGAAGCCCTGGGAGGAAGTGGGAGACCACGAAGCCTGACTATAGGTCTGTCCCCCTGTAGTACCCACACCCTTCCACCTGCACAGGCTGGAAGTCCTCACGGGGACAGCTAAGGTGACAGCTGGGGGAGAGTTCCATGACAAGCTGAGGTCTTCATGAACCTTGCTACCAAGACCAAAGGCTTCCTTCTAACCTCTGCTTCAGAACTGGGTTGCAGGATGTTCTCTCCCCTAAAGCATGGCAGGTTAAAAAATAAAAAGTTAAGGAAAAAAGTCAGAAGGGTGGCGGTGGCTGTGGCACACCCTTTAATCCCAACACTCTGAGGCTGAGGCAGAAGCATCTCTGAGTTCTAGGCCAGCCTGGTGTACAAAGTGAGTTCCAATATAGCCAACGCTAGACAGAGAAATCCTGTCTCAAAACAAAACAAAAGTCAGTTACAAAGGGGAAAAAGGTTGTGTATTCTGAATAACTAACTCATAGTGGACTGTTCATACGCAAACATCTCAGAAGGAATGGCTGTAAGCCTCGGAGTTTCTGCCCTCAATTGCATCTTAGCATGAAAGACCAGCAACACAGAAGAAATAGGGACACAGCACATCTCAGAAGGGCACAGCTGGTTTAATAGTATTTGAATCCACACACTAGAGAGACAGACATGAGAGGCAGCCACATACCCCTGTCAGGTGATGTAGAAAAAGCAGATGGCCAAAGTTTCAGTATCCATTCATGGTAAGAACCGAAACCAAAACCTCTCAGGAAGCCGGGACCAGTCTCTGTTTGAAGCTGTGACTTGAATAGGGAAGCATTCATTTTTATTCTAGGCAATATGCTCATGTCTACAGAGCACCCAGTGGGGCTAAAAGGAAGGTTCTGGACGGAATACGAGTTCAGAAATGGCCCAGACTGCAGAGTTCAGCTTACAAGAGCAGTCATATTTCTGTATGTGAGCAATGAATATAGAGTTTACACACTAAAAGCAAGTACCACCTCCTTTCTGGTTTTGCCTCTAACTCAAAGATTTGCCTGTCTCTGCTTCTCTCGTGCTGGGATCAAAGGTGTGTGCTACTACATAGCTAACAAATACCACTTGTAACAGCGGCAAATTGGAAGATGCTTTCTGAAAATACAACATTGTCAGTAAGTGAATTCTCCCCAGAACTGATGAGCCAGTTCAATAGAACCTGCATGGAAACTCAGCTTCATGGGAGCTGTGTGTGTGTGTGGGCTGTGTGTGTGTGTGTGTGTGTGTGTGTGTGTGTTCACAAACTGATTCTAAACTTTATATGGGAAGGTAAAGTGGGAAAAATCGTAACAATTCTGCAGGTGATCACTATCCAGTTTGAAGGCTTACTGTAAAGGTAACAGTAATTAAGAGTGTGGATTGGGCGGAGAGACAGACACACATGTTAGTGACTGAAGAGAAGGAACAGGAGGGGAGGGGAGGGGAGGGGGTGAGACTCCCCAAGGGCACAGTCAACTAATGTTTTGTCTGACGACAGTATAAAGTAAGGGGTGGGGAAACAGCTCAGTTAGTGAAATACTACACACAGTGAGGGCCTGAGTTCTAATCCCAACATCCATGCACAGCAGTGCACACCTGTGATCCCCATGCCAGAGAGGTGGGGTTGACAGCCAGCCAGTCTAGCAGAATTAGTGGGATCCAGGCACAATGAAAGACCTTGCCTCAAAAATAATAAGATGGCTGAGGCTGCAGAGATGGCTCGGCGGTTAAGACCACTGACTACTTTTCTGGAAGACCTGGGTTCAATTCCCAGCGCCACGTGGCAGGTCACAATTGTCTGTAACTCTAGTCTCTGGGGCTCTGACACCCTCACACAGACATACATGCAGGCACAACACCAATGCACATAAAATGATTAAAAATAATAATAAGGTGGGCTGGCTGTGACAGCTGCCTGTTTTAATCCCAGCACTCGGCCAGCAGAGGCAGGCAGATCCCCGTGAGTCTGAGCACAGCCTTGTGCACAGGTGGAGAGAGATGGAATGCATTGGTATTGACCTCTTCCGAAAGCAATACTGCAGTGGAAGGACGTTCAATGAGAAAAAGACCCTGCAGAGAACATAGGTCAGTTGGCACAAAGCCCAAGTTTAGGTTCAGTCTCCAGCGAAACATACACCATGCATGATAATAAACGCCTGTGATTCCAGAAAGCATCTAGACCGAAGGGGATCATGTGATCCTGGGGCCCCAGAGCAGACGTTAGCGGGTTGTGGTAAAGTCTGACTAAGACTTGTAGATAACATCATCAGTGCCACTGACTACTTCCTGTTAGCATTAGGACTGCAGCATATAGAGAAGGCCCTTTCTGGAAATGCACACTGGGTACATCACATGGTGGCACACTTCCAGCTGGTTCAGAGAAAACAGCAAGTCAGGCTAGCTCTCCGCCTCCCGTGTCCTGTAGGCACGCTGCTATGAGTACAGATTTGAGCTACTGGGTCTGGATTTTCTGTGGGTTCTGGGGATCGGAACTCATGTCTCCAGGCTTGCAAGCAAGAACTCACCCAGAGTTATCTTACTGGGCCTGTAGCTCATCTTTAAAAGAAGGTGTCAGAATGGTGTTCAAGTGCAGCGCTGCATAGGGAAGGTTTATCTGCCATCTAACGGTCTGGAAGAATCTGGGTGGAAGCACTTCAAAGCCAGGCGCAGCACTTGCATGGAATGCGTTTCTTAACCCCTGTCACCACTCTGCCGTCTGGAATTGCTCTCTGGTGTTTTCTTTCTTACTGCGTTCGCAGCAGACATTCCAGGATGCTGCTTTCTTTGCAAAGGGGGTAGCATACTCCAGGAGGCCTGAGAAATAATTGCCATTCAGAGGGGCTGGGAGGCTGGTCAGCGCTGCTGGGCCGGCTAATTCCTGGAATCGAGGGAAGTCCGTTCAGAAGGAGAACATATTAGATGCCTAAGGTGTGCAGGGTTGATGCTGTTTGGAATCTGGCCACACTTCCAAGTCTTTAATGGGCTGCCGTGAGTTTCCTGGCTTCTACAGCCAGTGACCCCAGCAGATGTTTATTCCCATGCAGCTCTGGGAGCCACATCTGTATTGCTGGGTAGAGGTATAGACTCCAGCCCAGGACCCGTTCCTTCCTCAGCTTTTGTGGTACACGGGTCCTCCAGGGCTCCCAGCTAAACTTCCACACACCCCTCCTCTTTTCCTTTTGCCCTCACAAGGGCTACTTCCGGGAGCATGGACAGCTTGCCAGGGGCTACACCATGGAGGAAAATGTCCCTCTTTACCCCTTCCAGGCATAAAGCTTAAAATCTGATGGTTCATTAAAAAAAAAAAATGTCTCCGACCAGCTTAGGACCTGCTGCAAATAAACAGAAGATCCCCACTAATGCCTGCTGGTCTAGCTAACCCTCTCCACCCAAACTCTGCTAAATTACACCTCCCCACCCCCGAAAAAAAACCACACAGAGTAGAAAGTCGCAGCTAAGCTTGCTTGCGGAAGTGGGACGGCTCTGTGTGAGTTAATATTGCAGCGGCGATGGTCACCGGAGCCTCATCAGGACCAGGGCATGTGTGCTGTCTTAGTTACTCTTTTTTTTTTTTTTTTTTTTTTGCTGTGAAGAGACACAATGATGAAAGAAACTTACAAAAGAACACGTTCAGCTGGGGGCTCCACAGTTTCAGAGGTTAGTGTATTGCCACCATGGCAGGAAGCGTGGCAGCAGGCAGGCACTGGGACAGTAGCTGAGAGCTTGCTTACTTGTAGAGACAATGACGACACTGAGCCAACTGGAATGGCATGAGCTTTGGGAACCTTAAAGGCCAGCCCCAGTGACACACCCTCTGCAACAAGGCCACACCTCCTAACCCTGCCAAACAGTCCCAGCACCTGGGTACCAAGCTGTTAAGATATGAGCCTATGGGGGCATTGTCATTCAGACTACCACACCTCTCTTGGCCAAGAGTTCTTTCCCCAACCCCAAGTGTCATGCAGTGAACAGGACACCCTGATCAATGCTGGGGACGGTGGCACATGTGTCACCTCAGCACTAGGAAGGTGAGGAGGCGGGAGTTCCAGGCTAGCTGGGATAGCATAACAAGACCTTGTCCCAGAAACAGAAGCAGCACTGGCCTGCAGACATGCATGTCTGTGGTTCGTCTGATCTCCCAACTGAAACCACAGGAGGTAACGGGAAGGTCCCACTCTAGGTCACGTACTGTTCCCCAGGTCACATGTGTCGGTGGTGAAGACTTAGGTTGTTACAGGAGCTCAAATCAAAACAGTGCGCAGACAGTGGTGGCACACACCTTTAATCCCCGCACTCAGGAGGCAGAGGCAGGCGGATCTCTGTGAGTTTAAGGCCAGCCTGGTCTACAGAGCGAGTTCCAGGACAGCCAAAGCTACACAGAGAAACCTTGTTTGAAAAACAAAACAAACAAACAAAGGCACAGAGAGTTGGCTCTCAGTTGGTAAAGTGTTTGCTGCGTAAGTACTACGAACTGCGTTTGACCCTCAGCACCCAAGTAAAAAGAGCCAGGAGCTATGGCCATTGCTTGTTACCCCAGTGTTGGGGAGGTGGAGGCAGGCAGGCTCCTGGGGCTTTCTTGGCCAGGCAGGTGAGTTCCAGATTCAGAGAGAGAACCAGTCTCAAAAGGGGAACAGTAACTGAGGCTGCCTGAGGTTGACCCTTAGCTTCTGTACACACATGCACACATATGCACCTCATGGCAAGCAGGAACGTGCGCACGCGTGTGCCTACTCACACACTCACACACACACACACACACACACACACACACACACACACACACACACACACACACAGATTCAGTTATTGCTATTACCACAACATTGTTGAAACAGGAAAAGGCTGCTGAAATAATTTCCTTTCCCATCGACTTTATTTTTCACTCGGTAAATATTGATTCCCCACTCTACCTTACTTTAAATTAGAGTTGGATAAAACAATAAAAACAGCATAGCTCCTTCAGTGGATAGCAAAATGGAACATGAAAGTCCTGAGGGCTTCTGTGCCTGGAGCTGGGGGTCCAGAGGGACACGAGGGAAGACAGCAGACAAGCCAGATGTCACAGCCAGCAGGAGACGAAACAGGTGCGAATAACCACAGAGAATCAAATCCCACCAGAAGTGCTCAACCTGTGGCCAGTGGGCCACATGGCCCCAGGACAGCTATGAACATGGTTTGACACACTGTCAGCTTACTTAAGACATTTAGATGGGGGGGGGGGAGGGAGAGACTCAGTTGTGCAATTGTGCAGTTCTCTGGTGTGAACGTTGTATATGGCAGCATCTGTCACAATGTGAAGACTGGACACACGTGGCATTGCCTCCAAGGGTAGGAGACAGACAAGAGGCAGCTCCAGAGGCTTCTGCAGAACACAGCAGGGAAGGATGCTCCATCCCCTTTCCGGACACCATCATCAGGATCACCAGCACCAGCGTCAGGGATTCCGTAAGAGCGGGTCTCCCTGGGGTTCCCGTGGGAGGACGTGTCTGTCATGGTGAGCCAGGCTGGGGCGACCTGCTCACCACACACAAAAGCTGCAGGTTTGCTGAGAAAAATGTGACCTGGTTGTCCTTGGCCAGGTTCAGATGCAGAGGCAGAATTCAATAGATTTTTTTTTTCTTAAGCACTGGGAAAGTCATAATTATCTCAATACTTCTGTTTATCCAAAAGGGGGGAAAGAAAACTACACAGCCAGGGGGATAGAAAGATAGCTCAGTGGTTAAGAGCACTTACACTTCTTCCAGAGGAGTTGGGTTCTGTTCCCGGGACTCACGTGGCAGATCACAACTGCCTATAGCCTGTAACTCCTGTTCCAGGAAAAGCAAGGACCACAGCACCCACGCTTTTACTCTCAGCACCCAGGAGGCGGGGTGGGAGGGTCAGAGGTGCAAACTTATATTTAGGTACGCAGCAAACAGAGGCTGGGATACATGAAACCCTGTCCAAAAAAAAAAAAAAAAAAAAAAAAAAAGCCTACTTTCTGAACTCTGACTTGGTCAGAGCCCAAGTATCACTAGTCATGGCTTCCAGGCCCTAAGCAAATGGCACAGCTCCTCTGCCTCAGTACTCATCAGTAAACAAGAGCATAGGACATAGGGCCCAGCCTCCTAGGACAGTGAGACTTCAACCAGGAAGCACCCAGTGCAGCAGCTCTTACCTGCTGGGGCTCAGTCGGTCATTGCTTAGTTAACCATCTCAGTTCTGCTGGGGGGGGGGGGCAGGGCATTGCTTAGTTAACCATCTCAGTTCTGCTGGAGGGGGCAGGGGGAGATTTTGTTTGTTTTGCTCTTTCTTAAGCACCATGGGGAGTTGCAGACAGCTGCTCAGGGAGGTGGGGCTTTGGTCCGGCTGCAGGTTCTCATCTCTCTTTCCATCTTCCAATCCATCGCCTTGGGAAGAAGGGCTCCTGAGATCCCTCTCCTCTCAGAGCCTCTGGAAAGCTCTGACTGGCAATGTCTCACTTGCTCCAGCCACGCCCTTTGTCCTAACTTGGGCTGCCTCAGAACAGCCAGCAAGATCCAGGGGACCAGACTGCTGTAGGCCACACCTCTGCAGCTACAGCTGCCTGGCAAGGAGTGCGGTGGGGTCAGCAGGAGTGGTGTCACATCCTGGAGTGCCACGGTTCCCTTCCAGCTGGGCCGAGGCCCTGGAGAGCCCAGAACGCCTTTACTGGCCTGTGAGAAATACGGGAGTGTAGCCAGCCAGCCAGCCAGCCATGGAGGAAGCTACAGGGCCAGTCTGGTGACAAGGGGAAGCAGGGGCTGGCAGCTGGCAGGGAGGAAACAGATGCTCTGCCCATGGGCCATGCGGGAAAGCAGGGTGGGGAGGAAGGCCTTCTCTTCAACCGGAATTTGAAGAGCTACTCTGTACCCGGGGAGCCACTCCCAGCACAGCCAGGAGGGCCCTGGAGGGTCCCTGGGACCCACTGCACACTTAAAAGACAAACAGACAAAGCTGTGGGAGTGCTGGCACACTAGGGGACCAATCACCGGTGCCATAAGGGACCGTGTGCCCTTTCCCCTCCGCAAGCCTGCAGCCTGGTGCACCCTCTTCATGGTTTCCAGGCAGTGTCACCTCACCTGTGGCCGGTGGCTCTCAGTACAGCAGCAGCTGGCTCTTCAAGGTGCCTGGCACGGGGGAGGGGTGTGTGTGTGTGTGTGGGGGGGGTGAGGGATACTTGGCTCTGCCGACAAAATCCTTTGGATCTGCAGCTCAAGGATATGAAGTCTCCCACTCGTGGGGCTCTACCGTCTAGAACTGTCTACAGTACTGCCACCAACAACTAAGTACAGGCATGTTTCAAAGCATGCCTGGTTGGCCTGTCATTGTTTTTTTTATTTTTCCCAAAATGCCAGGCACCAAATCCACCATTACAATAAAGATTACTATGCCACTTGGCACCCTGAAGTTTGTAGACAATAAAGGGATAGCCATTAGCTTATAGACACTAGAAGTCTGAAAACTAGACCAGGGAAGGTCGATAAATGCAGCCAGATGACTCAAGTCTCGACTCCAGAACCCACGTAAAAGCCACGTGCACAGATCAAGTTTGGATGCGTGCACGTGCACATGTGTGTTCTTGCAGGTGCACGCGTACGTGCGTGTGCGCACACACAGAGACACATATGACACACAGACACAGAGTAAGTGAAGTAAAAAATATTTTAAAAGCCTAGAAAGGCTGGGCATAGTGATGTCCTCTAGTCCCAGCGCTCAGGAGGCTGGGGCAGGTGGATCTTGAGGAGTCCAAGGCCAACCTAGAAAAGTGTTCAGTGCCATCCACCAAGGGGCGCGAAGCTCTCCATTTCTCTGTGCAGGAGGCAGGAGGCATCTATGCCCAGGAACTGCTGACACATTTGTTCAACACGATTCCTCTACAAGAAAGGGTACTGTGGCCCTGTTTACATGGACAGGGCTGGAAGCCTGTGAGCTTCAAAGTGAGGCACGGGGAGAGGCTGGAGCATGAATCAGCGCCTCCATGCCTGCCTGCAAACGACACTAGGAAAAACCTAATCGCAGCTGGGCCTGCTGGGGCGTCCTGTCATCCCAGTACTCTGGAGGCGGAGGCAAGAGGGACATGGGTTCAAGGTCTTCTGAGAGACATACTGAGTCTGAGGCTAGTCTGGGCTGCTTGGGACACTGTCTCAAAAAGGGGAAGGGGCCAAGGGATGGGGCCACCACACAGTTGACAAACAATTTGTCACGCACCCCATTATGGAGTTGATTTAAAACCCCAGCACTCATGTGAAAAGCCACACATAGTGACAAACACTTGTAACCCCAGCATGGGGAGGTGGAGCAGCCCAATCATGTTGCCTCATCAGCAAGCTTGAGGTCCCAGTGTGGGACCCTGGCTCAGAAAACCCGGCTGGCTGACTGACCAGGTGGTGGTGGCACACACCTTTAATCCCAGCACTCTGGAGGCAGAGGCAGGGGGATCTCTGTGAGTTCCAGGACAGCTAGGGCTGTTACACAGAGAAGCCCTGTCTTGAAAAACCAGAAAGATGGGAGAGAGGGAGGGAGGAAGGGAGGGAGGAAGGGAGGGAGGGAGGGAGGGAAGGAGGAAGGGAAGAAGGGAGGAAGGAAGGAAGGAAGGAAGGAAGGAAGGAAGGAAGGAAGGAAGGAAGGAAAACCAAGCTGGTAGCTCCAAGAATGACTCTGGAGGTTGACTTCCAGCCTCCAGATACAGTATGCTTTGGTGCAAGCAAACACACGTACGAAACACACACACACACACACACACACACACACACACACACACACACACACACATGCACAGTCAAGCACCCCATAAAGATTTAAAAGCCAAACATCAGGTAAATGTAAGTTGTATTCAATAAGCCCAAAGCCAGCATCTCATAGCATATGTACATCGTCATTCTAATTTTGTCATAAAACAACACCAAAATTATCTGTATCTTCTAAAAAAATTCTAAGAAGTCTTACTTATTACTAAGATTGGAGAAGGGTGAATGGGAAGTTCTCTGTGCTTTGGTTGGTTTGTACAAAGACCAAATCACTTTGATTAGGACAGATAAAGCCCAGTTCCTGTTCTCAGGTCAGGATTGGGCACAATCTTAGCAGTGTTTCTTAGCTGCCCTCTGGTCTCTGTATTTCTGGAGGTGTTCAGCAAAGGCTCAGGTCACATTTGGATGGGGTCTGAGCGCACTTTTAATTATTATAACCGAAGGTTTGAGGGACACTAACATATCTATTTATTTTGCTCTTTTTGAGGAAGTCTCATTATGTAGCCTTGGCTGGCCTGGAGTTTGCTATGGAGACCCCATGCTGGGGATTCTGGGGTACAAGGTGTGCCACACCATGCTGCCCCCACCCTAAAGGCAAGTCCATTGTAGTCCAGTTGTTCTTGGACTCTCTGTGCAGCCAAGGATGATCTTGAACTTCTGACCCTCCTGCCTCCACCTTCTGAATGGCAGGGATTACAGGTGTGCACACCACTTCTAGAAGATTCCACAAAGGTGTCCTCTGACCTCTACATCCATCCTTTCCCCTCCAGCTGTGACCCCTTGGGTACCCAGGCAGCACCTGAAGACTGGCCCATCAGCCTACACTCTGTGAGGCTGGGCAGGCTGGGGGTGTCCCTGAAATACAGGCTGCCCGAAAGCTCTTTGCCCCTGATCTGCTTCCTTAAGGCTATTTTTAAAATGGCTGACTGGGCCTTAATTCTCATCTCCTGTCAGTCCAGTGGCCTTTAGTACAGCCTAACGGTTGTCTAACCACAACTTTTAACTGTTTCAGCCACCACCCCCAAACCTCTACCCGCCAACAGTCATGTCTGACTTCCTTCCACCCCTGCCCCGGCCCAGCCCTAAGCAGCCACTGACTTTTGTCCATGTCTGTAAATGTGCCTGTTTTCAACATTTCATCGCATCATAACCATAGAACGTGATCTTTTGGAGGTGGCTGTCCTACTTCCACTTAGCACAGGGTTTTCCCAGCTCCGATACAGTGGCCTATCTCAGTAGCCGACCTCTCTTTTCTTTTGCTGTATAGTACCTAACTGATGCTTTTATTGTCCTATTGTTAATTCATTCATTCACCACTGAGTGGGTTGTCTGTTGTTTCTAGCTTCTGGGTATTGTGAATAATGCCACCATGGAAATGAATACATATGAGTGTACATTTTCACGTCTGCTAGCCTAATGGGAGCAGTGGTTACATGGCACCGTGTGTGTGTGTGTGTGTGTGTGTGTGTGTGTGTGTGTGTGTGTGTGTGTGTGTGTGTGTGTGTGTGTGTGTGTGTGTGTAGCAAATTCAGGTCTTCATGCATCTGTGGCACAACACCCGAGCTACTGCATACCGCGTCTTCCCAGCTACATTTTACACTCCCAGAGTTCCAGCCACCTTACACCGTCCACACCTTAGCCACTTGTCATCTGTCCCATTTATGACCATCACCGTCATGTGTGTGACATTGTCTCTCGTGGGTTTTGATTTCTCTGGATAGTTAGCAAATTCAAACTCGGCCAGAGTTGTGTGTCCTGGGGGTGCAAACCAGACTTCAGCTTCGAGGCTTTAGGCACTCATAGCCGCTCTGGCGGTTTCCTCACTAGTCAATGACTCACTCCATTCCTTAAAAGCATTTAGCGAGATGATACAGTCATGGTGTACAGTATGCAATTCCCTTTACAGTATTAAAAGTTGGCTTTTAAAAAAAAAAAAGACAGAGCGAGCTGGGTGTGGTATAGTATGTGCTTTTAATCTCAGCACCCAGGAGGTAGGGGCAAGCAGATCTCTGAGTTTAAGGCTGGTCTGGTCTACAGAGGAGTTCCGAAACAGCGAGGGCTACACAGAGAAACCCCGTCTGGAAAACCAAACAAACAGAAAGATGCTTTTAAACCAATTCCTTCAAGTCAAGAGCAGTGATCATATCGCTAGCCCACAGAGGAAGGTGAAAGGAATCAAGCTCCAGAGTGCAAGAGCCACACTTGGGTAAAGGACATCCAGAAGTGACAAGCCCAGAGGGGCCCAAGGCAAGTTCCCCGAAGTTGTCAGGTCCCGTGTAGCTCAGGCTGGCCTGGAACTCACTGAGTGGCTGAGGATGACCACCAACCCCTGCTTCTTCTGCCTCTACTGTCTGAGTTCTGAGATAAGGTAAAAGGCATGCACCGCCACACCCAATTTTATGGGGTGCTGGGGATCAGTCACAGGGTTCACATTCTAACCCAGTACTTTAACCAGCTCAGTCCCAGCCCCGGCCTCTGCGCTTTTTAGTTTTTAAGGTATGTATGCGCATCTGTGAGTGGGCAGGTCCATGATAGCCAGGGAGGCCAAAGGCATCAGATGTCCCTGGAATTAGAGTTATAGAGATGCCCAAGTGGGTGTGGGAATCGAACTTGGGTCCTCTGGAATGGAAGTACCAGTTCTTAACCACTGAGCCATCTTTCCAGCCTCAACCTTTGCGGTTCTTAAGGTAACATGCTAAAAATTCTCTTGGTCAGAACACACTGAAAACACATCCCATGAGAAACAGAGGTCTGTGTGTCACTGAGATGGTGGGTGGCCCCAGAGGGTGCTGTCAGGGCAGCTGTACTCACAACTGATAAGCGAAAGGGTTCCAACAATGAAGATCCCATGTCAGAACACAGTCCCTAAACAGCTGGGCAGAGGCAGGAGCCAGGCAGGAGGCCCAAGCAGGCAGCCTCACTGCCGGGATTTGATAAGCCAGCTGCAGCAAAGGCGAGAGACCCCTGGCTTGGATTTTAAGAGGGGCAGAGAAGCAGCAGAGGGGTGGAGTCCCTATTAAAATCTTTGCCCTGTGATTTGGAACACCCCCTTTCACTGTCGCCCACAAGCTGGCACGATACAAACCCATTGATCAGCATTAACGTCCCCCCCATCATTAATTTTGTGCACCAAAACCGCAGGCTAGCAGAGACGTTTTTCATCGGCTTCACTTCTTATGGATCACAGACCTCTGAGCCAAGCCTCTGCCCCTGGAACCCCATCTCCACCTGTGCCATCTTTTACAGATCAAAAGGGTGGCTTCTCTGTTTTGTTTGGTGAATCAAGGCCCTTAGCCTGGGTCCCGAACACCGCTCTGCTCAAACCAAAACTGCTCAGCACCAGACTTTTTAAGTTCCTTTTTAAAATGCCTGTGTCCCAATTTTGGTCCATCCAGGTACCCTTCTTAAGAGAGGCGAGAGCTTTTCCTTCCTCCCTTTCCGCTAGGAATGCCAGTCACCTTTCTACAACCACAATAACAGATTATGGATGGTGGAAAGCCCTGGCCCTGTACCCGAACCCCTGGGGGCTGCTCCAGCTTGGCAGGCAGGTCCCAGCTTCCGGGTTGTGACCTTGCACCCGGGTCCCTAAACTTTTGTCTACAGGGCTTATTACAAAACTACCAGCCTCCTCTCCACCCATGGTGAGCGGGGCATCAAACCGCCCAGCCGAGTTTCAAAGCACACTACACAAACAGAAAAGGGATTGAAGACGAGACATTTCAAAGAAGTTGAAAACAAAAAACAGGAGGGAGGGAAGAACGGTGGGTAAGGAGCAAACTGGAACAGGCCTGGAAACTTCTGGCGGGCCATCCCTGGCTCTCTCAGCCAGAAGCTTTCGTGCAGCACAACCGGCCCCCTCACCCTCCCTGGCTCCGAGTGACCACCAGAAGCCCCTCAGCCACAGGCCTTTCCAGTTAACCATCTGCTTTCCGAGGAGCCCTGAGGCCCGGGGGAGCGCAGGGCCCGGCGATGGTCTTAGGGGCGGCGCATCACCCCGTCCCCAGCAGAAATCAGAAAGCCAAGCCGAGCCCTCCGCTTTCGGGAGGCCGGGCGCGGCCTGGGGATGTCAAGGGACAGCGGGGGACTCTCCCTCCCCTGCCCGGGTGCGAGACGCGCGGTCTGGAGAAGAGGAAGAAGGCAAGGAGGAACTTGCACCCCAAGTTTCGGTGGGGAAGCGGGCCGGGCCCCGCAGGGTGGCGGCTGGAGAAGCGAGGAGGGAGGTGGGGATCCTGCGGGCTGCTCCGGGAACTTTCTAGCAGACGTTGGGGACGCCAAAGCGGGGCGCGGTGCTCCCGGGGTGCAGCCCCTTGTACGCGCCCCCAACCCACTCCACTCTTCTTACCATCTGCGCCACTTTGAGCAGGGCGCCCGGGGTGCGCGGGTACACTGTGTCCAGCAGTCCCTCCGAGGGCTGGCCTGTCCCCGGCGCGCCGCCGCTGCTGCACGTGGTCCGGATAAGCCCCGATCCATGCGACATCGCGGGGGCCCAGACCGGCTGGCCGCCTCCGGGTCCCCGGGTCCTCTGGCCAGTAAAGCTGGGACGGGACGGGGCGGGGCGGGGCCTCAGGGGCGGGGCGCACGGCTCCCGCTTCCCAACTGTGGGGGACCCAGAGAGGACAGGCGAGCCGATGCCCCGCAAGCTCCTGCCCACCAGATGCGCGGAAGTTGGACTGGTGTGGGCAGGAAACCGGACGCCTGGGGCCCTGGCCTCTCCCAGGAACGCACCGCCCAGGCCACAGCTGGTGACGAGCCTCCAGGGATTTGTGTGTGTGTGTGTGTGTGTGTGTGTGTGTGTGTGTGTGTGTGTGTGTGTGTGTGTGTGTGTGTGTGTGTGTGTGTGTGTGCGCGCCCCTGGGTGCTGACACCAGTAGGGTGAAGTGCCCCGAGAATACCGTGCTGCGCTATTTATTTCTGGTGTGCATGTGTGTGTGCACAGGTGTGTGCACACACCTTCCTTCCCCCATCCTCCCGCTACTCTGCCTCTTTTTTTTTTTCTTTCTTTCTTTCTTTCTTTCTTCCTTCCTTCCTTCCTTCCTTCCTTCCTTCCTTCCTTCCTTCCTTTCTTTCTTTCTTTCTTTCTTTCTTTCTTTCTTTCTTTCTTTCTTTTTTAATGCGGGCTCTCTGTAGCCAGCGGGGTGGCACATATTTTCAGTTCCAGCATTGGGGAGGCTGAGGCAGTAGGCTCTCTATGAAATCTGGTTTACATAGTGAGCTCCAGGACCTCCAGGGCCATATAGAGACTGTGTCTCAAAAACAAACAAACAAGGCAGAATTTCACTATGTACCCCTGGCTAGCCTGGAACTCACTCTGTAAACCCGGCTAGCCTCAAACTCACAGATACCCTCCTGCCTCAGCCTCCCCAGTGTTGGGATGTGAAGGTGTGAGCCACACCCCGTGGTGCTGCTCCTTTTAGCTGGCTCTAGGCTGCGCAAAGTTGGCAGTTAAAGCCAACCAGGAAATATTTTCAGTATCCTGATCTCTCTCTCTCTCTCTCTCTCTCTCTCTCTCTCTCTCTCTCTCTCTCTCTCTCTCGTGTGTGTGTGTGTGTGTGTGTACACGTGCACACTTGAGCACAGAGGCCAGAGGAGGATGCCTGGTGTTCTCTCTCTGCCTTCATCTCTCAGAGGCCCATAGCCCTGGTTGTATCAGTTTCTCTTCTTCCCCTGACTGAGGAAATAACTGGCAACAAAGCAACCTAAGGAAAGAAATATTTTGACTCATGTGTATGTCTTTTTCTGGCCTGTTATTGGTCCTCTAAAGTCACACAGGCTTAGTCCTGGTTCGCCCTTCCTTCCTTCCTTCCTTCCTTCCTTCCTTCCTTCCTTCCTTCCTTCCTTCCTTCCTTCCTTCCTTTCTTTTTTTTCCTTCCTGAAACAGTTTCTCTGTGTAACCCTGATTGTCCTGGAACTTGCAGAGATTCACCCGCCTCTGCCTCCCTAGTGCTGGGACTGAAGGCATTCAACACTGCCACCTGATTTAAGACTTTTTATAGAATACTCTTTTTGAGCCGGCCGTTGGTGGTGTATGCCTTTAATCCCAACACTCGGGAGGCAGATCTCTGTGAGTTTGAGGCTAGCCTGGTCTACAGAGCGAGTTCCAGGACACGTTCCAAAAACAATACAGAGAAACCCTGTCTTGAAAAACAAACAAACAAAAATACTCTTTTTGATTTTTAAACATTTATTTTATGTCTATGAGTATTGTGCCTCCGTCTATGTCTGTGTACCATGTGTGTGCCTGGTGCCTGAGGAGGTCAGAAGAGGGTATTGGATCCCCTGGAACTGGAGTTTCAGGACAGCCAGGGCTACACAGAGAAACTCTGTCTCAACCAACAAAACAAAACAAAAAACCCAGAAAACAACAAAACAAAACAACCCCCCCAAGCATTATGCTGTTTTTTTAAACAACAAAAAATCAAATCAAATCAAATTGAATTCAAATGTTTCAACTATTGACACAAAACAAAGACAACCCCACCCCCATAATGCTCTCACCTTAAAAAGAATAAGAGATGGCTTATTCTCCAGCCAAATTTGAGTGACCAAGGCCCTGGAACACAGATTTAGGCGAACCCAAACTCAGCGTTCCCCTGTGGGAGCACTGCAATAGCTTTACAGAACAAAGGGAGTTATACATCAAGGCATGTTTAAAATACATTAGTAGGCTGGCGAGTCAGAGAGCTGGTTACAGCAAGAAGGGAGAGGGAGGGTCTCTGTAGGCCTCAGATGTGGCTGGTGACGTTCTTAGCTGTGGACTGTGGAAGCCTGAGGTCTGCTAAGTTAATAGATTCCAGGAGTTTTCAATCTATTAGTCACAGGTTGTTAGTTGCTAACCAGACACAGAGGTGAGCAAGGAAAGGCCTTTGCAGGAGGTGCGGTGATGTTCGCCTTGGATAAGGTAAGTTATCTGAGGACCTGCAACATTCCAACCTCTTTGTACTACTATAATTCTAGCAGCCAGCCAGTTGCTGCAGACACAGCCTCTTCCCACGAGTTCTTGTTGACAGCAGCTGTCTGGACTCACTTTGTCACCTGGAATTGCAAACTTGGAGACCATTCACCAGAAAGGGCTCTTGATTTTTTTTTTTAAGGAAGAAAAATTGTTTGCTTGTTTGAACCTATGTTTATTGTTTTGACAAGTTTAGTTCTCAGGGAAGCTTATGGGCCTGCTTTTGAGAAACCAGAGAGAAAGGCATCCCTGTTTGAGATGGTCTTTGGGATTTCCAGCCTAGGAGGGCCGGAATCACCCCAGTGGATTTACTCCCTCAAGATTATAATGGCCTCTCCCGGAAGGTTCCCAGGAACTCCCCCTTAAACCTCTATTTCTCTGCCCTTTTATGGAGCCTTGAGGGCAGCATAAAGTACTTAAAATCCACGTGTGTGAGAGAGGAGAGAGACAAATAACACACAAAACTGTCTTAATTAATTTGTTTTTGTTTCTGATGACCTGGGGGATTAAATACAGTGAGATTACCCAAACTTTACTGTTTTTCTTGTTGTTTTGTAGTCTGACTGAGGCGGAACTCTTGAACAGGAACAACCTGCCTCTGCCGGTGGGTTTGAAAGTGTGCACCATCACGTCTGGGTGTGTTAGTCAGCCTTCTACTGCTGTGAAGAAACGCCATGGCCAAGGCACCTCTTCTAAATGAAGACATTTAACTGGGGCTTGCTAAGAGTCCCAGAGGTTTCGTCGTTGCCATTGTGGTGGGGAACATGCAGGTACGAAGGCAGACTCGGTGCTGGGAGTTCTACAGCTGGGTCCCCAGGCCTCAAGAAGAGAAAGAACCATTGGGTCTGGCTTGGGCTTCTGAAACCCCTCAGTGACTCACTTCCTCCAACAAGACCACGCCTCCTAATCCCTCTCAATGTCCAAGCATTCAAACTTGTGGGGACATTCTTATTCAAACCCCACACTTGGCTCTTTTTTCTTTCTTTTCTTTATTTTTGGGACATGGTTTTGTAGTAGACTGTCATGGTGGCGGGGAAGTGGCTGTGGATGGTGAATGTCCCCACCCTTTAGTGCTTCTCAACCTCCTAAGGCTACGACTCTGTAACACAGGTCCTTATGTTTTGGCGACCCCCCCCCATAAAACTATTTTCAGGGCTACTTCGTAACTGTAATTTTGCTGCTGTTATGAATCATAATTTAAATATCTGTGTTTTCTGATGCTTTTGTCAGTCCCTGTGAAAGGGCCATCGGACCTGGAAGGGGTTGTGACCCACGGTTGAGAATGGAGAGTAAATGCATTCACTCTTCCGATGAGCATAGCAAGGAAAGCCTACCGAGTATACTGCAAGGAGCAGCAATGAGGCCTGCTGGCAGCTTTGTTGTACATTTTGCAAAGTCACCAAATGACAGGCTGTCCCGGGGTTGCCACAGAGAACCAAAAAAACAGAACCAACCCCGACATACAGGTGAGGAAACAGCACTGAACGGGGGCCACGGAAAGCCCCAGAAGCCAGCGGGCATCATATTGAAAGAAGGCGTGCTTAGCCTTGTGCAGGACAGCAACACCTCTAGCGTTTCTGTAGTTTTTCAAAAACTCAAATTGGAATGTCACCCCGAGATACTTGCTGTAGCGACAGGAACTGTCCCGCCTAAAAACACTTCCTGTCAGTGCGTGTGCCTGGCTCATCTGAGGTCTCCCACTATCTGATCGAACAGCTGCAGAAGGCGTCATCATAGAGGAGAGAGATGTGAGGTATGGAGACATTTCGGCACAGAAGTTCTGCGTGGCTCACATTTGGCGCAGACATCTCTGGGGTCTGTGTGTGCACCCATGCTGGAGAACAACCTTAGCTGTACTGCCCACCTTTGTTGAAGCAGGGCCTCTCACTGGCTGGCTTAGCCCTCCACAAGCAGTTTTTGCTGCCTCTAGAAAACTGTAGGGCCTGCCTGTCTTTGCTTCACTCGTGCTGGGAATGTAAGGAGAGGCGGCTCAGCCATTAAAGGCTCGGCTCACAATTCCAGATATAGCCTCAGGCAGACCTTGAACTCCTAATACTCCAGGTTTTACCTCTTGGGTGTTGGGTTACACATGTACACTACTACACTAAGCCCAGGAGTTGGACTTGGGGCTTTTCCTTTTGTTGTTTCCTTGATTTTCTTTTTTAATTTAAATAACATTTATTTATTTTACATACCAACCGATGAGTTTCCCCTCCCCTTTCCCATTTACACACTCCTCCATTTCTGGTCCTCAATCGAATGGGTAAGGGAAACGTGGTGCATTTACACCATTGAGTACTACTCAGCTGTAAAATGGTGACTTCATGAAATTTGCAGGCAAATGGATGGAACTTGGGGCTTCTAAAGTACTCTACCAGTACCAGAGTCACAGCCTCAGCAGTTTTTTTTTTTTTTAAATTAAATTAAAAACAATCTTATTTTACATACCAATCTCAGTTCTCTCTCCCTTCTGTCCTCCCATTCCCCCCACAGCCCCCCCATCCCACTCCCCCATCCACTTCCTGGGGAGAGTGAGACCTCCCATGGGGCATCATCAAAGTCTGTTACATCATTTGGAGCAGGAACCTGTATATCTAGTCCGAGAGAGTATCCCTGCATAGGGAATGGGCTCCCAAAGACCATTTGTGCACTAGGGATAAATATTGGTTCCACTGCCAGCGGCTCCATAAGTGTCCAGGCCCGACAACTGACACCATGTTCATGGGGCCTGGTTCGGTCCTGTGCTGGTTCCCAGCTGTCAGACTGGAGCCCATGAGCTCCCCCTTGCTCAGGTCAGCTGATTCTGTGTTTTTTTAAGTGAGTTAAAGGGCCTATCAAAGCCAGGTCCCTTGCTTGCATGACAGCTGAGCTATCTCCCAGCCCTCAACAGCATGATTTAAAGGTGCCTGTACTTACTGACCCTTTTAATGGCTACATATTTATTTTAATGTGCTCTAGAATAAACAAGTCGGACCTGGTGGCACCTTTGGCCAGAGCTCATTTCTGAGCCCGAGGCCATGTCTCATTTGATCGCTCTAGTATGTGAGAGTCATGGGCACTGTGGTTCCCAGATCTGAAGAGACCTGTCCTGGTGACCAAGGACACAAACACAGGCATACATGCCTAAAATAATTCAAAAAGTTATCTTTACAAATTTGACACATTCTTAACATTTAGCAATTTATTTATACATTATGTAAGAAAATAAAGCCTATGAGGAGGTCAAAAGACCTCAGAGTTCATTAGCAGTCACAGCACTCTGCAATTATCCAGTTTAATTGTAACAAGCCACGAGGAGGTAATTTAACTAAGATATAAAAACATTAGTTAAATACAATTCTGGGGCAATATACATTATAGCTACAACAGTTTTTACAGTGGGACCCATCCTGGTTTGTTTTCTTCTCCATTATCCAAAGAGGACGTCACTGTGCGTTCCTGGATCTCCAGGCTATGAAACTGAAGTACGCGTTTCCGGCATAACAGATGGTGACCAGGAAGGCGAAGAACTGTCGGGGGAGGGGAGGATGGTTAGAGAGGGGCTTTAGCACACTTCCAGGTTAGAAAAGTATCGTTTCTCCTCCAAGCCAGCATGTGTCCATGAGTGAATCTCACATCCCAATTTGCAAATCTGGTTTAAAGTTAGGAGGGACCAGGGGGCAGCTCAGGGAGCGTGAGCTTGTGGCAGCTGCAGAAAAGGAGGTTGTCACTTCGAGAGTCACCCTGTCCTGCATAGCTCCGGACAGTATGCTGCACCTTCAGCCATCGCCCTCCTGAGCTGGCTGTTGTCCTCATCTTCTGCAAGGGAACTCAGAGCTTTTAGAAGGGCAGCTACTGTCACACTGGGCTCCTCCTTGCTGTGTGATAACCCGAGCCCACTATAACTTTTAATGCCTTGTTGGCCATCAACGGCTCTATTTTGCCACCATTGCAAGTGGCCTTTTACTCTGCAGCTACCTTTGAGCCCCTCTCTCATCCCAGGCCTTGGGGAAAAGTTTCAGGAGGACTATGAGTGGGAGGACTCACTCACCGAGGAGGCTGCCCAGCTGTTGAAGTTGTGGCTGTCCTTCTCTGGGGAGACGGAAGATGCATCCACTACGGCGGCTGAGAGGTACAGGAGGAAGGCACTGCCATTAAAGCACAGGCCCTGTGAAGAGGGGCAGAATGTTGAGGGAGGGAAGGGGAGCGCACACAGGGCAGGCCCTGAGTGTGCAAGCCATCCAGTGACAACTAGGGAAAGCCAAGAGGAGGCGGCTGAAAGAGGACAGCATGTCATTGCAGCACCGGTCCAGGGTGACACATGTCACAAAAGGCCCCCAGACTGCATTGTCCCTTTAGCTATCACTTTTCCTCCTCTGGCTCCTGGTCCCCTGTTCCTGTGAGCCTCAGCATGGTGATTCTGGTAGAGAGAGGCAGGCAGCAGGAGGGGCAGCCGTATAGTGCCATCTGCCTCACCCCAGGAGTGGTCATCTAGCACAAGTCCTCTGGCAGAGACTTTTCCTGGGCTCCTAGTCCCCGGGGAGGGGCAGTTAGCTAAAGCTACTTTCTAATTGTATGTATGTATGTTTGCATACATACATGCATGCATGCATGAATGTATGTGTGTATATATGGGGGACACGAATGTAGGTAGCATAGGCTGGTCTTGAACTTCTGATCTTCCTCCCTTTATATCCCGAGAGCTGCGATGCCAGGTATGTATCTGCTGCCACCACCAACAACTTCAGAGATACTTTTTAGAGAGGGAGGAGGGGGAGGGGAGCAGACATCTGAGCCCTTTGAGAGCAGTTGTCATCTTGGCTTCCCTGTGTCTCTTTGCTCTTTAATAATGGAGATTTGAAAAGACAAGTGGGCAACATTGTAAATGTAATTCTTAGCTGACAATTGTTCTTCTTATATGTAGTTTCACTGTGCTAGAGTTAAACCCTTTCCTTTTTATTTAGACAAAGGGGGAAATGTTGCAGGATATTTGGTTACACTGTGTGAAGATGTGTCACTGTGATTGGCTTAGCAAAGAGCTGAATGGCCAGTAGCCAGGCAGGAGGGAGTGGGTGGGACTTCCAGGGAAAGAGAGGAAGGAACTCAGGACGATTCTAGGCAGATAGGAGACACCATAGAGATAGTGAAGAAGTCGGATATCTGGTATGGAGGAGAGGTAACCAAGCCACGTGACGGAATAAAAACGTTAATTTAAATTATAAGAGCTAGTTGGAAAAAAGCCTAAGCTAAGGCTGAGCTCTCATAATTAATAATAATAAGTCTTAGTGTCATTTGTACTCAGGACAGGATGCTGGGCACCAGTGAGATATCCTGCACGCTGGCTCGGTCTATATGACGGGGCACTCTGCCAGATACATTAGGTAAATAGCCATGGTGTCTAACTTAGGCTTCACCCTAGAACAGCAGTCTGTGTTGAAAAAGTCTTCATGGTGAACAACCAAGCTGGTGTGACCTCTACCCAAACAAGTCTCTACTGACGTCCTTGATACCTTCCTTACCTGTCCTGTCTGTGATCTATTTCAAGTTTATGAGAAACCACAGGAATCTTTCTTGTGGTTTATTAGATAATGGACAGGCTTCAACAAGTCTGTCTGAGTCAGCCTCTTAAGGAAAGGAAGCTTAGAGGATCACGGCCTGGTGTCCAATGTCTCCCACACCTGAGAGCCAGGTAGACATTGCACCTGTGAGGAAAATCTCTTCCTCTTGTGTAGTCTCACTCTGGGGTTCTTTCCACAAGGCCAGTGCTGTTAGAAGGGTGATCAAGAACAGTCACTCACTTTCTGCCTTGAACAAGTCTGGGAAGTTGAAGTACTTTGTGGCATTTTATGAAGGTGTCCTGGCCTTCAAGTGAGTTATTGATAGTTTATATTGACAAAAACAGCTCAGTTTTAAAAGTTGCAAGCAGAAACAAACACTATCTTATGTATTCTGTTCTTTCAGAAAAAAAAAATTAGTACACTCTGCTTTATAAATTACCTTTAGTCACGTAAGCCTACAAGGAAAGATGAGAGGGAGCAAGTCCTATCCCTGGATGGGTCCTTGACTGTTGGTAGCGCGTCCAGGGACACACACTCACCATTTGTCAAATGACAGACTTCCCACCGTCTAAAAAATAGTTTGAGGCTAGGTGTGTTGGTACATGCCTTGAATCCCAGCACCTGGGAGGCAAAGACAGGGGGATATCTGTGAGTTTGAGACCAGCCTGGCCTACAGAGCAAATTCCAGGACAGCTAGGGCTGTAGGGAGAAATCCTGTCTCGAAAAACCAAAAACCAAATGAAAACAATTTAAAAATATTTTTCAAATCAAATCTATGCAAATGGTAACTAAAGGAAGCAAAGAAACGGTGTCCCTGCGAGGATGTAGCTCAGTTGGTAGAATGTGTGCAGCCATGACCTCCACTCCTAACCCTGGACAACCTAGGTGTCATGGTGTACTCTGGATGTGAGTGGGGCAGATGGGAGTTCAAGGTCACTCTTAGCCACACAGAGACCTGCCTGGGCAGTGAGACCCTGTCTCAAAACCAAGAAACAACAAAACAAAGAAACTAGCTCCTCAGATGGCTTCAGAGAAGAAATGGGGCCGGGGAGCGGGGGCAGAGGATGGGTGTCACAGCACCATGCTGCCCAGCGGCTGTGAAGGGCCATGTGCAGCTCAGTCATGCTGGACCCCCAGCTCCTACTGGACTCAAACAGCCCTGCGCATGGGAGCGAGTGGCAGCGAGCATGGAACTTTATGAAGGCGGCCAGCTGCTCTGTGTGGAGGGGAGAGGAGGGAGAAGAGGAGGAGGCCATGGTTCCCTCCTGAAATTCCACCCTGCTTTGCTTTGAAAGCTCTCTGTATTCTCTGGGATAAAGGCGCACACAGATAAAAAGCTTGGCTGGCCTGCTGCTCATTGTTTAGCTTTAGCCTGTGGACCTGGGGGCCCTGGGTTTAAGATGTTGATCTTCTGAGGACATCTATCCCACACAGGAGAGAGGAGAGTGTGTAAGATGTGACTGAGCCACCTTCGCACCCAGGTCAGGGGCTGGAGACAGGGCACAGAGGTTAAGAGCACATACTGCTCTTCTGGAGAACTAGGGTTTGTTTCCAGCGTTCACCTGACAACCACCCGCAACTCCAGTTCCAGAAGAGACTACACAAAGATAAAGTGAGAGTCAGGTGCTCTCTCTCTCTCTCTCTCTCTCTCTCTCTCTCTCTCTCTCTCTCTCTCTCTCTCTCTCTCTCTCTCTCTCCCCTCTCTGTTTTGAGTGTGTAGTGTCAGAACTTTCAGGAGTTGGTTCACTTCATCCACCGTGCACAGCCCAGGGATTAAACTCAGGTTGGCAGTTTGGGTGGCAAATACCTTTACCCACTGAGCCATCTTGCCACTCACTGCAGCTTTCTACATGGGTCCAGGAGATCTGAACCCAGGTCCTCAGGCGTGTATGGCAAGCCCTGTGTCAACTGAACCATCTTAGCCCACGATTTAAGCTTTTCTCCTTCTTCGTGACGGGGTTTCAAATTAAAGGCGCTCACCATCACTGCCCAGCTTGCTTTCTGTTTTCAAAGAAGGTCAACTTTTATTTAATGTGTAGGAGTGTTTGCTAGAATGTTCATCTGTGCATCGTGTGTGCAGGGCCCCTGGAGGCCAGATCCCCTGGACCTGGAGTTAGACATGGTGCTGTCACGTGGATGCTGGGAACTGAGCCTTGGTCCTCGGCAAGGAGCAGCAAATGCTTTTAACCATTGAGCCATCTCCCCAACCTCCAGACTTGTGTTTTAAACTGGCTTGATTATATTCAGGTATGCACAGTACATACTAGGGTTAAAATTTTTAAAATTACATTTATTTATTCTGTGCCTGTGCTTGTAGCAGGCTGTGTGAGAGTTAAAAGTCAGAGGACAACTTTTGGGAATTGGTTCACCCGTTCTACCATCTGCGTGCCAGGGATCGAACTCAGGACATCAGCCTTGGAGGCAAGCACCTTTGTGCACTGAGCCATCTAATCAGCCTTGGGCTTTGGTCTGAGTCGTAGCCTAGGCAACCCTGGCGCCTCAGCCTCCTGGATGTGGGGACCATAGATGTGAACAAATTCTCTACTTTTAAAGACAAAAAGACACTTAACAAATAAATCCTCCAGATATCAATAGGAATACCGGGTCTGCAGATGTAGAGAAAAGCCCTGAGATGATAGACAGTTCTTTTTGGGACATGGGACCCAAAATA
The DNA here is from genome assembly GCA_030556225.1 of Cricetiscus sungorus. NCBI lineage: Eukaryota > Metazoa > Chordata > Mammalia > Rodentia > Cricetidae > Cricetiscus > Cricetiscus sungorus. The sequence continues at coordinate 31,890,754 of JANBXA010000642.1, forward strand.
AGCAACTTAAGAGTTTGTTCTCCTTTCATGGGACAGGCTGAGCAGTCAGAGCAGTCTGGCTGTCTCCTTCCAGCCCAGGAACATGGGTCATGTCCAAGAACACACCCCATCTCAAAGGCATGACCCAGAGGCCAGACATGCATGTCTTTATGTTGCAGTAGCTACATTCAGGCATAATGCTTGAAAATGCCAATAGAGAGTCTTCACTTTGGGATGTGAGGAAGTAGTCACGAGTTAACCTGTTTTGGGAAGTAAAAGGGGACGTGTTTCTGATTTTCGTTTCTGGCTGGGTTTACTTGGACTCTGAAGGCGGCTGAGAAAGAGGAGGAGCAGGTGCTCTCTGAACAATGCTGGTGGCGTGTGAAAGCCTGTCAATGTAATCTTGGGTCATGACTCCCGAGGAGGTTGACTTTCAGGTCATCGAGTCAGAAGTGGCTCGTGTGTGTGTGTGTGTGTGTGTGTGTGTGTGTGTGAGTGTGATTTGGAAACCAAGTAAACCAATATGTCTTTAGAATTCTATTTGTACATGTATACATGTAATGACACATTATTATTATTATTTCTTTTGTTTTTTGAGACAGGGTTCTTTGTATAACAGCTCTGGCTGTCCTGGAACTCACTATGTACATCAAGTTGGCCTCAAACTCACTGAGATCCACCTGCCTCTGCCTCCCAAGTTCTGGGATTAAAGGCGTGTGCCACCACTGCCTGGCATGATGCCACTTTAAAAGAAGCATATTATTTTAAGTGAAATGGGGTCTTTCTATACATAGACTAAGATGACCTTGAACCTACTAGCTTGGATTCAAACTTGAGATCTCCTTGCCTCAGTTTCCCAAGTGCTGGAATTGCTAGAATTATTTAGGTATGAACCACCATCTGTCTGTCTGTCTGTCTACCTATCTAATCACCTTCGTTACATGTCTAAGACAGGGTCTCATGTATTGGAGGCAGGCCTCAAACTCCACATCATGTGCAGCTGAAAATGACCTTGAATTTGTGATCCTCCTGCCTCCACTTCCCAGATGCTGAGATGAGAGGTGTGAGCCACCAGGGCTATTTAAGTGGTGCTGAGGATTGAACCCAGGGCTTTGCACATACCAGGCAAGCTCTTCCCACTGAGATGGCCATTTCTAGTTCCCTACCAGGACTTCCCACGCTCCACGGCCCAAAGGCTGTGCGATCATCATAGTTATCCTGTATATGGCATGCCGCCCAGAGCCAGGGCAAAAATCCAAACCCCTTAACTATTCTTGCTTCCAAATGGGAAGACACCAAGTTAGTGTGCATTTCAGTGGTGCTGGGGCTAAACACATGACCTCAGACATGCGGGGGCAGACCCTCTACCACCGTGCTGTATGTGTTCCCAGGCTACTACCTTTTATGTGTGTTGGGCTTTTTTTTTTCCTTTCTCCTTTTTTCTTTGCTACTGGCCATAGAAAGCAAGGCTTCCCAAACACTCCAGTCGCGCCCAGACCCCTTTTACACCAGTCGTGTACATAGAACTGCGATGTAGAGTTAGACACTGGCGTCCTGACACACCTGTTTGCAGGTGACACTGTTGACAGTGACAGAATCCAGTTTTCCTTGACTCGCTGGCCTGAGAAAGCCCTATGCCGTGCACTGTCCTGCCGTGCCTGCTTTCATGCTCAGGCCATCAGGCGATGAGGAATCAGTTGCTGCCGCTGGCTTCTCCAGCACTGTCCTCTCCTGTGTGAGCAGAAGTGACCCGAATCCGCCCCGCCTTGCAGTCCTGGGCAGGTGAGTCCCCGGGGTAGACTCACCACTGTGGTCCAGGGCACCTGGGGAATCCTGGTGTAGGTCATGGTGATATAGACGATGAGAAAGAAGACGGTGAGGACCCAGTAGAAGACAGCTACAAACATGACCCAGCCGAAAGCAGGGACGCGGAAATACTCAGTGCCGGCGATGAGTGTCCATACCAGCAGTCCTAAAACCTGCGGAGTGCAGAGGTGATGCAGAGAGCAGGAAAAGAGTGGGATAGGAAGAAGTCGTTAATCAAAGTGACATTGCAACTTGTTCACGCGAACACATACCCACAGATGCACACACGCATACACCTGTCCCCACGTATACGCATAATTAACGAGCCCTCTAAAACAAATCCCTCCTTCATCCTACGTCTCAGATAGTTTTCCACAGCACAAGAAGTAACAAATACAACCCCCATCCGGCAGCAGGGCACGCAACACATCCTAGGAGGCAGCACCCGTAGTTGGTGGGCGGGGCTTTGGCTGTAGGGCTGTGTCACACAGGCCAGTCTCCCCTATCCGTGGTGGCTTTCTTTGTGCTAAACAAAGCAGTCTGGCCTACCGGCCCCTCATATCACACCCTGGTTCACTTTAAACAGACACAAATTAGAAAGGAAAGCACGGATGGCAGCTAGTCCCTATCTGCTCTGTTGGTCTAAATGGCCAATTTGGAGGGCACACTTTTTTGTCACTCAGCGGATTCTGGGAAATTCTGAATGAAGTTGCTGTGTCACAGAGGTCAATAAGACCTATTCTGGGAAAACAACATGCTCTCGAGCCCCTGCTTCTAACCCAGGTCACAGATATGAGAGGCTGTGTCATTGAACCTGAGGAATTCACTATGTCTTGTGCTGGACACATTACTCAGTTCTGTTTCAACACCGATGACAAATGAGGGCCATGGCCACATGCAGCTCATGGCCTGTATGTGTACGTGTGAGTGTGTGTGAGTGTGTGTGTGTGTGTGAGAGAGAGAGAGAGAGAGAGAGAGAGAGAGAGAGAGAGAGAGAGAGAGAGAGAGGAGGGATATAACCCCAGCAGTGGGATATAATGGTGCGCCACTATGCCAGGCTTTCATGTGGGTGCCGGGAGTTGAACTCAGGTCCTCCTCATGCTTGTGTGACAAGTACTTTACTAATCAAGCCATGGCCCCAGCTCACATGACCCATTTTATCTGTGAACATAGCCGTGTTCTTTCCTTTTTCTGTTGCCTATGGTTTTGTGCTTAAAAGGAGTAGGCTATGGCCACCTATATGAAGCCTAAAATAGTCACCTTCACAGAAGCCTGCCAGCTCCTGCTTGACACCCCACGTGCTATGCATCAGGAAATGCACCTGGCGCATGCACACACACACACACACACACACACACACACACACACACACACACACACACACACACACACGGTTTTGTAACGACATCATCTCCACCATGCTGTCTTCCTATATCTGATAACGTTTTCCCTTCAGGGTCAGGGACTCACTCTTCCTTCCTGTCCACCATCTACTGCCTCTCAAGCCTGTACAGCAAGCATGGCGGTCATCTCCATTCATCCGCTAGGGGGCACCAACACACTGCTGATGAATGACCCGGCCAGCCCAGCGCTGGCTGTCTGCAGGCTTGAGGAAGGAGTGAGGAGCAGAGGCACAAGGAACTTGACTCTCATTGTTAGCACCAGACACCGGCGCATCCAACATGAATTAACTAATGAATTATGAGTTAACGCAAAGCCCCGGAAGGCCGATTTAATCCCCGGGCCCTTGGCCTCTATGGGATGCTCTCGCAGAGATTGAAGTGTCTTCATGAGCTGCAGCAGAACTTGCAACACACCCACCAGAGAATGCAGCCAAGCAAGGGCCTCAGGCCTTGCTGCAGTCTCTATCAGGGCACATCTCCTTTTCCAATCTTGGAAACAAGGGGATAGGGGCATGGGACTTAGAGACCCAGCGCCTCGGTGGAGAATATCCAAGTTGTCTCTTGGGGCAGATTTCAAGCTGCATGGCTCTTTCTTCTGTTCTGAAGGGCGTCCTGAGGGTGTGTCCCCCTCATACCCTCCAGCCCTTCCTTCCTCAGCACCATTGTGGAGTCCTCCGGTGATCTGGAGTAGAATGAAGCCCCCAGCCAAGGTGCTGTTAGGACTCAGGACATTTTAAGATTGACTAAAGACCTACACAGAGGCCGTGTCACAGGACCCTGCTATTCCCAGCAGCCAGTGCGATGGGAATCTGCATACAGGGTGGCTGTTAGATTATGTCTAAAGTCTGAATTTAGGTAGCATTAGGCAGCACCCGTCACCCACGGACAATTGCCTTCAAGCCATCTGAACCCCTGTAAGTGATGTCAATGGAGTCAGTGCTCTCACGACAGCAGACTTGCACATGGTCTGCTGTCCCCAATGTGGGCGAGTAATGACATAACAGAAAATAACGTTACCAATATACCAAGTCCCACGTAACTTTGCAGAGATCAGGGGTCTCATGTTTACTTCCTCCTGCAAGCACGGCCAAATGCCTTGCACACCCTGCGTGTTAGCAGTAAGGGCTCTTGGGGTCCTTGGCAGTGAAAGTGGAGGGGCCAGGGCCCGCTGCCGCAGTTAGAACCATGATGCATGCATGCCCCTGGAAGTTGGCACACTCTTTTTCTGGTCACGGCAGCTGGTGACTGTCTTGGGTTTTGAGTCCCACACAGTCCCTGACCCAGCCATTCATTTTGCTACTGTGGCTTGGCCTTTGCCAGGCCAAGCAGTGTATAAAATGCAGTGGAGAGGGGGAGTGGCCGGGTTTCACGGGAACTTTATTTACAAACATGGGCATGCTGGCTTTGCCTAGCAGGCTGCAATTAGCCAGGCTCTCCCAGTGTGTGGTCCCAGACGGGCAGGCTCCTTCTAGACTTGCCACTCAGCAGGGAAGAGGCAGGGCAAGGGGTCACAGTCCCCACCTCAGGCAGCTCCAGGGACTAGCCCTGCATTTCCTCCTCCTTTCCCCTCTGGCCCCCTTCTCTTCTTTTCTCCCTCCCTCCCTCCCTCCCTCCCTCCCTCCCTCCCTCCCTCCCTCCCTCCCTCCCTCCTTCCCTCCCTCCCTCCCTCCCTCTCTCCCTCCCTCCCTCCCCATGCATCAGGGACTCAAGTGTGATCTTAGATGCTGTCTTAGGGTGACTACTGCTGCGGTGAAACACCATGACCAAAAGCAACCTGGGCGGTCTACTGGGCTCACACTTCCATATTGTAGTCATCACCAAAGGAAGCCTGGACCGGCGCTCAAACAGGGCGGAAACCTCATGCCGAGGCCATGGAGGGAGCGGCTTACTGTTTTGCTTTACATGGTTACTCAGCCTGCTTTCTTATAGAACCCATGACCACCAGACCAGGGGTAGCGTCACCCACCATGGGCTGGTCCCTCCCATCAATCACTGATTTAAAAAAAACAAAAGCAAAACCAAAAACAAATCTGGGCAGTGGTGGCGCACATCGGGAGGCAGAGGCAGGGGGATCTCTGTGAGTTTGAGAACAGCCTGGTCTACAGAGTGAGAACTACACAGAAGAAACCCTGTCTCAAAAATCCAAGAGAAGGAGAAAGAAGGAAGAAGAGGAGGAGGAGGAAGAAGAGGAGGAGGAAGAAGAGGAGGAGGAGGAAGAGGAGGAGGAAGAGGAAGAGGAGGAGGAAGAGGAAGAGGAGGAGGAAGAAGAGGAGGAGGAGGAAGAAGAGGAGGAGGAGGAAGAAGAGGAGGAGGAGGAAGAAGAGGAGGAGGAGGAAGAAGAGGAGGAGGAAGCAGCAGCAGCTCCTATACAGGATGGCCACAGCCTGATCTCACGGAGGCATTTTCTCAATGGCTTCCTCCTCCCTGAAGACTTCGGTGCCTGTCAAGTTGACATAAACTCTGCAGCACAGATGTGAATGATACAGCTCTAATCTCTGAGACCTCCCAAAGGGCATGGCCATCACAACAAGGCAAACATCAGGCAAGCCAGAAAGCCAATTAGTCTGCAAGGACAGAGGACTCTGGCGACTCTGAAAGGCCTGGGTTTCCTGAGGCTCCAAGGCTGCCCCTGAATGTTAGACTTGGATGAAGTGTTTTGATGCCAGCCTGACTCTCTGTTCTGGTTGATTCAAGTGTTTTCTTCTATTTTGGTGAAGCAGAGTAATAAAGGAGAAGACAGGGAAGGGTTAAAGGAACAAAAGAGCTACAGGCTCGCATAAGGGCTTGGGGAGGTGGAGGACTTAGGGTAGCTGGTAGAGTGCATCCCAGCCTGTGTGTGAAGCCAACCCTAGGTCTGAGACCTCACACCACAAAAGACAAATGTGGCGGCCCACATCCATGATTCTGCACACAGGAGGTGGAGGCAGGAGGATGAGAAGACTTAGTGTGGGGCTGAAGAGATGGCCCGAGTGGGTAAGAGCATGCATTGCTCTTGCAGAGGACCTGGGTTCAATTCCCAGCACCCACGTTGAGTGGCTCACACAACAGCCTGTAACTCCAGGAGAATCTGCTACCTCTCGACTCCAAAAGCATCTGCACTCATGTACACAGACACAGATACTCGTGTACATGTATCCACATATATAGACACACATACTCATATACATATATCCATATACTCATACCCACACACATAGACACATATTCATATACATATACTCACACACACAGACACATAATACCAACACATAGACACACATACTAATTAATATACACATACCCCCACACACAGATACATATACATATACCCCCACACATAGACATACATAAACCCCCCATGTGTGTGAGTATATATACATATATACTCACACACATAGACATGCATACTAATATACTTATGCCCACATACATAGACACACACACATAACTAAGGAAAAAAAACATAAGTAAAATAACACAAAACAGCTTCTCCGCTATTGGCTCCCACAAGCTGTGCTCAGTCCCTTGCTCATTAGCCCCGCATGAGGCGTTCCACTCACAATGATGTGGGCTCTCTGATTTTCTGCAGCCTGTCTTGGCTCGGGGGGTGGGGGGGAGCTTAACTGAGGGAGTGGGGGGCAAGAGCAGAGTGCTGGGCCACCCAACGGTCTCCAAAGCCACCCAGAGCCAATGGCTTCCTAGTTCCCTGTTCTCATGGGCAAGAAGGGTAAGGAATGCAGGGCAGGACGCGGGCGGAATAAACGCAGATTCAGTGAGGGAAAGCAAAGACCTCCTGAGAGCTGGAGGGGTTGCAAGGACAGGTCTGAGGATTCTTTCTCTCCAGAACCTTCTGGAAGGATCCGCAGGCCCACATCCCCCATGTACAGGGTCTTTCTTGACTACACATGAATTTCAAGGCTTTTATTTTTTGTCTATTTCTGCAAGATGTGCCATTGAGACTGTGCTAAGGACTGCGATGCACTGAATGCACAGACATTGTCCTTCTAATGTTTGAAGACACATGGACAAAGGGGCTTCTAAATCTAGGTGAGCCTCACTATTTGAAGAAAGCCCTTCCTCCCTCCCTTAAAGATGTTATCGGTCGCTTCTAATCAAAACTTACTTGCAAGACAATAGGAAAGGGGGAGATTCAGAAGAATTCTGCCTGGGTGTTTAGTCACTTGCTGATCTTGTCCCCATGCAAACTTGAGCATCTTCTCCTGGGTTTCTCTATACAGCATCTCTGGGGAAAGCGCTATTGATTCATTCTTCTAGCTGCCGGGTGAGGGTCAGGAAGGTTAGCAGACACCAAGACAACCAGCAGCCCCGCACCAGGCCAAGGCATACATGAAGACAATACGGTCACCTGGGAGATTAGGCAAACAGAAAACTAATGCAGCCGTGCAGCCTGTGAGGGGCTGGTGAAGAGACACGCTGATATTCCTGCAAGGGAGCCAGGGGTGAGCCTGTGGGGAGTGTCTGCATCCCGGGCACCCACGCTGAGGATGCTGGCAACAGTGTATCTGGCAATGTGAGACAACATGGGAGAGGTTGGGACGGCTCTGTGGAGAATTCAGAGGTTATTTACTGAGCAGGCAGACATGGGCTAGAGGTAGTTTTTGCAAATATATCCTGACTTCAGCATGTCACACGGGCACATCTTCCAAATCTCCTTGGCAAGCCGGGCATAGTGGTGTGTGCTTTTTATCCCAGTTCTCTGGAGACAAAGGCAGACAGAACTCTGGGTTTGAGGCTACACTGGTCTATGCAAAGAATTCCAGGCCAGCCAGGGCTACATAGTCAGACCTTCCAAAACAAACAACCAAAACACCAACCAAACAAACAAATTAAAACAAAACAAAACAAAAAAAACCCAAAACAAAACAAAACAAAAAATAAAACAAGGACAAAACAAAATAAAAGCGACAACAAAAAATCCTAACCCACTCCTTGGAATTGTCTGTCTGGGGAGGCGCAGCTCATGGAATCAAACACAGGCGGTCCCTGGAAGAATGTCGTGGTCACAGAGGCCAGAGGGTGGGCCATGCCAGCACGGCTTCCACACCATTCCTGGCTTCGCTTGCCTGCGTGTTCCTGAGAGGTGGTTCCGAGCCATTCTGAACAGGCCGTGTCACAGCATTAGGTTACCCGCTCTGATTGGCTACGGGGAGAGCATCCATATCCATCTGCTTGGGGGTGTGTGTGTGCCAATTTTATGTCAGCTTGACACAAGCTGAGCCATCTCAGAGGAGGGAACCCCAACTAAGAAGAAAGCAGCTGAGCAAGCCACGAGGAGCAAGGCAGTAAGCAGCCCTCCTGCGTGGCCTCTGCACCAGCTCCTGCCCTGCGATTCAGGATATATGAGCCCAAACAAAACAAACAAGCCAAAGCCCTCTCTTCCTTTTGATCATGGTGTTTTGTCACAGAAAGAGTAAGTCTAACAAAGACGGTGAGCCTCAGATGGTCAGCCTGGAATTCCAGTCAGCCACTGGCTCCTCGGGACTGACTCCCTCAAGGACAAGAAGGAATATCTCTGGGTAGCAGTGTGCTAGAACATGAAAAGTGCACCAGTTCGCCTAAAAGATTCCGAGATGAGCTAGAGAAGCAGTTAAGTCCTACTGCGGAGAAATGACTAAGTACCTGCACAGTTCCATAGTGTGAAAAATCAAACCACACACAGTGAAACCCTGAAACCCTGCCCCCCCCCAAAAAAAAGCCAAACCAGAAATACTATAGGGGAGACGACAGTTCATAGAGATATACAAAATAAACTTAAAAACAAAACAAAAGTCCTGTTTTAACCGGGGCAGTTTCTGGCTTCCTTCTCAAGTTTACTGGGAGGTCTGTGATATTTCAGATGAAAAGACCTAGAAACAGGCTGTGCAGAAACAGCCTTGTTAATTTAGATACCCTACTGTGACATTTGCGTTCCCTCCATTAAGTGTTTAAAGAAAAGAAGGAGTTCCCTCCTCTGTTCCAGGAACAAATGAGGTGGCTTTTGTCTGAAGAACAGAGGATTGTGGGGGATTTCAAAGGCAGCCAATAACAATGCAGCTATCATTTAGAATCTTTTTATTTCTTTCCCTTAGCTCTAGGATTCTCAAGGCACTCACTGGTCTGTTCCACAACTTAAAAAGGCCTGTAATGACCCACCAGGAGGGTCACACATCAGTGTCCCCACAATGGTTGGGAGAAGACCAATGAGTTAAATATATGGACAGTTAGCAGAAACAGGCACAACACGACACTTCAGCCTACAGATTATTCTGACAGTAAAGAGACTCTTGAAGAGTAGCAGATGCAGGAAAGGTCACCCTAGCACTGCCTTTGCTTCCTGGAAACGGGGTGCAGAAGCCCTTTATGGGAGGTGTCCTCCCTGAGTCACAAGGACAGTAACATTTTTAAGGCCAGAGGCGGGGAGTTGAGGCCTAGCGTCTGCACAAGTGAAACTAGTTAAAAGATTTCTTCCCTTGGTCTCCCATGGTGTTTCCATCCTTTGTAAACTTTTAAAAGACATGTGCCTACTCAGGGTGAGTGTGTGTGTATATGTGTGTGTGTATGTGAGTATTGTGTGTGTATGTGTGTGAGTGTGCGTGCGTGCGTGGTGTGTGTGTGTGTGTGTGTAGATCAGACTAGAACTTACGGGAGTCAGTCCTCTCCTATCATGTGGGTTCTGGAAATGGGACTCAGGTTCTCAGGGTGGCCAGAGGAATTTGACTCTTGTCCTCTGACCTTCGCGTGTGTCCCCACATGCAGACACGTGCGGACACCCACAGAATAAACAAACAAGTAAAAAGTGCAATAAAAAAAGAGAAAAGAAAGCATACCTTCAATGGCCCAGGGACCTCATAAGAGGCCCCGCCCACTTCCCCACTGGGTACCACTGTGGGACCAAGCTTTCAACACACAGGCAAAGGGACACAAAAGCCAACCTAAAGCAACTGCAGTCAGAACATTCCTTCTCAGGCAGGGCCCACAGTAAAGAGGACAGTGGTGTGAACTCTTCTCTGTCACAAAGACTCGAAGTTAGCCCATGTGGAAAGCAGTGGGCGTGGCTACGTTTGAGCAAAAATTTTCCAAAAGATGCAGCAGGCCAGGTTTCCCTTCATGTCAGATGGGGTTTGGGGTGATGTGATGGGGGCTCTCCACCGGGGAGGGACCAGTTTCGGGATATTTGACCACACTGTGTAAAGATGTGTCTGTTTTACCTCACCTGCCTGAGGCACCTTCTGATTGACTTAATAAAGATCTGAACAGCCCATAGCTAGCCCGGAGAGGATAGGCGGGACTTCCGGGCAGAGATAGGAACTCTGGGAAAGAATCTGAGGAGGGAGATTGGCCAGCGATACTCAGAGGAAGGAGGACAAGCTGTAGTGAGGGAGAGGCAGCGAGTCCTGTGGCAGAACGTAGATGGATATAAACGGGTTAACTTAAGTTATAAGAGCTAGCTGGGAACAAGCCCAAGCTAAGGTCAAGCTTTCATAATTAATAAGAAGTCTCTGGGTCATTATTCAGAAGCTAGCAGTCCAAAAAAGACCTGCTACAGGTCTTAGCAGAACACGTCTCTGGGCTCCCTTCCTTCCTATACACCAGGTCTAAAGAGTTATTTCCACTAATGAACCAATGCTCTCTCTCTCTCTCTCTCTCTCCCACAGGCATGCGCGCGTGCGTGTACACACACACACACACACACATGCACACACGCACGCACGCACGCACGCACACACACATGCATACACCCTCTCTGCAGTTGTGTGTCCTTGGCTCTCTTTTCACAGAGTCTCCCACATAATTTCCTCTATTCAGCACAAGCCAGCATGTGACCCTCTCTCTCCAGGTCCTGAGCTTGTTTGAACAGTGCCTCATGTTTCCCGGGGAACTATGCGGGGCCAGCTGTTTCAGCAGCATGAAATAACCTCGACTTGGGTGTTATTTTTAAACCCTGCTTGTTGAGTCATGTCAATAGAAGGGCCTGTCGTTAACTGATAGCAACAGCGGTTGTGAAGAGCGAAGCGATCACCCACGTGGGAAAATGCCAGGGAAGGACAGCCCTTGGCATTGGACCAAGATGTCCACAAATGCTTTGCAGCACATGTCAAACAAGGGGTGGGGTGGGACAGCTATTATCCACCCCAGGACAGCTGTCACCCCAGATGAGGGACTGGAAGCAGATCACAGGGTAAGGGATAGTCACTACCAGTCCATGGGGTATCGGAGAGACGTCGATCGTTCAGGTGGCGTCACCGAGAATAAAAATAAAGGAATGTGTCAATGAAGACGTGGGTGTATTTTGAGACATCGTCTGTGAATCAGGACCTTCCTGAAAGCTCTCCCTTGGCCTGGAAATGCTCAGCTGTGAACAGGGCTTGCTGGTGTGGCAGAGGCACAATGCAGGGTAGCTAACAACCACCTGTAATTCTAATTCTGAGGGATGCGATGCCCTCTTCTGGTCTCCGAGGGCACCACACACACATACAAGCAGGCAAAACACTCACGCAGGTTGAAAATAAAAAATTAAATCTCTTTTTAAAAGTTTTTTAATCCCGGCGCTCAGGAGGCAGAGGCAGGTGGATCTCTGAGTTCCAGGCCAGCCTGGGCTACAGAGTGAGTTCCAGGCCAGCCTGGGCTACACAGAGAAGCCCTGTCTCTGAAAGACCAAGACTTTCTCTCCCCACTCTTCCTCCCTTTTCCCTGACTCCCCGCTTCTTTGGGGCGAGGGGTCTTGTCACTTTGCCTAGGCTGGCCTCCACCTCCTTGGCTGAAACAATCCTGTGCCAGTGTTCTGAATGATTGGGGCCATAGGTGTGCACCCCAGTGTCACCTTCCCTAGCCCAAAGTTTACGTTTTTCAAGTGACAGCTTTATGAGGCTATAGTCCCATATCACAAACTCAGCTATAAAGGGTGTGTTATTAAATTCATGGAGTTGTGTGACTGTCATGAATGGCTCTGTGGTAATAAAGCATTCGCAGCGGAAGGAGGACAACAGTTCACTTCTGACCTGCACGACTGCAGAGAGTGCACCATACCTATCATACCACACCACACACACACTCACACACACCCCTCACACACACTCACACACACACACTCACACACACACACACTCACACACACACACACTCAGACACACACACTCAGACACCTCACACACACACCCCTCACACACACTCACACACACCTCTCACACACACTCACCCCTCACACACACTCACACATACACACACTCACACACACACACTCTCACACACACTCACCCCTCACACACACTCACCCCTCACACACACTCACACACACACTCTCACACACACTCACCCCTCACACACACTCACACACACCCCTCACACACACTCACCCCTCACACACACTCACACACACCCCTCACACACACTCACCCCTCACACACACTCACACACACACACTCTCACACACACACACTCAGACACCTCACACACACTCCTCTCACACACACACCCCTCACACACACCTCTCTCACACACACTCACCCCTCACACACACTCACACACACCTCTCACATACACACTCACCCCTCACACACACTCACACACACACTCACCCCTCACACACACTCACACACACACACCTCACACATACTCACACATACACACACACTCACACACACAACTCACACACACTCACACCCCTCTCTCACACACACACTCAGACACACTCACACACCTCACACACCTCACACACACTCCTCTCATACATACACCCCTCACACAACACACTCACCCCTCACACACACACACACACTCACACACACTCACACCCCTCTCACACACACTCAGACAGACACACTCACACACACTCACCCCTCACACACACATAGGGAGATTGAAAATGAAAGCAGAAACTAACCCGTATACATGAACAGCTGCTTCTCATAGTTTCCTACCTCAACCACACGCAGCCCTGGGTTACCAACGACCCACTGTCTGTGTTAGCTTATTTGTACTGTGCTGTGTCCAGAGACTGATCTACGATAGACATGTTTTGGATTTGAACGATTGAACTGATTGTGTATAATATAGTAAGTTAAAAGAAAAGAATAAATATTGGTGACGGACGGATAGACGGATGGACAGATAGAAGGTGACATTGTCAAATTGAGGGTTTATAAACCTCCATCAGAAATGGACTGATAAAGCACCTATAAGACGACAGCTGGGGGCAGTTGTGGCTCCGTGGTTAAGGGCACTTACTGATCTTGCAGAGGACCAGGTTCAGCTCCCAGAATTCACACGGTGGCTCACAACCACCAGTTGGATCTTTGTCCCCAGGGTTTAGCCATGTCGTGGTATGCATCAATATTTGATTCTCTGTGTGTACACACAGTGTAGAGGCCCGGAGGACACTGGGTGTTTCCCTCTACACCCTCCAGATTACTCCCTTGACACAGGGTCTCTCGCCAAATCTAAAGCTCACTGTTTGAGCTTGGTTGGCTGTCCAGGGAGCTTCCAGGGTCCTTCAGTCTCCACCACAGTGCCGGTCTCCACCCTCAGGGTGCAGGCACCTCTGGTGCTCCCTTCCCTATGAGCCCTGCAAGGACTTGGCTTTCAAGGTTAATTTTCTCTGGTCATAACCCCCCACCAAGTGCTCTCTATGCTGAGTACCCGCCATCCGCTGACAACCAACCAAGAGCTGTTTTGACAGCTCCGACAGGCGCCCTGCACAGCAGTACTAGTTGGCAAAACGATCTATCTCATTGCTCTTTTTTGAACCTCATTAGCCTTTCAAATATAACATGGAGCTGGGAAGCTGGAGATAAAATCGTTAGCTACAAATTCACTGGACGAAGTCACTTGACTTTCAGTTAAGGTCAGACTGGGCTCTGGGGAGAGCAAGGTGATGGAGGAACTTCAAGTTCAAGGTTCAAGTGGGAAGCACAGTGACTTCCTCTGAGGGAGCGGGGGAAATGAGGGACAGGAGGTGTCAGGCTTAGTGGCAAGCGTCCTTCCCTGCGGAGCCGTCTCACTGGCCCTTTTCTAAGGTCAGGAAGTACTCTTACTTCCTTCTAACTGCTTTGTAGCATTCCCGACAGGCCACCGTCTATCTCTCCTGGCTTCCTGTTGGTGACCAGGCTCCTGTCTCCAGCTGCTACAAGCAACACTGACATGTGCCACCAGCCATGGCTAAGCCCACTTGTCTGTACCCAGGTTCCCTCTGGGGTCAGTTTACAAAACGTGACCAGCAGATCGTGACAGTTGATGTTCCCAGTTACTCTGACTGATTACGAGACTAGAAGCAACTTAAAGGCTGGGGAAACGGCTCCTTTGGTCAAGAGCTCATCATACAAGCCTGATGCACTGAGTTCGGATCCCAGAACCCCGCAGGAGACAGGAGGCCAAGACGGGTCTTCTGAAGCTCGGGCCTGGCACATGGCGTGGTGGCAAGAACAGTTACCTGAAGTTGTTCCAACTTCATGCGCGCGCGCGTGCGCGCGTGCACACACACACACACACACACACAGACACACACACCCCGGAGGGAGGATTTATTTTATTTTGGGTTATGCACCACCATATGACTGCTCTTATTTAGACAGTCTCACTACCTAGCCTCAAACTCTCAGGAATCCTCTTGCTTCCGCCTGCTGAGAAGGAGTCCCATTGTCAGCTGCTTGACATCAGTCAGTGGCTCTACAGGTCTAACCCTGCATGCCTCTGAGCACCTCCCAAGCTCCGAGAAAGCTGCCTCCTGGCAAAGCTGGGGCCACCTGCGGACACAGGGCATTTGGAAAAGACCATGGCAGTAGAATTTGCTGAGTCAGTGGATGACCAAGCAAAGTGCACTCAGAGAGACCGAGGTAAACCCTGTCACAGGCAAGTCGTTTTCCTTTTGCGATTTCCCGGTGGATATCAGGTTATTTCAAGGAAAGCTGAGTTTCCCAAAACAGATCTCATTCATTAAAACATTCTTAAAAAGTGAGATATTAGTTATTTCAAGCTGGTCTTCAGCTCACTATCTGTGTGTGTGTGTGTGTGTGTGTGTGTGTGTGTGTGTGTGATATTCCAGGCTGGCCTTCAACTCACTAGCTTCCTAATGATGTAACCTTGAGCTCTGATTCTCTCCCTCTACCTCCTGGATGCTGTGGTTACAGGTGTGCACCCTGTACTGGACTTTGCATGTTAAGCAAGTGTTCTACCACCCAGGGCTACACCCAAAGTGCCATTAAAGCCATGTAACTTGCGGCTGTACGATAACCGGGCCAGTGGGCTTGTCAGCAGGCTGCCTGGTGGTCTGGGCCTAAGAGCCAGTCCTGACTTAGCAGGGTGCTCTTGGTTCTTCTGACACCCAGCCGCAGGGCGCCCAGCCACTCACAGTGAAATGGTTGAGCCGCTGCTGCTTACTAGTCAACTTTTACACAGGCGCCGACGTTTACATTTCTTTCTCATAATCTTTATTGTTAACAGAGTAAACAGGCCTGGCTGGGTCTGGCTGTGCTGGCCTGAACTTCCAGTCACTCCCGAGGTAGAAATGGGAGAATCAATCACAAGTCTGGGCTACAGAATGAACTCAAGGCCAGCTTGAGTGAGTTAGTGAGGCTGTCTCAAACTAAAAAGTAAAAAGAAAGGGCTGGCTGGAGCGATGGCTCCGTGGTTAAGCACACTGGCTGCTCTTCCTGAGGACTTGGGTTCAATTCCTAGCACCATCTGTAACTCCATTCCAGGGGCTCTGACACTCTTTTTTCTAGCTTCTGAGGACATCAGACCTACACAAAGACATACCAACAAGCAAAACATTCATACACATAAAATTAAGCAAAGAAAAAAAAAGAAGAAGGAAAGAAAAAAAAAAAAAAGTAGGGCTGGAGAGATGGCTCAGAGCTAAGGGAACTGGGTGCTCTTCCAGAGGTCCAGAGTTATCAATTCCCAGCGCCCACACGGTGGCTCACACCCACCCATAATGAGATCTGGTGCCCTGTTCTGACCTGCAGGGTTACATACAGACAGAACATTGTATACATGATAAACCACTCTTAAAAAACAAAACAAAAAACCAAGGTAAACGGATGGTCAGAGGCCAGTTGGCAGAGTACTTGCCTGGCACGCATGGGTTCAATTTCCCAGGACCAGGAATGGTAGCGGAAGCCTGTAATTCTGGTACCCAGAACATGGAGGCAGGAGGATCAGAAATGAAAAGTCATCTTCACCTACTCAGTAAGTTTCAGGGCAGTCTGGGCCACATGAGACCCTGTCGGAAACAATGACAAACAAAAGTAATTCTAACGGTGGGAGCCTCCTCAATGAACTCCAACTTTCTCTGTTGTTTGTCCGTCCGTCTGCGTTGGACAGGGTCTTATATAGGCCAGGCTGGTCTTGAAATCCCTTATCCTCCCACCTGCAGGGACCCCAGTTTGGAGAGGGCGCCTACGCTCGCCATGGCTGCTCTCCCTACAATCTTTTTCTATGCCACCTTACCATAAAAACAGTGCGTGTGACCCAAGTACTCTTCTCCTTGTGTTCAGAGGCCAGCAGGCACCTGCCAGAGGCTTGCCTACGCTCAGGGTGCCTCACCTGAGAAGAAAGTATTTTTTAATCATTTGTTAACTAATTATTTTTTTTTTTTAATTTGATGTGCATTGGTGTTTTGCCTGCATGTCTGTCTATGTGAGGGTGTCAGAACCCCTGGAGCTGGAGTTACAGACGGCTGTGAGCTGCCATGTGGTTGCTGGGAACTGAACTCAGGACCTTTGGAAGAGCAGCCAGTGCTCTTAATCACTGAGCCATCTCTCCATCCCAGAAAAAAGAATCTTAATGAGGAAATGTCTAGAGCCGGTTGCCTGTGGGCATATCTGTGAGGGAATGTCTTCATTGTTGAGGTCCAGGGAGAACCAGCTTGTTGTGGATGGCCTTTCCTAGTCTGGGCCCTGGACTGCACGGTGAAGAAAGCTAGCTGAGGAGATGTGCCAGCAATCAAAAATGGTTTCCTTTATAAGAGTTGCTGTGAGCTGGGCGTTGGTGGTGCATGCTTTTAATCCCAGCACTCGGGAGGCAGAGGCAGGCAGATCTCCGTGAGTTCGAGGCCAGCCTGGTGTATGGAGCGAGTTCCAAGACAGCCTCCAAAGCAATACAGAGAAACCCTGTCTCGAAAAACAATGACAAAAAGAGTTGCTGTGGTCATGGTGTCTCTTCACAACAACAGAGACCCTGACTAAGACAGTTCACAATATCCACTTTGGGCAGCTTACAACCGTCTCTACCTCTGGGGGATCCAACATTCTTTTGTAGCACACATGCATGCATCCACACATATACATACAATAAGAATAAGCAAATCTTTAAAACAAAACATGGTGACACATGCCTTTAATACCAGCACTTGGGAGGTGGCAGCAGTCAAATTCATATGAGTTCCAAGCCAGCCTAGGCTACACAGAGAGACCCTGTCTCAGACAGATACATAGATAGATAGAAAAAGACAGAAACAAATAAAATAATTGTGCTACACAAAGCTACCTTCCAAAGGCAGCTTTGTGGTAACATTTAATGCATCGTAAATAACACCTGAGATTACGAAATGCCACCCTCCTCTATCTACTTCCTTCAGTCAGGGTGGTGTCCAGTGTCACCATTTATCCTCCTCAGGGTGATGGCTCTCACCCACTAGTCCAAAACGAAAATGTGCATCCTTTACTTTGTGGGGAAAAGATTAAACATGATCCACTTCAGTTTTCCTATGCAAGCAGAACGATTTTTTTTTTTTTCTCATTAAGCTTCCTTGAAGCCCATTATTTACCAAGTTTCAATCTGTCTCCCTGTCAACGCTGTGAGCTGCTGACTTTTCTCTACTGTTCTGTGGCCTCTGCAGCCCATTCCCGTTCAGTGCTGTTGTTAACTGCAGCATGAAAGGCAACAGGTAACCAGGCCAAAGGAATCCTTCCTCTTTGGGCCATGTGAGCCACCAGAGCAAACACCAGGCACCTTAATAACCCACGCAGCCCTTCAGCAGTTGCTTCGGGCTACTGACTCCAGACAAATATTTGCCTTGGAGGCTTTGGTGTGGAGAGACAGAAGCACACTGGCTTCCTTTGTTTGTGTAGACAGAGAACAACGGACTAGAAGACACAACGCTGCCATCGTTCATTTATTGCAAATGTGTGAAGAAGCAACAGTGACAGCTCTACAGAGAGCCCACCTGACACATTGCCTTTATGCTGCCCCTCTTCCCGAGCCTTCTCCAGCAAGACAGCAGCAGGAGGCCCAGAAGGCCACCAGTGGATGCACAGTCCACGGGGGGAACGCTTCAAGAAAAAGCCATTCGTGGGAACAGTGGAGACAGCTAGGCAGGTAGAGTGCTCTCCGTGAGGACAAAGACCTCAGTTTGATCCCCATAGGGATGTGGGGTGTGGTAGGCTTCACTTATAATCTCAGCACGGGGAGGTGGAGACAGGTGGTGCTCACTGGCCACCCAGCCTAGCCTACTTGGCGAATTCAAGCCAACAGGAGACCCTGTTTTGAAAAGGCGAGGTGAATTGTGCTACATACAGCTATTTTCCAGAGGCAGCTTTGTGGAAATATTTGGTTGTCCTCTGGCTTCCATAGACAGACAGACAGACAGACAGACACACACACACACACACACACACACACACACACACACACACTATTCATATGGTCTCAGAACCCTATGGAGTTTCACAAGTCCTTGTCATTAAGACCTGGCAGAAACTAAGTGACTGAGTTTGCAATACCAATTTGGGACAACCTGTTATCTCATGCCACATAATGTGACCCCCACCAGACAGACACACAGAGCAGGACGAGCTATATTCTTTGCTGAGATTGATAACATAAGCCTCACCACAGACACACCCAGTTACGGAAGAATCTAGAAGCCAGGTGACCTAGATTCTCTTAAAATATCTCGAGTTGCTTCTAACTGGAAAAGTCGTTTGCCTGTAGTGTTAGAGACGATTAAGACACACGACATCAGACTGATCCAGACAATACTTGACTGGATCCTCAGACAAAAGCCTACAAAACAAAACAAAAAACCCAACCCAAACCAAACCAAACCAAACCAAAACAAAACAAAAAAACAAAAACAAAAACAAAAAAAGGCAGAGGCAGCCCAAGCTGCACCATGGGTACCAGAATTGATGCTGATGCCTTCAGTGTGCCAAAGGTGTTTCAGTTGCTTGCCAGAGTATCTTTTTCTTTTTCTGGAGAGACACATACTGGTCCACTTAGGGAAGAAATGCCCTGTGTCTGCAGCTCTCACTGCTTCAGTAGGATATCTCAGTGTCGGGTGGGGGTGAGGAGGTGGCTCAGTGGTTAAGAGCACTGGCTGCTCTTCCAGAGGACCTGGGTTCAATTCCCAGCACCCACATGTAACAGCTCACAACTGTCTATAATTACAGGATCTATCTCCCTCACACAGACAGACATGCATACAGGTAAAACCCCAATTAAAAAACAAAAAAGACAGCTCGAGTGAGCAAAGGTGCTTGTTGCCAAGACTGATGACCCGAGGTTGAGCCCCGGGATTTAGATGGCAGGAGAGAACTGGCTTCCTCATGTTGACCCCTAACTTCCACAGGCATGCCTAGGCTGCACACACAGGCACGCACGCACACTGTAATAAAGATGCATAAAATTTCAAAATAACCCATTATCGGTAAATGTAAAAGAAGGCCCTGCGTGGGAGTATGCCTTTGATCCTAGCAATCAGGAGCCCCAGGAAGGTGAGCAGGCCCGCCCCATCATAGCAAAACAGTTACACGTCAAGGGTTGGTATTGTAATTTCCACTTTCTCCAAGGTTGAGCAGATTTTCAAAATTAAGACTTACCTCGTGGGTGCAGGACCCTGAGTGAGCAGCAGCACTGAAGGCAAAACCACCATCAACCAAAACTAAGGTCAAGGGGAGAAAACAGCTAAGTATGGGTGTGCGGCCATGGGAATCTCAGAAACGGGTCATTTAGGGTGATGTCTGCGAGTTCGAGGCCAGCCTGGTCTACAGAGCGAGTTCCAGGACAGCCTCCAAAACAATACAAAGAGACCCTGTCTCAACCAACACCCCCTCCAAAAAAAGACCCAAACACCATCTTCTGTCTCGCCTCTGAAGCCACGCTTTTAGCCATGCTGTGTGTGGAAGTCTGAGACACAAACACAGCTGAAACCCCTGGGTCTAAAAAGCCTGAACATGGGCTGACTCTGTTGTCACTGTACACGATAGCAGAAGTCTAGCACGCTGCATATTTCAAAGTGCCTAGAAAATTCTCACCGATGCAATGCGCTTGAAGATTTGTGCATACACTAAATGAACCCTAAGCACACACTGAAGTAAATTCTGCAACTTATTAGTACTAGTGCTCAAGAGAATATCAAAAAATTGCCAGGAGAGGGCTCCACTCCCGAAGAGGAAGAAGGCAGGAGGATCTGAGTTCGAGGCCAGCCTGGTGTGTGCTGTGCTGGGATTAAAGGCATGAGTCACTATGTTGATGTGAGGCCCAGGTCCAGACTCAACTCTTGCTTCTCTTGTCTTGGCTTCCCAAGTGCCAGCACTTGGCTAGGATATCTTTAATTAACGGAAGTTGAGTGGAAGAGATGCTTGGGTAAGGTCTGCCTACAAAAGGACCCGAGCGAGGCTCTTGCAAACAGACACGTCTGTGGTTGAGCCTTTGGATTTACAAGCCTGCGCCCCATCACACCTGGCTATCTTCACATCATCTTTGATCGTTAAAATGCCACTCCTATCCTGGGCTCTCTTGCGAACACTTACATTCCTTACATTAATTCCCAAAGTATTTCCCAAACCCTTCCCACACAGACCTTATCATCCCACACACAGGCTTTAAACTACCAGGTACCCTGAGTTGTAAGCTCTGGGTTCAAATTCAGACCACCCACATAACGGCTGTGGCTTCAGCATGCCTGTATCTCCAGCACCTTGGCTGGGGCTGGCTACAGGTTCAGTGATTGACCCTGGCTTAAAGGCCCAAAGGAATAAAGGGCACAGTGGGAGAGCGGGACACTTGTCACTCTCTCTGGCCTCCGTGGATTCACACACACACACACACACACACACACACACACACACACACACACACACACACACAGTGAAGAGAGGCATGATTTTCCTTCAATTCCGGGGGGGGGTAGTTTTCCTGCAATCATGTTTTTATACCAGCACATCTTAGGGAGATTTGTCCTCCTTGTTCAGTGTTTGGATCACAAACCTTCCAGAAAAGGCACAAACACGCGAGGCAGGAGCTGTGAAGGGAAGGTGTTGGGTTTAGGACTTCTCATTAAAATAATTAGTGTGGACGCTGGGGAGGATGGCTCTGGTGCCCTCTGTTGGCCAGAAGGAGCACTGTCACCCTCTGGCACTCCTGACCTCCTTGGTGGTTGTATTAAGTGGCTGTCCTTCCCAAAAAAATCTGCGTAACAAGGGCAGAAGGCCCCTGACCTTTGGCTCTGGTAGGAATGCTTACATTACTACGGGCACATCACACAACCCTAAGGCGCACCGTTTCCACAGGAGTATCTGAATCCCAGAGGTCAGCAACCACACAGCCTTTGAGAGCTGGCAGGCTAGTTAATGGGCCAGAAGCAGAGTCTGTCTCAAGGGACTGGAAAAGAGAAGCCTGAGCCCGACACTGAGAGCCAGGTCCCAGACGATTTTGCCCAGTGAACATAGCTAGATCAGACACGTTGGTTAGCCAGCATTCTGTACTGCCACAGCACGCTGAGACCAGGGCCCTGTGGAGAGACAGGACATCGGGACAGATGTACACATGGGGAGGAAACCACTCATTCGCCATAATAGATGAGAATAAATTTATCACATGGACCTATAGGGGACACTTGAGATCTAAATCACAAGGGCTGAAAGAGAGAGCTCAGTGGTCAAAAACACTGACATCTCTTCCAGAGAACTTGGTTTAATTCCCAGCTCCCACATGGCTGCTCACAACTGCCTGTAACCCCAGTTCCAGGGGATCGACACCCTCACACAGACATATATACAGCAAAACATCAATGCACATAAAACAAAAATAAATAAATCATTTTTTAAAAATTAAAAAGAAAATAGACTACTTGTTGCTGTTGCAGAGGACCTGGGTTTGATTCCCAGCACCCACATGGCAGCTCACAACCATCTCTAACTCGAGTCCCAGGAGCCCCAGTGATCTCTGGGGAACCAGACATACATATACACAACACCCATACACAGAAAATAAGATAAATATAACACACCAGGCAGAAGGTGGTGCACACCTTTAATCCCAGCACATTCAGGAGACAGAGGTGGACAAATCTCTGTGAGTTCGAGGCCACACTGGTCTACAGAGTGAATTCCAGGACAGCCAGGGCTACACAGAGAAACCCTGCCTCAAATAAATAAATAAAATAAAATAAAACTCAAACAAACAAACAAAAAAATCCCCCCAAGCTCTAAATTCCTGTGTCAGGTATGTGTGGCTTGTCCTATACACTGACTTCACATCTGTAATCTATACACTGACTACACATCTGTAATCCATGCACTGACTACACATCTGTAATCCATACACTGACTACACATCTGTAATCCATATACTGACTACACATCTGTAATCCATACACTGACTACACATCTGTAATCCATACACTGACTACACATCTGTGATCCATACACTGACTACACATCTGTGATCCATACACTGACTACACATCTGTGATCCATACACTGACTACACATCTGTGATCCATACACTGACTACACATCTGTGATCCATACACTGACTACACATCTGTGATCCATACACTGACTACACATCTGTGATCCATACACTGACTACACATCTGTGATCCATACACTGACTACACATCTGTGATCCATACACTGACTACACATCTGTGATCCATACACTGACTACACATCTGTAATCCATCAGGGTCAGTGCTTGCTCCAGATGCACCATGGGTCAGAGGTGTGACTACTCTTAGGAGGGCTGAGCAATCAGCATAACTCAGGAAGGAAAATCGGCCAACATGACACACTGTTGGAGGAGTCTGACGGGAAGGAAGGACCTGCCTGCTACCTGAAGCTCAGAGGAAAGGCACATGGTTCAAAGGGAACAGGGTACCCACCCACATAGAAGCAAAATCCACACCTTGGCATATTATTTTCATAGTTTAACATATGGTGTGTGCTATATACACATATACACCCTGTGCATATGATATAGACAAAAAGGAGGTTGTAGAGACTGCTGCTTTTCAAATGTAGAAAGCGCTGAAAATGAAAACAGAAAGTCATACTTGCTTCCATTTGCATAAAGCAACTTCTCAGCCAGAGGTGACTTTGCCCCTTTGGCAGTGCCTGGACGGACTTATCACCTTCATGACTCAGGCCGGCGGTGTGCTACAGACATCTGGTAGGTAGAGTACCCCACAGTGTACATGAGGCCCTCCTCGGAGATTATCCAGCCCAGCACGCAGGAGAGTCGATAAGCATCTCATGTCATCTGTATCACACAAGGTCAATGGAAGTGGGAGGTGTTCATCAAGAGTTTGTCACACGTTGGTCATTTGAATCATGTGACACGTTGCCTAGTCAATGCCTGTTTGAAAACTGAGTTTAATTTGGAAAAGATAAGTCATGCCATGGGAAACGGGAGCCTGGGTTTAGACTCCAACCATGTCAGAAACTTAGCACCTGCCTCTCTCGGCTCCTTTTCCTGGTCTGAAAACATCTAGACAGAAAGAACCCTCGGCAAGGATAAGGACACACTTTGACAGTATGGTTCAGTACTGCTCAGTCATGATTATTTCATGGACCTAGTTAAAGTTAAAATATTTACTTTTAATTTTCTTTTTGAGGTAGGGTCTCTCCATGTAACCTTGGCTGGTCCTGAAATCAATGTATAGACCAGGCTGGCCTCAAACTCACAGAAATCCTCCTGCCTCTGCCTCTGCAGTACTGGGATTATAGGTGTGCACCGCCACTCTTAGCTCAAAACAATTCTTGAAGCAACACACAGTAGGGCCGAGTCTTGGAACATCAGGAAGAAAAAGAGGCTAAAAGTCACTCAGTGGGTCAAATGTTTGTTGTATAAGATGAGGATGGCCTGCGCTGGGACCCTAGCACCCATATGAAAAAGCTGAGCGAATCAAGTGTCAACATTCCCAGCACCAGGGGTGCAGAGAGAGGTGGTCCCCGACCAGCCAGCGGAAACCAAAGGGTGAGCTTCGGTTCCGCGCAGAGTTCCCAGCTCAAAAGCTACGGTGGGCCAGCAATACACACACACACACACACACACACACACACACACACACACACACACACACACACACAAAAGTACGTTGCTTGTGACAGAAAAAAAAATCTCATTAAAATTTCAAATTAGATATACAACCATAAGCCAATGAAATTCAAATCAACACCTACTTATTTTTATGAAGCTGAACCGTTATTTACAACTCAAATACAGTACTGACAACAGCCGGGCCGATTCTTTTGGGTTTATCCAAATAATGCCCATGTCATCTAATATATCCTCTGGAACAATGACACAGCTCATGTCATTCTCCAACTGCTCCCACAGCTGCCGCCAGCCCTTTCTGGGCTGTGGCATTACTGACCTACCGGGGCCTAACTGAGTATTTACACAATCAGTCTTTGTCCCAATGCCATGAGCCCATGGCAAAGCTGACACTTTACCACCAAGGTGATTGTAAACACAGACACAGGTGAAATAATGGCTGGCTTCCGGCAAATTCAGAATTCCGGAATTTGCTCATACATTAAACTAATATAATTTTGTTGTTGAAAGTTAGTCCTTGAAAACGTAGAAATGGACCATAGTGTGGAAGACACCAGCAATGGGAAATTAGTTCTGAACTCCACCTCCCCACACCTTAGCCAGTCACATCACCCCCAACCCCCATGCCATGTGTCCCCATACAAAACTGTTATGACTTGGGCTGTAATTATTTAGATGTGTTTGGCAGAGAATTGACATCTGGCCCAACACTATTTATTTAGTTACTGGGGTGGGGTGGGTGCGGATGTCACGTGTCTGCTAAGGAGTCCAGAGGGCAACTTGCGAGAGGCTCTGTCCCCTTCTTCCATCTTGCTGGTTTGGGAGATGGAGCTCAGACCTTCACACTTGGCGGCAAGTGTCTTGATGTCCCGAGCCATCTCACGGGTCCAGAGTGGACATCTTTACAATATAGCATGCCCCTGTAGGCCCAGAGTCTAGACTCTGCTCGTTTAGATTGCTATAAGCCAGTGGGATTTTATAGTCTTGTTCTATAAAGGTCACAGGTATTGTAGATTTCTAAATTTATGTTTTGAAATTGTTTATTACTGTGTGCAGAAATGGAACGGGCTTATGATTTATGTTTTTAGAGGTGTGTGTGTGTGTGTGTGTGTGTGTGTGTGAGTCCATGTGTGGCAGTTTGAATATGAATGACCCCCACAGAGTCATATATTTGGATGCTTTGGTCTGTAGTTGCTGGAACTGTTTGGGAAGGACTGGGAGGAGTGGCCCTGTTAGGGGATGGGCTTTGGGGTTTCAAGAGCCACAGCCTTTCCCAGTGTCCCCTCTCTCTGCCTGCCTTCTGACTGTGGTCAGCCATAAACTCTCAGGCACTGCTTCGATACCTGCCTGCTCTAGCCCTCTGTAACCGTGAGCCTCAGTAAATGTTAGCTTCTGTAAGGTGCCTTTCTTCTGTAAGTTAGTCTCTTCAGAGCAGTAGAAAGTAACCAAGACACTGCGGACACCCGGAGAGGGCACTGGATGCCCCAGAGAGGGAGGAACCTACCAGTGGTTGGGAACTGCTGGACAGCGGCGGACACAGAGCCAGCTCTCTCTCTCTCCAGCTCCTCTCCCTGACTCATCTTAAATTTCTTTTCGGGATTGCATGGGGGGGGGTTGGGGGGAGGGGGGGGCCTCGAGGAGATTTCAATCCTTGGCTCTCTGAAATCCCCCACTTGCGGCTCACTTGGGGGAAATGCCATCAGGTTATTTGTTTGTTTTGATGTGGCTCTCAAAATACAAGAGAGAGCTAAGCCTCAAACCTGTGGTCCAGTGACCAGCTCTGTGGAGCATACACAGCCCCGAACATGCATGTTTTAAGAGAAAGTTAAGACATTATCTCATTTGTGAGTTCAAATTTTTTTCAAATTTAGATTTAGTGTTTCTCTGGGTAAAAAATAAAAAAAAAAAATCAGAACTACTGCCATGGACCATCCTTTCTCCAACTGTCACAATCAGTGGCGGCCTCGGTCTCGTGGCCTCGGTCTCGTTGCAGTGTCCTGTTTAGACAATGGGAACTGTAACCTCTGGGTCACACTGAGGGCTCACCATTCACTGCCACCCCTGCTCACTCGTGCTACCGGGTGATCTCGTGATTGCTGCTGTAAAAAAGAGACTTTAAGAGACACACATAGGGACGTCGGCCTTTCTCATTCCTGGCTTAACCTTGGGACTGTCCCTGGCTCTTGCTTTCTTCACCATGATAACGAGGAAATGGCATGCATCTGGGCTAATTTGTAGTGTAGCAGATTCAAATTCAATAAACCACTGGAAACTAAAGTTTCTTAAGGAATGCCGCTGTATTTGCTTCTAGTTCCCCTCATGTATGCATGTTAGTTCCTCCGCTACACTGTAGCTTAGGGGCAAGGGCCGGTCATGTGTTTGCAGAGTCCTGGACACAGAAACAAAGAGACACTGTCATGACCGTGGAATGTACAGTCAGGTGAGCTGGGGTTAGACTCCAGTCTAGCTATGTACCATCTGTCAAATGAGTCAGTCTTCTGGAACCTTAGTTTTATGGCCCCCAATATAATATGGCAAGTAAATAGTATGTATCACATGGATTGAGATTTTATTATTTCTTTTAAAGCCGTAGATGAATCATTCATTCCATGTCAAAAGTTAAACTCAAAATTCCACTTTGGACAGAGGCCAGCTGGTAAATGCACGTTTCTCAGGTTCTTCGTGGTCTCCTCTATAATCTTACCAGCAGTATCCAGATGGCTGTGTGTGTACATGTGTGCAGGCACACCTATGTCCATGTACAGACCAGGCTCAGCGTCAGGGAACATTCTCATTTTCCACCCCCTCAATACAGAGTTCCGCTGTGTAGCCCTGGCTGCCAAGGAACTCACTCTAGCTCTCAAGCAAGCTCACGGACATCCACCTGCCTCAGCCACCCGAGTGCTAGGATTAAAGACGTGTGCCGCCACTGCCCGGGTGTTGCGACAAGGTCTCTCCATCATCCCAATGTAGTCAGGCTGGCTGGCTAGGAAGCCTTATGGTCCTTCTTTTTCCCCTCCTTCTCGTCACTGGGCTCACAGACATGCGGTGCTGGTTGTGTTTGTTTAGGGAAACCTTGGGGGATTGAACCCAGGTCTTCATGCTGACGAAAGCCCCTTTCCCAACTGGATCAACTTCCCAGCATTCCATATGGGTTGCATACTTGCCCACAACAGCCAGAGCCAATATCTCTCCTACCATTCTTTAAAAAAGATCATCTTTAATTATGTGTGTATGCGTGTTCGTAGGGATGCCTGTGGAGGCCAGAGGCACTGGCTCTCTGTGGAACTGGAGTAGCCAGTGATTTGAGCATCCATGGGTGCCGAGAACTGAACCTGGATCTTCTGCAAGACCAGTACATTCTCTTACCTTCTGAATCATCTCTCTAGCCTCATCTTTACCATGGCTTTGAACGATCATGTCCATAAGGTTGGGGAATACACAAAGCAGTGTGCATTTTAAAAGAGATTTCTCAATGTGTATTTCAATTCTTATCAACACTGAGATGCATCTTCGTCTTTACCAGATCGTTATTTCCAGGACCTTGATGTTTTACTTAACCATCTTCTGAATTAGTCTCCATGCTCATACATGCATGCAGGCTTGCACCACACACACACACACACACACACACACACACACACACACACACACACGTTAGCTAGGTGAAACACACCTTTATGTCTAGTTTCATCCTAGTCCCGAAAGCAGCCTAAGGTGTGGGGTTGGTACTAATGACTCAGGAAGGGAATGTACCATACAACAAAGCAAAGGCCTTCATAACCTGACCCTGCTGTGCAATACTCCACTTCTAATTGGAAGTCAGACATTTCCAGGGCCCAAGAGTCCTGTGCGGCTCAGAGCTTTTGTGCCTGGATCTACCTGGCTCTGCATTAGACAGGTTCATCTGGGGAATGGTCCCTAGCGATGAGTCCAGTTGAGAATATTCCGTTAAATCCCTTGTTAGTCAGACTGTGGTAACTGAAACGATGTACAGGGAGGAAGATTTGCTGGGCTCAGCCTCCCAAAGGTTTCCATCCACCGATGAGGAAGATATGACCAGCAGCGTTTGTATCATAGTGGCCTGGAAGCCAAGAGAGAGCGCACATGCCTGTCAGCTTCCCCCTCCCCCTTTATCCCAGCTGGGCTGAGCCTATGAGCCCATCTACCAGGTGTCACATTCAAGGAAGGCCCTGCCCTTTAGCTGGTCCTCTCTGGAAACTCAATCATAGACATGCTTTGTCCAAGTAGCTTCTCCATTCCATCAAGTTGGCAGACAAGATCAACAGTGACCATCCCTGTAGAAATAGTGTCTGAGCCACAAGGCTTTTGCTACAGTGAACCCAGGCACGGTGGCCAGCGAGATGGCTCAGCAGGTAAAAAAGGTGCCTGGGTTTGACCTCTGAGGGCCACATGGTGGAGAGAATTCGCTCCCTTTAGTTGTCCTGTCCTTCACACGCTCACGTGTGCTTGCACACATATGCACACATGTGTGCACACACACACACAAACTGATAATAATTTAAAAAATTAGCCGTGATGATAATTAGCCTTAGAACTGAACACCTTCAGTGGTAGACGCTAATAAAAGGTATTCCAGTGTCCTGCACCAAGATCGACTTCAATAACTGAATATACACAAAGGGAAACTGAGGACAAAGGTGGACCACAGAGCCTGGCTTCTAATGTGGTTGTAAGCACCTTGGCCAGATGTGTAGAGAACCAGCCCGTAAGGCCACATCTGGCTGCCGTTTCATCATTTGTCTTCGTCGTTGTCAAATGAAGTCTTCATTTGTTTGTTTTTGGCACAGGGTCTCACTATGTAGCACTAGCTGGCTTCAAACTCAGCACGTTGTTGACGCTGATGACCTTGGCTCTCTGACCCTCTGCCTCCACCTCTCACACGTTGGCATTTAAAGGCGTGTATGTCTCCATGCCTGGCTTGTGCTTAATTTTACAGATTTAAAATTTTTACGGATTAACTTTTTAAAAAATCTCATAATTAAGAGACCCACATCGTGTTCTGTTTTCAAGCCACAGCGGCAGAAGTGGGTCAGCAGTTGGCAGAGACCACATGGCTTGCCAAAGCAGAAACCGTGCCGTCTGGCCCTTGCTTGCCAGAAAAAGTCTGTTAACCTCCGAGCTGAAGTCCTCGTTCTCTAGCAGGCCCCGAACATTACTGACTAAAATGAATATATTCATTACGTCCCAAGGAGACGGTGCTGTTCCCACTGCAACAATGACAGGACAGCACCAAAGGGTTACATCACCTATGCCCGATTACTGCAGCGTGGAGACAAGTGACTATAAAACATGGGCGTCAGACACCACCAGCGGTGGCAGCGGGGAATTAGCAATGACTAAAAACAGACATGGCTTCTGCTTTCAAGGAACCCATGTGCTCATGGGGGAGTGAGGGGAAGCGGAAATACAATCACGAGCTGTGTAATGAGGTCAGCCAACAAAAGATGTCATGTGTGACAGGGTTCTGGGTCGTCCTGCAGCAGAGATATTTTGCTTGCCTAGGACATCATGGCCGACGTGATGTCTAAGCGTGATGTGAAATGCATGGTAATATTTTATGTAAATCCATCCACTGGCTGCTAGTCACAAAAAGGGGTCGCAGGATAGTGCACAGTATGTATTTGGTACACAAACTAGGTGGCTCACGTATTCACTATACTGTGCTTTTCATCAGTATCATATGTAATACACTGTCTACTTACAAAGTGTACTGTATGTTAGGGGCTTATCAGTTAAGAGCCACTGCTGTGCAATAAGACACTTACGAGTGGAGCTTGAATCCCAGCACCCATGTAAGAAGCGGGCTGTCGTGACCACACCTGTAATCCTCTGGTCTCTGCATATGTGTGCAGGAGCAGGCACCCCCTAACATGTTCACATGCTCGGGGACATGGACGGACACACACACACACACACACACACACACACACACACACACACGCTCAAATAAATCCTTTTTAAAAAGTAAAGCAGTATTCTGTGTCATGCTGGCAGCAGCATCAACTATCTTACGTTTGTCATTTTTTTTTGGCGGCGGGGGGGGGGGGGAGATCATTTTCATTGGGCTTGACGATCTTGTGATGATTTCCTCACAGACCTAGGGGCCTTGGACTGTACATGCTATCCAGGTTTCTGTAGTATCATCTACAATGTTCTAGACATGGCAAAAACGGTGATGATGCATTTCTTAAAACACGTTGCTGTCAGGAAGTGACTCGTATCTGCCCCCAGCTGCAATCATGGTTAAGTACTGAGGTTAAAAAAAAAAAAGTCACCATTCAGCAGGATGAGTGGGATCCACTCCAGCTGGGTAGCTGATCCTCACGCTCTGCTTTTACAGAGCCCGCCCCTTTTCTTTCCATGTTAATTGTGTGTGTATGGGGGCGTTTAGGTGCACAGGAGTGCAGATGGCTGAGGGGAACTGAACTCAGGTCCTTTGCAAGAGCAGAAAGGTCTCTTAACCACAGAGCCAGCGCTATAGTCTCAAACCTCCCCCCTTTTGAATTAATTATAGACTTATTAAAAAAAGGTATAGAGAGACCTTCTACACAATCACCCACCTCTTCCTAACAGAAACATCTTCTGGAACTATGGAACTTCAGATTCAAACCAGTTTAAGTACATCTCACCATTTTTGCACGTACTTATTATTATCTATTATCTATCATCATTATTAGTACTTTATTTTTAATTTGTTGTTGAGACATGGTTTTACAATGTATCGAAGGCTGGCCTCAACCTCTCAATCCTCCTGCCTCAGCCTTTCAAGTGTGGAGATTGTAGCCCCCGTGACCGCTCTCATGTGTACATTTACTGTTTCCGTGTGTGCCAGATCTTCATGGATCATGCAAGGCCTTGCATCTGACCTTTAGATGTGACCTCACACTAAGCCACCTCCAGTGTATAAATAATGCTTCTCTGGGAGCAAGAACCAAGGACTGCCCTTTGTCCTCCTCACCGGATCTCTGTTTTCTCTTCCATTGGGTCAGAGGGCAAAGAACCAGACCACATTTGATGCCTCTGAGGGCATCAGAATGGCTTGCGGGATCAGTTTCAACGGTTCCCTCACAAGAAAAAGCCACCTTAAGCCTGCATCTGGTTCAGGCATGGCGGCCTAGACCTCTGATCCCAGCACTTGGGAGGCAGAGGCAGGTGGGTCTCTGTGAGTATGAGACCAGCTTGGTCTATAGAGTGAGTTTCAGGACAGCCAGGGCTAGTATGACTGGTCTCAAAACAGTAACAACAAAAACACAAAAGGCTGAGCCTACATCCATCCCTGCTTTCTTGAGAACAAGGCACAAGGCACTATTGAACCGCCCAGCTCTAATGCCTAGACAGAGAGCTCCCAAAATAGCAACAGGAAAAAACAAAACTTTCCCCTCAAACAATTGACAGGCCTTTCCTTTTTGGCATGGAAAATTCATTCAGCCAAATATTTTTACTTCCAGGTCCTGTAGAATGAAGACAAGTAAACACAAATAGTAATAGTTATGCGCACTGGGGCTGTGCTCCCAAGCCATACGTATTTATAAATGAAGTCTCACAGGAAAGACACAGGAGCCACTTCAAGCAAGCTAACTGGCACTTTGTGGCCTTGAATAAATAGGACAGCAGGGTGAGGGGTAAATCCTTGTGGTCCCAACTTCTGGATGAGGCAGGAAGTTTGAGGACAGCCTGGGCACACAGGGAGACCCTGCTGCAAACAGGGTAGCCAACAGAGATAGCCAAATGGAACAGTTAAAATCCAGAAGGGTACATGAGCTTTACTGGTTATTTCAGTATCTTCCTGATACCTTGATTCTCAAACTGCTCTGTGTGTGTGTGTGTGTGTGTGTGTGTGTGTGTGTGGAGAGAGAGAGAGAGAGAGAGAGAGAGAGAGAGAGAGAGAGACAGAGACAGAGACAGAGACAGAGAGACAGAAAGAGAGGAAAAGAGAAACACTATTGTCATTTGATTTCATTTGACCATCCTGTTTCCATGTCAACCTGTCTGTCTCCCCTCTTCCCCCCTTCCCCCCCCCCCAGTTATGGCAACTCATTGATGCCCCTTTCTTCCTCTCTTTTTTTAAAAACAAAACCAGGGTCTGATGTACCCCAGGCTGGCCTTGAAACCTCTATGTACCTAGGGATGACATCAAAGTCCTTTCTCCACCAACCAAATGTTTGGATGACAGGACCCCCCAGCTTAAAGGGAACATGCTCTCTCTCTCTCTCTCTCTCTCTCTCTCTCTCTCTCTCTCTCTCTCTCTCTCTCTCTCTCCCACACACACACACACACACACACACACAGTTAATGTGTGTGGTTGTTTTGCCTGCACCTATTTGTACACCACTTTTGTCCCTAGCGCTCTGAAGGCCAGAACAGGGCATTAGATCATTTGGAACTGGAAGTACAGATGGTTTTGAGCCATTGTGTGGCTTCTAGGACTTAACCTCAGAGCTTAGAGTCAAGGCTGAACTTGAACTCGGCACCTTGCCACAATGAGGGTGGCAGGAAGATGCACCACCACACACACACACACACACACACACACACACACACACACACACACACACACACAAACAGCTGAGGACAGAATCAAGAATTATGACTGCACCTGGGGTCACAAAGGCCTAGTTTGGACCCATCCTGCCTCCTCCAGATTGTCCCTATTCACAAGCCCTTCCCTTTAATCCTTGTGGTGACTCTGTGAGATGGGACCTGCACGCCTCCAACAGGAGTTGCCACAAGCCTTTGCCCATTGACCTCCACTTCAGTCAACACGGGAAGAATTTACCCACATCTCCAGCAGAGATGAAACAGCCATGTGACCTAACTAGGCCACCTAGGGATGTCCTTCTGTACTTGGTTACCACCAAGAAGAAATAAACTCCTCTGGTAGGCATGCCAGCACACACCTTTAATCCCAGCATTTGGGAGGCAGAGGCAGGTGGATCTCTGTGAGTTCAAGGCCAGCATGGGTGTACATAATGAGACCCAGGCCAGACAGAAAAATACGGCGATATTCTGTCTCAAACGAACAATCACACAAACAAACAGTCACCCTTCCCAAATCAGGATCCAACTATAGAGATATCCGAGATAGTGTGCAGTGGACCACAAAGAGAGCTTCCTGAGAAATCCATAGGGAAGCAGGCCCGCCTTGATGAACCCAGCCCCATGCAGCTTGGGTGGCCTCAGCCTCCTTTTTGATCTTATTTAAGCCAGTTTGGTCAAATTTCCATCATCTCCAGCCACCTCACTGTGGAGAATTAGAAGGCTGGGAACAGTTTCAGGAATGTGGCCCTCTGAGCAAGGACTCGGCACTGGTCACTGGCGCACCAGGTACAAAGTGCTGTGCCAGACACGGCACCCACGAAGGGAAGAAAGGGAACGTCTGACAAGCACTTGCTGGCAGCCCTGGGATTGATCCCCAGCACCCGTGGCAAAGTAGTCATCCACCTGCCCCAGGCACCATGCGATCTGACTGTCAAAAGAGAAAAACAGGTTCCAGCCTGGTCTAGGCCACTTCTCCAGCCCCCTTTCCACATTCAGACGTGATGCCGCCCTCCCAGCTCTCGGTTAAGAGTGCAGAAGGCAGCTCCTTCCTGGATCCAAATAACTGCATGGGTACAGCATGGCAGAGTTGTTCAAATCTCCAAGGGAAACCTACATCTTCTGAAAGGCGGTTTTTCCCATAGTAGCGATGAATTCAATAGGGTCAGAGTCATGAGTTTGGGACAAAGGACGCAGTTTCTGACAGACAGAAGGCAGCTTCTCAAAGGCAGCCCACAGAGACATCAGTCCATTTCCATTATTATTATTATATCGAAGGAATATGTTTACGTAGCAAACAAAGGTGACAGTGAACTTTGAATCCTCCTGCCCCCGCCTCCTAACGGCTGGTGTGTACCACGCTGCCACGGCTATGCCAGGCTGAGGAACCCAGTGCTGTCTGCATCCACGTAAGCACTCTGCCACCCGAGCTCCGTCTCCAGCACACCCCTGCCTTCTTTTCAAGATTAAACAATTCTCTCTAACCACAGGACTGGAAAACAGCGCCATGGAAACGCCAGCTACTTATTCAGCAAGGAAATAAATAAATTATGCCAGCAGGTGAAAAGGTCGCCTTCCGTTTCTTAAGGAAGTTCTTCTAGGAGCCCACCCAGACCAGCGTTTCCTCCCAAGGGGAACGAACTGGAGGGGGAAAGAGAAGACTCGACCTCTTTGAGTGCTCACTATGTGGGACGGGTGAGATGAGGCACCAGGAACCAACCTGCAGGGGTGGAGGATGGACGGCTCAGCCGGGTAGAGTGATGCTCTTTAGAATGACCCTTCCCGGCACCCACATCAGATGGCTCACAAACTGCCTGTAACTTCATATCCAAAGATCTCACACTTCTGGCCTCCACAGTCACCCAAACACATGTGGCACACACACGTAAATACAACATAAACCGTGAAATATGTGAAATATGTGAGCTTCTTGTAAACATTGGAACTGGACAACAGCCCCAAGAGGGCAGGGGAAGCTGAAGAAAGCGTGGGCTCATTGGAATCCACAGAGGTACGCAGGAGGCTCCTGGGACACGGATTTTGAGCCATTGAAGGACAGCAAGTTCCGTACCACTTAGGTAACATCTCGCCTGTCCCAAACAAAGGGCTTTGAAATATTTTTAAGAAGAAGGAAGCAGGAAGGAGAGAACTTGAGGTAGGAGGATGAAGGCCGGAGGGTGACATGGAAGGCACAGTAGAGGCCTAGTGTGCAGGCAACTTCAGGAGGAGACAAAGCAAACAGGAAAGACAGCATGTCCAAATGCCAAGAGAAGCCAGCTGAGCTGGGCTCCACAGCACACATCTGCGATCCCCACACTTGGAGGCTGAGACAGGAAAGCATTCAGTTAGCCTTGACTACACAGAACAAGGTCAGCTTGGATATAAACAACAAATGAGCAAACAAGAATGCAAGACCAGAATGAAATGAAACGGAGACACCCGCAGAGTCTTTTCAATAGAAGGATCAATGATCCAAATCACCAGCACTCAGGAGGCAGAAGTGGGGGTGGGGGAACACAAGGCAGCCAGGACAGCCAGGGCTAGCTGCATGGGGGTGGGGAAGGTAAATCCAGATCAAATCTAAAGCTAAGTAAATCATTCCCCTGCTTGGCATATTGTAGTGGGGCTGCTGTTTTCAAAGGCAAAGGGGTAAAAAATGAAAATAGAAGGTGTTAAACCAGAAAGAAACGTCAGTTTATACACAACCGCCAACTTGGACACCATGCATAAAACCAGTAAAACAGAAGGAAGACACCTCCGATGCAGTGCCATGCAACACAGTAACTGTCAGTTTAGGATTGTGTGGCCTGAGTAACCATCTCCCAAGCATGAGGAAGAGAAAGCTTCTTCGGAAAACTGAAGCAGTTGGGAGGTCTGAGACACGGGCTGTGAGTTTGACTGCTGATTTGCACAGGGCAATGAGGATGCCTCCCCAGGGTGGGAAGAAGGGAATACATGGAAATGTGTGAGGTAATAAAAGCTCCTTCCAGGCTCAGCAGAAGTACGATGGGCCTCGGGTGAAATATTCTTTAGTAACAGGGGCCACTCTGGGCAGGTGGGGGGTGGGGGGAGAGTGTGGGGGGAGGCGGAGGCTTCAATAAGCAACATAACCGGAAACACTTGACCTTTATAAAATCTAGAGGGAAGAGTCTCTGGTCTGAGAGAGAAGGGGCCTCTGAGTTTAGCACATCAGTGAAGTGTCTTCTATAAAACCATATTGTTTGTTTTTTAAAAGAAAGAAAGAAGCCATAATTTGGAAAGTTAATCCCACTGTCCGGCCCTACCCTAGAGCTGTTATAGTCCAGGCATCTAGCAGCTTGGGGGAGGTTACATGGGCAGGATTTGAAGTGTGGCTGTCTGTGGCTTGTGAAGGCTTACTCCAGTTGCAGTTTGGGGCCTTCCTTTTGTCTAGAAGCTGGGAGAAACTCTCGATTAACCTGCAGGCTGAGCATGCACCATAGCTAGGGAAGCCCCTGGAACAGACAAGAGTAACTAACAGATAGAAAAAAAGACTGAGGAAACAGACCAGGAAAGCTCCGGTGTGGCTGCCCAGAGAGGGGACCAACCACGCAACATTCATAAAATGGACTGTGACAGTGACGTAGACATTAATGAAATGGAATGTGACAGTGACGCAGGTGTTCATGAAATCAGCTGAGTGCGGTCCGAGTGGGAACCGGTAATGAATGAAATCAGCTGAGTGCCGTCCACGTGGGAACCAGTAATGAATGAAATCAGCTAACTGTAGGGGAGGCATGCATGCAAGCCTGTGGTCCTTGAAGTTCAAAATGAGTCATAAAGGACACCTTGGCTGGGACCAAGACTCAATCCACGTATCATTTATGCCCAGAAAACAAATGCCACATTTAGATTTTTGAGGTTTTTTGTTTGTTTGTTTGTTTGTTTTTTCTGTTGTTTGTTTTCTTTTTTCTTTTGTTTTTGAGACAAGATCTTACATAGGCTAGGCTGGGCTCAAATTTACTAAGTAGCCAAGGATGACCTGGAATCTTGATAATCCTTTTAAGTACTGAGATTGTAAAGATTTGCACCACCATACCCAGTGCTGAGGCTGGAGCCCAGGGCCTCCTGCTAAGCAAGTCCTCTACCCACTGAGCTCCATCCCCAGCCCCTCTTGAGACTCTGCTTGTCTCGCTATCCTGCACTAAGGATACAATACACAGCATCACTTCCAAGGGATGCACCCACTGCACACAACCCAAGTCTACCCACTAGAAAACGGCTACCCACTAGGAAGTGCAAACACGTCTATTTTTGAAGATTCCTTAAAAAGCTTATTTCAAACATTACAGAATACAGATTAAAAATGCTTAAAGCAATAAAACACACATGGGTGTATTTGCACTTGGGGAGTGGACAGGACAACCTGGGGGCTTCAAGATGTGACACTATCGTGTTTTAAGAAATTATTATTTGAGACACAGACTCACTTTGTAGCTTTGGCTGGCCTAGAATTTGATATGTAGACCAGGCTGGCCTAGAACCCACAGAGATTCATCTGCCTTGTGTTTCGAGACAGTCTCTCGTTGGCCTGGAGCTAGCCAAGCAGGCTAGGCTGGCTGGTGTGGGAGCCACACCTGTCTGCCTTCCTCTGTGCCGAGGTCATACATGCACACCACTGTACCCAGCTTTTGACATGGGCCCTGGGGATCTGAGCCTGGGTCCTCAAGCTTGTTGGATGAGCACTTAACTCTCCTCAGCCTCACTCCCTTGATCTTGACTTCTCCGTCTTCAGAACTGTGGAGAAACAAACCCAGTTGGCGTATGGTTAGTTGTTTTAATGTCCTTTAAGCTGTGTATAGTTGGGGGTTTTGTTCATTTGTTTAAAATAATTGTGTTTTGCTGGTCGTGGTGGCACAGGCCTTTAATCCCAGGATTCAGAAGACAATGGAAGGTGGATCTCTGTGAGTCCCAGGACAGCCTGGTCTACATAGCAAGTCCCACTGCCAGTGAGGGCTATATGGTGAGACCAAATCTCAAAATAAGTAAACAAAAATGAATGGAACACCAAGCAAAGCAGGGGGAAACAATGCAGCTCCTAAACCAAAACCTATTTTCAAATTAATGTTATTGTCGTCTATGCAGGAGGGTGTGGGTAATGTGTGTACACACGCCTCGGCATTTAAGAACGTCAGAGGGCAATTCTGTGGGCACTTCTCTTCAACTCAAAGACGTTGTTTAAAGATTTATTTGTCTGTTTCTCTGTGTGTCTGTGTGAGGGTGCCCAGAATCCAGAAAGGGGGTCTGATTCCCTGAAACAGAGGTTGTAGGTGGCTGTGAGCCACGAGACGTGGGTGCTGGGGATGGGCCCTCCGGAACAGCACTGAACACTTTACCTGACAGCCACCGCGCTATCTCCATCTTCCTCCATCTCTCCAAACCCTCCTCTGCTTCAAGAGGTTGAACTTAGGTCAACAGACTTGGGCAATGTGCTGGCTAGTTCAATATCAGCTTGACATATGCTGTAGTCATTTAAGAGGAGGCGCCTCAGGTAAGAAAATGCCCCCATAAGACAGGCTATAGGCAAGCCTGTGAGGCATTTTCTTAATGTCTTAATTAGTAATTGATGTGGGAGGGCCCAGCCCATTGTGGCTGCCGTCCCTGGGCTGGCTGGCCTGGGTTTTATAAGAAAGCAGGCTGCAAACTGGCATTCCTCCATGGCCTCCACATCAGCCCCTCCGGGTTCCTGTCCTGTTTGAGTTCCTGTCCTGACTTCCTTCAGTTCATGATGAGCTGTGGTGCGGAAGTGTGAGCCCAATAAGCCCTTTCCTCCCCCAGTTGCTTTGGTCATGGATTTTTTCACGGCAACGGCAACCCTATGACAGGCAGCAGGTACCTTTCCCTGCTGAGCCATCCAATAGGATGGATGGACGGACGGATGGATGGACGGATGGACAGACAGACAGATGGATGGACGGACAGACAGATAGACAGACACACACACACACACACTTTTAATGACATTAAGTCAAGACGTAGATGATGAAAGAGAAGGAAAACCACTGGAAAGCCCTATCAGAGCTGAAGACCCTTAGATAGAAGTGGGGTACACTTGCATTCAGGGGTGGGCACTGAGGCCAGAGTACAGGGGTCCTGTCTCTGCCCCCACTACATACAGCCTGGGATTACAGGTGCCAGTCCTAGGGACTGATTTGAACTCTGATCCTCATGCTTGCACAGCAAGCTCTCTGAGCCCCTGAGCCATCACCCCACACCCCAATAGACCATTAACATAGCTCTTGTAGGCATCCTCGAACATCTCCAACACCAAGGGAATGCTTTGCCTTGTGAGACAGAAGGCACAGCACAGACACACAGACCGTCTCCCTCCTAAGGTAAAGCTGGAGTTGAGAGCTGTAAGACCAGCATTTCCCCTCTGAAGCCCCTTCAAGCCTGCTCAAGGTTGCCACTTCCGATCAAGACAGATTCTCTATGTCCATCTCAGAGGCTGATAGAGATTGCATGCTGCTTTCATTTCAAAAACTCTCTGCTACTTCCAGCTGTTCCTAGAAACAAGGCAGTTTTTAAATAAATACAGCTCTCATTCCTCGGAATTATATTTCCTCCCACCCCTTCCAGGTGGAACCTCTTAAAGTTAGATTTGGGACCTGGGGAGGACAGGGCAGATGAGATAAGAAGCAAGGTTGGAAATAAGGAACAAGGTTGTTGCTAGGCACACGGGTCATTAAGCTTAGAGCTCTGGAAAAATCAACCACCCTGAGGTTTTTCAGGGTTTCTTTGGCTCCAGCCTTAGAGGACCGAAGTTGATATGATCTTTCCACTGTAGATGTAAAGTTGAACCATTCACAACCGTGGCTAGATCATTCTATTAATCTTTTACAGAAGCTAAATAAACTCAGCATGGTAAAATAAGCAGGCTTCTCAGCGTCTTTTTCTTTTTTGAGACACGTAGCTTTGGAGCTTGTCCTGGAACTCAATCTGTAGACCAGGCTCTACCACCTACCTCTAGTTTTTAACCTTTAAGAGTCTTAGCAGGATGGTGGTGATGCACATCTTTAATCCCCTGCACTCAGGATGGGCAGAGGTAGGCAGATTTCTGTGAGTTTGAGGCCAGCCTGGTCTACAGAGTGAGTTGCAGGACAGCCAGAGCTGTCTCAGGGGTGGGGGTTGGGGAATTCTTTATTGTTTTGATCCTGCTAGGCATGGTGGTGTAGAACCCTAGCAGTTGGGACAGCTGAAGCCTGGCCCACACAGGGAGACTTCATCTCAAAAACAAGGGGCTGGAGGTGTAGCTCTGTTGGTACATGGCAAGCCACAGCATCACATGAACCAGGTGTGGTGGCACATGCCCGTAATCTCAGCAATCAGGGGCCGAATCATTGTTGGCTACATAGTTGAGGCCAGCCTGTGAGACAGGAGGCACTATCACTAACAAACAGGCAAGCAAACAAACAAAGAAACATATGCCCCTGACACTAAGCACAGTTCCTCTTAGGGATGCTGCATCTATGCCGAGGCAGGCAGCTTGTCGAAAGTGCTGGGGCAGCTGGACAGTTGTATGTCAAAGACTGAAGTGAAATCTTTACTGCAGACTATATTTAAAAAGTTCAAAATGAATCACAGACATAAACGCAGTACCTAAAAGCAAAAACAACTAATGGGGAATAAAAACGGGAGTGAATGCCTATGAGTTCATTAGGCAAGGATTTCCTGGAAATGACAAAATGTACATACAACAAAAGGAAAAACTGGGGTCTGGAGAGATGGCTCAGTGGTTGTCAGCACCCACGTGGTGGCTCAAACCCCCTGTCACTCCACTTCCAAGGGTTCTGATACCTTCTTTTGACCTCTGTAGGGACCATGCATC
Source organism: Cricetiscus sungorus (assembly GCA_030556225.1). Classification (NCBI taxonomy): domain Eukaryota; kingdom Metazoa; phylum Chordata; class Mammalia; order Rodentia; family Cricetidae; genus Cricetiscus; species Cricetiscus sungorus. The sequence continues at coordinate 31,931,602 of JANBXA010000642.1, forward strand.
CACGTGGTGCACATACATACATACATACATACATGCAGGCCAAACACTGAAGCACATACAATAAAAAGAAAAACCCATAAGGATAAAAAAGATAAGCTGGATCTCATCACAATAAGTGTCCCAAAGAACACTATCAAGTAAAAAATAAAAATAAAAAAAAAAAAATCAATTCCTAGTGTGGGAGTAAAGAGTTTCCAAGGTAGGATCTGTTGAGGAATTTACAGCAGGTTATAGAGAGAAACAGCACAGAACAGTCAGTGAAATGCTTGCTTTGCAAATACTCAGACAGTTTCTCTGTATAGCCCTGGCTGTCCTAGACTCCCTCTGTAGACCAGGCTGGCCTTGAACTCACAGAGATCCCCCTGCCTCTGCTGAGATTAAAGGCATGCTCACTACTCCCAGCTACAAGGATTTATATTTAGGGGGAAAGTCTACTGTGATAATGCTTCCTTGTAATCCCAGAGCTGGGGAGGCAGAGATTGGAGGCTCCCTGGGGATCAGTGACCACCAGGCTAGCCTGTTGTGCAAGCTCCAGGCCAAAAAGAGAACCTGCCTCAAAATAAGGTGGACGTTAGAAGTTGTACAAACACTCATAGCATGTTCACCCCCAACAACATGTAGGTCCACACATGCACACTCATAGATACACACACACATATTAACTTTCAAATTGGCAAAGGATTTTTCATCCAGTAACTGATGGAAGCAGATGCTGAGATCCATAACTAACCACTAGGTCAAGCTCCCGGAGTCCAGTCAAAGAGAGGGAGAAGCAATAATATGAGCAAAGGGGAAACCAGCAGGGACAGCTGACCCGAGCTAGTGAGAGCTCACTAACCCCAGACTGACAGCAGCAGAGCCTGCATAGGACTGAACTAGACTCCCTGAACGCAATCGGCAGTGGTGGCTTGGGCAGTTTGCGGGGCACTGGCAGTGGGACTAGGATCTATCCCTAGTGCATGCATTGGCTTTTTGGAGTTCATTTTCTATAGAGAGATACCGTGCTCAGCCCAGTCACAGCAGGGAGAGCCTTGATCAGGTCTCAGCATGATGATGGGACCACAGGAGACCATACCCTCTCTGAGGAGCGGGATGGAGGAGGGGTGGAGTGAGGGGGAGGGTGGAGGAAGCAGGATGAGGGGAGGGAGAACTGGGATTCATATATAAAACTAAAAATAAAATAAAAATTTTTAAAAATTGGAAAAGGATTTAAATAGACATTTCACACACACACACACACACACACACAGAGGACAAAAAGACATGAGAAGATTGCTCAGGGATTTTGGTCAGCATGAAAAAGCAAACCAAATCCACAAGGGTGAATTGCTTCACACCCATCAGGATGACTAGACTCACAGTGCATCCTGTAAGAAAGGGAGTCTCATATTCTTGATGGGATGGCAAGCAGTCCAGCTGCTTTGGAAAGAAAGGTATATTGAAGTCTCCAAGACATTAATCTGGTCACATTATGTAATTCCATTTCTTCAGCTTAAATGGCCAAAAGATTAAGCAAAACAAACAAACAAATGCATGTCTCTTGCTGGAATTTATCCATTAGGGTTCACGGTAGGATTAATCACAATGGTCAAAATATGGAAGTGACTCAAAAGTCTGCCAGCTGGTGAATGCATGTATGTACCCATCGAGGGGATGGAATCGCATTTGACTACAGAAATAACAAAACACGTGTATACTCTACAGAATGTGTGTGTTGACATCTGCTGGTGCATATATGTGTATATACACGTGTGTATGCGTGTGCGCGTGTGTGTATGCCTGTGTGTATGCCTGTGTGTATGCGTGTGTATATGCATGCATGAGTGCGTGCGTGCGTGCGTGTGTGTGTGTGTGTGTGTGTGTGTGTACACGCCCATGGGTACACATGTAGAAGCCAGAGGTTGATTTCAGATGTCTTCCTCTATTGCTCCACACTCTATGTCTTTGAGCCAGGGCCTCTCAGTGAACTTGGGGCTCATCGGCGGGCCAGTAAGCTTGGTGATCCATTTGTCTCAATTCCCTAGCACTGGGGTTACGGGTGCATGCAGCCTCACCCAGCTTTTTACTTGGGAGCTGCGGATCCGAACTCAGATCCTCATGCCTGTGCTGAAAGCATGTGATGGACTGCACGGGTGAATCCTGGACGCATGATGCTAAGTGACAGCCTTCGAATGTGGTGCAGAACCCCATCCACATGTAATGTGCAGAGCAGGCAAATCCACAAGGACAGAAAGTAGGTTGACAATTCCTTCGGGCAGACGGATGGGAGAATGGGGGTGACCGGGTTACTGCCAGCAGGTACAATGCTCCTTAATGAAGTGGAGTTCTAATTAGCTAATGGTGACAATTTGTCCAAACCTATAATCATCTATGGTCCCCTAAATTATACACCTAATAAAAGGTCAACTTTACAAATGAGTCAGATCTCAGTAAAGCAAGGAATTCATGCCTGGTACTGTAAACCTGGTCACAAAATCATGGCCAGGGAGGATATAACCCTCCCCTCCCGGGGAAAGGGGGAAGGGGGGGAGGGTGTTAGGACACTATTGTTACTTTGCCAAATGGACAGACATGGTATTATACTTTGTAAATATTTCTGTATATACCCATAAGTTAATGTTGCCCTCAGCCTGAGTCTGGGAGTCTCCTATTTGCAGTGAGTGACAGTTTAATGCAGAGACTCATAACTGGTCAAGTTGACTAGGTGAATGCTTTGCCCTCCGTGGGACATCTGTGTCACCTCTTCTAAGGCTCGAGGAATAGCAGGAGAGGGGCAGGAACTAAGAACTGGAGGATGGGGAGGAGAACGTTGAAATACTGCCTGGTCTATAGAGTGAGTTCTAGGACAGCCAAGGCTACACAGAGAAACCCTGTCTTGAAAAGCAAACAAACATGTTCAAAGAAGGAAACAAACACATATACAACAGTAGGGATCTGGAGGTGGATCTCTGTGAGTTCGAGGCCAGCCTGGTCTACAAAGCAAGTTCCAGGACAGCCAGGGCTACTGTTACACAGAGAAACCCTATCGCAAAAAACTAAGAATCAAAACCAACCAAACAAACAACCAAAAGCCACAGTGGGAGGTCTGATCTTTGTCTGATCATAAAGAGTGGGATGGGGCGGGGAGCTAAGGGGGAGAAGCTGGGGGGGGGTGTAGAGAGTTGGCTAAGGGGCTAAGGGCACAGCCACTCTTGCATTCACATTGTCACTCACGACTATCCAACTCCAGCGTTCTCAATGTCTCTTGTGGCTTTCCAAAGGCACTAGGTACACTGTAGTGTCCAAGTATCCATGCAGGGAGAGCACCCACGCACATAAAATATAAAATAAATACTTTCTAAAGAGACAAAAGCAAGCTTGTCAGGGAAGTAGAAATTATATAATAAAGGATGACTTTTAAAAGATGGACTAGAATGAAGGGGACACACATGGCAGACCACACCTTTAATCCCAATCCCCAAGCTCATGATCAAAGCACACTATGTAGTTTAAGAATACAGGTTGGGAAGGTGGCTCCGTGGTTAAGATCACTGCCTGTTCTTGCAGAGGACCAGAGATCAGTTCCCAACACCCACACTGGAAGGCCCACAACTAACTGCCTGTAACTCCAGCTCCCAGAGAGCCGATGACACAGGTGAACACACAAAATTAAAAATAAAATAATCTTTTAAAAAAAGAACGGGGCTAATATATGAGAAAAGGTATTCAGTGTCCAAGAAAAGACACGTGCTCACTTGGGCAGCACATAAACTAACATTGGAAGGATACAGAGAAGATTAGCACGGCCCCTTCGCACACAAATGTGTGAGTTGTTCCATATTGGAAAGAAGGAAAGGGGGTGGGGGAGGAAGCAGGCAGGCAGGCCTGGTCTACAAAGCAAGTTCCAGAACAGCCAAGGTTGCTACATAGAGAAACCCTGTCTTGAAAACCAAGCAAAAGAAAGCTAACCCAGGAACAGTAGGCCTCCGGCAGGTCTAGTCCTGGATCTATCCCTCACATTTCAAGACATGTGGCGTCCCTAGCCTGCAGGGGGCACTAGCCACGCAATGGAATCCCCTGCACTGTGACAATCACACTCCAAGATGCAGAAGGGCACTGCGGGCAGCGATAGCGCATCCTTTTAACGTTTCTTTTTTCTCACTGGCCTTTTTCTGACTTTTCTCCAAAGACTTCTGATACTCTGAGACTTCTCACTGTCTTGAAAAGGAGCAGACAAGACTGGTGATTTAGATCCCAGCCCCCAGCCCACCCAACTTGTACTGCCTCGGCCAAGTTAGCTTGTGACAGTTATGTAAGTAAAGGGGGACTTAACATTATTACGTGGATGCCACAATTCGTTTGAAAGTCACCAATAACAGGAAGGATTCAATTGAGATTGTTGCAATCACTTTGATTCTGTTTCAAGTGCTTGTAATAGTTACAAGATTGCAGCATCCTACAATTCACAGGTCAAGTACTCAGCTGTAACCAGCTTGTAATAAAACTGTAAAAGGAAAGAAACCCCTATAATTTGGTTTCAACTTAAGAGTTATCATGGCACAGCCTTGAGTGTTAGGTTGAGAGGCGGCCAGAAGGCCGGGCAAGAATTTGAATGACAGATGCTGGAAAATGGGATTTGTTCTCCATTATTTCATATTGATCTATTTAGGTTTTTCGAGACAGGGTTTCTCCGTGTAGCCCCGGCTATCCTGGAATTCTTTTGTAAGCCAGGTTGGCCTCGAACTCAAGAGATCCCCCTGCCTCTGTCTCTGAGTGCTGGGAGTAAAGGCCTGTTCCTTTTATCAAGGGTTATTTGGCTTTTTAAAACAGGGACAGTTAGCTCTGTCCAACAAACGCGGGTACAGATTGGGGAGATGGCTCAGTGGATAAAGAATTCTCTCCACAAACATATGGACCCAAGTTTGGTCCCCAGCACCCGTGAAAAACCTGGGTGTGGCAGAGCAGGACTACATTGCCAGTGTTCAGGGTTTGAGCCAAGTGGATCCCATAGGCCCATCAAATGTCCAGGTTCCCTGAGATTCCATCTCAGAAACTAAGGTGGAGGGCTCCGAAGACAGCTCAAGAGACAAAGGTGTTTGCCACCAAGCCTGACAACTTGCTTTCAGTCCCGAGGACCCACATGGTTGTCTTCTGACCTCCACATGCCACTCCCCCTTCCCAAATAAAGAAGGAGGGGAACAGAGGAGTTATCTCCAGGTCGTTCCCAGCCTCCTCTATGGGTGAGCGAGTATACCCACACACGCCCATACACCCACGTACTGGAGTGATTTTATTCACAAGCTTCCCTGTCTCTCTCAGAAAGCTCACTGCAATCTAAAGGGACCCGTGGCACCCCATCAGCAGTAGTTATTGCTAGTGATGGGATGGCTGGTCCTTTATGCTTCTTTTGCTCTTATATTTTCTGGAAACGTATGCAACAGAAGACTTGTGGGTTGTAAGTCAGAAAACAGTTAGTGGTGGTGGTCCAGGCCCACGCTGCAGAAGCCCCAGCTCAGTCACTTGAGCGTCTGTTTGCTTTGCCAACCCTTCACTCACACAGCAAATATTTGTTGAGCTCTTTAGCGCCAGGCCTTGAGCAGTGGCTACGGTCATTTATTAGGGCTGCAGATACCCTCAGGGCTGGCTGGGCCAACCATTTGGGAAATGAGCTAAGCCAACACTTTCCCAACTTTTGTGCAAGAAAACCACTTGGAAGCTGACTCCTTGGGTTTGGGATCCATATATAGGGCTCTCAGAGGGTCCCCAAGTCCTCAGCCATTCTACAGCAAGATCACCCCTCCTCCCGAAGTTTTCATATGGGCTGGATTTTAATTCCACAAATGCTTCAATGGGTCCGGAGATGCAACAGTAGGGAGAGCTCGGTTAGACGACAGTGTAAGTCGAATCTCCTTAGGTAAACGCAGAGACCAATAAAAGGGCAGGCATGGGTTTGAATCTCAGCTCCACCACCAAGGGTAAGCGTTACTCCTCCCCATGTCTGGACCTCAGTTTCGGGAGCTTATTTGCAACCGCCTTCACAAGGGAGCGTTGCAGGGACTCGGAGGCTTCTTCAGGACTTGACACCCTGGCAGAGGGCGAAGACAATAGACAGTGGCCTCCACCAGTTGTCAACAGAGCTCCAGGCGGAAGGCCTGGCTTCCAAGGGAGAGAATGCACAAGCCCTGCCCCCTCCCAGGCACGTGCCCAGCCCCCACCAGGATGTGCTCCGGTAAGGTACAGAAACCCTTAGGGTCTCAAAGAGGCCGAGTCTCCCAGAATTTATTCAGGGAAATCTTATTGATTCATCTCAGTCTGACTACAGGAAGGTAATTACAAAAATGAAAATTTTTCTTCCCTTTATAACTAACATTAGGGAAATGCTCAGAGCCGGGGGTGAGGCTCACGGGTAGAGGAGCATCGGCCTAGCTCGTAAGACTCTGAGTTCCAGCCCAGCACTGTGGAGGGATCAGTTTGAGAAAAGCTTTGTTTTCAGGGACTCGTGCACGTGCAGATCAGGTGAGGGAGGCCCTAGGTATTCCGGACACCCAAGATCAATGAACGTCACCTCCCGGGACAGGCCACGGTCCTCGAAAGAAAACAGCGAGGAGAGAAGCCTCCCGCAACAGACATCCTGAGGGGCACGACCGTCGGTCCCCAAAAGAGCCCAAGGAGAAAGAACCTGGATGTGAGTTTTGCACTTTACAAAGAAGTCGAGGCTGAGCTCAAGAGCATTCCCGGAGCCCGCGGGAACCGGAGCCTGCTCGGTGGGCGGAGCCGAAGGCGCGCGAGCTTGCCGGGTCCACCTGCCTCCCACGGCCCGGCCCGAACCGACACTCACGATCTCGGCCACAATCAGCAGTCCCGGCAGGGTGCGGAGGAACTCTCGGTCGTAGGCGAAGCTGCTGCTGGTGGTGGAGAAGTTCTCTGCGAAGGAGCTGGCGGTGGTGGTGACCGTGTGCGAGCGCGCGCGCTGCGATTCCTCCATCGTCGCGCCCGGAGCTGGCTCGGGTCCCCGGGGACCCAACCCCCACCCAGCGAGCTCCTTGGGCCCAGGGTCGCCGGCCAGGGATAGGGAATCGCGGCTGGCGGGTGGCGGGCGCACCGGGGTGGCCTCCCGGGTCAGACCCGCGAGTGTCCCCACTTGTCGGCGCGCGCGCTCCGGAGCTCCGCGGGGACCCGGCAGCGGGATCGCTGGCAACCGGTGGCTGCGGGAGGCGGGGGAGGGGAGGAGAAAGGAGGGGCGTAGACGGGGCGGGCGGGGGGCGGGCACTTGGGGACCTCCCCTCGGGGGCGCCGCCGCGCGGTCACAGCACCTGTCGCCCAGGGACTGAGAGCTCACAGGGGTGCAGGGACGCGCAAGGGAACGCTTAGAGTGAGCGCCACCTTCTAGTCGCACCCCTCCTAGCTCCGGCCGCTACCAGGCTCCTCCCACCCAGGGCCACCAGACTCGGACTTGCTAACTTCCACCTGGCCGGACTTGCAGCAGGGCCTCTTAAGGAAACCCAGGCCTCCAGGGACGTGGCGGCTCCCGGACTCAGACAGCCAGGCGGATGGGGGAGGAAGGCTGGAATTGTGATCCAGCCGGACCTTAGACCCGGGATCGATGCGAGGCTGCTTGGACAGTGGACAGTCCTTACCCGCTCCGCTGCAGCCGCGACCAAAGCCGGGTGCTGTTTCCTGCCCCTCCTGTCGGGAACAATTCGAGGAACCAACTTAATCGCTGTGCTGAGAGAAAGAGACTCTTCCAGGCGCTCTCCACAACTCTGGCGCAGACTAGCTGGAGCTTGGAGCGGAAGATGGAAGGTGGGGAGAGGATCAGGGTCCCTGGTCAACATGTATCATTGTGACCGTCCTCTTTAGACGTGGAGAGGAAAAGAAAACTTGTTTCCAACAAGCTTCAAAGGGACCCTCTGTATAAAGTGTTTATGACAAGCTAGCCTTGCTTTCCTGGGGTGAGGGGGGAGAGAGAGGTGGGCATCGCCTTGAGTGGCAACGCGTGGGGGAATGCTGAGCTGAATCCTGGGTGCTGTGTAATTAGCATGAAGTTATTGGTTCTGCCTTGCTGGGCCTCATAATAGTGCCTTCTGTGTTTCAAAACAGAACAGGGTAGGAGCTTTGATGGGTGATGGACCGCTGGCCAAAAAGATCCCTGTACCTGTCCCCTCCTGTTTTGTGAAGACTGACAATAAACATTTTATATGAACCCACCGAGTAGGGAGGAAATAATCTGGTCCAAATGCAAGTTTGAATCCAAAGTGAAGACATAACAGGTTTAGAAAGTAGTCAGGTGTTTGTGTTTCTGTCGAGAGAGCCGAAAAGAAAGCACACATGGCATGGAAGGAGTGGAAGGAGTTAGTTTAAGCCTGGATCCTCCCCAGGAAGAACTCTGGGGATGGAGTCTCAAAGACAGGCCAACAATTCTAGTGGGTGGCTCATACCTGTAATCCCAGCACTGGGGGACCTGAGGCAGGCGGCTGGCCTAAAGCTACAGAGTGGAACTCTGTCTCAAACAAGAGCCCCCTCCTGCCCCAATTTGAAAAAGAAAAAAGAAATTGAAGTTCTCTTTTTTGTTGTTGTCTTTGTTTTGTGTTTTGTCTTTGTTGAGACAAGGTTTCTTCGCATAGCCAGGCTGGTTTCAAAATCAGCAATCCACCTGCCTCTGCCTCCTGAGTGCTGGGATTAAACGCATGTGCCACCACTGCCTGAACATTTTTTTTTCAATGATTCGTTTATTTTTATCTTCGAGACAAGGTTTCTCTGTGTAGCTTTGGAGCCTGTCCTGGAACTCGCTCTTTAGACTGGGCTGGCCTTGAACTCACAGAGACCTACCTGCTTCTGCCTCCTGAGTGCTGGGACTAAAGGCATGTGACATCAATACCCGGCCTGAAACTCCAGTTCTTAAACCCCTCTGAGGGCAGAGGTGTGAAGCTGTATGCAAATGAGCCTTCCAAAAACACTTGCTCAGAGGGAATGCTAATGCTGCTGGAGAGAGACCCCCTATCTGCAGGAGTCTAAGCAGAAATGTGCAGCTCATAGCCAAAGCAGGAAGTCTATTTCCATAACACCACGGAGCCAGACGGCTATCAGAATTCTGGCTTTTCTTTAATTTAGGTAAGTAAAATAAGCGCTGGAGAAATGGTTCAGCCACTACGAGAAAGCATTGCTCCTACAGAGGACCAGAGTTGGGTTCCCAGCACCCATATCTAGCAGCCCCAGGGAATCCAATGTCCTCTGGGTTCCTTGGGCGCCTGCTTTGATGGTGCTGAGGGGTGGGGGTGCACGCCTTTGATCCCAGCACTCAGGAGGCAGAGGCAAGCAGATCTGTGAGTTTGAAGCCAACCTGGTCTACAAGAGTGAATTCTAGGACAGCCAAGGCTACACAGAGAAATCCTATCTTGGAAAAAAAAATATAAATATATATGCCATTTCTTTGTATGTGTGCATGTATATGGGGTGTGTGCGTGTATGTGAGGGGTGTGAATATGTGGGAGTGAGTGCATGTGTATGAAGTCAGAGTAGGACATTCAGTGTTGTGCTGTCACTCTGCATTTTTCCCTTGAGACTGGGTCTCCCACTGATCTAGAGCTAGGCTGGCATCCAGCAAACCCCAGCGAGCCCCTGTATCCACCTCTGACAGCACTAGGGTTAGAGACAAGTTTGTGGCTGGGGATTTGAACTCAGGTCCTCAGGCTAACGTGGCAAGTTCTCTTCTCTAGCAACCATCTTCCCAGGCCCAATAAATGCACATATACAGCATAAAGCACAAATACTCTGAGCTAGGTCCCAATCAAATGTACTAATTTTATGAAGTGGAAATACATATGTGTGCGTTTGGGCTAGCTATTACAGCGTAACAGATATTCCAAACATCACTAGCTCAAAAATCACCGTTTTATTTGCCAGGAAACTGTCAGCCAGGGGTTGAGGCTAGGCTTGGCATGCAGGGCCTTCAGTTCCATGTGGGTTTGGAAGTGTGCCCTCAGCTGGGAACTGGCTGGGGTAGGTAGACACCAAAAGGTGTCCCTCCCATACCCATGCAGCGTCCTCACTTGGCATGCATGTGGGACTCTTCCAGCTGAGCGGTAAAAGTGGTATGTCAGTTATTTTTCTTGTTGTTTCAACAAAGGCCCTGACAAAAGAACGGGAAGAACTCTCTGGCTCAGAGTTTGAGAAGAGATACTGTGACAGGAGTGTGGTAGCAGGAGCATGAGGCAGCTGGCTACACGGTATCCACAGGCAGGAAGGAGGCAGAGAGAGACAAGTGATTGTATTCAGCTGCCTTTCTCCTTTTGTTTTTCTGTCCAGGCCCCCAGCCCATGGTATAGGGACACACATGTCCAGGGTTAGTCTTCTCAGCTTGGTTAAACCACCATGCACTCTTTCTGCAGACAGACCCAGAGCTGTGTCTCCTAGGTGACTCTGAATCTAGTAAAATAGCCTGACGATAAACTATCACAAGCAGGAACCTCAGGCCCAGACCCTGAGGATACACTCCATCTTCAAAACAAAACACACAGACAACACATTCTGCTAGCAGACGCCAGCCCGGATTCCAACAGGAAAAGCCTAGGTCATCTTTGTGTGGAAGGAGTGTCACAGAGTTGTGGCCATCTCCTAAAGTGCTGATGAGATAAACAAAGGTGATAGGTAGCTTCAATCGGTTTCAATTAGATTTCCTCCCACCTATCTTTTCTGCAGATTTAAGAAACTGGTCCCTGAGGACTTTGTGTCAAGCAGAACTTAGAGCTGAGATCTGAAGGAATACAGAACTGAAGAAGAAGTCAGAAAGCAGGGAGGGACACCATGGGAGCCAGTCTGGCGGCTTGCTGGGTTAAGCCACCTAGTACCACACAGTGGAAGGAGAGAACTGACCCCTATGGGTTGTCCTCTGACCTTTAAAAACATGCTGTGGGGCAGCCCTATCCCATATATGAATACAAAGTTAAAACATCCACGTGCGGTGGTTCATATCTTTAATCACATGCAGGAAACAGAGGCAGGCAGATTGAGAAGCATCCCAGGCTAGCCTGGTCTACATAGCTACATAGTGAATTCCAGGCTAGCCAGAACTACACACTGAGTCCCTGCCTAAAACCAAAACAGTTCTTGCATGCCTTTAATCCCAGCACTTGGGAGGCAGAGGCAGATGGATATCTGTGAGTTCAAGGCCAGCCTGGTCTACAGAGTGAGGTCCAGGACAGGCTCCAAAGCTACACAGAGAAACCCTGTCTCAAAAAAACAACAAAACAAAACAATTCTAACTTCATCTGGGGCTGGAGAGATAGCTCAGTGGTAAAAGAGCTTGCTGTTCTTGCAAAGAACTGTCAGATTTGGCTCCCACCATCCATATTGCATGGCTCACAATGCCCAGTAACTCCAGACCCAGGGGATCTGATGCCTCTGGCCTCCAAGGCTCCAACATTCACACACACCCACACATATGCACAACTAAACATTAAGATAAATTTTAGAAATTTAAATTTTTAAATAAAAATATTTAAAACAAAGGTAAGTTTTCCTACCAGCCTCCAGATAGGTACATCCTAATTGGCACAAGGGCCAGGGTGAACTGTTGGAGAGCTGTAAAGTGCCAAAGAATTCCAAGGACTTGCTCTTGAGGGATGACAGTGATGCATGCATAGCTGCAAGGCCATATTATCCAATAGACAAATAAGACACAGCCCCCTTGTGGGTTCAGAGTACCTAGAAGTCAGCAGAACTTTAAATAATTCAGTGGACATTCCTTGGTTTCTGCCTGTACCTAAGAAAAGACCATGGCACAGTCTTTTTTTTTTTTTTTTTTTTTAATAAAGTTGTCTTCATAGGTTTACCTGTCATTTATTTCTTTCAATTATTCTATTACTTTTAAATTAAGTATGACTATTCCAGGAAAGAATCTTCTATGGGTGTTAGGATTAGTGGATGCTAATAGAATGAGAAGAAGACCATTTACAACAACATCTCAAAAACTCTCCCCAGGAAATGCCATTGTCCCCTGGCATTCCATAACTTTGTAGGAGAGAAGTCCTCCCTCCCTCTTCTGGCCTTCACAGACTGTTACACTTACGTGGTGCACATAAGCGCATCCAGGTATACACACATACATAAATAAAATGAGATAAGTCTCTTTACATGATTTTTAAAATCCTTTATGTGCATTGGTGTTTTGCCTGCATGCATATCAGTGTGAGGCTGTTGGGTCTTCTCCAACTGGAGTTGCAGACAGTTGTGAGCTGCCATGTGGATGCTGGGAACTGAACCTGAGTAGCCAGAGCTCTTAACAGCTGACCTATCTATCTCTCCAGCCCAGACCCCCTAATAAACAAATCTGTTTTTGTTTTGTTTTATTTTTTGTTTTTTCAAGACAGGGTTTCTCTGTATTTGGAGACTGTCCTAGAACTCACTCTGTAGACCAGGCTGACCTCAAACTCACAGAGATCCACCTGCCTCTGTGTCTCTAGTGCAGGGATTAAAGGCGTGAGCCACCAAGCCCCTGGCTTGAACAAATCTTTTAAAAGGAGGGTGACACATAAGGAACAATATCCAAGGTTGACTTATGGTCTCCACGTGCATAGACATACACACACACACACACACACACACACACACACACACACACACACACACTACTGGGTATATCTGCAAAAGAAATGAAGTCAGCATAGCAGAGAAACGCCTGTATTTGCACGGTTTATTGCAGCACCATTCACAACAGCTAAGAGCTAGAAGCAACCTAAGCGCCTATCAACAGATGGAAAATGCACCATATATACACAATGGGATATTATTCACCAGAAAGAGGAGTGAAATTCTATCATCTGCAGTAGCGTAGGTGGCACTGGGGGTGCATTAAGTGAAATAAGTCAGGCACAGAAAGACAAATACTGCATCTTCTCACTCAGTGTGGGAACGAAACAGCGGCTCTCAGGGAAACAAAGTAACAGTGGTTACCAAAGCCTAAGAAGAGTGTGGGGAAGGGAGGAGAGAAGATGGCTTCCTGGTACAGCAGGCTAGGAGGAATAACGTCTGATTCTACCGCACAGGAACTGTGATTGACAACAATTGATTGAATATATTTAAGAAGCTAGGGGAGAGGATTTGGGGGTTTTCCCATCAGAGAAGCAACAAAGTCCAAGGTGATATAAGCTAGTCAGTCACCTTAATCTGGACATCAAGCATCATATATATGTATTGAAATGTTACGTGGCAATGCATACATGTTTATGAATACTATGTGTTGGTTAAAATAAAAATATTTTTTTGATAGTTTCCTGAGCTTGTAGAATTGGCGTAAGCCCTGGGGTTTAGTCCCCAGCACAAAAACAAACAAACAAACAAAAGTTTAGATCTTGGTCTCAAGAAGATGGACTCCTCAAAGTTTGTTGGTTTTTGTTTTTCATGACAGGGCATCACTGTGTAGTCCTGGCTGTCCTAGAACTCACTCTGTAGACCAGGCTGGCCTCAACTCACAGAGATCTATCTGCCTGCCTCTGCTTCCCCAGTGCTGGGATAAAAGGCATTTGCCACCACCAGGGTTTCTCTGTGGCTTTGGAACCTGTTCTGGAACTTGTTCTGTAGACCAGGCTGGCCTTGAACTCACAGAGATCCACCTGATTCTGGTGGGATTAAAGGTGTTTTTTTGTTTTTGTTTGTTTTTTTAAACAGGTTCTTACTACGTAGCCCTGTCTAGCCTGGAACTATATAGACTAGACTGATCTTGAACTCATAGAGATCTGTTGCCTCTGCCTTTGGAGGGCTAAGGTAAAAGGTGGGACCACCATGCCCTGCTTTCCCTAAAGTTCTTATGTATATTCAGAGACTCAAAATTTATTTACCCGTGGTATGCCATTCATTATTAGAATACACAGTCTCTTCCCTGAAGGTATGTATGTATGTGTGTATGCATGTGTGTGTGTGTGTGTGTGTGTGCGGGCGGTGCATGCGTGTATGTATGTATGTATGTATGTATGCACACACACACACACACACACACACATATATATATATATATATATATATATATATATATATATATATCATCAAGAGAATGAGATTCAGCAGGGACGGGTGGTAGATATTCCACTAGGCTACAAATGAGCCAGGACCAACTTTGCCCAGGTGGAGGGTGGCAAGATCAGCCTGTGCTAGGGTGTTTTCTTCAGGGAGCAAATATTTATATAGTTTTCAAGGGCTGTTCAGATTCAACTAAGCAAAGAAAGACAGGATAGAGGAGGAAATTATAGAAGTGACACAGTCCTTCAAACAGAAAGCCCCAGACTAGCATTTCTGCTGATACAGCTAGAAGGGAATGTGTCCCATGTGGAAATCAGTGAGCCCTTCCTCCTGGCTCCTCCTTTCCAATAAACATTAACTGAACTCTTTAGCGAAGAGGAAGGTTTGGAGGGTGAACCTTCTATTGAGATAGGGAAGGGGATTTGGGACTTGCCTGGCATGTGGAAGTTCCTAGGTTCAATTCCTAGCCCTGGGCATGGTGTCATATACTTGCAACTCAACACTTAGGAGGCAGCAGAGGGCAGGACAGAGAGGCCATCCTTTGGCGACACAAAAAAAAAAAAAAAAAAAAAAAAGACTGCATGCACCACACAGGATAGCTACAGGCTGCAATCATTTCAGGGAGTAAAATGCTTTAAGTCTCTCTTGTTCTGCAACACTTGCTACTTTTGTTCAGCCGTTAGCAACACAAGCTAGCAGAACATTTAGCTAGATATGTTGTAATTTAAAAAGCGCCAGCGGTGCTCCAGAGAAAGACGCCATGTGACAGAGCTTGGGTGGAGGGGTTTTTATTTGGGGAAAGTGAATGGGGAAAGGGGGAGGGAGAGGGGAGACCAGCCTCTGGGGACAGGAGCAGCAGGAAAGAGAGGCAGAGAGAGGGGAGGGGAGACAGGCGGAGAGGGGGAGAGAGAGGGGAGGGGAGCAGGGCCGTGTAAGAGGGAATGTAGTGAATGTGCACAGGTGGTGCTCTTAGTGGCTGCAGCTTGGGGTGTATCCTGTCAGAACCCCAAGGGCAGCCCAGTACAGACGCTTGAATACTAGCAAGATATACACATATATGATATCTACATTGCCAATAAAGGGAGGGAGGGTACTGGCTGTTTTCCCCCACCCCGAGGCTTAGAACCCTCATGCCAGGTTGCAGAGCAAATAAAAATGGAGGTGTACTGAGGGAAGGTCGGTTTGGCTGGCACACGTCTTGCAAGGGCCTACCAACCCAACGAGGAAGCAGGGCAGTCACAAGCAGATGGGTGTCTCCCAATGAGGTCCAAGAGAGGAAGACCCTGGTTTCCAGAAAGAGGTCAGACAACGTGGCAAGAGCCGCTGTAGAGGTTCCCTACAGCAGTGCAGGGTGTTCCATAGGATGCAGCCCGAAGCTCCCCAGAATGCAGCCGGAAGTTCCACCCCCACACTCCCCAGAGGCTCAGCATGCAACTGGAAATGTCTCACAACAAAACTGGAAGTCTCCAACAAAGCCAGAGCCCCTATTGAAACTGGAAGGGTGCAGAGCAGTTTTTAAAACACAGTGCACTTTTTGCTGGGGCCTCGCTGGACGTCTGTGGGCCAAGTCTTGAGAGCTCTGTTAGTGGCGAGGACCATTCTTAGTTCCGCCAGGAGGAAGGACTTGAGACCGAGCTCAACTGGCAGTCGTGATGCCGACGCCTCCCCTCATTAGTGTTCATCAGGCGCCCACGTGTGAATTCCTGTCTGAGGTGTTGGGTGAACAGTGCTGCCCTCCCGATGCTGGGTGAGCGAGGGCCTGCCCTCCTGATGCTGACCACACCCAGGGACGGGCTGGAACGCATCTGCAGTGCAATCAGAAGCACACCAGAGGTTCGGCAGGAGATCCAGAAGCAGCAATTATACCCGTCACGTGTCTCTCCTAAAGCTCCAGCCAAAGGAACTCTCAAAGCAAGCAATTTCCAGAGTGGGTTTTTGTTGTTGTTGTTTTGTTTTGTTTTGTTTTTCTCGCCAAGGACTTATGCTCTGGGAAGAATTAATTGGGGGGTTCTTCTGTGCCCTGGGCACCAGCAAATATTTAGATGTTCGTTTGTAGACAATAAACTGTTTGCAAAGAGGTGATGGACCCCAGGAATTTAAAGTCAGCTGGGGGGGTGGTGGGCGCGGCGGTTATCCTGAATCATCAGCAAGAAACAAACAAAACACCGGAGTACATTGTTGAAGAGATCCCAGCAAATAAGTAAACTACATTATAGGGTGTTTCAGAATTTCTGTTGTCTGTGTTTGTAAAGCTAAGAACCACTCCCTTGTGTGTGTGTCTGTGTGTGTGCATCTATGTGGTGTGTGTGAGTGTGTGTGTCTGTGTGTATGGTGTGTGTGTGTATGTGTGTCTGTGTGTGTGAGTCTATGTGGTGTGTGTGTGTTTGTGTGTGCGCGCATGCATGTGAAGTACAAAAGACAGCCTTGGGCCTTTTGCCTCAGATGCCTTTGGCCTTCTGTTTGAGACAGGGTCCCTTATTGGAATTTTGCCAAGATGGTATGGTTAAGCTAAGTTGGTCAGCTAGCCAGGAGTTTCCAGGAATCCCCCTGTCTCTGTGCCCCATCTTGAGACCACAGGTGCATGCTGCCACTTCTGACTTTTACCCGGCCTCTGGGGAGCATCTGACTTTTTCCCCCCGGCTTCTGGGGATCTGAACTCAGGACTTCACACTTGCTGGACAAACACTTTACTGGCTGAGCCATCTCCCCAGCCCTCCACCGTAAACAACCAAACCCAACCCTTTTGCTTAGGGGCAATGAAGTGTTCCTTCAGTCCCTAGCCTCTATGTGGCTGTTTGGGGAGTAGGAGAGGTTCTGGACCTGACATGTAAGGCCCTGCTCTGGTTGTCTGAGCTGAAAAGATAGCGTTAGGTTAAGTACCGGGTGACAAGCAGCTTGAGTCCATGCCTTTCTTTTACCTGGAGAATTCCTAACCAGAGGAACTAGTTAGAGCCTGGCACAGTCGGGGTGCAGACACAGAGAGCAGGGACTCCCTTTTCAAAGTCGCAGTGTCCTGTTTCTGGGGAGAATGGTGGGCCTGGCAGAGGATGAGCTGATGAGACTGTGTCTGTCAGATGCTGATCGCTCAGCAAGACCTGAGGAGAGGCCAGGATGGAGAGAAACAGCACCTTCTACAAAACCAGAGGGCCGTGGAGTCTCTGAATGGTTTGCTAGGAGATGGTTGAGACAGGGCTTCACACACGGCTGCTTTTGTTTCTCTCTCTCTAGAAATGCTGTGTTCCGTCACACAAGGAGCGTGGGTACATGATGTGAGCAAAGCATGGAGGACCATTTGGGTTACCTTCTTCTCTGCATGCAGCAAAGAAAGAGCTAGTTTTCTCCTGGCCCACTCCTCCCTCCTTCAAGAGTGGATTTTATATTTTTTTTTGAGTCAGGGGCTTATGTAGCCCAGACAACCTCCGGTTCCCTATGCTGTAGAGGATGACCTCGAAAGAGACACACAGAGAAATTCTGCAAAGCAGGTGTGGTCAACCTGTATCAGCAGTGAGGTATGTGAGGCTCAGAGTGGTTCAGTCATTTGCCTTAGATTGCATCACTGGCGAGGTGGACGGACTGGATTGCAACGCTTCTCCAGAGGTCTCTTTTTCAACGACGCCTCCTGTAGAGGGTGACTCATTCAGGAGAGGCATTTCTACAACATCTGTGTCATGATTCATAGCCTTTTTTATTACTCTTCTGACAATATCTGGCCAGCACCGTACTCCTTGTTCCATTTCATAGACAAGAGAAGAAGCAATTATGTTCCCAAAGTCAGCATACAGAACTAGGCCTAGGAGCTGCCGAAATTCAAGGCTGCCAATTCCTCTGCAAAGAGAACCGGCCTGCAACCTTCTTCAAATTAAAAAAAAAAGATAAAGAAAAATAAAGACTTCTCTAGAGGAGAATGGGGAGGGCTGTGTGTTGCTGGGGACATAGAGTGCTTTGTGTAACCTGGCTTTTTTTTTTTTTTCCCCAGCAGCTTGACTCAAAACCCTTTATGTAACTGATGATGACCTTGAACTCCTGACCCTCCCCCTCTCCAACTCATAAGTGCTGGGATCACATTGTGTAGCACAATTCTTGGTTTCGGCAGGGCCAGGGAGCAAGCCCAAGGCCTCATCTATGCTAGGCAAATACTCTACCAACTGAGCTACATCTCTAGCTCCTGGGTTGGCTTTCTAGAGCTATAGACATTCCAGGTTGCAGGCAACAGTCACATGAGGAGCCCAGCCTGTGAGTTTCTGGTTCTCTTCTAGAAACAAAGACCAAATTCTCTTCAGCCTGTTATTCATAGCTTCAAGGGGGAGACCGGGGAGACTCCCAGTCCCGAAGTTCTCTCCTTACCTGCCTCCTACAGGAGACCAGCTTTCTCTGCTTCTGGTCTCTGGGGAAAATGGTGGTCAGTTATTTTCCTGGGTTGATGAAGACAGCTAGACTGAGCTAGAATTTACATCTCAGGCTCTAGTTTTCTGAGAGAGGGTCCAGTGTCCTGGCTTCGGCCTCCTGCCCGTCCCTCGTCTGTCAATAGTGCATCCTTAGCTGCATGTCAGCATCACCAGAGGAGCTTCAAACTATCCAAGTCTAAGTCAACTCCCAGACACTTGTTTCTTCTAAAGTTTTATTTATTTTATCTCAGTGTGATGGCACACGCTTTTAATCCCAGCACTCAGGAGGCAGAGGCAGCCAGATCTCTGTGATTTCAAGGCCAGCCTGCTCTACAGAGTGAGTTCCAGGACAGATAGAGCTGTTACACAAAGAAATCCTGTCTCGACCACCCCCCAACAAAAGGTGTGTGTGTGTGTGTGTGTGTGTGAGTGTGTGTGTGAGTGTGTGTGTGAGTGTGTGTGTGTGTGAGAGAGAGTGTGTGTGAGTGTGAGTGTGTGTGAGTGTGTGTGAGTGTGTGTGTGAGTGTGTGAGTGTGTGTGTGTGTGTGTGTGTGTGTGTGTGTGTGTGTGTAAGAAAGAGACACACAGTGAGATATCTGGGGATGCGCAGTAAGCATGCGGTAGTCAGAGGACAACTTTGTGGAATGGGTTCTATATTTCTACCTTATGTGGGTCCCAGGGATCAAACTCGGGTCACTGGGCTTGCATGGCAAGCACTTCCTATGGTCTGTGCCGTCTCCCCAGCCCCAGGAGGATCTTCTCAAACATGCAGGTAGCTCCCGTTGCAGAGACTGGCTTGACTGGGTGGAGCGTCCTTGGGAGACTGGGCTGTTGAGGCGCTCCCATGGTGACTGTAATAGAAGTATCTGAGAACCCTGGCACGAAGGGTCTCCTGCTCCCATCAATTCCACCTATTGCCAATAGTTCCCACTGCCCACCCTTTCTCCTAAACCAGAAGAGTCTACTGAAAATCCCAGTTCAGCTCAGCCAGTGAATTCCAAGACATCAACTATACTATTGTACAGTTTCATTTAAGCTTAAGGAAGGTAAATAGCTCCAGGCAAAAATGCAACCCAAAGAATCTCCTGGAACCTTTACAAGAATAAATATGCCCCTTTCTCTACCCTTCAGAACCCTACTCCTAGATACAGGCTGCACGCTGTCTTCCCAGCCACGTTTCCAAGCAGATGAAAGGAATGAGCAAGGTCTGTGATGCTGGCCTTGGTGCCCAGCGGATACCTCAGCCCACAGAGGTGTTCAGTTTTGCTTAAGTCTCCGGGCTGCTCAGTTTTTCTCTGCTCTGCCTTGTGTGTACCTAAGCTGACAGGTGTCTCCCTTCTGTAGCCACCCAGACTGAGCTCCTGTTCTCTCCCTAGACAGCATCTGAGGAAATGATAGAAGGCTACTGTGGGACAGTTGTCCTTTGGGGGCAGGCAGCTCATGCTGGGGGAGGAGGCTCCTCAAAATCAGTTTTCTAGGAAGAGGTCAGTGTCTGACCTGCCCCCGCCACCCCGTGTCTGTCATCATATGAGGCCTAGGTTTTCAATCGCTCATCCCTCCCTCCCTCCCTTTCCTTTTCTAGGGAAAGAATCCCATCCGCTAACCATGGCCTGTGACAGACTTGAAAGGAAAACCCAGAGCAGGCGGTTCCCAGCCACCAGGGACCAGGGAGCCGTGGTTACACCAATGGGACAGACAGAATTGAACCAGGACTTGTCACCCCTCCCCCTTCCCCTCCCTGGACCAGCAATGCTCATTCATAGCTCCTCAACTCCTGCTGAACCATGGTCTGGGATGAGGAGAGAACAGTGTGTGGAGGGATGGCTTGGTGGACACAGAGGGTGCCATTTCCACCACGGAGGACCATGATGGGAAGATGAGTTCAAGTCCACCTCTTGTTCCACGTCTGGGTCCAAATAGGCTCAAAGCAGTGTGTGTGTATCCTCACCTCCCTTTGCCATCCCATTGATAGTAAAGGAAGCTCAGCTCAATGTTAATGACGTATATTTTGACCAAAAAAAAAAAATTTAGGACAAATATATACATCTTCCTTTGTGTGTGGATGCCTTGATGTGTATGGACCTGTGGCCTGGACCACCCTTCCTGCCTGGTCTTTGCAAAAACGGGAATTCATTCTGTCAGACCCATTTCAAGCCTGACTTCTTTGTGAGTCCTCCCTAATACAGGTTAGTGTTGGACTGGGCATGTATGAGTGCTGGCTGTGCAAGCGTGAGCTCCATCCCCATCACCTGTGAGAAAGCAGGTGTAGCCTGGCATCTGTAACGTCAGCTCTGTGGTAACTGGGAACAGGAGGACCTGTGGGAAATGTCAAGGTTCAGGTTCAGTGAGAGACCCTGTCTCCGAGAGAGTGAGGCAGACATGATCGTGATCGGAGGGGATACCTGACATCATCTCTGGCCTCCATACATGCACACACATGTGCTCATAAACCACACACACAGACATAGATACAGCGTTGCCCCTTGAGCCATCATTATACCATGCACAATGCTCTAGATTTGAAATGGTCTTACTAGAATTGGGCTTTGGTGATCTGTCTTAAGCACTGAGTACTTAAGGACAGAGACCTCCATTCCCCCAGGCACTAGGAAGGGCTTGGCACATAGCCAGAGCCCACTACATGGGCATGAGTGGGTGTGTCCCCAGTAGAAGTAGGTGAGAGGGTGTGTGAATGCTTTAGTAGCAGAACAAAGAAAGTCATAAATTAGGGCCATTTGAACACAAGTGGGGACACATCCAGGCAGATGGCTTTAGATGCTGTCTGATAGCATCCTTGGCCCTTCTGATGGTGGAGAAGAGGGTTTTACATTCCAAAGGGGTTTTTAAATATGTTTACCAAGATGTTGGGTCTGACACATAGATAGGCAAGGAATGGCCCTTTGGCTGAGGGAGGAGGCCAATGACAGCTAGACAGAAATTGTGACTGGGTTCCCAGACCTACAACATTCCAGACTCTCTGCATTCATCGACGTTTTAGCAATCCGTCAGTCTCAGCACACTCAGCTTCTTTATGGGACTTTTCTTTCACACTAGCAGCTAGCCACTAGGTAGAGGTATCCATCAGTATTCATTCAACTCCACTAAAATTTCCTGGCTTTTATTTAGACTTCTTATTAAGTATGAAAGCTTGGCCTTAGCTTAAGCTTGTTCCCAACTAGCTCTTTTTTTGTGTGTGTGTTTTTGTTTGTTTGTTTTTTGTTTTGTTTTGTTTTGTTTTCCGAGACAGGGTTTCTCTGTGGTTTTGTAGGCTGTCTTGGAACTAGCTCTTGTAGACCAGGCTGGTCTCGAACTCACAGAGATCCGCCTGCCTCTGCCTCTCAAGTGCTGGGATTAAAGGCGTCGACTGCTCGGCTCCCAACTAGCTCTTAATACCTAAATTAACCCGTTTACATTAATGTACTCTCTGCCACATGGCTCATTTCCTCTCCTCAGTACCATACATCCCACTTCTCCGCATCTGGCTAGTGAATCTCCTA
The DNA here is from genome assembly GCA_030556225.1 of Cricetiscus sungorus. NCBI lineage: Eukaryota > Metazoa > Chordata > Mammalia > Rodentia > Cricetidae > Cricetiscus > Cricetiscus sungorus. The sequence continues at coordinate 31,953,476 of JANBXA010000642.1, forward strand.
CCTCGGGTTTTCCCTAGCATTCCTATCTCTGCTTAGAAGACCCACCTGTTCTCTTCTGCTTAGCTATTGGCTGTTCCACTGTTTATTAAACCAATCAGAAGGTGACTTGGGCAGGTGAGGTCACATCTTCACACGGTGTACAAAACCATCATGCCAACATCTCCCCCTTTTAGTCCAATAAAAAGGCTCTTTCTCTAACATCAATACGATAAGAACAACTTGCAATGTCCAGTCCATTTGTATTTGGCAATTTTGGAGAAAGTACTCTGTTACTTATCACCTATCTTGGTGAGTCCAAAGTTTTGTACCTAAATCACTTTTTATTTGTAGAGAGCCGCGTAGTGCCACGCCTTAAAGTGGCGCTGGCTTCTGCCTTACACCTTCCTGCTGGTGAAGGCTCTCTGGGTAAACAAGCCCTTAATTGGTTGAGTCTGTTCAGCCTGTCTGCTTCCACAATAGAGTAGCCTATCTGCAGGGTCCACATAGCTCACTGGGGTTGGTTAGCTCCAGGGTATTTAAGCCTGTGCAGGGGGTCCCCCCTCTCTCCCTCTTCCTCTCTCCCTCTCCCTCTCCCTCTCCCTCCCTCTCTCCCTCTCCCTCTCCCTCTCCCTCTCCCTCTCCCTCTCCCTCTCCCTCTCCCTCTCCCTCTCCCTTCCTCTCCCCCTCCCCCTCTCCCTTCCCTCCCCTCCCCCTCCCTTTCCCCTCCCCCTCCCCTCCCCCTCCCTTTCCCCTCCCCTCCCCCTCCCCTCCCCTCCCCCTCTTCTTCTCCCTCCCCCTCCCTCTCCCTGCGGGCCAGAAGCAACATGTTTAAGGGATCCTGATTAAAACTGCATGAAGAAGATCTACCCGGAGTCGCGTCTTCCTTGCTGGCGAGGGCAGGCGCGTACATTTATTATAACTTGTATTACCAACCTAAAATATTATTTTAGCCATTAAAACATTTTCTTAGATAAACAACTTAAGCTTTTATGTATCTCAACCTTTATAAGCTTTACATCTCTTTTGTGAGTTTCTTTTATGAATTTGGTAACAAGGAAAATTGTTTTTTGGTTTTGGTTTTTTGAGACAGGGTTTCTCTGTGTAACTTTGGAGCCTATCCTGGATCTAGCTCTTGTAGACCAGGCTAGTCTTGAACTCACAGAGGTCTACCTGCCTCTCGCTCCCAAGTACTGGGATTAAAGGCCTGTGCCAGCACCTCCTGGCTAAGGAAAATTGTAAAACTATAGCCATCTAGTCTTCAACCCCATCAGATACTTGAGAAGGATAGATATTATCTGAATAAACAGGAAGTGCAGAGCAAGCAACTTCTAAAACTAGAAATGACAGAGACAGATGTCTGTCTAGGTGGTCATCCAAGGTTCCTCTGCAATGTTGGGACATCCATCTTCAGCCTACAAGCCCAAAATATCTGACAAACTTTGCTGTGAAGGACTGTCCCACCTTATCTTGGCAAAGTTCAGTAGGCAACTTCCTTTATGTCCTGCTTATCCAATTTGAATAGCATACTGTTTGCAGCCAAGACAAGGGCAGGTTTTTTTGGTTTTTTTTGGTTTTTTTTTTTTGGTTTTTTTTTGGTTTTTTTTTTTTTTTGGTTTTTTTTTTTTTTTTTTTGCCCAGTGGCTAACTTTGCCTCAACAAAAACAAACTCCATAAGGAGGTTCTTAGATGCCAATCATCTTCCTTGAAGTAGATTGGAGCTGCCAGGAGCAGACAAGTCTCACTCTTATGAAAAGCCTTATGTTATTGAAACATCTTAAATGCCACATACTGTACATCTCTGAAGTGTTTGAAGACCACCTAACTATCTAAAATATAATCTCTGTTTAACCTTGAAAACACACCTAACATGTATTTCTTAATTATCCTAAACAGTTTACGACAGTAGCTTTCAAGGACTAGATCTTTACATTACATGTTTAAATGAGCTACATAGGTACAATACCTTAAACAAGAGTAGAAACATATACACAAATTACCTTAAATTTGCCTTAATATACAAAAATCCATACCAAGGTAAAATATTTGAGATAAGTAGTTGCCTTTTAGCTTAAAAGTAGATTCAACAATCCACCCTTTTATCCTATTGATGTGGGATGTCCTTCTGTATGCAGTGAATATGTGTTGCTTTTATTGGTTGATGAATAAAGTTGTTTCAGCCAATGGCTAAGCAGAGTAAAGCCAGGTGGGAATTCCAAACAAAGATAGAGGGATTGAGGAAATGCCATGTAGCTGCCAGAGAGGCAACATGCCAAGGCCTCACGGGTAAGCCACAGCCATGTGGTGATACACAGATTAGTAGAAATGGGTTAATTTATAAGAGAGACAGCTAGCCAGTAATAAGCCTAAGCCATTGGCCAAACAATTATAAATATACATTCAGTCTCTGAGTGATTATCTTATAAGCAGCTGTGGGGGCCTGGTGGACAGAGAGAAACTGGTCAAGTGGGACCAGGCTAGACAGAGAAAAGCTTTCTAACTACATCCTATCATTCCTATGCCTTCCCTTTTCACCCCTTATTCCATCCTCCTCTACCCAGAGAGAAAGAAGGATAGAGGAAAGGAAAAGGAGATCCCTGAATCTAACCTCCTTTGCTTAGTTTTTTCCCCCTGGCCACGAGTAATAATAACTTGCAATCAACTCCCCTAAACGACAACAAACATCCATAACTCACCAAACGACCAAAAACCACCCACCCCTTCTCTCAGTAAAGTGGACATCATGATCTTAAAATTGTTTCTTGTTGCCTGGGGGCAATGATGTCTTTAGGGGGGCCCTGAGAAAATTGGGATAATGTTCAAGCCCTGGGAGAGCTAACTGTATCAATTTTTGTCCAGCCTCTATGCGATGGGGAAAGTGCATGGTTTACCTGAAGCCCTGGCTGGAGAAGTCTGTGAGGCTGGACCACCTTAGCTGCTTTGAAGTTGTCCTGGGTGTAGACTTTTGAGGAAACAACAATGGAGGCATTCTGAGAGGCTGGCTGAAGCTGAGGGTTTCTCTTCCCATCCATTCCTGCAGCCGCTCTAAAAATAACCTCTCTGGTGCTTAATATTAATTACAAACTGTTTGACCTACTAGCACAGGCTTATTATTAACTAACTCTTACAACTTAAATTAACCCATCTGTTATTCTATATTTTAGCGCAAGGCTTGCGGTTTGTTACCTCACATCTTGCTTCCCCAGTGGCTGCTGGTATTTCCCAGATACTGCCTTCTTCTTGTTTGGATTTCCCACCTGGCTATACTCTGCCTGGCTTTGGGCCATATTAGCTTGTTTATTAACCAACGGTAACAAAACATATTCACAGCATACAGAAGGATATCCCACATACACTGGATCATCTGAGTTACTTATTTTCATTGATGTCTGGTCTTTTTGTTCTGAAAACACACAGACTTTTAAAGGTAACGTACATATGTGCATTAACACAAATATGAAGTGTGCTGTGTGCACCAATCAGCTAAAGATGATTTTCTGTTGCCTGTTTGAGCAGGTAAAATGCATCTGTCAACTTTATAAGTCTCTTTGGACTGAATAAGCAAACCAGAATATAAATCTCCATTCATGGGCTGGAGAGATGGCTCAGAGGTTAAGAGCACGGGCTGCTCTTCCAGAGGACCTGAGCTCAATTCCCAGCAACCACATGAGTGGCTCACAACCATTTGTAATGAGATCTGGCGCCCTCTTCTGGCCTGTGGGCATACATGCAGGCAGAACACTGTATACATGATAAATAAATAAGTCTTATATTAAAAAAAAAATCTCCGTGTCATATGAAAGGATGGCATATAATAGTAAGTCATGAAGACTCTGTAGTCAGCAAGATTGAGCATGTCTCATCCAGTCTGAGAGCTGTCCCCATGCAGAGGGACCAGCTTATACATTTCAGGAGGTCTCCCCTGATCAAATCTGATCTCTATTAATTTTGCAGAAATCCATAGCTTTTCGTTTCCTATGGAAACAAAGACATAACCTCTTCCCCCAACAAAACACATATTCTGGTTTCCATCTAAGGTCAACACATCTTTAAAATATACAGGCTGATTCAAGTCAGTGTTTTTTTTTTTGTTTGTTTGTTTGTTTTTTTCTATTACCCAAATGTCTTTACTAAGCTGTTGTCTCTAGTTCATTAGCATTTTTAAAATATAAAGTTAGTAAACCACTAAATAGGACCCCAACACCCTGTGAATTTGAGCCCTTCCTGCTCTACATAGGAAATTCCAGGCCACTTAAAACTAGAGTGAGATTCTGTCTCCAAAACAAAACAAATCAGCCCACCACCAAACAAAACCAATGAAAACCTCAGGGCTGGGAATACATATAGCTCAGTTGGCAGACTGCTTACCCAGTGGGTTCAGTCTCCTCCAGTCCATAAACCCGATGTGGTGGCTCATGCCCGTTTTCCCAGAGCTCAGGAGGTAGAGGCAGGAGGAAAGGCCATCTGCTATCTTAGTGAGTCCGTGCCAGCCTGTGTGCATGAGACTCCGTCTCCAGAAGGGGGAACAATCCTGGAAGCAGCCATGTGGGGACAACAGAAGCCGGGGGTCAGGGTCTCCCCCACCCATGGCAGGAGAAAGAGCAGAGAAATGGCCAGTGGCCTCTCTGTCAGCTGCTGGGCAGAGCCACTTGAGTTTCCTGATCCAGAAATAAGAAAAAATGTCATTAGGATTGTGGGAAGCACAGGTGTGTGTCACAGTGACAGCAAGCTGGCCAACACTCTGGCTGAAAACAAGCTCGATTGTGTCAGGTTTTGTGGGCCGGGAGATTGAGCAGGACTTAGTCATGCGGTTCATCTGGTCCTTGAGGTGTGGGCTGAGATTGCTCAGTGGCTAGGCCAACTGGTCTGGAGGATCCAGCACACTTGGCTGGTGTGCTGGTGGAGATGCTTGGAAAATTGGCTGTTGAGTGGGGCATTGGCATGTGCCCAAACCAGCAGGGACGTCCTAGGGGAGCTGGATCTCATATATATATATATATATATATATATATATATATATATATATATATATATGAAATCAGCTACCATATATATATATATATATATATATATATATATATATATATATATATATCCCTAAGATAGCTAAGCAGAAGCAGGCTAGTGTTTTCTGTCTGAGCCTCAAGAGTCATAGAACATCCTTTTTTCCCCCATTCTTCTGTGTACAAGTGAGTCATTAGGTCAGGCCAGGTTCAGAAGGAGAGGGATGGGACCTAACTCTGTTCCGGTTTCACAGCACTATGGACAGAACCCACGGCCACGCATGTGCTAGCATGCGCTCTGACCCTCATGTGCTACGCATGCGCTCTGACCCTCATGTGACTGCTATGTCTGGCTTTATGTGGGTTCTGAGGACTTGAACTCAGGTCCTCCTCATGCTTGTGAGTACCCACTCCCCAGTCTGAGGTCCTAACTGAGCTCCTAACTGAGCTCCTTGTGAGGAGAAATGACTTCAAACTCTGAAGTGGGAGAAGGCGACAGATAACACTCAGGGAATCTTTTATTTTTATTTTATGTTCCCTAATGTTTTGCCTGCATGTATGTCTGTGTGAGGATGCCAGAGCCCCTGGAACTGAAGTTACAGACAGTTGTAAGCTGACGTGCGGGTGCTGGGAATTGAACCTGGGTCCTCTGGAAGAGCAGCCAGTGCTCTTAACCACTGAGCCATCTCCCCAGCCCCCAGTGCTGAGGGAATCTTTTGAAGCATGGAATGATTTGAGGAGAATAAAGCAGCCATATCGGCCTTCGGCCCCATCTCTTAAGGGCTTTTATTACCTTTTGATAGCACAAAGCTGATGGCTGGCCTTGAACACACAGGCCTTTGGGGGTCAGACAAAATCCAGAAGCAGTTGTGGTGAGATCTTGGTTGCACTCTAACAAGCTTTCCTGAAGATCAGAGGGCAGAGCTAGCCACTAGCTAACCATAGAGGTCTGTACAGAGAGACAGGAAGTGAGACGGCTGGGTGGACAGAGGAATGTTAGGCAGGAGGAGACAGGAGCTCGCTCTTTCAGTCTGAGGATCTCGGTAGAGGTAGGAGCTTGGTGACTGGCTGCCCTGCTTCTGTGACTTTTCAGCTTTCACCCCTAATATCTGTGCACAGGTGGTAGCCACTCTGGGTGACTCTTCTTACTGAGCCCAGCGTCCCAGCATCTGGGCCCAGGTTCCAACTGTGACTGGATGTGGCGCCAGGGGGGTGGACAGGCGGTAATTACGTTCCCCAATGCATTAGGTTCCTATGGGCGTCAGGAAGCAATTTTTACCATCAGTCATGCACAGGACCAGAACTTCTAAATCCAAGAAAGGCAAAGATCAACTTTGGGTTTGACTGGTGTCTGCATCTCAGGGCTCAGGGCTGAAGTCCGGTTGGTTGATGTGGCTTAGGGCGAGTCACCTGGGGGCCTGAGCTGCCTTAGTCTCCTCAGCTGTAGAGTGTATGTGCCTGCCTTGTCACCTGTGGAACAGCCCTTTCTGGAGTGTTGAGGACTGCAGAGCTGGTGTCCTGGGTTGGTTTTTAGGTCATTCCATGTGTGTGAACAGAGGTGTCCGTGGGATGGTGGTTTTAGAATATGGATACAAATTCCTTGACACCTCTGCCATCTAGACACGAGGTCTAGGTGTGCGGTGCACCTTGCACGTGAGTGACATGAAGCTGTGGCATAAAAGTTATGACAGCTCCAGGCAGTGGTGGCGCGCACCTTTAGTCCCAGCACTCAGGAGGCAGAGGCAGGCCTATCAGTGAGTTCAAGGCCAGCCTGGTCTACAGAGTGAGATCCAGGACAGCCAGGGCTACAGAGAATCCCTGTCTTCAACAACAACAACAAAAGTGGGACAGCTCTTGTCTTCCTTACTGCAGGGCTGCAGCTGGAAGCCCCATGCTGCTATGGAGCAGCTCAGTCTGCCCTGAGGAGCCCTAACGACCCCAAGAGGCCATGCCAGCTCCCCGTGCTGTGGCAGAATTCCCGACGACACCAGCCTATTCTGAGGGAAGGCGTTTCGGCTGTGGTTTCAATCCCTAGCTGCCTGACCCTGGTTTTAGGGCCTGAAAGGACAAACCTGTGGGAGTGGAGCTAACGGGCACACACTGATGGCTGGGAACAGAGAGAAGGGACAGTGTTCCAGTGGTCTTCTGGGGACACAACAGCCAAGGACTCGGCCACTGAGTTCTCCATCATCTCTTCCTTCCCCTCCTCTCCTGTCTCCTGTCTCTTCTCCCGTCCCTCCCGTCCCCTCCCGTCCCCTCCCGTCCCCTCCCCTCCCCTCTTCCCTCCTCTCTCCTCTCCTCTCTCCTCTCCTCTTCCCTCCCCTCCCCTTTTCCCTCTCTCCTTTGAGGCAGGGCCTCTATGTACCCCTGGCTGGCATTGAACTCTGCCTTTCAAGGGCTGGCATTGAAGGCGTGCACCAGCCAGCCACTCAAGCACTGGGATTATAAGCTGCTGGGTAGCATTCCCTCAGGTATAAAACATTCTACCTCGGGTGGCGGGGGGGCCGGAGACAAACATTTTATCTAGCGGGGAGGAAATAAACAAACAATGCAGTGGCTTCAAGAGGTCCCTGAAACTGACCAGATTCAGGAGGACTCATGGAGCATATCTACACACTAAGGACTGCCCAGAGGAATCAGTTGTCTAGAAGAGGCTTACTGCTGTGTGCGGGCCGGCCTCCAGCGCACAGGGCTTTGAGTGGAATCCAGAGTTGGAGTAAACTAGATGTTTCTATCTGAGGGGTTTAGGGAAGACTCTCACACACTCTCTTGATGGCCTTTCTTTATTCTCTGTTTTCTCATGTTCTTTCTGTGTTCTTTCTACTGTACACTTTTTTTTCCCTACAGTTTATATACGCCAACAAAGTTTTTTGGTCAATATAAGAATTACAATGTGGTTACACTCTGTTTTTCAGGTAAAAGCCCGCATGTTTTCCATATTTCTTACATGAGTAAACATTCTATGTACTACAGGTGACACAAATTATCCCAAGAACCCACATAGTTCATACTCAAGCAATTTGTCATAGATTAACAGTGTGTAAGCAAGCAAGATATTCTTTTACTGGTAGTCTGTGTTTTGTGGTTACAAAGAAAAGACTGATCATTTTATTACTTATCTTGAAAGGTAATTTTATAAGGAATCACAAATCTAAACTTCTACATATGAAAAACAATCAATCAGCTCTACATTAAATCTTTAAGGTAAATATCCACTCAATAATAGTTTTTTTATATCAGGAGATTGAGGGCAGAAATGGATACAAGGAATTAATCATCACCTTTGATCATTAACCAATCCCAGAAAGAAGGGTACATCAGCCAACGATAACTGGACTGCTTTGTTCTTGTTTCCTGACCTTAATGATTTCTGCACTCAACTACGTGTCTTTCTGAAACTTTAGATTGTCTTCTTGGGTTTTTCCACTTCAAAGCTATCTAATAAAAACATCTTAGTCTAACTTTGCTAGTTTCAAAGCTTTATTTCAGCTGTTGTGATGCACTCCGAAACCTGTGAACACATCTCCCAACATGAAGGTTAGAAGACTTCAAACTAGCTGGGCTACTGAGACTCAATTGTTTTTTCTTAATCATTAACTTGAGCTACAATGTATACAGCTCATTAGGTGGAACTCACAGGCCCTGGCTGTGAAACATATCCTTGTATTTATTTGTTTTCATCAAAACTCTGTATGGGCTATCATTATTATCAGATTAGACAATACAGCTTAGGACAATACACAGGTAAAAATGCCCAGTAGAACAGGATGTTTCCGAGAGAGAAGCACACTGTTTTACAGGCAGTGGAGCTCTCCCTACATGCACGCATACCATGCTTGACACCAGAGAAAGAGCTGAAGCAAGTATAAAGGCACAGCAGAAGCAAAAGACGTTCCAGCGTGGGTGGAAGTTACTGTCCCTGAGCACAGTGACACAATCAGGTGTGCGCTCCCCAGGCGTTTTAAATGAATGCATTGCACATACATAAATAAATAGATTTTAAGCAAAGATGGGGTCAGGCCATACTTGGTATGTCATCACTTTTCCTATCAGCATAACTGTCATTTTATCATCCTGTTGGTAAACATATGTTACACTGTTTTAATCTTGAATTAAGTTACTCAGTGGCGTGGTGTTTTGAGAGGACCCCTGAACATCAATCATGGGTAAAGGTACTTGCGGTCAAACCAACCCGTCTCCTGAACCACAGAAAGGGGAGGAAAGAATCCATTCCTGCAAGTTGTCCTTTCTCCTCAATCTGGGGGGTACTGCGGCTCATGTGCTCTCACACAGACATGATTTTAAAACACTTAAATAGTTTTTAAGAGCTGAAGAGATGGGACTTGGAGGTTAAAAGCATATACTGCTTGAGCTGGGTCTTTAATTGTAGCACTCAGGAGGCAGGCAGATCTCTGAGTTCAATCCCATCCTGGTCTACAGAGAGAGCTCCAGGACTGCCAGGACTACACAGAGAAACCCTTATATTGGGGGTGTCAGGGGGAGCAATACTGCTCTTGCAGAGGACCCAAGCTCAGTTCCCAGCACCATGTCAGGTAGTTTACAATCATGTGTAACTCCACCTTCACACGGACACAAACGCATGTACATAACTTAAAAAAAATTAAGCGGCTTTTTAAAAAAACAATCATTCTTGAGTGTGGTGGCACAGACATGTAATCCAAGCTATATAGTGAGACCCTGTCATAACTAAATTCTGAACTACACAAGCGTAAATGTGACCGTCATTCTTCTCTTCTTCCCTCTTTGAGACAGGCTCTCACTATATTTTATAGCTCTGGCTGGCCTGGAAGTCCCTGTGTCCACCAGCCTGGTCTCAAACTCACAGAGATCTGCCTACCTGGGATTAAAGGTGTATGCCACCAAGTTTGGTTTGTGATGATTAATCTTCAACATCAGCTTCATGAGACTCACAATCCCCTAGGAACACACCTTGTGGTCTGGAGGCAATTTTGGGGGACATTGATATTTCACTGAGGAAATATTCCCCCTCCCCCGAATGTGGGGACACCATTCTGTGGGCTGTGGCCCTGGGCTGAGCGACAATGAGGAATGCGGGCTGAGCACCAGCAGGCATCTTTCTCTGTCCCTGACTGCCAATTCAGTGTGACGAGACCCCTCCCACAGCCATGCCATCTCTGCCACGATAGACCGTACCCTCCATCCAAAGCAAGCCATTCCTTCCTCCGGGGACGTTCCCCAAGTATTTAGTTACAACAATGAGAAAAGTAAGACAGTACTGGACTGTCCTCCTCCTCCCCTGGTAACAGCCTGGGTCATTTCCAGACCAGGGACCATCTGTCTGTAAGATATCCCACAACCAACTGTGCCTTCAGTGTCGTTCAAGTTGCTCAGATTGAGGGGTCTGCTATGCACATCAAAATGTCATTTCTGACCTGCAGTGTGGATGGCAAATCAGACTCGCCTACCTCCAAGTGCCTTTGCATACAAACTGTGTGCTCACCTGACCTACACAGCTGACCTGGGAAACACATTTGTGGACACGCACAATCATGAAGATCTATACAGATCCAGGCTAACCCCAGCATTCCCGGGGCAGAGGCAGGTGGATCTCTGCATTTAAGGCTAACCTGGTCTACATAGTGAGTTCCAGAACAATCCGGGCTATGTAGAGAGATGCTGTCTCAAAAAAAAAAAAAAAATGGGGAAAAAGAGATGCATGCAGAAACTATTTCACAAGGTCTTCTAGAAAAATTCTTAATTTTCAGCCTGGAAATATCTAAGCATCAAAGTCGAAGGCAGCTTGACATTGTATACTATAAGAAGGGGTGCTCTCTCATAGACCTTGTGCTGGGAGGTCTATGAGAGTGATTTATGGTCACTGGGAGGGGGAGGCAGTGGTAAAATAGGGTCACTAGTCACATAGAGCTTTAGGGGGAGCTATGCGTAAAGATTATTTATTCTCTAAGCCAGGCAAGCATGTATAATTATCTGCTGTGGGGAGATTAAGGTTTTTAATAGTCTTGGAATGGCAGAGGGCTAAGAAAGAGATTTTAGACCGAAGCTTTTCAATAATTATCCCATTAGAGCTGGCTTATTAACTTTTGGTATTAAAGGAATACATCTATAATACGCTCATTCCAAGAACAAATTATCCTGATCCTTCTTCATGTAGCCGAGTGCTCATACAACCTTCAGAAGTTACTCTGGGTAACCTTACCCTTCAGAGAACTAGACCAGGTGGGGCATGCTTGGAATCTATCACTCAGGAGATGGAGACAGGGGGATTCCGTTTGAGGCCAACCTGAGTACATAGGAGGCTCTGTACCACCCCACAGCCCTAGCAATCCTAGAACTCACTGTGTAGACCAGGCTGGCCTTGAACTCATAGAGATCCGCCTGCCTCTGCCTCCTGAGTGCTGGGATTAAAGGTGTGCACCACCACCCAGCCAACAAAGAACTTTCTTACAGTGGTCATTTTAACAGTTATTTTTTAACCAGTTGCAAATGTAGTTGGTGTGTGTGTGTGTGTGTTAAAAGTAGTTTTTCCACCAGCCTGGTCCCACAGCTGCACCAGACCCAAATAACACACAGAGACGCTGTATTAGATATAATGCTGTTGGCCAGTTACTAGTGTTTCTTATTGGCTAGGTCTGTCTTAAATATTAACCCATTTCTATCAATCTAAGTATTTCCACATGGTCTTATCTTACCAGAGAGAGGATCTGGAGTTCTGTTCTCATGGTCCTACATTTTGAGTCTCCTTCTACCTCCTCCCGAAACCTCCTTCTCTCCTAGTCCTGCCTATCTTGCTTTCCTATTGGCAAACAGGGCTTTATTCATTAACCAATAAAGGAAACATTTACAGAATGACATCTCCCATGGGTGTGTGTGTGTGTGTGTGTGTGTGTGTGTGTGTGTTGTACATGCTCATGTGTGTTGTGCACATACAGACATCAGAAGACAACTTTTAAGATTCAGTTCCCTTCTTTGCCGAGTGAGTTCAGGAGGTCAAACTCAGGTTCTGGATTTGGTGGTAGCTCCTTTTCCTGCTAAGCCATCTTGATGAACCCTGGCATGTGCTGTTTAAATGCAGTTTTTAACATAAGAAATCTGTGGATGGAAGTTTCTGTCACACCCACCCCACCCTGCAGCCATTCAGTCCCAAATAAACACACAGAGGCTTATATTAATTATAAACTTTTTGGCAGATGGCTCAGGCTTCTTACTTGCTAACTCTCTCTCTTATTAACCCATCTCTATCAATCTATGTATCTCTATGTGGTCTTGGCTTACCAGAGAATGCCAGGGCATCCTACCTTCCCGGCAGCTACATGGCATCTCTCCAGCCAACTCATTCTCTGTGTTCCTCTTCCCAGAATTTTCCTAGTCTGGTAGCCCTGCCTATACTTCCTTCCTGGCTACATCCTGCCTGTCCATTAGCCAAAACAGCTTTATTCATCCATCAACCAATAAGAGGAACACGTATTCACAGCATTCAGAAGGACATCCCCATCAGGAATTGATTAATTTTTATTTCAGCTATTTTGTTTTCAGCCAGCCTTTCTTTCTGTTTATTCCTAAAAGCTCACATTAGAGCCAGGCATGATCTGAGTCTATGTGTTTAGTGTAGGTGCCATTAATAAACAGAGTCCCTTCTGATTCTCAAAGTGCCCCTGCCCTGGGGATAAATTACTTGGGCTACCTAATTATGTAAATCACACAGGTGATAGATGTCACCCTCCTGATTGGTTGTTCCCCTGAGGAACAGAGCCCTGTGAATTTTTTCTTTCCTTTCTTCCTTTCTTTCTCTTCCTTTTTCTCTGTGGCCTCATGTTCACAACCAGCCGACCACTGAATGATCACCACTTCCCATTGAGATGTTATTGGTTAAGCCCAGGGTCTCTGTAATTAACCCTATTGTGTAGCCCAGGCTGAAGTAAAAACTTAATCCATGGTGCTTTGTGGAATTACAGTAACTATTTAATTTTTATGGAAAAGTCTTGAGCCCTTGGGGAAATGGAGGGTGACACAATTCATACTAATGTTGTATCATTCACTTTTACTAGCATGGTAGTACAAAGGGTTGTTAGGATTTATAAGTCTATTCCTACACTGAAATTATTCCCAAATAAGAAATCTTAGACCTGCTGGCAACAGAATAAGGTTTCTCACCAACAGCAAGGAACATCCAGGAATATTTTCTTATGTAATACGCATCTTGTAACAGTTTAAGGAAATGTTGCTATGACATTTTTTGCCCTCAAACTCAAAGAAGCAGTGTAACTCTTGTATGATTCACACAGTAAAAGATGCAAAAGTTACAGGGAACATGAAAAATTCAAGGCTGCCTTGGCTGCACGAGACCCTGTCTCAACAACAACAAACAAAAACTGTACAGTAATGAAAATCTCTCCTCTTCTCAAGTCCGAAGAATTCTTCGTGGCCAAAGCATGTAGCCCTGTAGACTGCTTGCCAGGCATGTGCAGAGCCATGGGTTTGGTCTCCAGTTCTAACTGGGCGTGGCAGCGCATCCTTGCAGAGGGGGAACAAGCAGGAGTTCAAGACCATTTTCTTATGAGACAGTGAGGCCAGCCTGAGCAGTACAACTGTCCCGAAAAATAAAAGTAGTCACCATATTAAAACAAAACAAAACAAAACACTAAACAGGTGGTGCTACGGTGGTGCACGTTTTTAATCCCAGCATCAGGAAGCAGAGGCAGGCTGATCTCTGAGTTCGAGGCCAACCTGGTCTACAGAGTGAGTTCCAGGACAGCCAGGGCTACACAGAGAAACCCTGTCTCAAAAACAAACAAACAGGATACAAAAAAGGAATGATTTAATAATATAGATAAATGTATTTTGCTCATGTACATAAAACTCAAAACACAAAGACACATTCATTTTCTCCTTTGTGGTATATAAATCACATTAAGTCATAAACCATTGAATTGGGTTGGAGAGATGGCTCAGAGGTTAAGAGCTCTGGTTGCTCTTCTGGAGATCCTGAGTTCAATTCCCAGTAACCACATGGTGGCTCACAATCACCTACAATGAGATCGGATGCCCTCTTCTGGCCCCAGACATACATGCAGGTAGAACACTGTGTGCATAATAAATAAATAAATTTTAAAACAATCCATTGATCCAAACGTATGTTTTGCTTTTTAAAGACAGAGTCTCATGTAGCCTGAAACTCACTAAGTAGAAAAGGCTTCATTTGAACTCACACAGATCGACCTCAGGCCCTTCCACTTGAATGGCGAGCACTTTACCCACCGGTCTATCACGACAGCCCATGAGCTTTATTATGCAGACCCCCGACACCACATCACAAGCCTGAGGGGATGCCAAACCAGAGCGGTTGGTGAGCCCTGTGTTTTTGCGCTGTGCCATTTTAGTTTAAATAAGTAGAATTTAGAGTAGCAAATGGCATTGGCAATATTGACAGGCGAATCACTTATGCGCTTAGTGGCAATAAGATTGAAAGTAAGATTTACTTTCAAGTATCTTTTAAATCCATCATCTCGCTCAGAACATTGCTTCCAATGGCAAGCAACAGCATCAGTAGCAACCGTAAGAGCTCATATGCTAGTATTTTAACAGTGAGACAGACAGAAGCCTGCCTTCAGGGTCCTATTTATGTCACTCCTGAAAACACTGTGCTCTAATGTATGTAGGAGTTATCTTCACTCCATGCATGATGTCCTTCTCTCTTGAAGTTGCAGGTAGCGAAATCAGAGAAAACAAATATTTATTAAGAATGTGCTTTGGGGCTTGGGAAACATAATACAGTATATCTTTATAAACCACTTTTACCAGAGGCATGTATCAAGTCAAAAATCTTTTTTAAGTTTATTTTTTTTAATTTCATTTTGCATTCCAACCACAGTTCTCTTTCCCACCCCTCCTCCTGCTCCCCCTCACCTCTTCCCCTAGCCAACCCCCATCCACTCCTCCCACAGAGTGAGGGCTCCCATGGAGGGTTGACAAAGCATGGTCCATTGAGTTGAGGTAGGACCAAGCCCCTCCTGCCTATATTAAGGCTGAGCATGGCATTCCCTCATAGGGAATGGGTTCCAACAAGCTAGCTCATGCACCAGGGATAGATACTGGTCCTGTGGTCAGGGGCACCTCAGATAAACCAGCTACACAATTGTCTCCCACATGCAGAGGACCTAGTTTGGTCCCATGGAGGCTCCATGGCTGTTGGTCTAGAGGTCTAGAGTTCGTGAGTTCGGCTGTCCCTGTAGATTTCCCCTTCATGATCTTGACCTACTTTGCTCATGTATTCCTCTCTCCCTCACTTGAACTGGATTCCCAGGTCTTGGCCTGGTGCTTGGTTGTGGATCTCTGCACATGTCCAGAATCTTCATGAGGGGTTGGAGCGAAGGCTCCGTCAGTAAGAGTGCTTGCTTTGAACTCCTGTCACACCTTGAGAAGTGTTGTGGAGACAGGAGCATTGCTTTTCACAGTGTTCTGCATGCAAGTATGCCTACAAGCCAGAAGAGGGCATCGGATCTCATTACAGATGGTTGTGAGTCACCATGTGGTTGCTGGGAATTGAACTCAGGACCTCTGGGAGAGCAGCCAGTGCTCTTAACCTCTGAGTCATCATCGCTCCAGCCCGAAAATCTTCAAGATTTTTAAAAATGATGATGCAGGAGCAGATGAAGACTACCAGACTTCATCCTGGTCAAGGCCAGTCCTGGGCAGTGCTTGATTAGAGGACCTCCTGTAGCCCAGGTTGGCCTCAGACTTGCTATGTAGCTGAGGCTGGCCTGAAACCTCTGACCTTCCTGTTTTTACTTCCAAGTGCTATGATATGGAGTATGCCACCATATCTAGTGTGGTGGTTAGTATTGATTATTGAATTGACCTGATCTAGAATCACAAGAGAATGTCTCTGGGTATGCCTGTGATGGAGTTTCTAGGTTAGATTAATTACGATGAGAAGATCCACCCAGACTGTACATGGCAATCTTTAGGAAAAGGGGTTACGGATGGCATCTGTACAGGAAGCGCCTAAGGGAGCCTCGTCCCCAGACCACCATGTCTTTAGCATCACTGCACACCCAAGGTGAGGCTAAATTGTGACAGTAACTGTAGGGTACACTTCTTCTATTTACTGAAAATATTTATAATCCTGAATATACATTGTTGCTGATGCACATTGTTATGCTTGACATGCCCCAGGACGCTGTCTCTAACATTGCTTTTCGTCTCCCTATAGTCTTCAAACCCAAAGGTAAAATGGGATAAAAGAAAAACCTTGGATGCTAGGGCGGTAGTTCAGTTGTGAAGTGCTTGCCTAGCATGCATGAAGCCCTAGGTTTGGTTTGAGCTCCAACACCACTGAACTAGGCATAGTGGTACCCACCTAAAATCCCAGCACTTGGGAGGTGGAAACAGAAGGATCAGGAGTTAAAAGTCATCCTCAGCTTCATAATGAGTTTTAGCAACCTAGGCAACATGAAACTGTATCTCAGAAAGACAAGGAGGAGGAGGAAAAAACAGCAAATGCGCTGTGTTGGTCTGTATACGAAAGTAGAGGAAGAGAGCGATGTCCCCACGGGTGATGACTGATGTGTCCTTCCCCAGTAACTCTGCCACCAGCAGCGTTGGGCTCTGCCCAGGTGTCGCAGCCGTAGGATCTCAGAAAGCATTTTTCGCTCATTCTGGTGGGCTTACACTCCTTGGACCAAACCAGTGAAGAAGCCAAGATGATCATATGAGCCAATTATGAGATCTGTCCCATCCAAGTCACATGGTCAAAACAAAGGGAGAGGCTTCCTAGGGTAACTTGGAGCAGTGCTTTAAAGTGTCACAGTGACTGGAATAAGAATGACCCCCATAGACTTATATTTTTGGATGCGCAGTCGCCAGGGAATGAAAGTATTTGAAAAGATTCCAAGGACTAGGAGGTGTGGCCTTGCTGGAGTGGGTGTGGTCCTGTTGGAGGAAGCATGTCAGTCAGGGTGGGCTTCAAAAGCCCATGCCAAACTCAGTTTCTCCCTTTCTGCTTGTTGATCAGGCTGTGGCTCTCAGATACCTCTCCAGCACCATGTCTGCCTACCACCATGTTCCCTGCCGTGGTGATGATGGACTAGGCATCTGAAACGGTAAGCCAGCCCTCAATTAAACGCTTCCTTTTATAAGAGTTGCTTTGGTCATGTTATCTCTTTGCAGGAAAGGAGTAGTCTCTGTGACAGAGGGTGAATAGGTATTGAACAGTCCTTAAAAATATTTATTATGTATTTGAAACAAGGTCTGACTATGTAGGCCTTGAAAATATATATATATATATATATATATATATATATATATATATATATATATGAAAGTATGCAGACTCATGGTGATCTGCCTGCTCCCACCTCCCAAGTGCTGGGATTAAAGGTGTGTGCCAGTGTACCCAGATGCTCTCAGCCTCAAACACAAAGGAGCACCTGCTAGAGTCTCAGTGGCGCCTCCTGTTGTCCCTTAGGTATCATTTGGGTGGGTATTGCTGGCTATAGAGCCTTCTAGAACATGATGGCTTCTGTCAGGCCTGGCGGTTCCTTAGGATGCTCCTGACCCTGCAGTTTGGAAAGATTTGGTAGCCAGCTCTAATCTGGCTCTCAAGCAGGGCCAGAAAGCTGCTCTGAGGTAGATTTGAAAGAAGAGATTCTATAGAGGGCTAGGTGAGGAGATGGCTCAGTACTCGCCTGAAATAAATGACACGAGGAGGAGCCTTGGGGTAATATGAGAAATGAGTGGCGTGAGGACACTTCCTGAGCTGGCAGAGCTCTGGAACGACAGCAGTCTGTCATGCAGGGCACTGCCCCAGAGGCCTGCCTGTCCTTCCCACACTCTCCTGCCCACTGCCCCACCCCCACTCCCGAGGAAGCCATTGTCTTACTTTACAGACCCAGCTGGGACAACACAGCTATCTGTGGAGGTGGAGGTGGCAGGAGTTTGTTTCAAGAATCAAGGTTAACGGGCTTAGCAGTAAATGGGTTCTGTCTCTTTGTGGAGACTGTGTCCTGGGGAGGCCAGCTTGGTGATGCTCAGTGGCTACACCCAGCCTTGTATGTTTCTTAGAACAACTCTGTCCAAATGGCAGCATTAACCTTGGGAAACAAGAAAACACGTGAGGCCACCTGAATAAAATCGAGATTTTTGGACCATGGGTATAAAATCTTCTATTATGTGGATCCAGATGGGTATTGTAGGCATCATTGTCATTGTCAACATAAGCTTCAAGAAAGAGCATTTAAAATAGTTAGCCTGAGAAATCAGCTAGCTAGCTAGATAGGTAGGTAGTCAGGTAGATAGATAGATAGATAGATAGATAGATAGATAGATAGATAGATAGATAGAGAGATAGGTAGGTAGGTAGGTAGGTAGGTAGGTAGGTAGATAGGTAGGTAGGTAGTCAGGTTGATAGATAGGTAGATAGGTAGGTAGATAGGTAGGTAGGTAGTCAGGTAGATAGATAGATAGATAGTCAGGTAGATAGATAGATTAGATAGATAGGTAGTCAGGTAGATAGATAGATAGATAGATAGATAGATAGATAGATAGATAGATAGATAGAGTCAGATAGATAGATAGATAGGTAGATAGGTAGGTAGGTAGGTAGTCAGGTAGATAGATAGATAGATAGATAGATAGATAGATAGATAGTCAGATAGATAGATAGGTAGGTAGGTAGGTAGGTAGGTAGGTAGGTAGGTAGATTAACCTAGTCAGATGGCTCAGAGTGTACAGGCACTTGCTGCCAAGCCTGACTACCTGAGTCTGACCCCTGAGACCAGAGAAAGAACGTCCTTTAGTTGTTCTCTAACTTCCACATGTGTGCTGTCGCCCATGCACGCACACAAAACAAGTAAATAAATAGATAAATGAATGTAAGAAAATGAAAGTATAGAGATGGAGAGATGACCCAGCAGTTAAAAGCACTTGCAGAGGACCCAGGTTCAGTTCCCAGTACCCACATGGAGGCTTAAAGCTGTCTGTAACTCTATTTCCAGGAGATATGATGCCCTCCCTGACCTCCACGATCACTAGGCACGAACATGGTTCACATGCATACATGCTGGCAAAATACCCAAACACATAAAATCTAAAATAAATAAACGAACAAACAAACAAACAAACAAACAAATAAATAAATAAATAAATAAATACACAAGGAGGGTGGTGGCACAGGACTTTAATCCCAGCACTCTGGGAGGCAGAGGCAGGCGGATCTCTGAGTTTGAGTTCAGCCTGGCTTACAGAACGAGTTCCAGGACAGCCAGGGCCACACAGAGAACCAACAATAGTGGCGTCTTTTCAATACTTTCCTTCAGTGGGTCTGCGTCTTCTACCGTGTCGGTCCTAGGGACTAACCTGGGGTTGTTGAGGTTGTCATCTCACCTGCCCCAAACAGTTTTCTAAACACTGTTTTGCTTGTTTGTTTTTGATGCATCCTCTTCCTATGTAGCCCTGGCTTTCTTTGAACTCTCAATCCTCCTGCCTTAGCTGGGATTATGTGTGTATCAACATTCACAGTTTAAATGCTTTCTGATACTTTTATTTTCAGCTGTAGTCGTCTGTAGGTAATGGATACGCACCATTTTTGCTCTCTATTTATTATTTTTCTGTATTTAAGAAAACTCTTGTGGCAGTTTGAATGTAACTGCCCCCATAAGCTCATAGGGGATGGCACTATTAGGAGGTGTGGCTTGTTGGAGCGGGCGTGGTCTTGTTGGAGGAAGTGCGTCTCTGTGCGGTGGGCTTTGACGTCTCATGTGCTCAAGCCACACCAGTGTGACAGTCACTTCTTGTTGCCCGTGTGTCAAGAACTCACAGCTCCTGCTCCATCACCCTGTCTGCCTGCATGCTGCCTTGCTTCTCACCGAGACGATAATGGGTCAAACATCTGAACTGTAGCGAGCCATCCCAATGGAATGTCTTCCTTTGCAAGAGCTGTCGTGGTCATGGTGTCTCTTCACAGCAATAGAAGTCCTAACTAAGGCCTCGAAAGGGTTATTTTAGGGAACATAAAATCCAGTCAGTAGAGGTACACAAATTCCCATCAAGTCTTCAGGAACGCTTGGCGGGAGACAATTTCCTGGCACACAGGGCCATCATCGTTTTCTGTTTTCACACAGCTATTCCCACGAAGAGTGATCACATGAGTCCCAGCCCCGTCTCCCTCTCACCCCCAGTGCCCTTCTGGGCGCTGGACCAAGAAGCAGGATGATTCTGTTCTTTCTGGTGACCCGCCCTCTGGCTATTTTAAGATCTCTCCTCACATTTAGCTTGAGCTGTCTGTCACCCTTCGTTAATCATATTGAGGACCGGCCCACCCCGGGTCTGCTAGACGGATCTGCATTTGAGGTGGATCTGCAGTAGAACGGTGGTGAAGTTGAGCGATGAGGAGAGGGTGTGTCAGTGAGACGTGGGAATGAATGTGTGCTGTTGCATGCTGGGTGACTAGACAGAAAACAGTGTATACCGTCTATTTCTTTTTTTTAATTACTTATTTTATGTGTGTGGGTGTTTTGCCTACATGCACCTCTGTCCACTAGATGCCTGCCTAGTGCCCTTGAAGGCCAGAAGAGGGTCAGATGCCCTGGCCATGTGGGTGCTGGGAATTGAACCCAGGACCTCTAGAAGAGCAACCAGGCTCTTAACTACGGAACCATCTCTCCAGCCCTATACTGTGTATTTTAATTGGGAAAGAGTGGGTATCATGATGCATGCCTGTAATACCAGCAAATGGAAGTTGGAGGCAGGAGGATTAGGAGTTCAAGTCCATCTTCCCATCTTCAGTTACACAGTGTGTTCAAGGCCAGCCTGGGCTATATTTTACTGTCTTAAAAAAAAAAAAAAAAAAAAAAAAAGCAGGGGGAGGGGACATCTAAATGGCTCAGTGAGTGAAGGTGCTTGATGCCAGGCTTATCACCCAAGTTAACCCTCTGGACCCACATGGTAGAAGGAGAGAAACGACCCTGCAAGTTGTCCTTTGACCTCACACATGCACTCACCCCCACTCACCTCTACCTAGTAAACATGTGACACAGATACTTTTTTATTAAATGTGATGTTCGTGTAGAGCTTGAAAATTACCTTGGCTGACATTTCTCAGACACTATCCACTTTGTTATAACAGGCTCTCACCAGGTAGGCTGGGCTAGCCCGTCAGTGAGCCCCAACGATCTACCTGCTTCTTCCTCCTAAGGTCTAGGATTGCGGCTATGTAACACCACACCTGGTATAAAAACCGCTTTTATGACAAGACATGGTGGCACACCTTTAATTCCAGTACTTGGGAGGCAGAGGCAGGGTATCTCTGTGAATGTGAGGCCAGTCTGGTCAACAGAGCAAGTTTCAGGCTAGCCAGGGCTGAAACAAACAAAAATCTGTTTTTCTAAAGTATCATTTGTGGTTGTCCAAATCAATTTTTGTCTTTTTCAAAAGGTTCCTGACTCATTCACTAGGACTAGTCTGCCTACAGTTATATGAATACAAAATGGTGCACACACAGAGACACACACATACACAGAAACATACACAGACACATATATATACACAGACATACAGACACACAGACACATACACAGACACACATGCACACACACACACACACACCGTACAACAGTGCATATACACCCACTCGGAGTCCTTGTATGGAAGACTGTCTCAACTACACAGGATATGAGCTCTCACCCTTCAGAAGGGAAATCAGATCCTTTGAATGCAGAACTTAATTTCAGTCCTGTCAAAAAAAAAGTCTGTGTAAACAAATTTGTTCAAGGTCAACAAAGACACTTATAAATCATTTTGTTGGTAACTTTACAGCACTAGGGAGTCAGGAATTTCTACTTTTATGTCCATTGTTGAGAGAATCAGGTAACAACAGGAAGACAAATCCTACTGTGATCAGATAACCACAGACAAGGAGGCTGTCTGCCACAGACACAAAGCCTGCAGGGGGTCAGGAATCTCTCCCCAATGATGGACAGCTTCTGGTTCCAGACAGCAACTAACAACAGAACTCAGAAACACACGCAGAGGCCTGTGCTTAGGGTTGGGACTGACATGCAGCTGCCTGAGTAAAGAAATAAGAATGCCTCTTGCTGGGCTGGGTTTGATCCCCAGCTCTGAATAGACCAGCATCATGGCCCCAGAGTGGAGCAGAGTAGAACAGGACAGGACAGGACAGGACAGGACAGGACAGGACAGGACAGGACAGGACAGGACAGGACAGAACAGAACAGAACAGGACAGAACAGGAGTGCTGTGCTGCGGGGCTGAGCTCTGTGCCTCTGTAACTGTGCGCGAGTCACACACAACATGACAGGCATCATGCATGTGTGTGCGCCCTCTGGCCCCTACCTCCTGCTCAGTATGTTTGTAGCACGTGGGTTGACCAGGTAAAATTCTGAATCTAAATATTGCTTGTCACCTTGATGCCTAGTAACTAACAGATCTTACTGCTTGAACAAAAAGCCCTTTATGCCTCCCAGGAAGTGTATGGGTCTGTGGTGATTTGAATGTAACTTGCCCCCCGCCCCCCCCCCCAGCTCACAGGGAGTGGCACTATTAGGAGGCGTGACTTTGTTGGAGTGGGTGTGGTCTTGCTGGAGGAAGTGCGTCACAGGTAGGGTGGGCTTGGAGGTTTCCTATGCTCAGGTTACCCCTCCCCCAGTGGACACCGAGTTTGCGTGGACGGACGGAATTCCCTTGGTACTGCGGGACTTTGAGGCCAAGCGGGTGACTGGGTTGCTTCATGCACACCTGCTGATGAATGTGGCACGTCAGATCTTTGCCAAGGTCCCTTCTCACCCGCAGATTCTCTGAGGTTTGTGGAGGAGACAAACAACGGTGCACACTCAAAAACTAGAACAAGAAAAGCCTGTTTTTCTTTCCCTGCCTGGTAACTGATACTCCCTGGGCAAAGCTGGCTGCCCACACCTGCTGCCCCGCCATTCCCAGGGCATTACGGCAAGCGAGCGCCAGGTGACCCCGACTGTGGCGGGGAAAATGGGGTACAGGCTGTCTAAAGCAAAACTCCTGCGCCTTCCCGAGCCTAAACCCTTGACTTTGGAGGAGACATCCAGCCTGTGAGCACTTGAGAAATAAACAAAAACTTGCCCAGTGACCCAGACGTGTGGGCAGGTGAGAGCTGCCGCTGGGGCGCTGGGGCGCAGGCTCTGCTCCCCAGGACGGCCAGTCTGTGCCTGCTCCTCCAGCTGATTGGACCAGGCCCGACAGCCTCTCAGGAGCAAGAACACCCCCTTTCCAGAGGAAGCTTGGAACCTGCTGCAGAGGTCACAGGGGGTCACAAGCCAGGGGTGGGAGGAGCAGAGGGAAAAAGGATCAAGGAACACTGGGCAGACAGAGCCAGCTGACTTGCGGCTGCTGGCCCTCTAGGCTTACATTCTAGCTTTCCTAAGTCTAGCCTCTGTGTTTTTGTTTGTTTATTCGTTTTGCTTCCTTCTTAAGGCATGATCTCCTGTAGCCAGGCCGTGTCCAAGCTTTCTCTGTATCCAGGGATGACTTGAACTCCCGTTCTTCCCACCTCCACATCCTGGGAACGTATTATTAGAGACAGGATCACTCTATGTATCTATCCCTGGCTCTCCAAGAACTTACTACTCACAGAGATCCATCTGCCTCTGCCTCTTGAGGGATGGGATTAAAGGCAAACTCCCATGCTTCGCTTTCATAATAATTATATATATATATATATATATATATATATATATATATATATATATATATATATATATATATAAACAGGGGAGGGGGTTAGAGAGATGTCTCAACCATTAAGAGCCTGGCTGGCCTTCCAGAGGAAACAGGTTCAATTCCCAGAACCCACATGGCAGCTCACAGCTGTATGTTAATTTCAGTCTTAGGGAATCCAGCGCCCTCTTCTGAACTCCACGGGCACTGCATGCACGTGATGGGAAGACAATCATGCACACAAAATACAAACAGATCAAATCTCAATTAATAAAAATAAAAAGAAGGTCCTAGCGGTGGTGGCGCACACCTTTAATCCTAGCACTCGGGAGGCAGAGGCAGACTGATCTCTGTGAGTTTGAGGCTAACCTGTTCTATATAGTATGTCCCAAGACAGCCGGGGTTACATCGAGAGACCCTGCCCCGAAAAATAACAATACAAATAAAGATAAGAAGCCTTGGATGGTGGCTTGTGATCTTTGATCCCAGCACTCGGGAGATGGGGGCAGGCGATGTGCTTGCTGGTACAGTAATGGCGTGAATGTTATAGAGGTAACCGATCATTCTCTTTTCTTCTATTAGCGATTACTTAACGTTATGCTTTGTTTTGTTTGAGAAAGAGTCTCCCTGTGTAGTCTTGGCTGGTCTGTGACTCACAGGGATGTACCTGTTTCTGCCTTCCATGTGTGGCAATTAAAGGTATTAACCTGGCATCACAAGCCAGGTTGAATTACATGCTTTTAAGTCGTCTTACAGAGTGGTGGGTTTCATGAAGCTTTTAATCTTTACATTTAGTTAATTCTCTTCCCAACTGCTTTTTTCACCATCTCCTCACCCACACCCTCACTTGTCCCCTTTTCCCTTCAAGGCCTGGTCCCCTCCCTGGTGTTTTTATTATTGTTGAGGAGCACGATAACATTTTCCACAGTCTCGGGGTGGTATTTATGTTCTGCTAGCAATGCACAGGAGTTTCAGTCTCTTCATATCTTCACCCACATTTGTTACTATATTTTATATTTGTTTTTAATGTATTATTTTGAGTGTATGCCTATATGTGTGTAGGTGCATGCATATTCTCTATGTAGCCCAGACTGGCCTCATACTCATGCCTAGCTCCTGCCTCAGCCTCCTAAGCACTGTGCTTACAAGCATGAGCCACCTTGCTTCTGCCTTGCCTTTTATGTGGGGTTTAGAGAAAACAAACAAATCCTTTCTAGTGCGTGTGCTATGGTATGCTATTATAGTTTTGATTAATGTTTTTCTACTGATTTGTTGTGCTGTGCATTGTTGTAGAATATTATTTTAAGATGTGTTACATTTTTATGCTATGGAACATTTGTTTTAATGATGCAAACGTGTGTTATATTTCTTTAACTCTGTGAAGCTGTGATTCTTTTCCTGTAAAACACCTGATGGTCTCATAAAGAGTTGAACAGCCAATAGCAAGGCATTAAAGGATGGGTGGGGCTGGTGGTGAAAGGAAATAAATGGGAGGGAAGTCTGGGAAAGAGAAGATCAAGGAGTGAGAGAAAAGAGGCCATCATCCTGTCCACACAGCCAGACATGGGATAAGAAGGAAAGAGAAGTAATCAGAAATAGAGAAAGGTGGAAGCCCAGAGGCAAAGGAAGACAGGATAATTTAAGGTAAGAAAAGCTGGCTAGAGCTGGGCGTTGGTCGGCACACCTTTAATCCCAGCACTGGGGGGTGGGGGGGAGAGGCAGGAGGGTAACTGTGAGTTCGAGACCAGCCTAATCTATAGCGCTAGTTCTCCAAAGCTATACAGAGAAACCCTGTCTCAACCTGTCTCAAAAAAAAAAAAAAAAAAAAAAAAAGGAAAGAAAAGCTAGCTAGAAACAAGCCAAGCTAAGGCTGGTCATTTATAAGTAAGAATAAGTATCTGTGTGATTTATTTGGGAGCTGGGTGGTGCCCCCCCCAAAAAAAGAGTCAGAGTAAAGGGTATTAAAACAACCCACTGCAGTGTATGTTTTCATGTGTTTACTGGCCATTCATATATCTAGAGAAATGTGTTTCAAGTCTTTGGTTATTTATAACTTGGGCCGTTTTGTTTTCTGTTGTTATCAGATTGTAGTTCTTTATATATACTGGGTATAATCTTTTAACCGTCACATGTTTTGAAAATATTTTTGGACCAGGGGTGGTAAAATACAGCTTTAATTCTAGAAATGAGACGGCTAAGGCAGGAATGGAGATATCCGACCACACCTGTAGCACTCACCACGCCCATTTGGGCGTGGTCACGGGTGTGGACATGATGGAGAATGGTTTTAGGTGTGGGGTCCGGGCTCAGGTATCTCTCTCTCTTGCTTCCGGTTGGGTGGCGGAGGGCAGCCTGGGTGAATCCTTGGGGCTGAAACTTGTGGCGGTCACCAGCTTCTTGTGTAAGAGCATTCCCCCTAAATAAACTTCATGTAACCTGTACCGAGTCTAGTGGATCCTGATTCCCACGCAATGCAGGAGAATTGCTATGAGTTTGAAGCCAGCCTGGGCTTCATAAGTTTTAGGCCAGTCTGGTCTATAGCATGAGATCCTGTCTTAAAAATGAAAAACAAAACAAACAAACAAACAAACAAAAAAAAACCAAAAAAAAAAAAAAAAAAAAAAAAAAAAGGGCTGGAAAGTTGGCTAAGAGAAGCAGCTGTTCTTCTAGAAGAACCAGAATTGATTCCAGTACCCACGTGGTGGCTCACAACTGCGTAACGTAACTCCGGTTCCAGGGGATCCAGTGCCCTCTTCTGGCCTTGATGGGTAGTGGGCACATGGCACACAGCCATACATACAGGCAAAACACCGGTACACATAAAAAATGAACTAATTAAAATTACCTAAAAAGTCAAACAGCAAAAGACACCCATACAAAGGGCAGTCAGCATTCTGTCCACACAGCAGTCTTGGGCTGCACACCGTCTCCCGCCTCTTAATTCCACACAGGAGAAAGCAGCCCCTCTGAACCCGAGTCTAGCTCCCTAACTGAAGGACTCTGGAGCAGTTCCTGCATGCACGCGGTTCAAGCAGATCAACCCCTGGCTTTGGGGATGCTGCTGTCTGAAACCCAACCATGACCTCAGCTCAGAGGGTATCTCCATAGGAACGATGTTGGCTTCACGTCTTCAACACATTAGTTAGGAATTCAGTAACTGCGGGCATTCTGTGGTGTTTTCTCTAGTGATGTTATGTTTTTAATTTGATAAGCAATTCCTTTCAAGGCTCTCATTTCTAACGTGTAAGAAAGTCTTCCATTTCTAACTGCCATTACCTCTGAACTCCAACTCGCTGGTAATTAAATTCGAATTAAAATATAGAGCTGAAGTCAAGTGGTGGCGCACACCTTTAATCCCAGCACTTGGGAGGAGGCAGAGGCAGAGGCAGGTGGATCTCCGTGAGTTCAAAGCCAGCCTGACCTACATAGTGAGTTCTAGTATGGCTAGGGCTATGTAGAGAGACACTGTCTAAAAAAGAAGAAATACCACTTTTGCTTATTAATTGAACAAAATGTTAATTTCCAGCATAGTTCCATGTTAGGTATAAGGGCAGGAAGCAGGTTGCATTTGACTGGTAGGAATTTGGTCATATTTGTTAAGTGCTTTGAAAATATAGCCTCTAAGGGGCTGGGGAGATGGCTCAGAAGATTCTTATCTTCTTATCAGAAGATTGTTGCTCTTGCTGGGGACCAGGGTTCAGTTCCCATCACCCGTGGCTCCCAACAATTCATAACTTCAGCTCCAGGGGATCCATGCTTCTTCTGGCCGCCTCCAGCACTAGGTAGGTGCATACATACTGTATATGTGTATTTGCAGGCAAAATGCCCATGCTCATTAAATAGAAGAAGTCTAAAAAAAAAAAAAAAAAAAAAGCTTAAAAATACACTTTGCCAGTGTGGTGGCACACATCTTTAATTGAAGTACTCAGGAGGCAGAGGCAGGTGGATCACTAGGAGTTTGGGGCCAGCCTGGTCTATAGAGTGAAATCCAGGATGGATGTGTGTGTGTGTGTGTGTGTGTGTGTGTATGAATGACTGGAGAGATGTCTTCAGCACTTACAAGCACTGGCTGTTCCTCCAGCAGCTCTAAGTTCAGTGGCAAACACTGACACACATAAAATGAAAACTAAGTAAAATCTTTTTTAAATGTGTGTGTGTGTGTGTGTGTGTGTGTGTGTGTGTGTACCCTGTAGAAAGTATTTTCTCATCGGGACCACCAGCCTGCAAATAATGACACAGAGACTTATTATTAATTATGAAAGTTTGGCCCCCAGCATGTATCTAGAGTGCCAAGGTTGTGCCTGCATGCCTAGCACTGAGAGTGTTCCCTGACCAGCCGATCTAGCCAATTAGTGAGCTCCAGGTTCAAGGAGAGGCCCTGTCTCCAAAAGTAAGGTCAGGAAAGTGAGTTCAACCTCTAAAACCCACCAAGGAAGGAGAGGACATGCTCCTCTGATCCACACAAACACATCATATACACATGCAAAAATAATAATAGACAAAAGGAAGAGTAAGGTACAGAGAGGTAGGGAGAGACACTTGACGTTAACCTTTGCCCCACAGCACGGACACAGGTACACACAGCTGGGCTGTGATGCCTGCCCATAAGAAGTTCTGGCTAGCTGCCATTGGTCAGAGCTTGTCGTGCCTGAGAGTTGTGAGCTGCCAGGCAACCAAGGGGCTTTGCTGTTCCAGGGAATCAGTTGCCAGGGATTACACAGGCCGCTTGATGTAATAGGAGCAGGCTCCAGATTCAGGACTCAGCAGGTACCACAAACACAGGAGAATCAATACTCAGTGTCTGGAAAGTAAAGCCCAGCTTCTCCACCTCACAAGAGGGAGGCAGAGGAAGCCAGCAGCCCAGTCATTCAGCGCTGCAGGCGGAACCTGAGGCGTTGCCGGACACCCAGTGTGTGTTTCAGTGACCTCGGGGCCTTTGATTCTTAGAGGCCGCTGGTTCTTGAGTCAAGGGGGACACAGCTTTAGAGGTGCCTTAGAGACCATAGCCAGAGAGTGGCTTGAGCCAGTGATGATGATGATGATAGCCTGCAGGGAAAAGATCTGTTCCTTTCAACTCATTTTCTTTGTTATTTTTAAATTATTTTGTGTGTGACTGTTGTCTGAACGTATCCCATGTACTAACTACTTGTGTGTAGTGCCCGCAGAAGCCGGAAGAGGGTACTGGATCCCCTGGAATAGGAGTTAAGACATTTGTGAGCCATCACACGGGTGCTGGGAATTAAACTCAGGTCCTCTGGAAGAGCAGCCAGTGCCTTTAACCACCGAGCCAATGAGCCATCTCTCCAGCCTCCCCCATATGTAAATAATTAAATTAAACTCTTTTTGAGGCAGGGACTCACCATGTAGCCCTGGCTGGCCTCAACCCCTAGTGACCCAACCACTTCTGCCTTCAAATGCTGGGATTACAGATGAGTACCACTGTCGCGCGCTACCTTTGCCGATAAGGAAGACGCAGCAACCGAAGATTTGTCCAGCAGAATCTTTATTGTAGAGCTCTTTACATGTAGATGGAGAAGGACCCCAAGCCCCAAATGTGCTTTGCTTAAATAGCCTGCAGGGCAACGTGCTCGTCTGTAATTGGTGCTCCGCACAATGCCTGATTGGTATACCCTCTCTGATAGGGAGAGCTCTCATATTCGAATTAGCATAAGGTGGCGCATGTGCAATTGGCGCAGCTAGTGCTGTAAACAAGAATCAGGAAGCAGGAAGCCAGCGCCATCTTGTAATGGCGAATGCGGCTCCCGACATACCACAACACCTGGCAGGGTATGTTTCAAAAATATTTATTTTACTTTATGTGTCTGTGCATTTGTAGACGAGTATATAGAAGTTGATGTCTTTTGGTTGGTTGGTTTTTCAAGACAGGTTTCTCTGTGTAACAGTCCTGGCTGACCTGGAACTCCCTTTATAGACCAGGCTGGCCTGGAACTCACTGAGATCCACCTGCCTCATCCTCCCAAGTGCTGGGACTAAAGCACCACCACTGACCAGCTAAAAGTTAGTGTCTTTTAAAACACAGAATCATAGATCAGGGCAAAACAAGTTTTCTCGGAATGACTTATTTTTGGTCGTGAGCCTAGCCTTTAATGGCTGAGCCATCTTTCCAGCCCATGACTTTTATTTTCAAATGTTCATTCATGTGTTTGTTGTCTGCCAAGCATCCACCCCATGCCCTTCCTTGCCTAGCCCTTCCGTCATTAGTCCCCTTTGTCCCCCTAGGCGGTTTGACGTCTGTAATGAGTATGTTTTGCCCTCCTGCCGGTCTGGTCCCGCTGCCACCCCAAATAACACGAAGGGACTCTGTATTTGATACAATTCTGTTGGCCAGTTACTAATTCCTTATCAGCTAGCTCTGTCTTAACCAATTTCTATTAATCTAAGTTTTTCCACGTGGTCTCATCTTACCGGCCAGAGTGGCTGGCGTCCTACCTCTCCGGTCTCTACATGCTGACTCCTCCTTCCTACTTCCGCTTTCCTCCTTGTCTCCTAGCCCCACCTATCTTGCTTTCCTATTGGCCAACAGTGCTTTATTCATTAACCAGTATGAGAAACATATTTACAGAATAACATCTCCCATCAGACGTCTACTCTCATATCCTGTACACATACATGATTTTAGGCATCTGTGGAAAACCTAGATACCACAACAAGAGAAAGTACACCATCTTAGTTCCTTTTCTGGACACAGCACCTTAGGGGAGAAGGGTTTTTACCTATGGAGGCTACAGTCCGCCGTGGGGGGCAGCTGGTTACACCGCATCCACAGGCTGGAAGCAGAGAGTGAGGGATAGCTTGTGCTCGCCTCACTTTCTCCCTTTTACTCCAGTATCACAGCCCAGGCAATGGTGCCACCCGAAGTAGGTGGACCTTCTCACCTGAACATAGGCAGGAGGAAACTGCAGAGGCTCGTCCGCAGGTGATTCTATCTCATCAAGATGATAATGAGATTAACCATCACACCCGATCCCTCTGCTTCTAAAAATCACCTTCAACTATGGTGCTGGGGTACTCATGCTAGGATGTCATCCTTGACAGACGGAGCACGGGTTTTTAAGCGATAAGGGGGCAGAGACAACCCCCTCAGCAAAGGGAGGTGCTCCCATCTGTGAGGTAGTTACTGTAGCCATTGCTGTCAGATCCCAATGACAGGTCAGAGGAGACACACACACACACACACACACACACACACACAACACACACACACACAAAGACAGGAAGCCAGTGCATGCGGGGAAATCTTCAGAAGATCTAGAGGTGGTTCAGTAGATAGGAGCACTGGTTGCCCTTCCAGAGGATTCTGGTTCAATTCCCAGCACCCACATGCTGATTCACTACCATCTGTAACTCCAGTTACAGGGGATCTGATGCCTTTTTTTTTTTTTTTTTTTTGGATTCCAAGGGTACCAAACATGTGTGTAGCACACAGATGTATATATAGACAAAACATTCAGAAAGCTGGTGTTACACACTATTGTCCCAGCTGAAGACATCTACATGAGTTCAGCTGTGCCTCCTAGCAAAGGATTTGCATTCCCTCATGTTAGGAAGTGACAGAGAGGATCATGGGATTCTCAGTTCAGTATTCAGACATTCCTCCCATCCAGTTGTGTGTAATTCTGCCCTCATCGTACACACCTCAGGGTCTCGGGGAGGGCCTGAAGTATCCAGGCAGGGAAGAGCTAGGGGAAGGGCTCCATCTGCACAGCTGCAGGGGCGTGATCACCCGCTCTGGGTACCTTCTAGCCAGGCTGCCTTAGAGTCACTCACATTCCTACTCATCACCCTCAGCCACTGCTCTGAAAGTTAAGCCCCAGGAAGAGGAAGGCCAATACTTTCTGTGTCACACACCCCCCCAAAAAGAATCTCCCACCCCTAGAAAAGAATCTGGCAACAGATAGGGAGGGAGGGAGTGCATTGACAGGCGTAGCTGCACCCTTTTTTAGCAGAGATAAGATGAGGTTTTGCTTCATTTAAAGAGATAAACTGGGGTGTCTGCCCAAGATGATGTCCTCGCTGTGTGCGATCTATCTATCGGCAGGAGCAAGAAGGTGTTTTGGGTAAACACTGCTAAACGTAGTAGCCATGCCCCACAGAGCACATTAGTGAATCAGGCACTGCAAATGAACAACAGCACAAATGGCTGGCATGTCTCCGGCAAGCTGCCCTCCAAGGCCCCAGCTGTGTTTTCTTAGGAAACACAGGCACCTTTGTCAACAGAATTCCAAGCACCCATTCACCAACACAGGTCAAGGTGGGATGGTAGAAAAGTGAACGCCATGCTCTGGTTCCTTAGTAGAGGACATGTGGACTCTTCTCCAGGAGCCGATCAGTCAGGCTTGTGTTCTGAGACAGGGTGACAGCCCAGGCTGGCCCTGAGCTTGCTATATAGCCAAGGATAAACTTTGATTTGTGTATTGTCTGTATGTTTCATGCATGCATGTCACAAAATGCCCATGGAGGTCGGAGCACAGCTTTGGGGAGTAGGTGGGTTCTGGGACTTAAACTCAGGTCAGCAAGTGCCGCTACCCACCGTCAGTCTTTCACCTTGAACGTCTGTCCGTCTTGACAGGGTTATAGGCATGCACCACCCACCATGCCTGGATTTTGTAATTCTGGGGATCAAATCCAGAAGTGCCAAGCAAGCATTCTACCAAGTGAGCTAACACCCTCAGCTTGCGCTTTATTTTTTGAGACAGTACTGAGCTATGTGTAGTCCAGGTTGCCCTCAGATTTGCAGTGATCCTTCTGCCTCGGTTTCCCTGAATTTGGGGATGACTGGACTGTCCCACACCCTGCTTGGACGGTTAGTTTTGATAAACAAATCCTAGGCTAAATATAGGCTATTTATTCTAAATATTCTTAGGTTAAAGTGGTCTTCAGAAAAATTGTTGAGCTTCTTGAGAAGTTTGTCTCAGGAGCTCCTCGGCCTGACTGTTAGGATGTTTACCCAGAGAAGACTTGAAGACCAGCTGAGCTGGAATCCATGCTGTACCAGGGAAACTGAAACCTCTGAAGATGACTGTGATTATTAGGTTTTGTTTGCTTGTGTTTTTGTTTGTTTTTTTAAAGACACGGTTTCTCTGTGTAGCCCTGGAACTCACTCTGTAGACCAGGCTGGCCTCGAACTTAGAGATCCACCTGCCTCTGCCTCCCAAGTGCTGGGATTAAAGGCGTGCGCCACCACTGATAATTAGGTTCCTTTGTCGATTTGACAGTCTAGAGTCAAATGAGGAGGGACTCTCAGTGAGGAATTGATCAGGTTAGTCTGTGGGCATGTCTGTAGATTATTTCAGTTGTGTTAATTGAGGCAGGGAGATTTGCCCACTATGGGTGGAACCATTCCCCAGGTAGGGGACCCTGAACTGTGTTAATAGGGGAGGAGGTCAGCTGAGTACAGGCATGTGTGCATGGATTCACTGCTCTCTGCTCTTGACTGCGCATATAATGTGACCAGTGTTTTCAAGTTTCTGTAACTCCTCCTGCTGTAACGCCCTGTGATCTGGAACTGCGAACGGAAATAAATCCTTTTTCCCTTAGGTTGCTTTTGTCGGGGTAGTTAATTATTGCAACAGAAAAGAGTAACAGGTTGACTGCTAACCCTGCTCACAAATCCCCTAGGTGACTTCCGTGTGGGGCTAGTGTGAGAAACAGGTCTGCCAAGCGGACCGAGCCAGAGATGTCTTAGAGACCACTGGGCATGCTCGATGCCCCAGGAATGAGTAAGCATTGGTAGCTGTCTGTGTTGCAGGCCTGGACAAGAGGCCTCAGGATGGCAGGAATGGTCTCAGGTTGACTGCTGTAGTTCTGGGGTCTGGATGGGGCGGGGCCTCAGCAGCAGAGCGCAGCTCAAAGCTTTATATTGCTGGGGTCAAAGCAGGGTTTTTCTAGGGGGTTGTGGTGATTCTTGCCTGTGATACCAGCACTTACGGAGGCTGAGGCAGGAGGATCTTTGCCACAAATTCAGCGTGGTTCCAGGGACAGATCTGGCTGGGAGCAAGGGAATGAAGAAAAGACAGACAGACAGATGGACACCAAGAAATAGCTGGGAGTTAGGTGAACTGGGCTCAGCAGCCCAGAAGCTCTGTGTTCGTTATATGAACAGAGAGGAGGGGTCTTTGCACACAGTGAACAAGGAGGCAGGGTCATTACACACAGATAGCAAGGAAGTAGGGTTACTATATATAGTTGGACAAGGATTTAGGTTTAGCTAATCCCAGTAGTTAGTTATTGTTTTGTACTCTTTGGCTCTTTGGGGGCCTATCACCCAGCTCCCAAACAAACACATGGGGGCTTATTCTTCCTTATGAATGCCTGGCCTTAGCTTGGCTGTTTATAACTAGCTCTTCTTAAATTATCCCATCTACCTTTTGCCTTTTTTTCTTTTTTTTTAAATATTTTATTTTTATTCATTTTATATTTCAGGGGCTTTTATCTTTGTCTATTCCTAAATACCTTTCTTTCCTTCTTACTTACTGTGTATCTAGCTGTGTGGCTGAGTGGCTGGACCCTGATTACTTCGTTCCTTCTTTTCTTGCTCCTCAATCTCTCTTCCTGGATTCCTTCTCCTGTTCATTCTCTCTGCCAGCCAGCCCTGCCTGTCCTCTCTCCTGCCTCACTGTTGGCTGTTCAGCTCTTTATTAGACCAATCAGGTGTTTTCGACAGGCAAGGTAACACAGCTTCACAGAGTTAAACAAATGCAACCAAAAAGAATGAAACACATCTTTGCATCATTAAACAAATGTTCCTCGGCGAAAACCAATGTAACACACCTTTAAATAATAGTCTACACCATAAACACAATAGGAACAATCCCCGTACGGCAGCGAGCAGTCTTGGACTGTCAGCATCAGTAGACAGCTATGGGGACATTTCTGCACGCACTATCCACACATGGACAGGAAGGGAAGGTTTTGCCATTTTCCCAGGGATGTAAGACCGGGGCCCTTGACATAGTCAACTCATATGGATAGCATACATTCCACTCAGGACTTACCCAGAGTTTCCTTTGCTTCCCAGATCATGAATTTGAGGTCAGCCTGGGCTACAGAGTGAGATTCTGTCTTGAAACAAAAGTTTATGGGTCTGTAACCCCAGCAACAGAGAAAGCTGAGGCAGGGTCTAAAGGCCAAGACCAATTTGGTAACTTAGTCCATCTCAGATAATAAGTTGAAAAAAATTGGGGGTGGGAGGCGAGGATAGTTAACTCAGTGGTAGTATTAGTCTAGCATGCACCAGGTACCGTGTTCAAATCCCAATACCACTGGGGGGGAATCCAGTTTTGCAGGTTGTGGTGGCACATGACTTTAATCCCAGCACTCAGGAGGCAGAGGCAGAGAGAACTCCATGAGGCCCTCCTGGTCTAGACAGCAAGTTCTAGGCCAAATATGGTTACATAGTGAGACCCTGTCAAAAAAAATTAAATTTCATTTACATTTTTAATAGATATTGCTGAAACTGATGAATGGAGACTTAAAGGGCATGAGTCTCTTCTGAGGTTGTAAAAATGTTTTAAAAGAACACTGTGCTGGCTACATTTCCGTCAACGTGACAAACACTGGAGTCATTGATGAGGGCGGAGCCTCAGCTGAGAAGATGTCTCCATAAGATCAGGCTGCATGCTGGGTGGTGGCGGCACACATCTCTTTGAGTCTGAAGCCAGCTTGGTCTGTGGAGTGAGTTCCAGGACAGCCAGGGCTTCACTGAGAAACCCTGTCTTGAAACCTCCCACTCCCAAACAAAACAACAACAGCAACAAATCAAGCTGTAGACCAGCCTGTAGGGTATCTTCTTAATTGGTAATTGTTGGGGGAGGGCTCAGCCTATGGTAGACAGGTGGTCCTGGGTTCTGTAAGAAATCGGGCTGAGCAAGCCAGTGAGCAGCCCCCTCCATGGCCTCTGCATCAGCGCCTGCCTCCAGGTTCCTGCCCTGTTTGAGTTCCTGTCCTGACTTCCTTTGATGATTAACTATGATCGAGAAGTATAAGCTGAATAAACCCTTTGGTCATGGTGTTTTATCACAGCAATAGTAACCCTAACAAAGAGAGGTACTAAAAATTACTGGATTGTATATGCGAACTGTATCTTTTGTTTTGTTGTGTTTTTGAGACAGGGTTTCTCTGTGGCTTTTTGGAGGCTGTCCTGGAACTCACTCTTGTAGACCAGGCTGGTCTCAAACTCACAGAGATCCACCTGCCTGTGCCTCCTGAGTGCTGGGATTAAAGGCCTGTGCACCACTGCCGCCCATCATGAACTGTATCTTAATAAAGCTGTTTAAAATTACTGACAAGTGTTGGCAGAACATTCAAGCTACAAGAGAAACCAAATATACAAAGAATATATATTTTACACAATATTTAATGTAAGTGCTATATTATGGTTGTATAATTTGCACATATGTATCATTTGTAATATAAAATATAAATGGTGTGTAACAAGTCAAGAGCAAGTTGACTTTGAAACAGAAGGAATGAGCTAAGGAGGTGGCTGGGGGCACAGTTCTTGCTGGCAGGAGTGAGGAGACCTGAAAGGCTTTGTATCGCTAGAGTAAGAAGCCTCTGAGGGCAGCAGGCACTGGTGCACACACATGCATGCATACAAATGCCCATACACATAAAATGCAATAAGAAAGTAATTTATAAAAACAAGAAAGAAAAGAGAAGAAAAATAGGCTCCACGGTACAGGTTCAAGAGGTGGTGTTTATTAAACCAAGCCTTCAAATTATACACTCACCCACAGTCCATAGAAGTACATATACAGTACATGTGGAATAAGAGGCTAGCCAAGCAGAACCGGCAGAGAAACAATTGTTACGACACTGCTCCGTCACCACTGTGGCCTCCCGAGGCCAGCTGTTAAAACACCAGAAGGCTGGACTCCCAGACAGAGATTTGTCCGGAACTGCGGTGGGGAAGAGAGTAGCAAGGCAATAATTTAGTTTTACATTCACAGATTTAGATTCTAATCTAGGCGTCTCTGTTCCTATTGCCACAGCTCGTAAGAAGCATCAATCAGCAGGTGGTTCCAAAAATACGTAACTCATAGAGCGATGCTTCTGGCTATCAGAGCACAGACTTCCCATCATGTTGGATTCTAAGCACATCTCCTGACGTCAGGTCAGTACGGGGCATTGGTGAGGGAAAGGGAGGAGGAAGGAAGTACAAGGCCTAGGGAGAACGTGAATGTCAGTGAGGATGTCAATGAGGATGCGAGACACAGGCCGCTAACGGTTCCTCATTATCCTACTCTGTAGACACCACAGTAGCTTGCAGCCCTTTGGATCTCTTAAAAAGTAACTCTTCGTTACCTATGTACAAATTTTTAAAAAGATTCATTGGGAGACAAGAGAGGAATTGATTGACAACGTCATTATGAAAACTGAAAACTTCAGCTGTGCGCTTCTGTAGACTTAGGTATGGGCCTCCACAATGCTCCAAAAGTCTTGCAGGAGAGTTTAAAAATTCCCATAAAAACTTATTTTTACAATTATTTCAGTGGGGTGGGGTGGGGGACACCAAGCCCAGGATGAGGGAGAGGAAGTGGAAAATCCCCGGAAGCTAGAAATACTTGACTGGATGACAATCACACGTTCACCCCCATGGGCTGTGGGTTTTAAATACAGACACACTCATTCACAGTCTAACGCTAGACTCAGAGCACTCACTCCATATAGTGTGCGTTTCAGCGAGGCTGACATCACCTTATCTGTACTCCGACCTTGTCACCCGAAAGCTCTCTCGAAACTGCAATTCCAGCTACTCAGGAGACAGAGGCAAGAAGTTGACAAGTTCGAGGCCAGCCCAGGTTACATAGAACAAACTCTCACAGGTAGTTAGCTCTCCTCCTAATTTCCTGCAGGAGTGAGGGTCACCCCAGTCCTTAGCAGGCTTAGTCTTCTCTAGACCTTTGGGCCGGTAGTCTGTTCTAAGTGTTCGGGACTTGTTAGCTTAGTAGGGTCTATGCAGGTGCTAGCACCCAGGCTACACCTAGGAGAGTGTGCATAGGCGACCTTTTCTAAACTCACTTGGCCATTCCAGGGGCCACCCGGAATAGCCAGACACGTGCCTCCTATAGAGCACTGTTCATTGAAGGCCATGCTAGAACAGATTCTCCAGTGTGGTGGCTCTCAAATTGTAGTGGGCATCAGAAACATGAGGGAGGCGTGTTGAAACACGGGCCATTCTTGAGTCCTGGGAACTCTTTCTTAAGAGTGCAGTGACCCTGCTGGGTTGGGGACATCACTTGAGTGGTGACCTTCCTCAAGACTCTTTGCTCCACAAATCCTCATGGCAGGAAGCCTTTCTGTGGCCTC
This sequence comes from Cricetiscus sungorus, assembly GCA_030556225.1. Lineage (NCBI taxonomy): Eukaryota > Metazoa > Chordata > Mammalia > Rodentia > Cricetidae > Cricetiscus > Cricetiscus sungorus. The sequence continues at coordinate 31,991,488 of JANBXA010000642.1, forward strand.
AGGGAAGGCTGCAGGTAACATTCCTAGAGGCCAAAGAGGCCAGTGACAGAGGCATAGAGGAATGTGTACTAGGCTCCTGTCCATGTCCCTGGGTGACCAGGGACAGCTATGGCTTCTTAGGTGAGGAGTGACAGTGGCCTCTTTCAGGGTTCCATAAGCCCGAAGAGACACAGGTACAAACCCCACCCAACAAAGACATTTTCCCCAGAAGGTTATGTCAGCCACTGCAGGGATGTCCCCTTCCTCTGCCACTGCTGAGTGTGTGTAAAACCCATCCTGGCAGCTAGTGAAGAGGAAAGAGGCAAGACATGTGGCACCTTTATCATGAAGAAACGTGTCAGTGCACATCTAATTAAAACACCCGATTGTTAATCGCCCAAGCCACATTCCAAAGAGTTTGCTGGATAACTGTATCAGAGGGAAAAAAAAAAACCAAACAATTTCTCCCTCCACTCACATATAAATGAGTCACACCCATAAAATTCATAAAATTTAGCTGAGTTAGTTCCAATCTCACAAGCTGCCCTGATGGGGAGATTTCCAATGTGATCATTAAAATAGACACCTGATTTTGGGTTCAGAGACACACCCACAGAAGGAGAAAGGAGCACACACACACACACACTTGAGAGCACTCAAACACAGCACACACACGCACGCACGCACGCTCTCTCTCTCTCTCACACACACACTCGCACACACACACACACACACACACACACACACACACACACACACTCTACATCTCGACGGTGAAGTGCCTCTCCCAGCATAGGATCAAAGCTGTGTGTTCAGGGTCAGGGTACAGCTCAGCAGGGATCTCACTGCCAAGCCTTGGTTTTCTGGGTGACCCCACAGTAGGCAAGGCAGTTCCCTGTTGGCTGTCCAGTTGCCTTCAGATGTGCTCTGGGTGGCTCTGCAGGCAGGACAGCATCTCTGTGACAGGCCTGCCTTCATAGCAGATCTGATACACTGCTGTGAAGAGTGGAAACCTGGAGGGGAGGGAGGGGAAGGAGGGGAGGACTTGTTAGATTGCGCACCTTGCCTCTTTGGAGTGGGTTCGGTGTGTGTGTGTGTGTGTGTGTGTGTGTGTGTGTGCATTATATGAGTGCATGGACACATGCTCATGATATAACAGACCTCCCCCCCCCCCACAGGCAGCATTACCTGGCAACAGGAGAACAAAGACCTAATCCATCAAGGCCCACGGTTCTGGGAAAGCCCCTAGATGTGCTAAGCTTGCTTTTTGTCTCCTGTAGTTGTGATTCTGGCTAACTGAGGTGTGTCAACCCAGGACATGGTTTGAGAAAGGCTCAGGGTCTCCCTGGGATCCTCAACACCCAACGCAGTCACCAGCTGGCTAATAAAGACTCCTATTGGCCTAAACCCGTGTCTGAGCAGTCTCTGGTGGACACCACACAACATGTACCTGCAGGCAGGTACTTACGTGTGTGTGTGTGTGTGTGTGTGTGTGCGCGTGCGTGCGCGCGTGCGTATGTGCACAAATGCACAGAGGTCAGAAAATAACTTTGGTGGTTGGCTTCAGAAACTTTGGTTTATTTGTTTATTTAAGACAGGGTCTCATTATGCAGCCCTGGCTCGCCTGAAACTCACTATGTAGAGCAGGCTGACTTGAAAATCAGAGATCTTCTTGCCTCTGCCTTCCTGAATGCTGGCTGGTTTTAAAGGTGTGAGCCATCATGCCTGGTCCGTGTTTTGTGTGAAATATGATCCTGTGTCATTTCCTGAGTGAAAGGCTACTAGAGTAGCCTTGGCTGGCAGTCATTGTAACCATCTGCCTCCCTCCAAGCTCTGGCAGCTAAGTCTCCCCTCTCCAGAATTAGGGGTGGTTAATGGTACACGCCACTGCGGTCTGGTACCTGAGTGTGCCCTTCCATGCTTTGAGTGACTGATCCCTACTCTTTAGCACTTTTGGAAGGCACTGGAACCTTGGGAACATAAGACCTGGGGGAGGAAGTGAGGTCACTGGGGAGCAGGTTCCTTGAATGGGAACCTTCCTGACTCTGCCTCCTGACCACTCCAAAAATTTCTCCTTAGCCATGTGCACCTGCAGGGATGCAAGGATGAACTGCACTGCAGGGATGCGGGGATGTCTTGCACTGCAGGGATGCGGGGATGAACTGCACTGCAGGGATGCAGGGATGCAGGGATTACTGCATTGCAGGGATGCAGGGATCATGCAATGCACTGCAGGGATGCGGGGATGTCCTGCACTGCAGGGATGCGGGGATGTCCTGCACTGCAGGGATGCGGGGATGTCCTGCACTGCAGGGATGCGGGGATGTCCTGCACTGCAGGGATGCGGGGATGAACTGCACTGCACTGCAGGGATGCGGGGATGCAGGGATTACTGCACTGCAGGGATGGAGGGATGATGTCCTGCACTGCAGGGATGTAGGGATTACTGTACTGCAGGGATGCAGGGATTACTGCACTGCAGGGATGCAGGGATTACTGCACTGCAGGGATGCAGGGATTACTGCACTGCAGGGATGGAGGGATGATGCACTGCACTGCAGGGATGGAGGGATGATGCACTGCACTGCAGGGATGGAGGGATGATGCACTGCACTGCAGGGATGGAGGGATGATGCACTGCACTGCAGGGATGCAGGGATGACTGCACTGCACTGCAGGGATGGAGGGATGATGCACTGCACTGCAGGGATGCAGGGATGACTGCACTGCAGGGATGCAGAGATGCAGGGATGACTGCACTGCAGGGATGCAGGGATGCAGGGATGACTGCACATGCAGGGATGCAGGGATGACTGCACTGCAGGGATTCAGGGATTACTGCACTGCAGGGATGCAGTGCATCATCATAAGCCCAAAGCAATGGGGCCAGGGGACCGTGGGCTGAGACCTTTGAAACTACAAGCCGGTGACTTTCCTCTCCTCTTAGGCTAGCCTCAAACACTGGCAGTAGACTCCTGATCCTCCCGCCTTCATCTGCTGAGTGCCAAGGCTAGAGGCATCACTGCTATGCCCAGCTCATTCTTTGCCTTTAAAATTCATGGTCTTACTTTGTAGTTAAGGCTGACTTTGAAGTCTCTCTGTAGCTTAAGCTAGCCTCAAACTTGTGGCAGTGTTCCTGCCTCAGCCTCCCCAATGCTGGAGTTTCAGGCATGAACTCGTCCTTATATCCCTTCATAAAACCAAAACACCCAGGTGTGGTGACACATCTGACGTAAAACATTGAGACTTTGTTTCTTTGTTTGTTTGTTGATATTTTTGTTGTTACTCAACTGCAGGGCTTTCATGTGTGAACCTTACAGATGACAATGTCATGTCACAATGCAGAAATGTTGGGCACACTTGACTAAAATTTCATATTCAAACCATGCCTTATCTATAGGATTAAGCTCTTCTCAATGAAGCTGAAATGGGTTTTGTGTGTGTATGTAGCTATTTCCCACCACAGATGTCCACCTCACGTAAAAGTCAGGTCCTAAGTACTGTCCGAGCGGCTCCCTCACCCAACCTCTTTGGCCGTCCGAGAAACTAGCACAGACATCAGGAACTCACTTGTCGAGCAGCCCCTTCTGCTTGAGGATGCGGTATACCTCAGCGGAGGTCTGCGGTCCCTGGAGCTTCTGCCCATTCAGCATCCCCTTCTCCAGCTCTTCAATGGTCTGAGGGGCAAAGGATAAAGAGACGGTCCACTTGAGCATTGGGTCTTTCCAGAGATGTGGGGAGGAGAGCTGAGATGCCCTGCTTCTAGTCAAGGAAAGGATAAGGACATTCCGTAAGGAAAGATGAAACCATGACATCTGCAGGTAAATGGGACTGGAAAATGTCACATGAAGTGAACTCACCCGGGCTCAGAAAGGCATCTTCTGCATCTTCTCTCATAGGAGGATCTTGCCTTCTAACTGTGCTGGTGTGTGTGTGTGTGTGTGTGTGTGTGTGTGTGTGTGTGTGTGTGTGTGTACTTGTGTGTCCATGCCCCCGTGTGTGCACTTGTGTGTCCATGCCCCCGTGTGTGCATGCATGTAGAGGCCAGAGGCTCTCAGGCCCTGTCCGCCTTCCTCCCTGAAGCTCACCACCTTGGCTGGGCCTGCTGACCTACAAGCCTCTGCTCCCACCCTCAGCACTGACATGACAGGTTCACATGGCTATGCCAGCTTTTTATATGGGTACGGGTGAGTCAGGGTGAGGTCCTCATGTTTGTGTGGCTGAGCCACATCCCCAGTCTCCTAGCTTCTAGTTTTTATGTCTGTACATTGATGTTGGGGTGGGTGTAGGCGAGGCCAGGAGACTAGAAAGAAGCCCCAAGAAGTGGGAGAGAGACTTTGTGGGATCGGCAGGGTGACAGAGCACGTGTGATATGAAAAAGAAGGGGAGAATTCTGGCAGTAGAAGGAGTCGGGAGAGGGAAGCTGGGAGGCAGGGGGTTGGGGGGGCAACCTAAATTAAGTATTATGAAAATGCCACCACAAAACTTGTTACTTTATATGCTAACTTAAAAAAAATTAAAGGAAAGAAGAGATAAGGGCATTTAAGGTTCAGAGCAGGCAGGTGAGCAGAGCCAGGGCAGACAAACAGTGCCATTGTGGGAAGGCTCTGTGGGACAGGCCTCACTTCACCCAGTCTGGGCGGGGAGGGCTCAGTTGAAGAGGGCCTCAGTATCAGGTAGAGCGGGTTGGGTTTCAGGGTACCTTCCCCGTCCTGGCGAAGGCCTCTGCCACCTTCCTGTTCCTCCCTCCATAGCAAGTGGTGATGAGGTCAGCTACCCCGCAGCTCTCCAGGAAGGTGGCCGTGGACACCTGGCCCTTACAAAAGATCTTGGCGAAAGCGATCATCTCCATGAGTCCCAGGCGGATGACGGCCGCCTTGGTGTTGTCCCCACAGCGGAGGCCATCGCAGAAGCCGGCTCCCACAGCAACAATGTTCTGCAGAGACCACAGAGGAGGGAATGACACCAGAGCGCACACGGCCCTCAAGGGCCAGGTGTGGACCAGTGTGCGCGGTGGGGGTCGGCATCAGCGGGAGAGCTAGCTCCGTTGACAGCAGTCCCTGGGCACACGCTCTCTAGACAAACTAGTTCGCTTTTTAAGTTGTTGTTTTTTTAATCAAAACAGTGCTAGGCTGTGGCTTGGTACTTCATGTTTTAGTTCCAGAATTTGGGAGGCAGAGGCAGGTGGATTCCTGCGATTTTGAGGCCAGCTTGATCTAGACACTGTGTTCCAGTCTAGTCAGAGCTACAAACCCTGTATCAAATAAGAACCAACACCACCATCATCACCATCATCACCACCACCACCACCACCACCACCACCATCATCACCATCATCACCACCACCACCATCATCACCATCATCACCACCACCACCACCACCACCACCATCATCACCATCATCACCATCATCACCACCACCACCACCATCACCATCATCACCATCACCACCACCACCACCATCATCACCATCATCACCACCACCACCATCACCACCATCATCACCATCATCACTGCCACCTCTACTACCCCCACCCTCTCTTTACCCCCCACCCCCTCACCACCACACCACCATCAACATCATCACCGCCACCTCTACTACCCCCACCCTCTCTCTACCCCTCATCCCCTCACCACCACACCACCACCACCACTGTACTCTCTTTGCAAACAAATGCAAGGATCTGAGTTTGATCCTCAGAATCCATGTTTTTCAGAATCCATGCTTTTTTTTTTTTTTTTTTTTTTTTACAAAAAGCTCCCAAGCTGAAATCTGCCCCAATGCAAACTGCCAGGAAAATGGGCAAACTGAGGACTTACTACATAGCAGCTAATGTGTGAGTCTCTGTGTGATGGGAGATGTTATTCTGTAAATATGTTTCTCATACTGGTTAATTAATAAAGCCCTGTTGGCCAATAGGAAACTAGATAGGCGGGGCTAGGAAACTAGGAGGAAGGAAGAAGTAGTTGGGAGGAGTCAGTATGTAGACCGGAGAGGAAGGAAGATGTTGGCTGCGGCTCTCTGATAAGATGACCACGTGGAAATACTTAGATAAGTAGAAATGGGTTAATAATTAAGGCAGAGTTAGTCCATTAACAATGACAGTCACTGGCCCACAGGACTGTATCAAATACAGAGTCTCAGAGTGTTATTTGGGGCCGGCACACCAGGCCGGCGGCGGGCGGGCTGGCGGGAAGCATACAAGCGACACCTGTGAGCATCTGGTTCTTGTCCGTTGGTGACTGCATGTGGGCAGTTCTCTTGGGTATGGGCTAGGACAGTGGTTCTCACCCTTCCTGAGGCTGCCGCCCCTTAATACAGTCCCTCATGTTAGGGTGACCAACCATAGAATTTTCATTGCTACTTCATAACTGAAATGCTGCTACGTTTATGAATTGTTACGTAGATGATCTGTTTTCCGATGGTCTTAGGTGACCCCGTGAAAGGGTTGTTCGACCCTTACGGGGATCTTGACTGGACTAGGAGATGGCTTGCAACTGTAGTTCCAGCCATTTGTTTCGTGTAAGTGAATAGTCACGGGGCAGGCAGGCACCCTTTGCATCGTATTTCGTCTGCTCTATGATGGATAAGCACATCAGATATGGGACCGTCTCCCATAGGTGATAATCTGGTATAGAGGACATCAACCTAAAGCCTGCGTTTGTCGGTCACTGTGGGCACCTGTCCACGCCACCCACCGATGGGCCCTGTGAAGAGGGAGATGCGGGCCGGGGACCGAATCTATGTAGCCCTTGCAGAAAATGCTTGCCAATCATAACAGGAGAAAGAACACGTGTGTGCAGACGACAGTCCCTTCTCTCTGGGGGTCCGACAGCCCATCTGACTCTTCTGGCTTTTGATGCACTTGATCTCAAAGGGTACCATCTGAACTATCTTACCAGACAGGGGCTCTGCTTGCAGGTTAGGCTCTGGGTCAGGGGACTTGGTTAAAGAGTCTAGGAAAGCCAAGGTTAGACCCATGCTCAGGGCACTAAGCTGGGCCACCCTGCTATGTTTGTTTTTTTTTATCAGTTTCATCCAGTACGGTCGCTTGTGGCCACTAAGCCTTTGCAAAGTACAACGCGGAAGCAGGCCGATGGTCTCCTTGAAGTATCAATGAGCTACGGCTTAGAGTAGAATCCAAGCCAAATGATTGGCTTTTGAACCTCCCTGCTGTCTCTTGGACTGCGTGCCCATTCTAGATTCTACATGCTAAACCAATCCTAGGAATTATCTGTGGCTGCATGGGGAGAGCAGGATCCTTCATGCTGCAAGGGTTCCTGTCGATGGCGGTGGGGCCACACCAAGGCTCTGAGGTATGGTCTTAGACTCCTACCCCCTGACTGAGGAGGAGGGAGCAGAACTCATCACTGAGGCCCAACCCCCAGGCATGACATGTGCTCTGCATATCACTGATTCCAATGCCTAGGACGCTTGTCCTCTTTCTTCCCAGACTGGAAAGACTTCCTCACACCCTTGCAATTCTGTGTCATAGGAACATGCCTCCATGGCTTCTCTGAGGCAGAGGGAGCGGGAGGAATAAAACAAAGCCACCGACGGCTTGACTACTTCCCAGCAAGGGAAAGGCCCTGTTGCAAACACTAAGAATAGAATAAATTGGCGGACCCTTCGTCGTGCATAGGGAAGGGTGAGGAAACCAGATACCCTGCAGCAGGCCAGGAGGCACAGCACGCCCTCAGGCCCAGTGAGCACAAGACACAGCGAGGCCTCCCCAGAGTCCAGGCAAGAGCTTTCTCACAGGAAGAGCTGGCCCACTGAACCACAAAGATTTGGCCAGAGTTCTCTGTCGACTGGCTAAGCAGGGTAGCATGAACAAGTCTCCAGCCCCGTCCAGCTCTTCCGGTTGCTGCACTCAAGAGAAAAGACAGACAAGGAAGAGGCCAGAGGGAGCAGTGTTGTGATGGCTCCCAGCAGGACCCTGGGGTCTGAACTGTCTCAAAGCATCCAGGAGTCACTGACTTCCCCCACCAGGGGTCTTGGACAGGCCAGTTCTCTTCTAATAGGACACTGGACCCCCCCCCCCCACAGCTAAAACACACTCACGGAGCCAGCTAAAGCATGCTTAACAGCATTTGAGCAGATGTCCCTTGAGAAAGCTCAGTTCTGAAAGTTATCGTTACCCTCCCACCCCCTGTGTTCATGCAAATCTGCCCTCAGCTAGCTGAAGCTAGAAATACTTTTATGGTTTTTTGGAAGAAGGGTGTGTCACACCCTTCCCCAGGCCCGGGGTAAAGCAGCACTCAGAAGCAGCCCTCCACTTAGAGGGCACAAGTAAGCCACATGGCATTCTAGAAGCAAATATTTTTTAATTCAAAATTTTGTTAGTGTGTGTGTGTGTGTGTGTGTGTGTATTGTGTGCATATAGACATGCACGTGTCACGGTGTACTTGTGGAGGTCAGAGGTCAGCGTTGTGGAATCTGTTCCCTCCATCCACCTTAATGTGGGTTCCAGAGAGTTCTGTCTTGAGGCTTGTACAGCCTTTACCCACTGAGCCATCTCACTGGCCTGATCTTTTTGATAATGGAGACATGACTCAGGTTCAGACCACGTGTGTGGGTCCAAACTAAGCAGTTCCAGCTAGAACAAAAATCATTCCACACACCCATTAACACCGGAGTCAAGTAAGCAGAAAAACAAACAAGACATTTGGATGAAAGAAAATTAAAAGGCTGGCCAAAATATAATTGGGTTTGTGTAACAGAGCATGTGTGCCAGCCAAGCAGGTATGACAGACGGGGGACACACGCAAACTGACAGCAGACTGTGGTGGTTAACATCAGTCATCACCGGGAGGGAGGAACACCTCCAGGCACGCGGCAAGAGATCACAGGGCCGGGGTCAGCTGAGGTGGGAAGACCCCTCCCAACGGGGAGGTACTGTCCTCTGGGATGAGGTCCCCCTCTGAATAAAAGGGGGAAAAGCGATCGCCAGCATCCTCTCGGCTTCCTGACTGCAATTACAGTGTGACCTGCCAGGGCCCCTGTTCCTGTCACTTTGTCTTCCCATCTGCAGCCAGTCTCTCCTGCCAGGATGACTTAATCCCCAGGGATGGTTAGTCTGCCTAGAGGTACCTGCAAAGAAGCTAGCCGGGCCAGGCTGCTAGCCCTGGGTACCAGAGGCACCATCTGCGATCAGAAGCTAATGTCACAGTCAGAGGACGAGCCCGGCACCACCCCCGCTCTTTGCTGCCTGAGTGTGTGCAGTGTGATAGGCAGCTTCCTGCTCCTGGCGCCATGACTTTCCTGCCACGATGGAGTCTGTGCTCCTGGAACACTAAGCCAACACGGGCCCTTTCTTCCTCAAGTTGCTTTTGTCAGGGTATTTTTATCCTAGCAACAGGAAAAGCAATGGATACATGGTCTTTGCTGACTAAACCTGTAGAAATCAAACAGGCCAGTGTCTCTGACGTAATGTTTGCTGCTTTTAAAAATGAAGCCTGGAGGCTGGAGATGGTTCAGAGGTTAAGAATGCTGGCTGCTCTTAGAGAGGACCCAGGTTCAATTCCCAGCACCCATTAAGCCGCTTACAACCTCTGTAACTCCAGTCCTGGGGGATAAGATGTCCCTCTTCTGGCTTCTGCAGACACCAGGCATGCGTGTGGTACACAGACATACATGCAGGAAAAATACCCATGAACATAAAATAACTCAAGCAATAATCAGGGTGTGCTTGCAGTTTCAAATGTGCACAGGTGTGCATACCTACAAACTCGTATCACATACATGCACACAAGAATACATATAAAATAGCTTCTGACGTCTTCAAATACTAACATAATTTCTTGAGTGTCAGAGTAAAAAAAAAAAAAAGGTTCAACACATCTGCCAAGGGCCTCTGTCATTACTTTTCTTATTCTATCCTGTGTCCAGAGCCCAAGCTGTCCCATGGCGAGGTCACAGGCAAAGCAACGTGGGCTGGTATCTCCAGTGGCAAGTAGCAAGCTAACCCAACAGAACCATAGTAAAAATAGTTTCCTACTGCCTGAGTCTGGGCTCTGACCCTTCTGCCAAAGGGGAGGGGTAAACACAGGAGGGAACAGCACCCAGGCAGGGCTGTGACAGGTGGGGACAGGGATGGTGGTGGTGAGAAAGGTCCTTATCTCCTTATGTGTGCCATGGGTACCATGGCTGGCCTCAGCTAACAGTGAAAACTCCCACGTCTCGGGTTTTAAATCTCCAGTCCTGATGCAGGCTCAAAGGGGTAATGGACAGCCCCGTCCTGCAGGCGTGAATCCACTCACAGGTACCCCTCGGGGTGCAACCAACCCCCATTAGCAGAAGCTTTCTAGAACCATCCATCTAGAGTCTTCTCATCCAGCACCCTTTGTTCCAGGCAGGATTTCACATCATTTCCTCACTGGCCACTCAAAATATGCCGTCACTTAAAAACAGCTTTGTGCAGCTTCTGGCTAAAGCTGAGCAATTATGCATTCATGATACACCCCCCTCTCCCCGCTGCTGAGTGGTCATTAGTTTAATAGGGGACTATTAAACGTCATAAAAATCTCACCCAGTATAAAGCCGTCGAAGCCAGTGCCTTGATGGCTGTGGGAAGAGGCCCTGCCAGCACATAACTGGGACAGTGTCCCACACACGTAGAAATGCCTGGCAGACCAAGTCTTAGAAGTTTTTAAAATGTGCATTGTATTTTGCGACCATACAATGTTAATTCCAAAAAGCGCTTTTAGATTCTGAGTAGAAAAGAGGATGTAGGGTTTCCTGAGGGGGAGGGGCAGGTGCTTTTCTTCCCGCTTCCATGTTCACCTTGGCAAGTCTAGCTGGAAGCAGGCAGATGGATGCCGATTGCCGGGCACCCTTCCCAGCGGCTCCAACTCCAGAAGCAGCTATGGATTAAACTGCTCGGCATTTGGATGTTTACACTGGGAAGTCAAGGGGGAAGGGAAGCTGCCTTCCAACTCCCTATGTAGCCAAGGATGGCTTTGAACTTCTGATCCTCCTGCGTCCACCTGACCAGCGGGATTACAGGTGTGCACCATCATGACTGGTTTCTGTGGTGCTGGGGCTTCCTGCATGCTGGGCGAGCATCTTTCCACGAGAGCTACATCCCTACCAGCCTTGATCCTTTAAAAAATTACCGATATTAAAACTGTGATGGCACACAGCTTTAATCCCTAGAGGCAGAGAGGCAGGGAGATAGAGCTCTGCGAGGATAACCTTGTGTACATAACGAGTTCCGGGACAGCCAGGGCTCCACTGAGAGACCCTGCCTCAAAAACACAAACAAGGAAAGAAAATGCCACTTATTTATTTAGTGTGTGTTTATTGTGTGTGCATATTCGTGGAGGGCAGGGGACAGCTAAGAGTCCCTCCTCCCGCCACATGTGTCACAGGACTACCTGAGGTTGCCACACTTGGCAGAAGGTGGCTTTTCCCGGAGTCATCTCATTGGCCCAGCCTCTATTTTGCACCCCCAAAGAGGCAGGGCCAACCAGCTCTCACTGCTGGGGAGAAAGATCATGGAGACAGCTGTCGTCGCTCTGCCTCCTCAGCCTGTTCCCCACTCAGGACAGAGGGACGGGTGCAGGAACATTTCCCTGGACCTATTTTTCTTGCTTTGGTTTTAGGAGTTCTTTGTAGCCCTGGCTGTCCTGGAACTCACTCTGTAGACCAGGCTGGCCTCAAACCCAGAGATCCACCTGCCTTTGCCTCCCAAGTGCTGGGATTAAAGACCTATTCTCTTTAAAGATTTTTAAGATTGATTGATTTATTATGTATACAGTGGTCTGCCTACATGGATGCCTGCAGGCCAGAAGAGGGCACCAGATCTCATTATAGATGGCTACGAGCCACCCTGTGGTGGCTGGGAATTGAACTCAGGACCTCAGGCAGAGCAGTCAGTGCTCTTGACCTCTGAGCATCTCTCCAGCCCCTAAAGACCTATTCTTAACTAAGGTGATGGGAAACCATTGCTCTGGACAGGCACTTCGACCTGAGACCCCACAGACCAGACAGGATGGAATGGAGTCACTATCACCAAGTGTCACATCATCAGACGGACCCACCAGGAAGTCACCGGTCCCAGGGCTTTTCCTGGAAGCAGGACTCTATGCTGACAGAAAGTGCCGGGTGCGGACATGCTGTCAACACAGGGAAAGAGTGAGTCCCAGGGCAGTCTGGGCTACATAAAAAGTTGAAAGCCACTCTGGACATTTTAGTTAGCTATGTTAGGATGGAAAAATTTAGCCTAATTCTCCAATGACCCCAGAAAGCTGGGAGTCTTGAATCCCAAGCTGACGGTCACTTACTTTAATGTTTACAACAGCCTGTGAGTGAATGAACACAGGAAATGAGCCTTGTCGCCCCACCCAGAAGCCTGTGCGAAAAGCAGACTTCCTGGGCTAAGCGCCGGCTTGGATAGTTTAAATTAATTGGTCCGCACTGGATGCTACGAGGTGATTGGTTCACAATACGCGGGCTTTGTTGTAACCCTATAAAAGCTGTCTCAATTCTGTTCCGGGGGTCGCTCAGCCCTCTACCCTGCCTGGCAAATGGCTGATGGCCCCAGTATACTGGAATATAAAGGACCTTATGCGTTTGCATCAAGACCGATTCTCGTGAGTGATTTGGGGGTTGGCCTTTCCTGAGTGGGAGCGTGAGGGACCACACTCTCGCCGGTCTTACAGATACTGTTTTAAAATAAAACCTAAGAACAGCTGGGGGTGCATCTCAGTGGCAAAATCCCTGCCTGGATTTTGTGCAAGGCCCCGTGCTCAACAAAGAAAAAGAGGGGTAGGGGTGTGGCTCAGCTGGCAGAGTGTTTGCCAGGCCGGCATGAAGCCGGGGTTTGGTCATTACCACCACCTGAGGTAGATGTGGCGCACGAATCTGCAATCTCGGTGCTTAGAAGGTGGAGGCAGGAGGATCAGAAATTCAAGGCCGTCCTTGGCCACACAATGAATTGGAACGCTGACAGGGCTACTTGAACCCAATCTCAAAAAACAAACGGCCCAGGAAACCAGTGCATCAGCTTTGAACTAAATAACCTGCCCACGGTCGCTGGGTTTCTCCATTAAGCCGTTTCTGGTTTGTCGCTTTACGGATTCCGCAGACCTGCCCTGTTGACAGGACATAGTTCTCTCTGGCAGATGCAAGCTGCCTTCTGCACGCTTCCGGCTAGAGGCCGATGGACCAAGTAATTAAATTTGTTGTGATTTTTTTTTGTCTCCTGACAATCCTTGGTCACTGGCCAATAGAAACTGTTTCTTTTCACTCTAGCAACAAAGATAAACTATTCTTAAAAACAAAAAAGCAAAAGAACAAAACAAAACAAAAAACCCCTTGTCAGCAGGAAAGGGGATGAGTGGAGTGGAGTGAGAGTGAATGAGTTCCGCTCAAGATAACGTCTGGGCGAGGAAGGAGAACAGCAAGGCCCTGGAGAAGCCAAACACAAGTGCCTGCCTCGCAATCACCTCAGAGAACAAGACACCGGAGTCGGAGAGCGAGCCCAAGGTTTAGAGCACTGGCTGCTTTGGCAGAGGACCCAGGGTCCATTCCCAGCACCCACACGGCAGCCTGCAACCTTCTTCCTACACTGTAGCTCCAAGGCATCCAACGCCCTCTTCTGGCCTCCAAGGGCACTGCATGCATGTGGTACAGACAAATGGACAGGCGTGCGCATATACACGTAAGTAAAAATGAATATAACGGGGGCTGGAGAGACGGCTCAGTGGTTAAGAGCACGGGCTGTCTTTCCACAGGACCAGAGTTTGATTCCCAGCACCCATGTCCGGTGCCTCCCAACTGCCTGGAACTCTAGCTCCTGGGGATCCAATGCCTTCTTCTGGCTTCTGTGGGCATCAGCGTAACATGTGTTCATGCTCAGACTCACACACACACACACACACACACACACACACACACACACACACACACACACAGGAATAGACGCTTAAATAACAGTTTTTCAGAAAACAAACTACAATTTGGGGCTAAAGAGACGATGGTTCAGCGCTTCAGAGCAGCTGCTCTCGCACAGAGTTAGTTTCCAGCATCCCATGACAACTCACAACCATCTATAACGCCAGTTCTAGGAGACCCAGTGCCCTCTTCTGGCCTCTGTGGCACCAGGCATGCATGCGTGAGGTGCTCGTATATACAAGCAAGCAAACATGCACACAAATAAAAGCAATCTAAAAACAATTTTTAAAAAATCACGGTTCACTGATATTTATAAGTAAAAGTAACAAGACAGAGCCTGCCATCTAGGAAAGGGGAAAATCAGGAAGCTAAGACGAGGCATGCTGTTTTCCACAGCAGCCTATGACAAGAGCAGGGTCACGGCTGGGGAGATGGCTCAGTAGCTAAAGCATTTGCCACGCAAACCTGACAGTCTGACTCGGCAGCTGGACACAGCAGGACACATCTGTAACCCCAGCCTGGAAGGAGAACCCCAGAAGGCTGTGGTCCCCTGCTGTACCCAAAGGTGAATGGCAGGCAGAATCTTGTCTCAAATTAGGTGGAGTTAAGGATGTGCCCTGGAGATGTCCCAACTTCTGCATGCACACCATGCACACACAGATGAACCAACCAACCAGCACACAGAGCCCACTCTCAGCCTCAGACCACCAGCACTGGCTAGCCTGCTGCCTCCTCCCCTGGGTGGGATGCCAGCACTGGGCTAGCCTGCCGCCTCCTCCCCTGGGTGGGATGCCAGCATTGGGCTAGCTTGGCACCTCCTCCCCTGGGTGGGATGCCAGCATTGGGCTAGCCTGACACCTCCTCCCCTGGGTGGGATGCCAGCATTGGGCTAGCTTGGCACCTCCTCCCCTGGGTTCCAGGATGCCAGCATTGGGCTAGCCTGGCACCTCCTCCCCTGGGTGGGATGCCAGCATTAGGCTAGCCTGGCACCTCCTCCCCTGGGTGGGATGCCAGCATTGGGCTAGCCTGGCACCTCCTCCCCTGGGTTCCAGGATGACAGCATTGGGCTAGCCTAACAACTCCTCCCCTGGATGGGATGCCAGCATTGGGCTAGCCTGACACCTCCTCCCCTGTGTGGAATGCCAGCACTGGGCTAGCCTGACACCTTTTCCCCTGGATGGGATGCCAGCACTAGGCTAGCCTGACACCTTTTCCCCTGGGTGGGATGCCAGCATTGGGCTAGCCTGACAACTCCTCCCCTGGCTGGGATGCCAGCACTGGGCTAGCCTGAGTACCTCCTCCCCTGGGGGGGATGCCAGCATTGGGCTAGCCTGGCACCTCCTCCCCTGGGTGGGATGCCAGCACTGGGCTAGCCTGGCACCTCCTCCCCTGGGTGGGATGCCAGCATTGGGCTAGCCTGGTACCTCCTCCCCTGGGTGGGATGCCAGCATTGGGCTAGCCTGGCACCTGCCAGCATTGGGCTAGCCTGGCACCTCCTCCCCTGGGTTCCAGGATGCCAGCATTGGGCTAGCCTGGCACCTCCTCCCCTGGCTGGGATGCCAAGACTGACTTTACCTTTAGAGCACCACAGAGTTCCACGGTGTCGGCATCGTCTACCACGGTGATTCGGAAGTTGGGTGTCTGCAGCAGCTCTTTGAAGAGAAGGCCATTCTGCATCACTTTGCTGCCTGTTAGAGGGTGAGGGCAACGGGAGATTAAAAGGAACATGGGCTCTACACACACACACACACACACACACACACACACACACACACACACGTAGAGAAAGCCATGGACACAAAACCACAGCTCTCACCTCTAAGTGAATGAGAGTTTGAAATGAGTGACCATGGCCAGGAACACAGATTCAGGCTACCCCAAATGCCATGTCCCACCATGGTAATAGTCTTATGAGCCATTTGTAGTTCCAGAACAGAAGAACGTCAAGAATCAAGGCACTTCTCAATGCTCTGAACACTGGGTTCAGTGTTCAGGGTTACAGCAGGGTGCAGAACGCCTGCCTTGTCACAGGCTTCAGACGCTACCTGGTGACATCTTAGCTTCTGGGTGGTAGATACCAATGGTCTGTGAAGTTGATGCATCCCCAAAGGTTTACCTGGGTCACAGGATGTTAGAGCAGACACACGGGTGGCTGCCTATAACGGGGGCTAAAGATGGACTGAGATAATTGGATCTACAACACCCTGAATCTCTGCAACAGCTAAGTTCAATCAAGTCGGTCAGCATGGCTGAATTTATAACACAGGAGTCGCTTTTCTAGAGTAAACTTCAGTTCAGATAGCAGAGACAGAAAATAATGACACCCCTTGCCTAGCACTTGGGAAGTTTATGCAAAGGATATGGGAGTTCAAGGCCAGCCTATGCCACATAACACCCTGTCTCAAAAACCAAAACAACTGTGGGTAAGTGCGCGTGTTGTCAAAGGCTGGTGGCATGAGTCTCTCCACGTAAAGGAGGAAGGGGACAGCCTACTCCAGTCGTCCTCTGACCTCCACGTGTGCCCATGGCACAAACACCCCACCCTACACAGTAATAATTAATCATGAAAAGAAAAAAGAAAATTTAGTTATGCCTAATACTAGAATGAATTATTTACAATTCAACAGATATCTTTAGTTTACTGTGTATAAGTACATTTGACACGAATTTTACATTTATTAAACATGAAAGGCTTTGCTCGAGACAGAACGTAAGATCTGTGTGTGCTTTAGAATCTGCCTCGTCAGCATATCCATTCATTCTTCAGGGCCCCATCAGACCAGCTGGGATCCCCCACCCCCACCCCACACGTGGGGTGTTGGCCTTTCCATTCACAACTAGCCATTGTTGGGCTGCAGTCTGTGTCATTCATAAATTCTGTGACTCTAGAGAACCCTGACTAATACAAATAGGAACAGAGTCATGTGTGATGACTTTAATCCAGCAGTCAGAAGGCAGAGACGGGTGGATGTCTGTGCGTTTGAGGCCAGCCTGCTCTACACGTGAGACCTTGTCTCAAACGGTGAAACAAGGCAAACCATCAGGAATCAGTCCTGGCGATACATATGTTACATGTAACCCTAGTGTCTTGTGAGGTGAGACAGAAGCCATGAGCTCCAGGTTAGCCTGGGCTACGTGGAGAAACTGGTTTGAAAAACACCAAACCACAATAGCAACAAAGGCAAAACAAACCAAAGTAAAACCTTCCCCATAGTGAAATCTGCTTAGACTGGTGGGGTGCTGGGGGCAGGGGGGGAACTGAGGGTGGGGGGCTGCGGGAGTGGGGAGGTGAGTAGGGGGCTAGGCAAATCCCCTCCCTAGGGTCTAACTCAGGACCTTGGGCCCCAAGCCGGCAGCAACTATCAGGACATTGGCAAACCCACCAAGACTCTAGCCCCAGGCTTTGCCTGTCTCCTGGGGGGAGGCCAGCTGTTCCAGCTGTTTCCGGCTTGCCTGCCACCTTTAAGAACACTGCTAACCAGGCAGAGGCCCAGATCCATCAAATCACAGCCCTGGAGTGGACCAGCACGGCCAGTGTTCGAAGTTCCCTAGGTGATTCGGACAGAAGCCAAGCTTGCAGATCTTTGATTTAAACTTCTCCAGCTTCCTCCTGAGAAAAAACAGCAGGCACTCCCCACGATAGCTACAACCTTAAGTCAGAATCAGAAAGAAACAGCCTTGGTGGGAACAGGGCTCCAGCTCCACAGTTATAAAGTCAGCTGACATTTGCTGGTGTGTGTGTGTGTGTGTGTGTGTGTGCAGACTCTGAATGTGAGTGTGACCGTGTGTCTTGTCTGTGTAAGGAGCCAGACGCGGGCAGTTCCCCTTCCCCTTCCATGTTATTTTTCAGATCACATAGATGTTAGAAACAGTGTTAGATATCTGGGGTGTGTGGCCCTTGCAGGACTTCTTTGAGTAAATGTGGAATCATATTTGCTTTAGAAAGTGCAGTTTTGTAAACTCAAGAGCAGAAAACATGTTCTCCACAAGGGGGCAGCATTGCACACTATGACAACATTGCCATCTGGTCCTCCAAATAATGCCGACCCCCACCCCCATAGAATTCACAAGCGAGCAGATACTCTAGGTTCAAACATGCGCTGGTCCTTAATGCCATCAATCGAGAGACCCAGAGGCTGGAGATGGAGCTCACTGGTAGAGCTTGTAGTATACCCAAGGCCCAGCACCATCTAATCATAAAGAGAGCTAAGGGGTGCCTCAGTTCAATTCCAAGTGTCCATGTCAGTTGGTTTACAATTGACCCTAAGTTCAGCTCCAGGGGTATCCCACACCTCTGGCTTCTAGGGCAGCTGTATTACCTGCACACTACCTTTCCACACACATATAGATAAAGTAAATCTCTAAAGGCATGGAAGCCGGAAGTCAGTGCTGGGTACTGACTCTCACAATGACTTGTCACCTTAAAAAAAAATTCATTTGCTTTATTTATAAATGTGTATGGATTTTTGGTTTTGTTTTGTTTTGTTTTTTGATACAGGGTTTCTCTTTATTGCTTTGGAGGCTGTCCTGGAACTTGCTCTGTAACCCAGGCTGGCCTCAAACTCACAGAGATCTGTCTGCCTCTGCCTCCCCAGTGCTGGGACTAAAGGTGTGCGCCACCACTGTCCAGCAATTACAGGCATTTCTGAGCCTCCATGTAGTTGTTGGGAACTGAACCTGGCTCTTCTATAATAGCAATAAGAGCTGAGCCATCTCTTTAGCCCCTCCAGATTTTTTAGAAGTAGGATCTCTTGTGGATCCTGGAGCTCACTGATTGGCTAGGCCCTTGGGATCCTCCGGTGACCGTCCTGGGATCACAGACACCTGATTCTGTGCCTGCTTTCTTCATGGGCACTAGGGATCTGAACTCAGGTCCTCCTGCTTGCACAGCAGACCCTTCACCATCTCCCAGCACCCTCTGCCCTGCTTTCTACTCTGAGACAGGGTCACAAGTAGCCCAGGTTGACCTAAAATTCACCATATAGCCGAGGCTAGCCCTGAACTCCTAACCCTCCTGTCTCCACCTATCAGAACACTGGAATTGCAGGCTTGAGTTCATAGGTAGAGCACGTGTGTAGCATGCAGGGAAGAGAGGGAGAGCCAAGCATGGGCCGGGGAACAGTGGGAATGGTACAGGCTAAGCCCCAGCGCTGCCAGGCCCTTCCGCAGCCTCACCAATGGTGGTCTCGCAGAACTTCTCCGCAGCCACCTCACTAGCGATGTTGGCCCCCATCAGCACACTGATGTCGATGCCCATCTTCTCTCTGATGATGTCGGAGATGAGCTTCAGCCCTTCAGGGCCCTCATCTATGCCCTGGAAGGATGCAGAGGAGTCAGCGGGCGCTGCAAGTCAAAGAGGCAAGAGCCGCCCACACCTGCAATCCCACCGTACCTGAAATCGAGCTGAGGCAGGAGGACTGCTCTGAGTTCAAGGCCAGCTTGGGATACGGAGCGAGACTGTCTCTGTCAGACACACAGGAAGGGATGGAATGCTAAGACGGTGTGGGAGGCACCGATGAGCTCACAGAGGAGCACTGGGAACTAGGAATGAGAACTCATGGGGTTGTCTCATCAAAGCCAGAGAGATACAACCGGTTTCCTGTCCAGGAGCTGGGGACAGATGTGGTTAACAGCTTGGTGACCTTTGCACTATCTGTGTGATGCGACCACACCAGACCCTCCCCAGGCCTTGTCATGAGTTTGTTTTCCTCAGTCAATCTACAGAGCCTGCCTTTGTGGAAAAAGTCTCGTGTACTTTACAATGGGTTTTGATGTACTCACACCTTAGGCCTATTGTGTACATGCGATTGAGTTAAGTACCGCCAGGAAATTTTTTCACCGAATGGGACTGTGCTCAAATATGCCGAAAATAAACAACTTGGGGGTCAGAGTCTCAAAGTCTGAACCAAGACTGGCTACCGAGTCATGTTGACCCAGACGGCCTCCTCGTCTCTTGAGAATGGACACTCTGCTGGCCAGTGTTTGCAGAGACCCTTACGAGGTGCGTGAGTTACTTTGCCGAATGGGAGCTCTGGCCTGAGCACACAGGCCCAGGGGCACCTTCCAGGCTTCCTAGAGGCTCCTAAGGAGCAGGCTACTGGGATGGCAGGAGAGATCCCGATGGTCACACGGAAGAGACTGGACCCATAGCAAACGCTACCCCCAAAGTCACGCCAGGCACCTCCCCAATTTAGTCCCCTCCATCACCAACAAGTGAGGAGGGCCGCACACGTGAACAGGACAACTGTGCCTTGGCTCTGGCTGCACAAAGTGTGGATCCTATCACAAGCTGGCGTCACGTCCGAAGGCCCAATTGGAAGGAGACACAGATTCTTTTTCTAGGGTGGGGAGATAGATCTGTGCCCGGTTTCACCTCCAGGGGGGCCAGATGCCTCTGGCCTGTGAAGGCACCTGCACTCTGTGTACACACCCATACTTTATACACACACACACACACACACACACAAATAAGTCTTGGCTAGCTCCTTCATTGGCCCCTCCCATAAAAGGCAGGGTAGAGTCCTCTCCCCAGGTTCCTCTTCTTCCCCCCATCCTTCTCCCATCTTACAGAACAGCCATCCTCAATGCTGTCAACACCTCACTCCGTTTTCTTTTACTAATTAATTTTTTACTGTGTATAAGCATTTTGCCTGCATGTATGTCACCATGTGTGTGCAGCTCCCAAGAAGGCCAGAAGAGGGCATCAGGTCCCCAGACCCTCTCAAGCAGGGGAAAGAGGGCATGGACTCTGGAGGAACCAGGGCCCCAGGACCTGCCACCTCTGGTCTGCTCTTTGTGTGTGGTTACCTTGATGAGCGTGATGCCCAGGGCCTTCTTGGGCACCCTGCCCGTGATCTCATCGCAGATCTTGTGAATGAACTGGTGGGGGATGACAAACACCAGCAGGTCAGCATCCTCCACAGCCTCGCTGAGGTTCGGGACAGCGACCTGCAACAGAGCGGGCACACAGGTGACTCCCACACGGGTGCAGCCGGCCCAACACAGGTGACTCCCACACGGGTGCAGCCGGCCCAACACAGGTGACTCCCACACGGGTGCAGCCGGCCCAACACAGGTGACTCCCACACGGGTGCAGCCGGCCCAACACAGGTGACTCCCACACGGGTGCAGCCGGCCCAACACAGGTGACTCCCACACGGGTGCAGCCGGCCCAACACAGGTGACTCCCACCCGGGTGCAGCCGGCCCAACACAGGTGACTCCCACACGGGTGCAGCGGGCCCAACACAGGTGACCCCACACGGGTGCACGCCCAACACAGGTGACTCCACACGGGTGCAGCCGGCCCAACACAGGTGACTCCCACACGGGTGCAGCCGGCCCAACACAGGTGACTCCCACACGGGTGCAGCCGGCCCACACAGATGACTCCCACACGGGTGCAGCCGGCCCACACCCTCACCCCTTCAGAACACACACTGCCATGAAGTACTGCCGTCTCCGTCTCCATTCTTCCGGGAAAGGGACCCTGACGTGTCCCTTCAATTAAGTGCTGTGTGTGTGTGTGTGTGTGTGTGTGTGTGTGTGTGCATGCTGTGGCGTGCATGTGGAGGTCAGAGGACAGACAGCTCAGGCCTCTGCAGCTCTGTGTAAGTACTGAGGGTCAAATGCAGGTCATCAGGCAGGCAGATGCCTTTACCCACCGGGCCACCTCCCCTGCCCTATCGTTCTTATTACTGTTTTTGTTGGGACACGGTTGCCCTTTGTTGACCAGGCTGCCCTGGAAGTCACCGCGTGGCCTAGGCCATCCGCCTAGGCCCATCCTCCTCCCTCAGCCTCTCTTTAATCCTGGTTACCAAAATGTTAGCAGAAGGATCAGGAGTTTAAAGTTATCTTTGCCCACACAGCAAGTTGGAGTCTAGCCTGGGCTACACAAGGTCAAAAGGTCAAAAACCAAACCAAACTAAAACCCCACTGATGTGTATAGACAGAAGGATTTTTTAATCTTAATGAGGTCACATAAATGTCCACTCCAGGGAGCAAATGTTCATTTGAATACAACTGCAAGCCACTGACACATTATCAGAGCCCTGGAGCGGGCCTTTCCTCCTCGACTTTGGGGTGTATGTGCCAGCAGGGCACCGGCTGTCTTATTTGATGCCCAACGCTTCCTCCATTCATGCCACACACAGGCTCTTGCTTCTGGCCCCACCCCCCCACCCCGACAGATTCATATCCCCCAGTGGTCAACTGCCTGGCCTCAGGGCACAGACTTACAATCTCAGCGACTCAGAGGGGTGAGGCAGGAGGATCTCAAGTTCAAGGCCCACCTGGGCAACCTAAGGAGATCACCCCTTAAAATAAAAAGGGAAAATACTATGGTAGGAGCTCTGGGTCCCCAGGAAGACAAACAGAAAGCCAGAGTTACGGGCATGGGGCAGATGTAGGGAGCGAGTTCCTTGGTGATTGGCACAAGTAAAGGAACATGACAGGGAGGTGCCTGGCCCACAGAGGGAAGGAACCAGTGGGCCACCTAGACCCTCTCTCAACCCCTAACTGCCCCGCCCCTGGGGCCTTGGGTTTGATTCACAGCACAACATGACCTAAAGCTGTAGTGTTCGCATTGGGGAGGTGAAAGTAGGAAGACCAGAAGTTCAGTGTCATATGTTCTGAGGCCAGCCTGGGCTACATGCACGCTTGTCTCGGGTGGGAGGAAGGACTAAAAACTCTGAAAAGAATGTTAATTGACCAATGAAACTGTCAGTGGGAAGGGCTCCAATTCCATATAGTTGTCCTTGTAAGAGGGGGCAATGGGGGTGGGAGGAGTAGCCAGGCGGTTAAGGGAACTTGATGCTCTTCCAAGAGGACCAGAGTTCGGTTCCCCACACCGACATCAGGTGGCTCACAACCTCCTGTAACTCCAGCTCCAGGGCCAGTGCCCTCTTCTGAACCTGAAGCGCACACGGGAACAGACAGTAACCATAGTTCCCGCAGAAGAAACACAGACCCTGTCTCAAAGAACAGACCAACCAGAACCCAAGAAAAAGCAGAGCCAATCAAGTGACGAGAGAGACACAGGGGTAGTGGGGTGGGGTGGAGGGTGGAGGTGGAGGGTGGGATAGAGGGGTAGAGGGTGGGATGGAGGGATGGAGGGGTGGAGGGGTGGAGGGGAAGGAGGTTGCTTTGCCTCATCCAGGTCCGGGTACCACTCAGAGGATCACAGCCTGGAGAATGAATGGCATGTGCCCCCTGCATCACCCCCCCCATGTCTTACCACATTTTCTGGCAGCTTGTGTCCGGGGAGATATTTCACGTTTTCGTGGTCATTGTTGATGATGTCTGTCAGCTTCCTCCCGTTGACGGTCTCTTCGAAGACCCACATCTTGACGGTGGAGGCGAACTTCTGCAGGTTCTTTACATTGTTCCCAATGATTTTTGCAACAGCTGAGCCCCTGTAAGGCGACCACGAAAGAGAAAAAACAGAAAAAAACGTAAGCTCACTTTGGAAGAGGAAAAGCAGTTGGCTGAAACGCAGAAGCCTTGAGTTTTGATCCGAGACCTCTGAGTCAGCTTGAGGTGAGTGGTACGTGCACGGGCAATCTTCCCACCCTGTTATCAGGAAAATGCAAGCATTTGGCACAAAGTTTAAAAATAAACCAGAAGTGTGGGGTGTAGCTCAGTCAGTAGAGTGCCTGCCTACAGTGCACACAGCCCTGGGTTCGATCCCCAGCACTGCGTAAACCAGGCGCACTGGCACAAGCCTGTCGTTTCAGCACTTAGAGGGTAGCGTTAGAAAAAGCAGAATTTTAGGGTCACCCTTAGCTACAGAGAGCAGAGGGCAGCCATGGAGACAGCTGATCCTGTCTTAAAGGCAAACACTCCTTGAATCCAGTGAGAACCAGCCTATCTCGGCGCATCATCATAAGTAGGATAGAAATTCTGGGGGAAAGGTGGAAGGGCACAAGAGGGGGTTTGGAGCCCTTAACGGGGCTCAGCTGTATCTCAGATCACTCGAGGGTATTGAAATGTAGCCACTGTGAAATTAACTGCCCTGATAAAGGGCAACACGGCCATCTCGGTGTGAGAACAGATGCCTCCACAAAAGGAAACAGGGCATAGGGTGCGTCCCCATCACTCCACATCCCATACCTCCTGATGGCCTCCAACCCCCAAGTTCCCTTCCTCTGCTTAGTGACCGAGTTCTAAAGTCCTAAGTAGTCACTACAGTCCTCAAGTGGCCCAGGGCTGTGGCAGAGCTACTGGTCCTGGCTACTGTGCCCTTGTGTCAGGATGTGACGGGCACCCGATCTCAGCTGAGCCGAACGCCTTCCATCTGTGAAGTCTAGAAGGAAACACTGCTGCTTGGAGAACCGTCCTGGGGTGGACTCAGGTGTAAGGATACGGCAAGGAAGGAGTTGCAAGCCTGTACTTCAGGTGTGGTAGCTCCTCCCTGTACCTCCAGCAGTTAGGATGCTGTCCTAAGGGGATGAAGAGCACTCTAAAATCCCAAGGGTTCCCAAATGTGAGGGCTCGCCTGTGTGGAAGTGTGCTGACAGTGAGAGACAGGGACAAGGCGGTGGGCAAGACTCCGTACGCATGTGGACCTTGCCTTGGGGGAGGCTGCAGATGGGCCTCAAGTGGGAAGGGGCTGAGCAGCTTCGAGAAAGTCCCTGGAGCGATGGCCAGTGCAGAGTGCTTACTTCTACACCTGAAACCCAACTCCCCACCCGAGCAAGTGTTACCTTAAACCCAAGGCCTCAAACACACACTCAATCAACTCTGTGTGCTCTGCAGTGAAATTAGTGAGCCCAGCACTGGGAGGCAGAGCTAGGGGGAAATCGGGCCTTGAAGGTCATCCTCAGCCACCTAGGGAGTTAGAGACCCTTCCAAGGCAGGGTTTCTCTGTGTAGCCCTGGCTGTCCTGGAACTCACTCAGGCCTCCAAGTCAGAGATCCACCTACCTCTGCCAGGATTAAAGGTGTGCAACCCACCCACCCCCAGCTGTGAGACCTTTTCTTAAAACAGAAACAACAACAAAAAGCCCCAGCCAACCAAATATATGGGGGCTGGAGATGTGGCTCGGTGGCTAGGAGCACTGGCTGCTCTTGCAGAGGACCCGGGTTCAATTCTAGCTCCCAAATGGTGACTCACAATTATCTGTAGCTTCAGTTGCAGGGAATTTGTAATACCCTGTTCTGATTTCAGCTGCACACGGAACATACATGGTACAGACATGCTTGCTGGGAAAACACCCACATGTAAATAAGAACTATAAAAAGAAGTCAGTGAAACATGGGTGCATTTTTTATAGAAGGTCTCAATCTTCACAGATTGAAAAAATGGAGTTCAGATGTGACCTAAAGTGAACCTGTGAGCAGGAAGAGGCAGAAGTCCTGATCTGTTTCCCACAATCCCTTTCCTGTTCAATCCTATATGCCCTGGTCTTAAGTAGAACAGCTTCCTGGTGATACATGCATAGACCCCTAGCTGTGAGCAGGGGGGGAAGGGAGGGGAAATCACAGATCTGTGCCCTCCTGGAGCCTACACACTGGGAAGTGGACAATGGTGATGCCCCAGTGTAGCAGCTGTTGTGTGAACCCTTTCCTGGGGTGGGGTTGGGGGTTAGAAACAGCTGCTTGCTACCAACAGTATACCTGTGACAAACCAAAGTAGATTCCAAACCCAACAAGAGAGTGGGGACCAGTGAGTGTATACAGAGCATTAGTGAGGGGCTAATTGTGGGAACATGGGCGACCAGAAAGCACCAATCCTCACAAAGTCCCACTGCAGTGACAAACTTCCCTGTAGCTAACGTTGGGTGGAGCCTCCCACTCAGTAAACCTTCCACCCTCTACTGTTTTCTTGAGACCAGGGCAAATGGGATCCCAGGAAAGGGCTCTTGGGAAACAGGTCTGGGCTCTTGGGGTTCACAGGGTGTGGAGTGTGGTGGGGTGTGACTCAGAAGGTGAAAGTGCTTGCCACACAAACCCGATGGCTTGAGTTTGGTCTCCACAACCCACAGCGGAAGAGAAAACCAACTCCTGAGAGTTGTCATCTGACATCCACATGGGTGTCATGCCCATGCTAGCTCACAGTGTCAGCACACACACACACACACACACACACACACACTAAAACACATTTTTAAATATGCAAAACTCTGTGCTTGGTTCCTAGCACTGGAATAAGAAAAATAAGAAGGGGGCTGGAGCTGTAGTTCACTTGCTAGAAAGCTTGCCTAGAATGTACTAAGGCCTGGGTTTCATCCTCAACCAGGTGTGGGGACACACACCTATAGTCCTAGCACTTGGTAGAAGCAGAAGGATTGGAGTTCAAGGCCATTTTAAGTTAAAGGCTGGACTGATGTCCCATCTCAAAGAAAGGAACATGAAGAGAGCCTGGTCTGTAGGGGGCAAGGGAAGGCAGCTAGGAGTCAGGGTGCACCAGCAGAAGGATGGGCAGACCGGCATCTGTCTAGTGCTCACCAGGCATCATGAAATTTTCAATACCTCACCAACACTTTCCCTTTCAAGGCAGGTGCTGAAGGGTTGGTTGAGGCATGCCCAGTTGGAGGTAAGGACCATCTAATTGAGATTCATGATGCAAAAGAACAATTCAGAAGAGCCCCCACCCCAGGGTGTGGATCTGATGGGGGAAAAGCTTTGCCTTCAGCTTCTTCATGCAAAAGCGATTGATGACAGGGTAGACCAGATGGCTCAGAGTGAAAGGCACCAGTCAGCAAGCCTGATGGCTGAATTCTGTCTCTAGGACCCACGAGGTGGAAGGAAAGACTCCTACAGTTGTTCTCTGACCTCCATTGTGGAGTGTGTGCCCCCCCTCTTAAATAAGTAAATGTAATTTAAGGGCTGCAGTGGTTAAGAGCCCTGACTGCTCTTCCAGAAGACCAGGGTTCGATTCCCAGTACTCACATGGAGCCTACATCTGTCTGTGTCTCCAGCCCCAGGGATCTGGCCCCCTTAAAGCACATATGTATGTTGTACACAGACATACATGTTGGCACAACACCATACACATAAAATAAAGGTACAACTTTTTTAATGCAATTTAAGTTTTTATAAAGTAAATATATAAAGGGAGTTCTATCACACTCTAGATTTACTGATGGGCTCTGGGGAGATAACTCAGGTCCCCATGCTTACAGGGTTAACTGACTGAGCTAATCCCAGCCCCTTGCTCTCTCCTTTAACCAGGAAGGAATGGGGTCCAGGAGAATGAACGTGTAGCCACACTGTCCATGGCCTGAGTTCCCATCCCTCCCAGGCCTGTTCTGAGCTGTGTGGTTCACTGAGCAATGGAGGGTGTTGGTGAATTTTCTATTAAGAAACATCTGGTCTTCAGTCCTAAAAACAATAGCTGAAAGAAGGCAAAGTGTTATGCATAAACCCATCTCTGCCACCCAGGCAGAGTCACCTTCAACACTCTGTGTGATTCCTGGCAGTCAAAGGGCTTTCGAATTAGATCAAACGTGAAAAGTGCAAGAGTTTAAGTATAGATTAGACTTGGCGCAAGGTTTATCTAAACGGGTAAAGAAGCTTTCCAAGTTTGAAACCAAAAGAGGAAACCGTAGGGGGGGGGGAATCAATGTGAGAACTTCACTTAAAGGAAATTAGGAAGATGAACCTGGGGCTTCTGGTGGCTGCAGAGGACAGTGCTCACGGTGGGATGGCACCTTCAAAGGTGGAACGTGGCTGGGGATGTAACTCAGTGCACCTTAGCACAATCCTCTGGATTCCATCCCTAATACCTCATAAACTGGCTCTCTAGGCAGCAAGTTCCCTTACCTGTCAGGATCCCCCTGGAACCCATTTCCAAGTTGCAACAGAGTATCACATGGTCCATCTGTAGCTGAAGACCCAGGGGCTGAGCCTAAACTTCTACTCTTCTGTCCCCACCTCCCCAGAGCTCGGATCACAGGTTTGTACTCAGGGCTTCCTGCACACTAGACAAGTCAGTTGAGTTGTTGTGTAAACTCATTCTGCCAATAGTCTCGGGGTGCCAGCCTTAGGGCGTGGCTTTTTGGCTGTGGGCAGATGTGACAACTTAAAAGCTGGGGGACAGGGTCACAGCTCTCTTGCTCTCTTGGAAGCAGGTAGCTTGCTGCCTGTGCTCTTTACTCCTTGGCGGACAAAGGCAGCTGGATCGGCAGGGGCATCAGATTGGTTCTGTATCAGTGCGTGTTTGTCCCTATCCTATACCTAACAAATTCTTGAGACCCATTAGCAGACTCTCATGGCCATCTTGCTATACTGAATGTCACCATCTAGATACAGACTCTCAGCAAACAACTCCTAGATGGTAGAATCCAGCTCTTGTAAGAGACTTCCTATCACTGCATCCACAAGTGTAAGAAGCCCGGGAAGGGCTGGGGAGATGGCTGTTGGGTGAAGAACTTGGCACACAAGTGTGAGGACTACAGCTCAGATCTCCAGAGCCCACAAAGCCAGGAAGGTGAAGGTACCATTGACAAATCAGTTAATGACAGGCAGAGATGGGATCCCAGGGCAAGCTATGAAGATACACATACCAGAATGTGTGAGCTCTGGGCATAGGCATGAAGACCCCAAGATGAAGGATGACATCTGACAACAATGTCAAGCTTCCACATGCAGTCAAGCTTCCACATGCACACACATGGGAACAGGAATATACAGTTGCATATACAAACACACACACACACACACACACACACACACACACACACACACACACACACAGAGGAGGAGCTGGGTGGTGATAATGCAGAGGCAGGAGGATCCCTACGATTCCAAGGCTGGCCTGGTCTACAGAGCAAGTTACAGGACAGCCAGGGCTACACAGAGAAACTGTTTCAAAAACCAAATGGAAAAAAAGAAGAGAGAGAGAAAGAGAGAGAGAGAGAGAGAGAGAGAGAGAGAGAGAGAGAGAGAGAGAGAGAGAGACCATGAGTTAAGAGGTTCCCTTTAATTTCAGCTGAAGGCGGTTAGGTCTGTAGCTCAGGACATACAGCCCATGTAAACTGCTTCCTGCTTCTAGGGCTGGGAAAAACCAGGTAGAAGCAACCAGATGGTGAGAAGCAGGAGCTGCTCCACAGCCTGAGGCAGCATTTCTCAAGCTTGGGGGAGGCCAGAACTTGAACAGGGGAAAGAGGGAGCAGTTGCTCACCCCACTGGCATTAGCTGCAAGAAACACTTGTCTACTAAGACAAGAAACACTTGTGGCACTAATTGATGCTGGCTAGTTATAAACCAAGGGTTTAGGACAAGGGGCATGTGCAAGAACCGAAGGCCTGGGTCCATAAAATCTGTAATCCCGCACTCAGGAGAAGAGGCGGGGGGGGGGGGGGGGCAGAGCCAGTCTAGGCTATATATAATGAGGCCCCTAATGAAACACACACATACATCACACACACACACACACACACACACACACACACACACACACACACACACACACCTAAGCAAAGCAGTCTGGGGCAATGTCTCAGTCTGGTAAGGTGCTTAAGTTGGAAACACAAGGACCCGAGGTTTTTGTTTGTTTGGTCCGCTGTTCCCCCCACCCCCAGATGGGTCTCTCTGTGGCTTTGGAGGCTGTCCTGAAACTAGCTCTTGTAGACTAGGCTGGTCTCAAACTCACAGAGATCCGCCTGCCTCTGCCTCCCAAGTGCTGGGATTAAAGTCTTGCACCACCACCGCCCTGCAAGGACCTGAGTTTTGAACCACTGAACTCACATAAAAAAGCTGGGTAGGGTGGTGATGTTTGTAGTCCCAGTGCTGGGGAGGTAGAGGCAGCGGGATTCCTGGAATTTGTTAGCCAGCCAGCCTGGGCCTGCTTGGTGAGCTCCAGCTTAATGACAAAGTAACAAACACAACAAGAAGGAAAACCGGAGCCATTGAGATGGTTCAGTGGGTGAAGGCGATCAGTGCCAAGGCTGACTTATCTGAGTGGGATCCCCAGAATCCACAAGGTGGAAGGAGAGATTCAGGTCCCACAAGTTGTCCCTTGAAGGACATTACTCATGTGCTGTGGTGAACACACACTAAAAATGTAAGTGTAGAAACATCTTTATATCAACTGTATGGTCACATAAAAAAGGCCTGCACAATGGCAACACCAGCTGACATCCTAAAATGGATGGGGACCTCTCACAAGGTCTCACCTGGGCAATTAATGGCTGCTGAGGGAGGACCTGTCGTCTATGGCACACACAAGAGTGACACTAACTGGATTCAGCCAGTTGTATTTGTGTGTGTGTGTGTGTGTGTGTGTGTGTGTGTGTGTAACAAATTAAAGAATGAACTCATGAAATTGAGAAGGAGTAAGGAGGACAGTGCAGGAATTGCAGAGGGGAGAGGATGGGTAGAAATGATGTAAATAGAATACTCACCTGTGACAGTCTCAAGAAGAAATATTAAAGTATAAAATTCTTAACTAAAAACAACAAATTTGAACACTGTCCTGGACACACTAAGGACAAGGACCACACACACACACACACACACACACACACACACACACACACACACACATTCCAGCATTTGGGAGGTGGAAGTTGGAGGATCAAGAATTAAAGGTCATCTTATAGAGGCAGATCAAGGCCAGCCTGAGCTACATAGTGAGACCCTGTCTCAAAATACCAAGGGCTGGGGCTACATCACAGTGATAAAACACACAACACCTGCCCAGCACACACAGGGACCTAAGCTAGTCCCTAATACAGCGAAAAGTACAGAAGAAGAAAACAGAAGAGGAAGAGGAGCCAGGGGTGGTGGTGGTGCACGCCTTTAGTCCCAGCACTAGGGAGGCAGAGGCAGGCGGATCTCTGTGAGTTCGAGGCCAGCCTGGTCTACAGAGTGAGTGCAAGGACAGCCAGGGCTGTTATACAAAGAAACCCTGTCTCAACACCCCCCCAAAAAAAAGAAGAAGGGGGGAGGAATACAAATAATAGTAAGATACATAATCGTATCACTTGAGAGATTGCCGAGAGTTTGAAGGAATCTGGGCTATGTAGTGATGCTAGGCAACTACATAACATTGTTTCAAAAGCAAAACAAAGCTTGCCTGGCACATACCTTTAGTCTGAGGATCAACAAAGGCAGGCAGATCTGAGTTCAAGGCCATCCAGGGTACATGGTGAGACACTATCTCTGTTTCAAGACACTTAGCCTTGGTCACCCTGGAATGCCCTGTGTAGACCAGTCTAGC
The DNA here is from genome assembly GCA_030556225.1 of Cricetiscus sungorus. Taxonomy (NCBI): domain Eukaryota; kingdom Metazoa; phylum Chordata; class Mammalia; order Rodentia; family Cricetidae; genus Cricetiscus; species Cricetiscus sungorus. The sequence continues at coordinate 32,022,529 of JANBXA010000642.1, forward strand.
TACTGATTCTTGTTGATCCTCCTGCCTCAGTCTCCCCAGCTGTTGGGTGTCGTGAAACATTATTTTAACTAGGCAAAGATTTGTTTAGGCTGCAGAATATTACTTTAGCTATGTAAAGGTGAGTTACTTTTGTTTATGCTGCATTTGTTTAATTACGAACAGATGTGTTGCATCTGCTTCACCTTGCCTGCCCAAGCTGCCTGATTGGTTTCGTAAAAAGCTGAACAGCCAGTAGCTAGGCGGGGCTGGGAGAGAGTAGGCGGGGCTGGGAGAGGGTAGGCGGGGCTGGGAGAGGGTAGGCGGGGCTGGGAGAGGGTAGGCGGGGCTGGGAGAGGGTAGGCGGGGCTGGGAGGCAGAGAGAGTAAGGGGGAGGAGAAATCTAGGCTCAAGAGAGGAACGAGAGGACGAGAGAGATGCCCTGGGACAGAAGCCAGCAGACACGATAAGCAGCAAAAGATACACAGAAAGAAGGTAAGCCCCGAGGCCAAAGGTAGATACAGAGGAACAAGTTTAAGTTAGAAGAGCTGGCCAGAAATGCGCCTACGCTAGGCCAAGCATTCAAGATTAAGTCTCCTTGTCATGATTTGGGAGCTGTCGATGGCCCACAAGAGAAAGACTGGTACGGTCCGGATTACAAGCGTGAGCTGCCACACCCAACTGAAGCACACCGCTAACCCTGACCCTGGGTAGACTCACTGATTTCAGCTGAGTGACAGCTGTGGTCAAGGACAATGAACTGAGTAAAGGTCCCAACAGCTGACACTGAGGGCTGGGACACCATGCTCTCTCTCTCCCCTCTCTCCGTCTCCAGCAATTACAACTCTAACCTCTGACAGCAGGTACCCTTTGTTTTCTGAATAAAGATTTATAGATGCAGTTTGCTCAGGGCTTGCTGCCAAGCAGGGGGCTGAGATAGAGACCCAGGGCTGCCCTGCCCCTAGCTGCTCCTCAGGCTACTTACCCTATCCGCATGGGGGGAGGGTGGTGCTGGGGACACAAGCTCTGTTCAGAAGTGGCCTGAGGTCTGTATTTTACACTATTCCTAAGTGATCTTCCCAGCGTCCTCGGGGAACCTGGGAAGCTGGCTTTTGTTGGAAGATGGTTCTTAATACTTTTTTTTTTTTTTTATTACAGTTGCTTATTTAGTTAGCGTTTGTGTGTGTGTGTGTGTGTGTGTATGTGTGTGTGTGTGTGTGTGTGTGTGTGTGTGAGTGCGAGAGGCACAGGGAGGGGGAGGGGGAGAGAGAGACGACAGACAGACAGACAGACAGATGTGGTGCAGATGTGGAGATAGAGAATAGCTTTTGAGAGTTGGTGCTTAGGGGCAAGTGCTTCATCCGGAGACATTGTACCTGCCCATCTTATCTCTGCCTTTTTCACGGGGCTCTGGCAAGATGGACAGTACCCCAGCGGCAGGCAGCTCTGTGGGTGTTCAGGGCTCCTCTGGCCTCTCCGTCACTGGTTCAGTAGTCAGCACACCCGTCACCCCCAGTCTAGGACAACAGTGCCTTACCTAGCCTACCTTGCTCTCCCAGCTAGGCCCTCAACAGTCACTGGTGCCAGGTGGCCTGAGAGTTATCACTAGATCTATCTATAAGTGACTGCACCTCTACTTATGAAACACTCCCACCCCTGGTGTAAAGGTTGCTTAAGCAACATCTACATTCTTGTGGTGAGGACCAAATATGGAAGGAAGGAAGGTCCAGCTCCTGTTTGAAAATGAGTAAAAGGCTAAAGTCCTTTAATGGGGGGGAGAACCTGCCCCTTCCTAAGGAATGATTCGGCAAGACTGTCTACAGAGGCAACCCTGGTGTCAGCACTGGAGAGGCACAGAGGCAGGCAGTGCTCTGAGTTTAAGTCCAGCCTGGTCTTCACAGTGTGTGGCTGGCCTGTAGTCTTAGCGCTGGGGGAGTAGAGGCAGGAGGAGCAGATGTTGCAAGTCAGGGCTGGAGCAATGACTCAGATTAAACATTGCCGTCCTTCCAGAGGACCTAGGTTTGATTCCCAGCATCCACATGGTGGCTCACAACTGTCTATAACTCTAGTTCCAGAGAATCTGATGTCTGCCTGTTGCCTCCAAGGCACACATATGGTACACAGGCATACATGCTGGCCAAACACCCCCACAGAATAATAAAACTTTTTTTAAAAAGTTATGTAAATAAAAGCCCTATAGTATATATGCTGGAGTATATACTAACCCAGAGCTGAACATTCCCATTTTCACTCCCTTATCTTCTGGCTGGTCTAGAGCACACTACGTAGCCCAGGTTAGCCTCCTGTTCGTAGTGGTCTTCCTGCCTCAGCCGCTCATGATCAGGGATTACAGACATGAGCCATTCTGGACCATTCTGGCTCTTTCCTGTTTTAAGTTCCTCTAATTGGGAAGCTCTCTGGAAGTGGGGATCCTCTCTCTAGGACTGGAGTGACTCTGTACCCAAGGCGATGGCGGGACGCCAACAGCTGTTTCTGTCTGATCTGGTATTTAATAGAGGCAGCCAGCCAGCCCAAACCTTCCAAGTCACAGACCAAGTTCTACTCGCTCCCAGAGCCGGATCAGACCAAGAATACAGCCAAGTACATCAGAATGAAGATGCTTCAGGCTAGCAGCCAAGCCTCCATGGAGGGCCACAAAGGTCCGCTTCATGGTCCCTGTTCGGGCTCAGCCTAGCGTGGCAGGGCTGGGCCACTCCTGCCTACAGCTGACAAGAGCTGGGGAAAGGGCCGTCCTCTGTGGATTTGGAGAGCAGGGGGAACTAACATGGAAAGGTGTCTGTGAGCCTAGCACCAGGGACATGGGGGCAGGAGGAGCAAGAGTTCAAGATCATCCCCACTTAGGATGAGGCCAGCCTGGACTAAATGAGATCCTGTCCCAAAACAACAACAAAACTTGGCCAGCGGGTGCTTGCCCGGTGGCAGAGCCAGCAAGGCAGCTGACATCTCTCTGGAGTGAGTGACCTTGCTACCGTAAGCTGTGAAGCCAAGTGGAAGGTATGTGTGAAGCTTTGAAGAGGACATACAGGAGTCCCACTTAATGTGACACACAGCGCGCTGCTGTTAACCCAACGGTTAGCGCACAGGAAAGTGTGCAGGAGGCAGCAGGGAAAAGGCCTGCTGGCGGCCTGGGCTGAGTCCTCAGACCTACGGAGGAAAAGAACTCCCAAAAGCTGTCCTCTGACTTCTGTAGGAACACACACACAATAAAAAATGGAAACAGACAGGCGTGGCGGCACACGTCTTTAATCTCGGTACCTAGAGGTAGAGGCAGGTAGGTTCTTGTGAGTCTGAGGCCAGCCTTGTCTACATATGGAGTAGCAGGACAGCCAGGGTTACATAGAGAGACCTAACTAAATAAAATTGAAATAGTCAGGTGTGATGGCCACAAGCCTTTAAACCTAGCACTCTGGAGGCAGAGGCTGGCGGATCTCTCTGAGTTCAAAGCCAGCCTGGTCTACCTAGCAAGCACCAGACCACCCAGTGCTGCACTGTAAGACCCTGTCTTAAAGAAAGAAAACGGGCTGAAGAGATACTCAGCGGGTGAGGACACTTGCTGCTCTTGCAGAGGACAGGACTTCTGTCCCCAGCACCCACATGGTGGCTCCCAACAGTGAACTGTAACTGTAGTGGAAACCCTCCGCCCTCCCTAACCTCTCAAGGCACATTTGGTGCCCTTACATATATGCAGGCAAAACACTTCATACACATAAAAATAAAACTAAAAAAAAATCTCAATAAAAATAAAAAGTATGACTTAAATTCCTGATCCCCCCCTGCCCGACGCCCTCAGGGTTAGGACTCCTGGCAAGTGCTACCACAACCCTAACACCTACTGCCTCTGTCCAGGAGTAGAGCTGCTGCCTAGGAGGTAGGAGAGAGGCCTTGGGGTTTGATGCCCTGCAGCAGGCAGCAATAGCAACAGAGGGGATGTATTTTAGCAACAGAACAGTTTTATGTTAATTGAGGGTGGGGCGGGGCAGGGAATTTCCTCCGTGGCAAGGGCATTGGGTTCAATCTCCAGGAAAAAAAAAAAAAAAAAAAAAAGTCATCCTCCGGGCATGATAGGGCTTGCGCTGGCCTTTAATGCCAGCACTCAGATCTCTGAGGGTTGAGGCCAGCTTGGTCTACACAGCAAGTGTCAGGCCAGAACTACAGTAAGACCCTATCTAAAAAAAAGTTTTCAGACATTATTTATTTAGCATATGCCAGGCACCTGGTAAAGAACTGGGCACGAGGGGAGAGAGGGGAGAGTGGAAACATTAAAGACGAGGCCAGGGCAAGGTTAGAGGTCAGCTATGGGAGCCTGGGAGAGGCCACCGGCCCAGCCGTAATGGAAGAGGACAGCTAGGTAAGATTTCCTCCAAAAGCACTTTCCGAGCTTAGTCTTCAAAGAGTGTGACTAAGACCAATCAAATGGCCCCTACAGCTCCTGCACTGTACCTCTTCTAGAAGCCTGAGCTGTGGTGTGAGTCAGACCACAGGAACACACAACGGGACAGGAGCCAGGAAACGTTCCACCTCCCTCCCTGGGCCACGGGAAAAGTCTGGAACACACCAACACTTATGGGTCGCCTCCTTATCACCAAGACCCCAACTTCTGTGTTAAGCATCATTAAGGTGAGCTTGAAAGCCCCCCAACCATTAAGCGCTTTATAAGTGAAGGCAAATCCAGCCCAGTGGAGACGGAAGCTCTGCAAACACCTTCCCCCAGGACATGCACGGCCCAGTGGGGACTGGGACCCCCTTCCCGAAACCACATTAGCATGACTGGGAACCAATCCCTAGAGGAGGTGAGAACCGCGTCTTGAAAGACAGCGCCCGTCCCAGGTAGTAAGAACCCTTTTAGCCCTCTGTGCCTCGGTTTCCCCAAGACCAAAACTGCAGTAAGAACGACTGAGTCTCCACCGGTTCCTCCACGGGGTGACCGGCTGGGGAGAACGGAGAACACCCTTAGGGTGTTTTGCTAAGTTCACGAGCATGACGAGCAGATGGCCAGAAGCAGCACGGTTACTAGGAAGCAGACAGGTGCCCGCAGGCACGGTGCGCGCTGCCACCCCAGCCACCCGTGCCAGGCACCTTGCGCGCTGGTGCCTCGGCGTGTCCTCTGGGCGAGCAGTGCCCAACCGGGACATGCGATCGCAGGCCCACTTCCCTGCCTGCCCGTGGTGCTCTGGTGTCCAAGCAAAAGCAGCGGGCGAGCAGCCCTGGCCCGGCCGGAACCGGGGCTTCCTGGAGGCGGAGCCCGCGCCGCCCACCCGCCGCTGCTCACCAGTTCCCCGAGCCCACGATGCACACTTTCAGAGGCGCCGCTGCCATGGCCAAGCCGGATCGCTGCTGCACACTGCTTCCCAGGGCCCAGGAGGACGGTTGCAGCAAGCCGGATCACTGCTGCACGCGCAGTGCCTCCCAGGCCAGCTGCTCACCTCTACTGGATCGGCCTAGTGTAGCCGCTGCGGGCGACCCCGCCCCGCCTTCCTTTCCGCCAATGGCCACCGCCACCCCGCCTGGGCGCCTAGGGCCACAGCTGACAGCCGGGAGGACCCGCCCCACCACTCCCAAGAACCACTGCGCACGCCTTGTCCAGGCTGGTGGCCCGGTCAGCCTCCGGTGTCGCCCCACCCCTGCCCAAGGAATGTTGGGAGATGTAGTCCATCTCCCTGCGAGCTCGGGGACCGTAGTTCTAGGCGCGCCACGTGCAGGCCAATGTCACGGCGCAGAGCCCCAAGCTCCTGCACCGTCCAGGACAGAGCAGGCCCTACCCAGCCAGCAGAGGTGTCACCTATTCGCTTTCTGCTCCGGGAGAGCTGTCACTTAAGGGTGGAGCCCAGAGAGGCTAAAGGATTGATTCTGAGTTCACTCAGATTTGGGCGTGGTGCCTGCTCTTGGCGCTAGCAGCCTCTGCCCAATTCGTATAAACAGAGCAGATCCAGGCATCCATGAATATCTTAGCGAGCCTGGAGCTTCTAAGGCCTCCTGCCCCTGACCTGACAGTATTTGCTCTGCGGTAGAGAGAGGACTAGACTGAACTCATGAAGCAGCGAGTTCGATCCCCAGCGCCTGGTGATGGCTCTGGCCTATAGTCAGCACCTGGGAACTGGAGAGAGGAGACCCTGAAACCCCAGGATATCCTCGGCCACATAAACAACGGGAGGCCACCTGGTCACCTAGTCCTTGCGTTTCAGCATGGGAAATTGGTCTGCATGGGAAATTTGTCTGCACCGGGTCAAAACAGAAACTTGAACTCCCCCCTCCCCCCTCCCCCATGAACTCATAGGACAAGATCTGCCCCTTTCCTGTCCTGTCCCTGCCAGGGCTTCCCCGATCCGGATCTGTGTTTGTGGTTTGAAGCCCACATTTTACTCCTCGTTCACAAAACATCTATCCGAGCTAAGCACAGGTCTCCAAAAACTGTGATAAAAAGTATACATAGGGGCCAGGCTCACACCTTTAATTCCAACACTCGGGAGGCAGAGGCAGGCGAATCTCTGTGAGTTTGAGGTCAGCCTGGGCTACATAGTAAGTTCCAGGACAGGCTCAAAAAAAAAAAGAAAGGAAGGAAGGAAGGAAGGAAGGAAGGAAGGAAGGAAGGAAGGAAGATAAATGGCACGCAAAATGATGATAATAATAATAATAAATGAAATAATTTTAATTCTTTTTTTTTTTTTTTTTTTTGAGACAGAGTCTCACAATGTTTAGCCCTGGCTGACCTGAAATGTGCTAAAGACTAGGTTGACCTAGTACTCACTTTATATGTCAGGCTGACCTCAAACTCCCAAAGATCTGCCTGCCTCTGCCTCCTAAATGTTAAAGGTAAATGCCTGGATTAAATTAAATTAATTCTTGGATTAAAATACATCTAATTGAAAATATAATAGGTTTAGTCCCAGCACTGTGGAGGCAGAGGCAGGCAGATTAGTCTCTGAATGGAGGTCAGCCTGGTCTACATATCGAGTTCCAGGTCAGCCAAGGCCAAATAGTGAGACCATCTCAAAAACAAAACCAAAACCAAAAAAGAGGTCAAAGTGGGAATAGTGGTTCATGCCTTTAAGCCCCAGATAGGCAGGGCTCTGAGAAGTAGAGGCCATCCTGGTCTGTGCAGCCTGGTGACACAGTGAGGCCCTGCCCCAACAAAGGGAAAGGAGAATAGAAAAACAGAAGGGCAGACCTAGAACTCAGACTGCTACATTGACCCTTAATCTGGTGTCCGGGCACACCCCAGACCATCAGAGTCCGCAGTGTCAAGGCGGGATGCGCCCTGAGGATTAGAGTTCAAAGGTGCTGGAATCTCAGCCGGGATGCGCAGCGGAAGATCAGAAGGTCATCCGGGACTGGCAGCGAGTCCCAGAGCAGCCTGGGATACAGGAGACCCTGCTCCCTTCCGCAGGAAAGCAAACAGCTTGAGTGATTGAGAGAGGGGCCCTTGGCACGATGGCACCGCCAAAGAAGGAAGGGTTTCTGGGGGTGGAGAGTGGTCCAACAAATAAGAACTAGAACAGAAAAGGACTGCGGAGGAGGGGTCCCCACGGGTGCTGGGAGCGCGGGGCACAATGGATCCCACAGGGAGCACCCACACAGCAGTAAAGTCCACAGGGAGCACCCACACAACAGTGGACTCCACAGGGAGCACCCACACAACAGTGCACTCCACAGGGAGCACCCACACAGCAGTGGACCCCACAGGGAGCACCCACACAGCAGTAAAGTCCACAGGGAGCACCCACACAACAGTGGACTCCACAGGGAGCACCCACACAACAGTGCACTCCACAGGGAGCACCCAGACAACAGTGGACTCCACAGGGAGCACCCAGACAACAGTGGACTCCACAGGGAGCACCCACACAGCAGTGGACTCCACAGGGAGCACCCACACAGCAGTAAAGTCCACAGGAAGCACCCACACAACAGTGCACTCCACAGGGAGCACCCACACAGCAGTGGACTCTACAGGGAGCACCCACACAACAGTGGACCCCACAGGGAGCACCCAGACAACAGTGGGCTCCACAGGGAGCATCCAGACAGCAGTGGACCCCACAGGGAGCACCCACACAGCAGTGGACCCCACAGGGAGCACCCACACAACAGTGGACTCCACAGGGAGCACCCACACAGCAGTGGACCCCACAGGGAGCACCCACACAGCAGTGGACCCCACAGGGAGTTTGCACAGCATTGGACCCCAGCACCTTGTGGGCACTGTTAGCGAGCCTAAGGTGGCCATTCCCTAATAAATGGAAATGGGGAAGCACCAAGTAAGCCTTAGCCCTGCACATTGCTAATTTTGGTCCATTTGATTCTGAGTGCAGGGGTGGGTGTAAGTTTTGCTTCCAGCAGGTGTAGATATAAATGGATGGCAAAGAAATAAAGTCTGGCTGTTAGGACTCAAACTGTAGAGTTGGAGGGGCTCTCCATGAAGTCAGAATTACTAGAAAACATAAGTGTTTTCCTTCCTTCCTTCCCCTCTCCCTCCCCGCTTTCTCTCTGTTTGGTGGTGTTAGGGTTGGATCCTGGGCCTTGTGTGTGATAGGCAGGAATCCCACCACTTATCTGTGTAGCCACCCTTTTCTTTTTTGTTTTGTTTTGTTCTGTTTTTATTTTTCAGTACAGGTTTTCTCTGTGTAGCTTTGGAGCCTGTCCTAGAACTCACTTTGTAGATCAGGCTGGCCTCGAACTCATAGAGATCCGCCTGCCTCTGCCTCCTGAGTGCTGGGATGAAAGGTGTGGGCCACCACTCCCAGGCATAGCCACCCGTTCTTATTCTGAGACAGCCTCTTGAAAAATTGCTGGGCCCCTGTGCACTTAGGTGTGATACTGGCCCGCTCTGACCTGGAAGTCATGGCCCCTTTGTTTCTGCCTCCAGAGTGCTAGGGTTACAGGCATGCACTACCATTCCAGGCTCTTAGTCAATTTTAAAAATATTTGCTCATTTATGTTTATTGTTTGGCCCTGGTGTTTGCGTGCATGTGTGGTACGTGCATCTGCGTGCCCAAGGTTGTCACTGGGTGCCTTCCTTTATAGATCTCTATTTTACCTTTTGAGACAGCGTCTTTCACTTAACCTGGAGCTCACCAGCTTGGTTAGACTGGCTGGCAGGATCCTCCTGCCTCTAACTCCAAAGCCTGGGTGTTGTGGATTCATGCTGTGTTCCTGGCTTTTTATGTGGGTATTTGGGATCTGAACCCGGGGCCTTTGGCTTGTGCAGTCAGCACAATACCAACTGAGCAGTTGCCCCAGCCTTGTGTATTTATTTTTCTCTTAGGATTGAGAGAGAGAGAGAGAGAGAGAGAGAGAGAGAGAGAGAGAGAGAGAGAGAGAGAGCGTGCCTGAGAGACAGAGACATATGTGCAGTACCCATGAAAGCCAGAAGAAGGCATCAGCTCCCTGGAGCTAGAGTTTCAGGCACTTGTAAACTGCTCATGTGGGTGCTGGGAACTGAACTATCTATCCTACTGACAGTCTGATAGTTCTTAGCCACTGAGCATCTTTCCAACCCCTTGATCTTCTTCATCATCATCATCATCTTCTTCTTCTTCTTCTTCTTCTTCTTATTATTATTATTATTATTATTATTATTATTATTATTATTGAGACAGGGTCTCGCCATGGAGCCTTGCTGGAGAGAGACTCTACACCCTCAACTCTGCATATCCACCACCATTTTTTGCCCGCATGTGCCCAGTGTAATCTCTGAGAGTGATATTTGTTCTTGGTACAGCAGGCTCCAAGTGCAATCGTCCATCCTCAATATTGCTATTGGCAGTCCAATGAGAAATTACAGATTTCTGGCTGAAGAAACCATGCCTGGATCTGGAAACTTCTGAAGAGCTTTGATCTCCCTTCATTAGGGGGGCACAGACACAAAGATGAAAGGAGGCTTTGTCTGCTCATGAGAACCAAACAGAGCTGCAGACACTTAACAGGAGGGTGTGTCAGCTGTCATTTGTTCAGGTCAAAATCCGTTAAATTATCAAGGAGGCTTGTGTGTTGGGCTTTATTCATTAACTGCACTTTTTTTGTGACAAGTCCTTTAAATTGTGATGCTGTGAAGTCTATGTATCTACCGACCTATGTACGTCGAAACAGACTCTTACTGTTCAGCTCTGGCTAGCCTGGAACACAACGCGTAGCTCCTCCTGGCTTGAACTGTTGGCTTTCCTCCTGCCTCTGCCTCCTGAGCGCTGGGATTGCAGGTAAATGCTACGGCCCCTAGCCTTCTGTTGGTTCTTTTCTTGTTTATGCTTTTGTGCAATATTCCGTTGTCACTTTTGTGGCTTTATTCTTGGCTCTGGAGATAGAAGTCAGGGTTTTATATCTTCTGGGAATTCAATACCAAGTTACAGCCCTGAGTTCTGTTCCCAGAATCCATACTGGGTGCCCTCACAACCTCTCCTACCCATAACTCCAGGCAATTCAGTACTTCTTCTGGCTTCTGTGGGCACCAGAACACACACACACACACACACACACACACACACACACACAGAGAGAGAGAGAGAGAGAGAGAGAGAGAGAGAGAGAGAGAGAGAGAGAGAGAGAAAAGTAAATCTTAAAAACAAAACCAAAGTGAACCCTGCACCCCTTCAGGCTGAAGACAAGGTTCGGAAGGTTAAGTGCCTGCTGCACAAGAATCTGGACCTGAGTTCAGATCCCTAGCTAGCACCCATGCGAAGGGTGAGGCATAAGTCCCAGGTGCACCTGGTGGATAGTAGGTGAGATAAGTCAGGCGTGGGAGGCATAAGTCCCAGGTGCACCTGTGGTGAGGCATAAGTCCGAGGTGCACCTGTGGTGAGGCATAAGTCCCAGGTGCACCTGTAAAGCTGCTGTGGCAGGGATAGGGCAGGCTTGCTCTGCAGCCACTGTAGCCAAATCAACGAGCTCATTCATGTTCAGTGAGAGACCTGTCTAAACAGGTAAGGAGGAGAGCAATTGGGGAAGACTGGGCATTGACCTTTGGCCTTTATGAGCACACTCAGGAGCATGCGTTCAGGCGCACATAGGCACATGTATACACACACCATAGCCACACCCACATAAAAGCCACACAATTAAGCTGAAAGTGGTGGTGCACGCCTTTGATCCCAGCACTTGGGAGGAAGAGGCAGGTGGATCTCTGTGAGTTCAAAACCAGCCTGGTCACAAAGTGAGTTCCAGAACAGCCAGGACTGTTACACAGAGAAACCCTGTCTCAAAAAAACAAAACAAAACAACAACAACAGAAACAAAAAAACATACAATTAAACTGGTCCTGGTGACACATGCCTGTAACTTCAGCTTGGGAGATGTAGGCAGGAATATTGACAGTCAGGGTAGGGGCTAGAGAGATGGCTCAGGCCTTAAGAGCACTGGTTACTCATCTAGTGGGATCCTGGTTCAAATCCCAGCAACCACATGAAGGCTCATGGCTGTCTGTGGCCCCCAAGTTCCAGGGGATCTGACATCCTCACCGCAGTCATGCAGGCAGCACACCAATGCACTTGAAATAAAAATAAATAAATTAAGAAAGTTCAGGTCATCTTCAGGTATGAAGTCAGACTCGGCTGTAAGGGAAACATCTCAAGAAACTAAACAACAAAAATAGCCTGCTACGAGCGAGACCTGGTAAAGCAGGCTTGCATCCCAGCGGCTAGGGAGGCAGTGTCAGGACAGTGGCAAGTTCAAGAGCAGTGTAAGTGATTTAAAGAGATTCTATAACAAAAAAATATTTAAAAGGCTGGGGCTGGCAAGAGGGTATAAAGGTGCTTGCTGCCAAGCCTGATGACCTGAGTTCAATCCCTCACAACCTACTTGGTACACTGGACTTCTGCATGTTGTTCTTTGACCTCCTCATGAGCTCTGTGACATATTTATGTGGCCCCCCCCACTAAATAAATAAGCATAATAAAAATGTAAAAAGGACAGTAAAAAGTCCAGTGATAGAACAAGCAGGAGACGTGAGGTTCAAACCCCATCACCACAAATAATAATAAATTGCTTTTAAAACTCTACCATTGGAAGGCAGAGGCAGTCAGAGCTCTGTGAATCCAAGGCCAGCCGGGTCAACCAGGGTTACTCAATGAGACCCCATCTCAAAAATAAACAAATAGCTAAATAATTGGCTATTATAATATTTATGTAGTTATTTATCAGAACTTCCTATTACTTAGGGTTGGTCCAGAACAGTGGAGGATGACCTTAGGCTTCTGATCTGCTGCATCTACCTTCCAGTTGCTGGGTTTACAAGTGTGAACATGGGCTTTCTTAGCCGCAGAGTAGGCATTTGAGACAGCTCAGCCAGGTGGCTGTTGTGGCTGGTAGGATTTGCTGGAGGAGGCAGAGTCAGGAGGATCAGGAGGGACAGCTCAGTGGTTAACAGTGTTGCTTTTGCAGAGAACCTGGGTTTGCCTCTCGGCACCCACATGGTAGTTCACAACCATCTGCCATCCTGAGCTTCTGTCCAGGGGATCAACTCCCCTCCAGCTCCCAGAGATCCACCTGCCCCTGCCTCCTACCTGTCTGGGGTCAAGGCATGGGCCACCACACTTACCTTGTTTGGTTTTGGATTTGTGTCTTTGATTTGATTTTGTTTTGGTTTTTCATGTGTGTGTGTGTGTGTGTGTGTGTGTTCATGTGTTCATTTAGTATCTCTCCTCTCTCTCCTCCCCATCAGAGAACTCGTTGGTTCTTGCTTTCCACCATGTGGGATTGAACTCAGGGCATCAGGCTTGTCTGCTCCAACCTTTACCTGCTGAGCCATCTCCCTGGCCCTCTTCTTATCATTATTACCATGGCAAGTTCTCTCTATGTAGCCCAGGCTAGGCTGCCATTGAATTGGTGGGCCTCCTGCCACGGATAGCTGAGTGCTGGGATCACAGGTATGTACTGCATACTCAGCTAAGAATTTGGAGGTTTTCAAATTGAAATCACTAAAGCCAGGTGTGGTTTGTAACCTCAGCACCTTGAAGGCTGACACGGGATGGGGGTGGGGGGTGCGGGGGACCATAAATTCCTGGCCAATCAGGGCTGCATAATCTAAATAAAACAAAAAGGGGCTGGGGAGGGGGCAGGAATTTAAAAGATAGTCAGTGGTGGCAGGGGGTGCTTGATATCAGAAAAGCACTTGACACACATATGTAAAATGTCATAAGAAATCTTATTTTACAGGATAACCCTCCCTCCATCCCTCCATCCCTCCATCCCTCCATCCCTCCGTCCCTCCGTCCCTCCGTCCCTCTGTCCCTCCCTCACTATGTAGCCCTGGCTGGCCTGGAGCTCACAGAGCTTTCTTCCCTCTGCCTCTGCCTCCTCAATGGCTTCTACACAATGATACCTACACACTGAGGGCTGGCTGTGACAGGGTTTCCCTCATCTAGGACTGCAAACTGGACCACAGACTGTTGGGAGGGTCGGTTTTACAGGGATGGGGAGGCAGAAGGGAGGGGGGCAAATCAAGGAAAACTTTAAAAAGGTACAGTCCCTCGTTCGTTTATGTGGGGGTGGTGGGGGGCAGGCGTGGATGCATTTGTGTTATACACAGGCTCGCCCGGGCAGGTGTGGATGCATTTGTGTTATACACAGGATCGCCCTCCATCTCAGTCATTCAGCTGTGCTCCTCCCTTGTGAAAACTCATACCAGCTGTGGCTTGCTGACCACTTAGATCCCCTCACAGAGGGGTGAGATGATCACAAGACTCTCAACTCAGTGTCCAGCCCCTGCCCACCACTTGCTGAAACCACAGTGCTGTCAGTGCTCAGGGAGGGGACACAGGCCTCGTTCAGTTCCAGGTGAAGGGCCCCGCCCCTCCCGCGTTGCTATGACAGAGTCATCATCTTTGCTGGGTGCTTTTGTAGGGGCACCCACACTCCAGTAAGTCACTCCTCCCTCAGCTGTGCTTGGAGGAGGCCCAATAAACTCATTGGTTCCCCAGAATGAACTTTGATGGAACCCTGTGTTGTGTCTGTCCTGTTTGATTTTAGGAGGAGAGGTAGATGTTGTTTGTGTCTCCCCCAGGGAAGGGATTTATTTTATCAACGGCCTGTGCCATGGAGGACGCCAGGTAGAGGTCTGAGGACAAACTTTGGGGAATTAGTTCTTTTCTTCCACCAGCTGGGCTGTAGGCATTGAACTCAGGTTGTCAGGCCTGGTGGCAAGCGCCCTCACCCACTGAACCATCTTGCTTGCCCAACAAAACCTTTTCCTGGCCCTTAACTGTTTTCAACAGGAAGTGACACTCATCATATGGCTTCTACTCTTGAGAGAGACTAAAAAGACCGGGCAGCAAAAGCTCAGTAGCCAGGCATTCCGCCACACTAACAGGCAGCGCCCATCACTCATGTCTGTAGTGATCTGCACCATGCTGGTTTCAGTTACGAAAAGAATTCATCATGAGCCGGGCGTGGTAGCGCACAGCTGACAGCTCAACCCTGGGAGGCTGAGTTCGAGTCCAGCCTGGGTGAAGAAGCAGGGGGAAGCCTGGCTCAAAACGTGAACTAAACATGGATGACGCCACCTTGACAGATGAGCCCTAGAACGCTGCCTGAGTTGGACACTCCGAGGCAGTGGCACTTGGAGACTCAGCTTCTGGGATGTAGTAGGGTCTGAGATTGGAAGCCTCGCAGATTGCTTTCCCCGTGGGAGGAGGCATCAAAGTCCTTACTTTCTGCCAGTGTGCCCCCACCGAGGACACACGAAGATTCTGGACAGGCCAGTCTTGAGCCTGGGTGCCCCTTGTGCTGAGAGACACTTAGCCTGCAACCGTGTGCTCAGCAGCCTGCACTGACTCAGAGGACCCTGACACTCAAGCCATCATGCTAGCTTAAGTACACTTACCCACGGAGCAGTCTCCTGGGCCATTTTCTCCACACAAAACAGGGGGTGTCAAGCCCCCCAGCAGCACAATAAGTCAGACATACTTCAGTCACAACATCTCAGTTGGTCTTGTAGCCCAGGCTAGCCTCAAACTCACTAGCTAGCTGAGGATGACCCTGAACTTCTGATCCTCTAGCCTCTCCATCTTCAGAGCTAGGAGTAGAGGCACAGGCTGAAGGGGTCTGGTGGGTACCAAGGATAGAACTCAGGTCGCATGCTTGCATCTCCCAGGCATAGATCATAATCGTATAAGGTTTATTTTTAAACAGTTGTTTATGAATTTCCAGGCAATTCAGAATGTCATCTCTCCACCCAGGGCCAGAGACTTGACTCAGCCCTCACTCCTCTGACTGTAACAGAGTCGTGTGACTCCCAATCCTTGATTTGCAAGCTGATTACAAGGGACAGATCCTTCCCCAGTGACCTTAAAGTCTGCTCGTATTTAGCTACATAGCTTTGCACACGAGGCTCCGGGTCTCCTGCGTTACCAAGCTTCTAGGGGCCAGGGAGATGGCCAGGACACTTGCAGAACAAGCCTGAGGACCGGAGTTCCATCCTCAGAACCCACAAGAAGTTGGAAGGAGAGAATCGGTTCATAAAGTTGTGCCCTGACCTCCACACATGTGCCCTGACCTCCTCACATGCACGCTGTGCCCACACAATAATAATAACATCGTTTAAAAGTTAAAAAAGCATTATCTGATGAAATTTGAATATCATTGCTTTTAACCCCCATAACACCAAGAACTATTCAAATTGTCTTCCCATCACTGAGTCCCGGCAGCTAAAAAACAACCCCGCCCCGCCCCCGCGCCCAGCAATTATCTTTGCATAGGTCGTGTTTTCTCAGGCCCCAGAGCCGAGGGCGCATGTGCTGACCACATGTCTCACTTTGTCTGTGCCATTGCTCCTCAGGGTGCCCTGTGGAACTCTGCATGATTGGACATTCTATGGTGGCTATAGCAGCTCTCAGGGGCAGTCGTGCGAGCTTAGGGGTGTGAGGACAAGGGTTAAGCTTCACTAGTGCCTGAGGGAGAAGTCTGTGTGTGTTGGGGACCGCAATACCGCCCCCCCGACTTATTGCAGTTTGAACTCTTGATCCCCAGCTGGTGGCACGGTTTGGGGAAGCTTCGGGGCCGGTACGAGGCGCCTCAGTGGAGGAAGTGGACCGCTGGGGTGCTGTGAGCTTTTACAGACTGGCCCTACCTCTTGCCAACTCTCTGCACCCTGACGGGGGGCCGGTGCAGTGTGACCTCACGCTCCTGCCATCATGGACTGTAGCCCCTTGAACCAGGGAAGCCCCTCCTCCCTTGTGGCTTCGCGTCCTGCATTTGGTCACAGCAACAAGGAAACTAATGTAATCGTGTGACGACAGCTCTGGACCTTCAAAGACTCGGAGCAGAGGATGAACGTTGAGAAATCAGGGTGGGAAAGGGCAGGAGCTGGCAGAAAGCGCCCAGGAGAAGACACTGGGACACGGGTTTAAGCCAACAGAGTCTTTATTAGCCAGCTGGCACTACCCTGGGCATTCAGGACCCCACTGAGCCTCTCTCAGGGTGAGCTTTTAAGCACAAAACCCCAGTTCTGGGTTGACATACTTGGGTTAACAGGATCCGCTAGCCAGAATGAGAGATACAGAAGCCAAAAGGCAAGGTTAGTACATTTAGAGACTTCCCCTGGATGTGCACTTTGATGGATTGGGTCTTTGTTCTCCAGCAGATGATGCTCTCAATGTGCCAAGTTTTATGGCCTGAAAAGCACTTTCTCTGTGGTCAGTTCTGCTGAGGCCTGGGGACCTGCTACAGTGAGAGCAATGGGTTGTGGGTTGAGGCTTTGTTCCCACCCAGGGGCCCTGCAAATTGGGCTTCTTTGTTTTTGGGTGTGTGTGTTTAATTTGTATGTGTATGTTTGTATGTACGTATGTACCTGTGTATGTGTGTGGTGAATGGCAGTGTGTATAAGGAGAGCAGAGTCTGCCTTAGTTAAGGTTACTATTGCTATGATGAAACACCATGACCAAAAGCTGCGTGGAAAGGAAAACTTTTATTTGGTGGCTTACATACGTGTCCATCATTGAGGGAAGTCAGGACAGGAACCTGGAGGCAGGAGCTGGTGCACAGGCCATGGAGGGGTCCTGTTTACCGGCTTCCTACCTGTTACATGCTCAGTCTGCTTTCTTATAGAACCCAGAACCACCAGCCCAGGAATGGCCCCATCCACAATGTGCTGGGACTTCCCCATCAATCACTATTAAGAAAATGCCGCATAGGCATTCCCTCCCTCCCTCCCTCCCTCCCTCCCTCCCTCCCTCCCTCCCTCCCTCCCTTCCTTCCTCCCTCCCTCCCTTACTCACTCCCTCCTTCCCCCCTTCCCTTCCTGCTTTCTTCCCTTCCTTCCTTCCTTCCTTTCTTTTTTTCTTTCTTTCTTAAGATCCACTTATTGCCAGGCGGTAGTGGTGCACGCCTTTAGTTCCAGTACTCGGGAGGCAGAGCAGGCGGATCTCTGAGTTTGAGACCAGCCTGGTCTACAAGAGCAAATTCCAGGACAGGGTTCAAAGCCACAGAGAAACCCTGTCTCAAAAAAACAAAACAAACAAACAAAAAGTTCATTATTTATTTATTGTGTATACACTGTTCTGTTTGCAGGTCAGAAGAGGGCGTCAGATCTCATTACAGATGGTTGTGAGCCACAATGTGGTTGCTGAGGATTGAACTCAGGACCTCTGGAAGAGCAGTCTCCAGTCTCTTTTTTTTTTTTAATAATTCTTTTTTCTTCTGTTTTGTTTTTTTGAAACAGGGTTTCTCCATGTAACAGGTCTGGCTGTAATAGAATTAGCTCTGTAGACCAGGGTAGTCTCAAACTTACAGAGATCTGCCTGCCTCTGGAGGAAGCATTTTCTTAATTAAGGTTCCTACCCCTCAGATGACTACAGCTTGTGTTAAGCTGACATAAAACTAGACAGTAAAAGGTCTCTCACTCATCCTGGAGCTAGTCTGGCATCCTACAAGCCCCAACAATCCTCCTGTCTCTGCCACCTATAGTGGTAGATATGTGAGTGTGGTCACACCTGGAACCTAACCTGGGCTGTGTGAGTGTGGTCACACTGTTTCCTCACCTGGGCTGTGTGAGTGTGAGTCACACCTGGCTCCTCACCTGGGCTGTGTGAGTGTAGTCACACCTGGCTCCTCACCTGGGCTGTGTGAGTGTGGTCACACCTGGCTCCTCACCTGGGCTGTGTGAGTGTGTTCACACCTGGCTCCTCACCTGGGCTGTGTGAGTGTAGTCACACCTGGCTCCTCACCTGGGCTGTGTGAGTGTGGTCACACCTGTCTCCTCACCTGGGCTGTGTGAGTGTGATCACACCTGGCTCCTCGCCTGGGCTGTGTGAGTGTGTAATCACACCTGGCTCCTCACCTGGGCTGTGTGAGTGTGTAATCACACCTGGCTCCTCACCTGGGCTGTGTGGGTGTAGTCACACCTGGCTCCTCACCTGGGCTGTGTGAGTGTGGTCACACCTGTCTCCTCACCTGGGCTGTGTGAGTGTGGTCACACCTGGCTCCTCACCTGGGCTGTGTGAGTGTGGTCACACCTGTCTCCTCACCTGGGCTGTGTGAGTGTGGTCACACCTGTCTCCTCACCTGGGCTGTGTGAGTGTGGTCACACCTGGCTCCTCACCTGAGCTGTGTGAGTGTGTAATCACACCTGGCTCCTCACCTGGGCTGTGTGAGTGTGATCACACCTGGCTCCTCACCTGGGCTGTGTGGGTGTAGTCACACCTGGCTCCTCACCTGGGCTGTGTGAGTGTGATCACACCTGTCTCCTCACCTGGGCTGTGTGAGTGTGTAATCACACCTGGCTCCTCACCTGGGCTGTGTGAGTGTGGTCACACCTGGCTCCTCACCTGGGCTGTGTGGGTGTGATCACACCTGGCTCCTCACCTGGGCTGTGTGAGTGTGGTCACACCTGTCTCCTCACCTGGGCTGTGTGAGTGTGGTCACACCTGGCTCCTCACCTGGGCTGTGTGAGTGTGGTCACACCTGGCTCCTCACCTGGGCTGTGTGAGTGTGGTCACACCTGTCTCCTCACCTGGGCTGTGTGAGTGTGGTCACACCTGGCTCCTCACCTGGGCTGTGTGTGTGTGGTCACACCTGGCTCCTCACCTGGGCTGTGTGGGTGTAGTCACACCTGGCTCCTCACCTGGGTGCTGGAGATTGGAACTGGTCCTGTCCTGCTTGTGCAGCAAAGCACTCTCCCTTTCAGAGCCATCTCCACAGCCCCTTGATTTGGTCTTCTGTCACCGGGGTTGGCTTCAGACTTGCTGTGTAGCTGAGACTGGCCTTGAACCCCTGCTTCTACATCCCAAGTGCAGGGGTTACACTATCCCTGGCCTGCAGCATGAGGTGCTGGACTTGGGGCCTTGAGCATTGTGTGGTAACTGCTTTAAGGCTGGGCTGCCATCCCAGGCCCCCAATAGCTGTGGAGTGACATCCCCCACCCCCAGCCTTTTGGTGTGTAATAACTGGAGGAGTGGAGGGGTGAGGGAGACCAATCTTTGGGGTCAGCCTTGCACACTTAGAACAAGAAGGGCCTCTTGCCTTCCTACCCTCATCTCTCTCTCTACTCCACACACACAACACACAAAAAAAAAAAAAAACGGCACACACACACACACACACAAAAAAAAAATTTGTGCTTGTGAAGTAGGAATTGAAAGCACTGAGTTGACAAAAGTCTAAGTTGCAGCTGTCTAGGAGAGCTGCGATCTCAACGGAAGTGGGTTTTACGGATGCACACTTTTAATCCCAGTGTAGAGGAGGCAGAGGCCAGAGGATCTATGTGAGTTCCAAGCCAGCCTGCTCTCCATGAATAAGGAATTCCAGGCCAGTCGGGGTAGCATAGTGAGACCCTGTCTAAAAAAGAAAGAAAAAGAAAAGAAAATGCAAATAATGATCTAATGTTTGAATTTTGCCTTTTAATTTTTTTATATAAAGTCTCACAATGTAGCCCTGCTTGGCATGGAACTCAGTACGTAGACCAGGCTGGCTTCAAGTCTGCAGACATTCACCTGCCTTTGCCTCCTAGACGCCAGAGTTACAGGTGTGAGGCATGGCAGGCATCCTGCAGACACTGTCGCACTGTGCATGCTTTACTCATATTCACCCGTGCTCTCGGTCCTCTCTCGAAGAGAAATAAGATTCAGCAAACTGTTTTCACTGTTGACATGGAGTGAGGGCCATGTGCAGGGCCTTCCCGCTGAGCTATAGCCTCAGCTGCTGGCAAGTTGTTCTGAAATCCTGTTCCTTGCAGGGCTGCTGGCAGCTGCAGCACATTGGGCATTAGGCCTTACCCATTCCCCAAGTCAGGTCTGGTGCGCAGGTCTGCTTCAGGGAATCGGTGGTGCCTTTGCTGGGCTTTTGTGGGTGTCCACGACTTTGAAACCCCACTCTGCCTGAAATGGGCGCTACTGTTATAAAACGGACTTCTCCACAAGTCAGTACATTAAACAGTCATTTCATTATGCTCAAACAGGGAGGTGTGTGCGTGCGTGCGTGCGTGTGTGCATGCGTGTGTGTGTGTGTGTGCGCGTGTGTGTGTGTGTGTGTGTGTGTGTGTGTGTGCGTGTGAACTATCTCTGGCTCAGAGGTAGACTTCAAGCAAGCACACAATTTGTACAGCTTACTAACAGGTTTTCTGCCCCCCCCCCCCAATCCATTTCTCTGCCATTGCAGAAACCAGACCAAGCCGAATTGAAAGCATATAACAAGTTTATTTGGGCAAAGCAACTCCCAGGCGAGTATTCCAGTCCTAGAGATTGAGGCAGGGAGACTTTATAGGTTATAGGTGACAGGTGACAATGTGTCCACCACAAGCTGGGTTTGTGCCCAAGTATGGCCAAAAGTTGAGTGCTTTAGGTGGGGATTTGGGTGGCTGGCAACTTTAGGGAGGAAGCTGCAGTAGCTGTCAAGGATGCAGAACTAAAGGTTTTTTTTGGTGAGGGTATTGGCACCTTTTCTTTGTTAGGAGAACCTCTGGGGGTGTGGTTCTGGGAGAGAGAGAAGGAGGGAGGGAGGGAGGGAGGGAGGGAGGGAGGGAGGGAGGGAGGGAAGGGAGGGAGAGAGGGAAGGAGGGAGGGAGGGAGGGAGGAAGGGAGGGAGGGAGGGAGGAGGAAGGGAGGGGGGGGATGGGGCTTCTCAGACTTGCAGGGCAAACTGGAGGTTGCAACCGAACACTTACACTAACAACACACCACTTGGGTCTCTAGCTGCACTTTAAAGCTGTCTTACGGCATCGGTGCAGTGGGCCCTCGGTTAAGGATCACAGTTGAGAGAACCTGTCGCCCACATGCGATCAAGCACATCCCCTGCAGATGTTACACAAACTTGTTCTGGGGAGTGAAAACTTGTGACTTGTTATCTCCCATAAACAGTAGTCTCCAGCCTTTCAGGAACTGTGTGTCTGTCCTTGGGCAAGGGACTTGCAGATCAGAGGCATTTTTGTTTCATGGATCTCTAAGGAATAGTAATTAAAACTTAAAATTTAACTTCGGCCTCCACGGCACCCTCTCTCCATCTCCTGCACCAATAAATAAGTGTTTAAAAAGTTAAAAAAAAATAAAAATCCACCACCTTGGCTAGAGGGAAAGCGTGTCTGCACCATGGTGTTTCTGGCTAGCCTACAGCAGTCGGTTGAAAATACGGAGAGAGCCACAAGGTTCGCTTTCCCTGCCTCGTGACAGGACCCACATTCTAACAGAAGCAGCAGGAGAAATTCAACTTTCGTGTCTCTTGGCATCCGATCACCTTTATTTTCTTCCCCATCAGGGTGTGACTCATAAATCTGTTCTGGTCAGTCCACGTCACTTGGTGGCCCTGCTCCGGTCCTCCTTCCTTCTCTTGGCCATTGTTCCAGGGGTGGCTTGGAATGGGTGTGGTGGGAGCAAGCTGGTTCTGCCTAATTTCTGTCTGGGCTGGTTTCTGCCTGGAAGGACCCGGCCCCCGGGTCCTTGGTCCCACAGTTTCAGAGCTGTTGTCCCTTGCCTGCAGGGCTTCTGCAGGTCTGGTTTTATTTTACTAAAAGCTTCTCCACCGGGCTGCTGCGGGGGAACGGACACGAGGCCAAGTTCCTTCTTCCGCTTCCCGAGGAGCCAGCCCAGATCTGAGAGCAGCCATGAAAACCGAGTTGCTTCTAACAGCCCTGTCCCAGAGGTAAATACAGCTGGGAGTTTCTGCACGACTACCTAATTGTGACCGATCACAAAAGACTTCCAGGCTAGGCGAGATGGTGTGTACGCCTTGTGCCAAGAATTCAGGGGGGAGAAACAGGAAAAATAGAAGTCCAAGGTCACTGTCAACTACAGGCTGGAGGCCAGCCTGTGCTACTCGGGACCCCATATAACAAAATAACAAAGACGGCCAGGATCGTGGACGTCCCAGGAACCACTGTGACCGCTTACAAAAAGCAGCTTTCCTCCTTGTGTTCTGCTGGAGCTCAGAGCCAAGACCGCCGGCAGTCACAAGTGTCTTCCACCTACTCTGAGCTACAACCTCAGGTTCAAGAGCACTTCCTTTTAAAATGTATTATTATTATCATCATCATCATCATCATCATCATCATTATTATACAGAGTCTAACCATGTAGCCCTGACTGGCCTGAAACTCTCACTATTCTAAAGCAGGATGGCTTCAAACTCAAAGAGCTCCACTTGCTTCTGCCTCCTGCTGCTGGGATTAAAGGTGTGGGCACCCCGGGCTAAAAATTTCTTCTTCGAGGACATCGACCCAGCAGCTGTAGCCTTTGCCTGATGCCACTCTTTTAAACCTTTTCACCTGTCATTTATCATTATTATTATGTGTTCGTCTGTGTATAATGAGTCTTTCTCTGTCCTGCCAGCCAGTTCCAAATGACAGGGAGACTTCTTAATTAATTATGAAAGCTGGGTTTTAGCTTGGATTTGTTCCTAACTAACTCTTATAACTAAATTAACCCATTTCTATTAATCTACTTGCTGCCACAACGTTTGTGGCTTTTACCTCTCCTCCTGCATGTCCTGCTTTTTTTTTTCTCTTTTAATGTGGGTCCTGGGGCTTGGGCTTAGGTAGTGAGGCTCGTATGGAAGGCACCCTTACCACCAGAGCCACCTTGAGGACTCGTGATGCCACTCCTGTTGCCGATGATTGTGACTCAGGTCTGTTGTTTCGAAATATCTGATATGATCTTCAACTCCGGAAGCTTTCCTTTGAAGTGTGTGGAGGCCCAGGCCTGTCACCCAACCCTTGGGAAGGACAGGCAGGAAGACCGCCAGTTCAAGACCAGCCTCAGAGGCAGCTTTAGTTCTGTTTTTATGTTTTACCCGACCCCTGGCTAAGTAAAAGGAGAAGGAAGGAGGGGAGGCAGGCGTGAAGGGGAAGAAAGGGGGGAAAGGAGGGAGGGAAAGGATGGGGGGGCCAGGCAGGCAAGCCAGGCCATGGCTCCTGTTAGCTCTCCGCTCACTTTTGGAGCTAGCGGCCACAGGAGCCCATCATGATGGCATCAGTGGGTGCCATGTCACTTGTGACTGACAGTCAAGTCTAGACGGACTCAGGGGTCTTCAGTCATGGCATCATTCTCACAAACAGCGCTCTCTCCTGCCTTTGGCCCCTCCACTGACACATGTTTGTGAGTGTCTCCTGTGTGCCAGAGAACTCACGGTGAGCTCTGTGCTTCTCAGGTTTGAAAGTCTGCAGGATCTTCTAAGTTCAAACTTGTTAGTTCTGGGCATTAAATGTGAAACTTTCTATTTGGGTGGAATTTAATCATACAAAATTCCCTCAGATTTGAAGCCTTTTTGGAATTAAAACAGCTCTTTGGTTGTCATAGTTTGATCTAAGCAGCTAAGATGATTCTGCAAAACTAACTAGCTAGCTAACTAACTAACTAGCTAGCTAACTAACTAACTCACCAATCACTGAGCTTTGACACATTTTCCAGGTGTTTTATGGCATTAGAAGTCATTTGACTTTTCTTCTGTCAGGCTCAACATGTGTAAGACAGGGTGGGGTTGTTCTGCATTGTTTATGTTTTTGAGAGAAGGTCCTACTACTATGGCTGTTCAAACTTGGAATCCTTCTGCCCCCACCTTTCAAGTGCTGGGACTTCAGCTTGCTGCTTTTCAATTTTTTTTTTTTTTTTTTAACCAAGTATCATGCAGCCCAGGCTGGCCTCTGACTTACTGTGTAGCTGAGCCTGGCCCTGAACTTCTGATCTCTCAGCTTCCACTTCCCAGGTGCTGGGATTATAGGTGGGAGCCACCATGCCACCTTCTTATTGTTTTTTAACTTGTTTTTGTTTTTGTTTTTCAAAGGTGAGTTCTGATGCTTTACCCCTGGCTGACCTCAAACACAGGTGAAGCTCCTTCCCCAGCACCCTAAAGTGCTGGGATTACAGGTGTGAACCCACCACGCACAGTTGCCAGTGTGCCGGCAAGTTATTAAAAAGCTAAAATGTGGCCGGGTGGTGGTGGCGTACACCTTTAGTCCCAGCACTTGGGGAGCAGAGGCAGGAGGATCTCTATGAGTTTGAGACCAGCCTGGTCTACAAACAGGCTCCAAAGCCACAGAGAAACCCTGTCTTGAAAAACAAAACAAACAAAAAAACTAAAATGTATTCATCCCCCCCTTTACTGAGGGAGAAGAAGGTGTCATATAAGTAGGGACTTGTCTCTTACACAAGACAACATACATGGGTTGCCTTGAGATTTTTATTTTATTTAAATTTTTATCACTGTATTTATTTCGTGTATAAGCACAACCTTGGGTGTCAGGCCTCTCCTTCTGCCTTGGTGGAGACAAGGTCTCCTGTTTGTTCTCTGTTGTACACCAGGCTGGTCTTCAAACTTGTGGGGATTTTGTCTCCACCTCACATCTCACCACAGGGATGCTGGCGTTACAGATGTGTGCTCAAGCCGCCAACAGACCTGAGTCCAAATCCTCACACTGCACAGTAAGTGCCCACTGAGCCGTCTCCCCAGCCATATTTTAATATGTTACAGGCCTCTCACGCTAGGCTTGCTGATGGAGCAACTATGCAAGGGCCTGGGCTCCACCCTCCGCACTGCAGAAAATAAAAAGTAAAACAAACCCTTTCAGATTAAATAATTGCAGGCAATCTAAATATTTTTTTTTTGTAAGAAATATACTTGTGACTCTAGTTGAAAGTTCTGATGTTGTTTTACTTACCTTTTTGGGTTACTATCTCACTAAGTACCCCAAACTGGCCAGGAACTCGCTATCTCCCAGGCTGACTGTGGTATTTTGAGTAAGAATGGCCCGCATAGGCTCAGGGAGTTGAATGCTCAGTCATCCGGGAGTGAAACTACTTAGGATTAGGGTGTGGCCTTGGGGTAGGTGTGGCTTTGTAGAGGAGGTGCGTCACCGGGGATGGGGGCTTTGGAGTTACAGAAGCCCATGCCAGGCCCAGTGGTTAGCTCTCTTCCTGCTGCCTATGGGTCCAGATGTGGATCTCTTGTCGTAGTGATGGTGGTGTCTCTTTCACAGCAGAGAACACAGACTAAAACACTGGTCTACAATTTACTGTGTAGCTCAGGTTGGTATTGGGCCTGGTGTGTACGTAGCCCAGTGAGTCTCCTGCTCAGCCTTCTGAATGCCGGAATCACAGGTAGACCCCATCAGGCCTGCGTGATTTTATTTTGCTTTCTTTTTTTTTTTTTCCAATACAGGGGTTCTCTGTGTAGCTCTGGCTGTCCTGGAACTCACTCTGTAGACCAGGCTGGCCTCAAACTCACAGAGATCCATCTGCCTTTGCCTCCCGAGTGCTGGAATTAAAGGTGTGCACCACCACTGCCTGGCTATTTTACCTTTTTAAAAAGTTAAAATTATCTTTGTGTGTGTGTGTGTGTGTGTGTGTGTGTGTGTGTGTGTGTGTTTATGGCTGCACGTGTCATAGCACGCTTGTGGAGGTCAGAGGGCAAGTAGTAGGAGCCAGCATTTTCCTTCTACCGTGTGAATCCCGCCTAGGCCTAGGCCGTTAGAATTGGCAGCAAGTACCTTTACCCCAGCCATCGTATTTGCCCCTTATTTTACTTAAAAACAACAAAAAAAAAAGATTTGTTTGTTTTTATCTTATGTGTGTTGGTGTTTTGTGCCATACGTGCATGCAGTGCCCTAAAATTCCAGAAGAGGGCATCAGATCCTCTAGAATTGGAGTTACAGATGGTTGCGACCCAGTATGTGGGCTCTGGGAACTGAGCCTTCTTCACTGCTGAGCCGTCTCTCCACCGCCATTTTTAATTTTTATGTATTTTTTTAAATGTGAAATTTGATTAAGGGTTGTTAACTTTTTTTTTTTTTTTTTTTTTTTTTGGGGTAGGATCTCACGTAGCCCAGGCTGGCTGGGAACTCGATGTGTATGTAGCCTCAGGGTCCTTGCACTTTTGATTCTCCTGGGATTACAGGCGTGCACCAGCACGCCTTACCTGGTCCATGCCAACAGCTTTTCCCATAGTCCTCTCATTTATTTTCGATTTTTATTCCCACACCATTTACCTCACTGTTTCTGTTTTGCGCTCTCGGGGCTGCCTTCGTGCTCTTGCCTTTGCCTCCTTCTCAACTCAACTCAGAGGCTTAACGTTGGCTTCTGCGACTTCAGAGGACACCATCATCCTCGGACGCCCAACGTCTCCTAAATCATCTGTGAACTATTCCTTCAAAGCTGATTCAGCTCAAAGCCCCGTCCGCCTGTATGGCATCCCTGGGTCCCCTCAGTGACCAGGTGGCATGCCTGCCCCTTTCTGCCTTCTGGACCACCTGTGGGGAAGGGTCTGGCCTGGGTCTCATGGCGGACCTCTGAGTCTGCCTGCTTGAAGCGTGGAGGGCCTTCTGGAACTAGGCTTTGGGTTGACTCAGCCTGCTGCCTGTAAACCTCGTCAGCCCTTGTCCCCTGTGGTCAGCAACTTCCTGGACACCAGACATCCATGCTCACGGAGCTCCCCCTCCCACATTCTTTCAGTCTTCCATGACCTTGTTAAAAATCTACGGAATTAGCTAGGCATGCCCGTAACCTCCGCGTTTTCCAAGTTGAGGTGGGGTGGTCACTGAGAGTTTGAGGCCAGCCTGGGTAAAGTGAGTTCAAGTCTACCCTCTTTCACTACACAGTAGGCTCAATGCCAGCCTGGTCTGTGGACTCTGGCCTCCTTTGAGAAAATAACAAACAACTGGGCAATAATAAATAAACGCACACACCTTTAATCCTGGCACTAGAGAGGTAGAGGTAAGCGGATCTTTGTGTTCCAGGCCAGTCTGGTTTATATATCCATATAAGCCATACTCATATCAGCCAAGGCTACATAGCGAGACCCTGTCTCCAAACCCCAAAACCAAAAACCTAAAAACCAGTGCCCGCCAAATCCAATAAATAAATAAAACTGAAGAACTAAACCGAAGAACTTTGTTTTAGCCTTTAGCTGGTGAGATCCGGCCTAAGTGTATTTCATACAACTTATGGGTTGTGATTTGTAAAATTTTATCACTGCTTCTGTAAGAAAATTTAGATACTGTAACTTAGCCTCTAACCTTCTTCAACATAATCCCCATTCTGGTTTTATGGCACCCACTCTTCTGTTTTCATTTAATGGTTTTAATAGAGCTGTGTTTGAAACTGGCTGGAAGGAAATCTCAGGAAAGGGTGGCAGGATACTCCTAATGGGCACTCAGAATATTCACTGCCGCAGACATAACATTGTTGTTATTATTATTAAATAATAAGGGTCCTGTGAGGGTCCTGTGAGTGTGGGGGATGGGTCCTGTGAGTGTGGGGGATGGGTCCTGTGTGAGGGATGGGTCCTTCCTGTGTGAGGGATGGGTCCCATGAGTGTGGGGGGATGGGTTCTGTGTGAGGGATGGGTCCCGTGAGTGTGAAAGCATGGGTCCTGTGAGTGTGGCTGATGTATCCCATGTGAGTAGGCTGATGTTTCCTCACTCTACATTAATTAGTGCCTCTTACCAGTATTAGATCCCCATTCAGTCAGAGCAGACTCTGAAGTGAGGCATACCGGACCCGTGCTGGAGTGGAATGTGGATTCATGAACTTAAAACCTGCTTTGGGCATGAAACAGCTCCCAGCTCTGAGTAAGTGCTGGAAATAACCGCAGAGGCCAGAGTCGTGTGACATTCATGGGAAACATGTCCTGTGGTCTCATTCAAAGGGTAGAGGCATGGCCTGGGCTATATAACAAGACTCCAAAAATGAAGCCAAACAGTCAAACCCAACCCAAAACAAAACAGAAAAACCAAAGCCAATCAACCGAACAGGGAACAAAATAAGAACACTAATAATAGTCAGTGGTGGTGGCGCTCGCCTTTAAACCCAGCACTTGGGAGGGAGAGGCTGGTGGATCTCTGTGAGTTAAAGCCCAGCCTGGTCTACAGAGTGAGTTCCAAGACCGACAGGGCTACATAGAGAAACCCTGTTTCAAAAAAGTAAAAAACAAACAAAAAACAAAACAAAGCAAAGAATACTAATAAAATTACAAAGTAACTGTAGAAGTCAGAAACTGATGAGATGGCTCAGCCAGTAAAGGCGATAGATGGATCGCTGCCAAGCCTGAGGACCTGAGTTTGATTCCTAGGATCCACCTGGAAGAAGGAGAGAGCTCCACATGGATACATGGTGGCATGAGCGCCCCTCACAGATAAATAGAAAAAAGTTAAAATACGGCAATGATTGCCCAGTTCTTTAAGTGAGCCAAAAGGCATGAATCACACCTCACAGTGGTACAATTTTATGACGAGGCCTTAAAAATGAGAGATGGGGGAGGGGGACGGAGAGGAAACTTCAGTCAGGATGTAACATGTGAGAGAATAATAATAATAAACTGCAAGATAAACAACTCTTGCATGCTGTGACAAACTGTGGTGATTCTCTAACAAACTCAACTCCGAGCCAGGCTCAGTGACGCACAGCTGCTATCCCAGCACGAGAGGCTGAGGCAGGGGCATCATGAGTTCAAGGAAAGTCTGGCTACACAGACCCTGTCTCAGAAAAAGAAACAAAGTCAACAACTAAACTGTTGCATCTAAACTGCATCTAAACTGTGCTGGGCATTTGTATCACTGCCTTTTAATTTACATTTTGAATACATTAATTTATTTGCATGTGTGGGCGGGGCCACACCAATGTGGAGGCCACAGAACTATTTGCCAGGGTTGGATCTCCCCTTTTATCATGTGTCTGTCGGTGATGGACTCTGGTCTTTGCGCCTGGCTGCTTGGTCCCACAGTCACGGCCTCCATCGTGTTGTCACATTGCTGCCTACCTTACCTGCTTGGCCTGGAAGCATCTCTGGGAACTATCTTCAGGCTGGGGTCTGGCCTGAAGCTCTGTAGGTTGTTACAACTGTGCCCCAGACTACTGCCTTTTAGATGTCAGGTTCAGTGGCTTCTACAGAGCAACGTCTCCATCATCTTACATCCACCGGTGACTCCATTGGTTCGAGGCCCTGGCTGCCACAGTGAAAGACTGACTCATCACGGTGAGGCATGTGTGTCCCTGTTTAGTAGAAATAAAGGCTAAGGAGGGAATGCAAGCTGGTGAGGAGCCATGAAGTTCATGCTATCGACCATGGAACCAGAGGGAATATTACAACCTGATCCTTGAGAAGAGACAACTATCGATCATTTTCCCAAATAATCCCGGTATCGAGGGGCCACTGGACATCGCTCTGTAGCCCACGCTGGTCTTCAACTCAGAACCTTGTGTCTCTCGAGTGTTGGATTTGCAAGTGTGCATCCCCAAGAACCCAAATAGATTTCTGGGTGTGGAGGCGTCCACTGTAATTCTAGCCCTGGACCATTAAAGAACTGAGCTAAATCTTTTCAGGAAATGAGTTTCCTGTGTCTAACTATGCACATGGGGCTGCTCCCTCAGCCCTCTGTGGTGTGGAAGGAGTGGGAGCAGGGGAGATGACACCCCTTTCTTCACCCCTGACAGAGGCTTACTCCATTTTTGGCAACAATCTTCCCCCCTCAAGCTCTCCTCTCCTCAGACCTGACACAGGTCAGATCTCTCTGTGTTACGACTTCAATCCCACCATAAAGACGTGTGCACAAGCTACTCCGCAGCTCATTTCTCCGGACAATGGATTCTGGATTATGTGTGGTGAGCCTATGAAGAGGCCTCTTGTTGCTGGCGTGGTCTCCAGAATGGTTCATTCTTGGTAATCCCCTGGACTATGTCCTGGGCAGCCCGGAGGTGCCCAAATGGCCATAATTTTTAATTGAATGGGATGCATCACCCCCTAGTGGTGGAATAGGAAAACAACTCCAGGTTTTGCCTCTTTCTCCAAGCTGCTGAACTGTTGGTTTGGGAAAAGGTCTTTTGTGGAATTCCAATAGGGGGTTTGGCGGTGATGGTAAAGTCTGAATGTGGCGGTAACCAAACAGCCTCCAAATCAATTGTGGCTCATGCCCTCCCTGAGGAAGCTTCCAGACTTAGCAATGGCTCTTTCCCTGGCTGTCTCTGTCTCTCCCTTTCTCCTTTCTTTATTTTTGTGAGACAACAGTGGGCCAGACTCCAAAGGACTCCGAAGTCCTCAAGGATGCCTTGACGACAGACATCACGGCACATTCCATTAGCTGCAGTTGTTTGAAAGTGCTCAGGAGTTGAGAACAGCCTGGACAGAGAGACCCCAAACTCTTTTTCTTTTAGTCCTAGTGTTGGGTGAGCCTCGGCCATGCCTGCTGGATGAGCACTCTTCCTCTGGGCTACATCCTCAACCCGGTGTTCGTGATCGCTCTTTTTTATTTTGCATGTGTATGTGAATAGTGTGTGCATGTGCCTGTGTATGTGTGTTTGCATGTATGTGGGCCCGTGTATGTCATCTTTCCATCCCCCTTTCCAACCTTCCTGGTATAAAGGTAAATAATCCTATTGCCAGGGGTTGGAGTCAGCCTAGGCTGTGTTGTAGGAAGGCCTGCCGTGCCCTCGAGGTCAGAGTACTGAGCTTGGCAGAGGGTGTCGGGATTAAAAGAGACCACCACGAGAAGTGAAGAGAAAGCTGCTGCCTTTTATTACAGAGAGTAATGGGCGTATATATGCAAGCCAGGAGATGGGCTAAGCATAGGAGGAGGTCATGCACCACCCACACCTGCGGTCAAGGCACGGGCACTGCACACCAGAAAGTTATGAGAACAACATTGTTTGATCAACCATGAGAGCACGGGAATTCTACAGCTGGGTGGGGAGGGAGAGAGCTATGAGGGACAAGTACTTAAATTTCCCAACAAAAGCCTACACTAGTTCATCAAACCCTGGGCCATTCTGAGTGTGGCCACTCCCAGAAGAGTTTTCTGATCTCCCTATCTAGAAGGAGGCTGGAGCGAAGGCTCAGTGGTTAGAGTGCTTACTGCTCTTCCAGAAGACCAGGGATGGGTTCCCAGCACCCACGAGGTGGCTCACAACCATTTATAACCGCAGTTTCAGGGGATCTGACACACTCCTCACCTCAAGAGTACCTGCATGCATATGGTGAGTATAAACTCACACAGGCGCGTGCACACACACACACACACACACACACACACACACACACACACACACTAAACAGATCTCACACATAAAGTGAAGGGAGAAACTGAGGGTGGAAGGGTACAAAGGGGGACAAGAGCCCATAATATTGAGGGACAGTGATAATATGGGACAGGACTGCCGTAATATCGATGCTTCTAACCAGTACAGAAAGACATAGAAAAATGAAATGTAAGAGACTAAGGCAGAGATAAAACTGTCATTATTTTTCAGTGCTATAAACTGTACAGAAAACTCAATAGAATCAATAAACAAACTATTACAATCTAGGAGTTTATCGATCTTGCTGGAGGAAAGATCACCTTAGAAGACTTAGTAGGCTTCATTTCTCATGCCCCCTAAACAACACAAAATTAAATAGAAAACGTGGTACTATTCCTGAGTGCAGAAGTTATAAAGCAGCTACAAATTAAAGTATCAAAGATGCTTTTTTGCTTGTTTGACTTTTGTGTCCTGCATAATTTATTTAGTTAGTTTGGTGTGTGTGTGTGTGTGTGTGTGGAGGGGGGGTTCTAGTTCCTTCTCTTGCTGTGATAAAACACTGTGACCAAAACCCACTTAGGGAAAGAGATCCATCTGGCTTACACTTCCGAGTGACAGTTCATCATTGCTAGGAAGTCCGAACAGGACCTTAAGGCTGAAATTCCAAGCGGAACCCACAGAAGTATGCTGCTTTGTTGCTTCAGGCTTCAGCTTGCTTGCTGGCTGGTGCTCAGATAGCTCTCTTATACAGTCCAGGCCCACCTGCCTAGGGATGGTGCCACACACACAGTGGCCTGGGACTTCCCACATCAGTGGGACAGTCCCTCAGAGATGTGGCCGTAGACCAGTCTGATCCAGGCAGTCCGTCATTTGAGGGTGTCTCCGATGGCCGTAGGCTATGCCTAGTTAATAGCTGAAGCTAACTAGGACTAGGATGGGAGGTGAGGGGAGAGGCTGGTGGTGTTTCTTTCTGCCCCAAGGTTTGCAGGGCTTGAACTCAGGTCCCTGGGTGTGTCAGCAAGCACCCCTACCCACTGAGCCATCTGATCAGCCTTGTTTCTTTCATCTTCTGAACAGGATCTCATGTAGGTCTGTGTGGTCTCTAACTTGATGCATAGCTGATTATGACCTTGAACTTCTGACTCATCTGCCAGCGCTTTCCAGGTTATGTTGTGCCAGGGACCAAGCCCGGGGCCTTGTGTACACTCCGGACAGCCACCTTGTCTCTTGAGCTACATCACACTCCCCAGCCCTTTGTTCTGAGACAGCCTCATGCAGCCCAGGTTGGCCTTGAACTCACCATGATTCTCTTGCCTCTGCTTCCCAAGTCCTAGGGTTGCAAACTTGAACCTCGGTGCCCAGTTTACTTCAGTAGATTTTTACAGATGCCTCTGGGGAGATGAGAGAAGGGGCTGTGACCAACTGGGAAAGGGTGAAACAGACAGATGACCGCACACACCATGGACGGGGGGGGGGTATTAACTCAATTTTCTGCAACTCAAAAGTCCTAGATGTCTTTTAATTTTTTGGTTTACAGCACGACCCGTGTCGCTTTGTGGCTCAGCACGCATTCTTTAAGTGCTTCGCATTTTCAGGGCCCGAGAGCAGCTCCTGAGCTTTTGGTTCTTGGTCACCTGGCACAAAGAACATTTGCTCTATCAGACTTTTAAAGATTATCTTTTTAGGTTGTGTGTAAGTTTGAGCATGTGTGTGTGTGTGTGTGTGTGTGCGTGTATTGGTGTCGTAATTTAAGAAAGTGGTTTGACAGAGAAAGACACCATGCAACAGAGTTCAAGCACAGGGTTTTTTTCTTTTGGGGGGGGTGGGAGATTGTAAAAAGGGGAAAGGGAAGTGGGGGAGACTAGCCTCCAGGCAGGGATGGGAGCATCAGGAGGAAGGAAAGAGAGGCAGAGGGGAAGGGGGAGGAAGAGAGAGGGAGAGGGAGAGAGAGAGAGAGACAGAGACAGACAGAGAGGAGGATGGGAGGTGGGCAGGGCCCTTTGAAAAGGGAACACAGTGAGTGTGCACAGGTGGTGCTCTCAGCGGCTGCAGCTGAGGATGTGTCCTGTCAGAACCCCAAGGACAGGACAGGACAGATGCCTGAATACTAACAATGAGTGCAGAGCCCTTGGAGATCAGAAGGTAGTTCAGATGCTCCTGGAACTGAGATGCTCAGCATGGGTGCTGGGAACTGAACTCTGGTCCTCTTTAAGAGCAGTTTGACAGTCGGGTGTGGTGGTGCACATCTTTAATCCCAGCACTCAGGAGGCAGAGGCAGGGGAATCTCTGAGTTTGAGGTGTTTGATTTACTGAGCAAATTCCAGGGCAGCCAGAGTTACACACAGAGAAACCCTGCTTTGGAAAACAGACAGACAGACATTCAGACAGACAGTACTGTGAGCTCTTAACTGCTGAGCTGCTCTATAGTCCTGTGCAGAAAAGGCGTTAAGAGATCAGTGTCTACATTTATTAGAAACTTAGAAAACAAATTCCCCCACCAAGAATGTGGTGCCTGGAAACAGGACTCTCCGGTTTTCCCACTGAGGGATTTTTAAGGCTCACCATCAACAGGGAAGCACTGTTTTATGTCCTAGGTCTGTTTGTCCCTGATAGTGACTCCTTTCTTTCCCTGCCTAGTCTCCAGGCTCACCCTCAGTCCTCCCAGTCTATTGTCTAAGTGGCAAGGGAGGTACATTCTGATCCTTTGACAGGAGGGCAGGCTGGCCCACTGCCCATCACCCAGAAAAGTGGGCCAGCGGCTGCCTCTTCGCTCAGACCTTAGGGCAAAGTTCCCACCTGACTTCAGAGTCTGTACAGACCTGCTAGGGCCCCAGACATGTCACTGCCACTCCAGCTGCCACCTCCTCCTGTTTTATAGCATTAGAGACAAGCTCTCATACTGCTGCCTAGGCTGGCTTTGGCTTTGAACTTTTGGCAGATTCCAATCTAAGTCTTGAGTATACAGCTCACCACACCGGTATTCTGTCATCGTGTGTCACCCCACTGTTCCTCCCTGTCCCCCCACTGTGGGTCTCATGTAGCCCAGGTTGGACTCAAATTTGCAATGTTGTTTAGGATAACTTTGAACTCCTGATCCTCCTGCCTCTACCTCCCCAGTGCTGGGATTATGGGTTGTATGCAACCATTCCCTTCCACTCATGTTTTTAAAATCAAAAGCAAACAAAAAAACCAACCCAACAAAACAAAACAAAAAATAACCAGGGTCACCAGATGTCTGTGGCACATGCCTTTAATCTCAGCACTTGGGAGGCAGAGGCAGGTGGGTTTCTGTGAGTTCGAGGCCAGCCTGGTCTACAGAGTGAGTTCCAGGTCATCCAGAGCTACACAGAGAAACCCTGTACCGAAAAAAAAAAAAAAAAAATCAAAACAACTTCCCACCCCTCAACCCCCTCAAAAAAACCCAGGTCTGAAACCATGACTGTGCCTTCTAGTTTTTAGAATTCATCAAGGCAGTGTTTTAAATGAAACAACTGGCACGGAAATGAAGCAATTGTAAATACTCCCTGTGCCTGGTTTCAGAGGTGCCTGATTGCTCATACCAGCTCCCTGGGGCTGGGGTCTGCTGTGTCCTGCTGTGCCGAGAATGACAACTCCTTTCAGGTCACTTTCAAAGTCAGCTGGTATGCAGAAAACCACCCCAGGGAGGAAGGAGAAGGAGCAGAAAAGCCCTCTTAGTCTTACCTCGTTCCAGAACGTTCTGCCTCCACCCTACAGTTCCACTGTACTAAGGTCTGGAAAACTGCTGACTCTGTTTCCTTGTATTTCAAAGAAATTAGGAAACAGAAACGGGTAAAGAAAAAAGGATTTGTTTACAGTCTGTTTAAATTGGGGGATGGGAGAAGTCTGTTTCTTTCCTGGTGTCTGAGGCCTTCCTCTAATTAACAGAGCGTGGAACTGTTACACATTAACAGATACTTTCTTGGAGGGACAATGGCAGGGGGCCCAGGCTGCCTCCACTGTCTCTGTTCCCTGTTACAGGGATGGGTGGCCACTGCAGTCCTGGCCCGAGACTGTGGAAGTAAATATCTCCCACTTACAAAGTTCAGCGTCCACAACCTGCTGCTTCCTAGCTGCCTGCACGCATTCTGGACCAGGCTCTCCTATGCCCAGATGCCCCAAGGGGGATGCACTCGGCTGGGCATCCTGGAATGTGAAATTGTGGAAAGTCTCTCACCTCTGGGACCATGAGGTCAAACCTGCCTGCAAGCATCCCCGCCAGACTTTAAAGTAGATGAAAGATGTAGAACCCTTCCTGTGTGACACAAGCCAGGCCCTCAATCCCAGGCACCGGGAAGGTGGGGGGGTGTAGCCCTTCACGCCCTCAGTGTCCCTGAACTTTTGGACAAATAATATAAAAATTATATTTTGTCGATCTCTGTGTGTGTGTGTGTTTGAGAGAGAGAGAGAGAGAGAGAGAGAGAGAGAGAGAGAGAGAGAGAGAGAGAGAGAGGGAGGGAGGGAGGGAGGGAGGGAGGGAGGGAGGGGAGGGAGGGGGAGGGGGAGAGGGAGAGGGAGAGAGAGAAAGAGGGCGACAGTTGATTCCTTCCATTATGTGGGTCCTGAGGATCAAACTGAGATGCTGGCTTGGTGGCAGGTACCTTCACTTGCTGAGCCAACTCACAGGCCCAGTGTGATAAGAATCCCAGGGTTGTTATGGGCTGTACGGTCCCACCCATGCTGAGTTTCGGCCAAGTTCTTGGTCTGTGTGTCTAGTCCTTTGACAGAGAAGAGAGTAGGCCTTCCTTCCTTCCTTCCTTCCTTCCTTCCTTCCTTCCTTCCTTCCTTCCTTCCTGGCCTTCCTTCCTGCCTGCCTGCCTCCCTCCCTCCCTTACCTCCTTCCTCCCTCCCTCCCTTCCTTCCTCCTCCTCTTCTCTCCTTCCCTCCTCCTTTTCTCCTCCTCCTGCCTCTTCTTCCTCTTCCTCCTCTTCCTCTTCTTCTTCTAGCAGGGTCTCTTATATCCCAGGCTGACCTGGAACTCCCGTTCAGCTGAGAATGACCTGGAACTCTGCTCCTCTTCTGCTGTCCAAGGCTGGAATTGCAGGGCTGTGCCCCTGTGACTCACCTCTGCCGTGCTGGGGATCTGGGGATGGAGCCTGGCCTCCTGCGTCTGTGCTAGGCAAGCCTTCTTCTAACTTGGCACATTCCTGGCCCCTGCGTCTTCTCTTTGGATGTCAACTCCAAGCTCTGATGTCCACACTAATTTTGCAAGTGACCCAAAGGTGATATAGTCTTTAAGTCAGACAGCTAAAGGGCAGAGGGTAAATGTCTCTTTAATTATCTTCTTTGTTGCCAGAATCTCTCTTTCTCTGTCTCTCTCACTCTGTCTGTCTCTGTCTCTCTCACTCTGTCTGTCTGTCTCTCTCACTCTGTCTGTCTGTCTCTCTCACTCTGTCTGTCTCTGTCTCTCTCACTCTGTCTGTCTATCTGTCTCACTCTGTCTCTGTCTCTCTCACTCTGTCTGTCTGTCTCTGTCTGTCTCTATCACTCTGTCTCTGTCTCCCTGTCTGTTTCTGTCTCTGTCTTTCCCACTCTCTCTCTGTCTGTCTGTCTCAATCACTCTCTGTCTCTGTGTCTGTCTTTCTCACTCTCTCTGTCTCTGTCTCTCTGTCTGTCTCTGTCTCCCCTCCCCATTGGACTCCAGTGAAGACCTGTTCTGGAGGCTTCCCTTGTTTCACTGTGTGGTCTGATCCCTGTAACCCTTTCAATTCCGAACCCTATTTGCCAGCACTGTTGTTCCCTTGTGTAGCTTTCTTTTGGGGGCCTCATTGTTCTTTCTTGACATTTGACATTGCTTAGAGGTCAGCCTGGCTTCCCAAAAGTTCTCGGGAAGCCAGGGGACTAGTTCAGGGTAACATCTACCAGACTTCACTCCCAGAACGACCAGCTTTGCCAGCCTTACTTCCCATCAGCTCAGTGATAGAGGTTGTTTTTTAAGTCATTTTGTGTGTATGGGTGTTTTGCCTACGTGTGTATCTGCGCATCACGTGTATACCAGATGCCTACGGAGGGCAGAAGAGGGCATCAGATACCATGACACTGGAGTTGTAGGTGGCGGTGAGCCCTGATGATGTGGATTTTTGTGACTCAAACCCAGGTTCTCTGGAAGATCAGCCAGTGCTCTTAACTACTGAGCCATCTCTGCAATCCCAGAGGCTGCTTTCTACAGAGCTCCAGCCTCGGCCTTGCGGAGGTCCTGTGGGCAACTACAAGCAGGATGGGCATCTCTGCCTCTATCCAGCATCTGGTCTCTTTCATTGCCTTAAGCTTGGGATCACATTTCTGCTGGGGTCTGTATGCAGGTGCTAACCATTTGAGGAACATTCCTCTAAGGCTGGGGACCCTCCCCCTCCAAGACTGCGGCTCCAGATAAGAGGAACTGAAGTGTCCCCGAGCTTTGCAGGGGCCGCATAAGAAACAGCTTGTCCCCTGCTTGCTCCTCAATGTCCTGTTCCAGATCAGCAGAGGGACTGGATGTCCCCAGCGCTTGTGTCACTGACTCTAAAGGGGCCCTTCCATCAGGATCTTCTTGGTAACCTTGCCTCCCCAGCTTATCTCTAGTGCCAGCATCAGCTCACTCCGATGGCGGTCCCCTCCCCTGGCTCCAGCAGCTTGCTGGGAACCAGAACTGAGATGGCCGAAGCAGCATCCAGCTTGGTCCCTCCCAGGAAAACCAAAGATGCGTTAGTGCCTCCCAGACACTGGGTTCCTCCCAGACACTGGGTTCCTCCCCCACATCCTTCATCTCTCCAGCTTGGTGATCACGGAGGTGGGGGTGTCTTTGGGACCCCCAGAGTTGGATCTCTGGCATGAGACTGTTGAAACAGAGGTCTTCGCTTTGGCACTGCCCCTCAGGGGGACCTGACCTTCCTTTGTAAGTACAGAGAAGTGCATGCTGGGAACTCTGCTGGACATCGAACACACACTGCAAAGCACCCATGCATTCTATGTCTGTAGGAAGCTCTGGTACTGGTAATTTTTTTCTTTTCCTTTCCTCCTCCTCGTGTGTGTGTGTGTGTGTGTGTGTGTGTGTGTGTGTGTGTGTGTGTGTGTGTGCCCGCACACACGTGAGCCTGCCTGTAAGTTTCTGGCATTCAGTCATTAGGCTTATACTACAAACACTATTGCTGCTGAACACCCTCCATCATGTAATTTTAAACACAGTCTCAGGCTGACCTTTAACCCAGAACTCCCCTGCTTCTGCCTGCCAAATGCAGAGATGACAGTTGCCCACTGCCGTGGTAGGGTGATACATCTTTTAAAAAATTAAAAATATTTGTTATATGTATGTGTTGTATGTACACATGTGTGCATGCCCAAGGAGCTGGACGAGGGCACTGGATCTCCTGGAGCTGGAATGACGGGGGGTTGTGAGCTGCCCACTATGGGTGCTAGGGACCTGACTCTGGTCCTACTGGGCCATCCCTCCAGCCTGTTATAACTTCTTTTTTTCATTTTCTTTTGGATGTGGATTTATTAATTTTATTTTTGTGTGTATGAGAGTGTTTTTCCTTGCATGTATGTATGTGTGCTACATGATTGGTGCCCAAAGAGGTCAGAAGAGGGTGTCCCCTGGCACTGGAGTTACAGGCAGTTGTGAGCCACCATGTGGGTGCTGGGGATGGAACCCAGGTTCTTTGTAAGAACAGCAAGTACTCTTAATCACTAGCCAATTCTCCCCCCCCTCGCGGGTATAACTTCTAATTAGTGGCGCTGTGCAGTCCCTCCCAGCATTGCAGACAGTTTGTTCATCACCAGAACACGATTTTGTATGTTGTTTTCCCCAGTTCTGCAGCAGCTTTCCAAATAGTGAAGTGTCTGCTTGTCTGTGCTTTTCAGAAACGAGCACTTCCCCGGGGATTAAGAAAGCATGGCTCACACTGGGGCTGGTGGTACAGGCCCGGAACCCTAGCACCAAGGAGGCAGAGGCAGAAGGACCTCCGTTTGAGGCTAGCCAGAGCTACAAAACAATACCCTGTCCAAAACACTTAGGTGGGGTTGACAGCATGCAGGGTTGTGGGTGGGGGAAGCAGTCAGCATCCTCAGAAAGGTTCTTGGTTTGTTGCTGTTGTGTGTTGGGGATGGCAGTCAAGGCCTGGGCACGCCTGCATTCTGCTTCGGTCTACCACCCAAGCCCCTGTGTGCTGTTTTGTCTTTGGATTATGGAAAAGCTTGACCAGGTCCTTATCACCTTGCACCTGTTCTCTTTCCCTCCTTCACTTGCTGGCCTGGTAGTTTGAGAATCCTGCTTCGAGCCAGATAACTCCCAACCGTATACTTGTTCCCCTGCATGGGAGAGCTGAGAGAAATCAAGTTGTCCCGAGAAGATTATAGCAAAAGGGAAGTTTCAGTTCTTAGTTAAACCTAAGTTTCTCCCAGCAGATGTTTTCTTCATAGGAACAGTAATGTCTGCTTCTTTCTTTCTTTCTTACTTTCTCTCTCTCTTTTCTCTTTCTTTCTTTCTTTCTTTCTTTCTTTCTTTCTTTCTTTCTTTCTTTCTCTCTCTCTCTCTCTCTCTTTCTCTCTCTCTTTCTCTCTTCCGATCTTTCTTTCTTTCTCTCTCTCTCTCTCTCTCTCTCTCTCTCTCTCTCTCTCTCTCTCTCTCTCTCTCTCTCTCTTTCTCTTTCTTTCTTCCAATGTCCTTGGAGCATTTTCTTTGTCTTAGCCATCTGCTGCTCTGCCCAGGTGGGTTTTACTTGCTGAGGAGTTGATAGTCCTTCCAGATAAAGCTGCCATTGAGGGCGGGGGTGGGCCAGAGAAGACCAGGAAGCAAGTTGATCGGGGTGCATTTTGTGTGAAATTCCCAAATAATCAATAAAAATATTAGGTTGGTGGAAAAAAAAAAAAAAGACATGGAGAATTCTGTGGAAACGGAATCCAGTCACCGGCATCTTAACTTCGATAATGGCAGAGCCAACTCTCCCTCCAGCTCATGGCATGACCGAAAAGTCCTCTTTATTTCTGGTCATCACTCTCATTCCATGGAACTGTCAAGACTATACCCATGGTTTGTTTCTGGTCCTCCCTGAGTAGTCTGCCACACTGAAGCAATGTGTAGTGGTTTATATCTCTGATCCCATCACTAGGAAGGCTAAGGCAGAGGATTACTAGGAATTTGATGACATCCTGGGATACAGAGTGAGTTTCAGATCAGTTTAGACCTGCCCACCCAAACACATAAATCTGTTTAACCATCCATCCATACATCCATACATCCACCCACCCACCCACCCATCCATTAATCCACTCATCCACTCACCTACCAATCCACTACCATTCATCCATCTATCGACCTGTCTGTTCGTCTGTCCACCCACCCACCCATCCATCTACCCACCCACCCACTCATCCATCTATTCATCCACTCAGCCACTCACCTACCGATAATCCACTACCATTCATCCATCTATCCACCTGTCTGTCCATCCACCCACCCAACCACCCATCCACCCACCCACCCATCCATCTATCTGCCCATCTATCCATCCACCTATCCAAAATATGCATACACCTATCCACCCCTTTTTGTTCTCTGACATGGAAATGCATTTTCTAACATGAAAGTGCACAGGGCATCTGACCTCATAGCCCTTTCTACTTAAAACGATTGATTTATGGTTGTGGTTGTTAAGAGTATCGGCATTGTGCATGTGGGCCATGTTTCTGCTGCTGGGCCCCAACCCCAGCTCTCGGCTGGTATCCTTGTCACCAAGGCTGCAATGAAAACATAAAACAGTTCATCCCTCCAGACTTCTAAAAAATAAAACATTCTCTGCAGCTCCTCTTTGTGTCAAGCTCTACTCCCTCCACCCACACCTGTAGCCACCACTGATCTACGGTCACTAGTTTGCCTTTTCCAGAGCATTGCACGCATGAGATCATAGAACACACGCCCGAGTCTGACTTTTGCCTATAACATAATGCACTTGACATTTGTCTTGCTTTTGTGACAAAACGTAGCTATCACCTGTGATGTTAGAGTTATCAGTTATTTTCTATTTAATTGCTACCCCAGTGTGAATGTTTCCCAGTTTGTTTTTCTTTATTTCCCCTTGGAAGGCTTTTTTTTTTGGTGTTTATATATTTAAAAATACTACACTCTATTGATTTAGTGTGTGTGAGCGAGTATACACACACACACACACACACACACACACACACACACACACACACACACCACAGTGTACATGTGGAGGTCAGAGGATAATTACCAGTTCTCTTCTGTACTGTGGGTCCCCAGGATTATACTCAGGTGGTCAGTCTTGGCTGAAAAGTGCCTTTACCTGCTGAGCTGTCTTACAGACACCCCCTAACCCCCCCCACACACACACTTAAAGACAGCGTTTCATTATGTATCCTGAGATGGCCTTGAACTCACTATGTGTTGGGTTAGGCTGGCTTTGAACCCACAGAAATCCACCTGCCTTGGCCTTCCTGAGTGTTGGGATTAAAGGTGTGCTCTGCCAAGCCCAGATGTTGGTTTGTTTATTTGAGGCAGGGTTTCATGTAATCCAGGCTGGCTTTAATTCCCGATCCTTCTGCCTCTTAGTAATTATTTTATTATTCTCTCTCTCTCTCTCCTTCCCTTCCTTCCTGACTCTTTTCTCCCCTCCCCTGGGAGGATCTCGTGTGTCTCAGGCCGGCTCGGAACTTTCTGTGTCATCTAGAACGACCTTGAACCTCACCTCCTCCTGCTTCCCCCTCTTAAGTGCTGGATTACGGGTGTGCACCACTATGCCCGGTTTTGTGTGGTGGCTGGGATGGAACCAGGCAGGCACTTTACAATTTGAACCGCATCCTCAATCCTGTAGTAATATTTTATAGCAACAATAAACTCGGTTATGAAACAAATGGAAGACAGAAACTCCATTAAATCGCATTTGCACCGCTGTCAAAGATCAATTGCTGAGTTGGAGAGGCGGCTTGGCGATAAAGAACACTGGCTGTGTGCAACCATGAGGACTTGAGGTCAGACCCAAGAGCCCTTGGAGCCAGCTGGGCGTGGACACAACCATACCTTTATTTCAGTTCTGAGGGAAGTGGATGCAGGCGTATCCTCTGGTTGTCCGGCTGCCAGCCTAGCTGAAAATGCAAGCTCCAGATTCGGACTGAGACCCTGCCTCAAACTTATAAGGATGAAAGTGACGGATCAGGGCTCTCAGCACCCTCCGCTGGCCTTTGCATGCATGCAGAGGCATGTGCAGCCATGCACACACATGTACACACGCCATCCACATACATAGATGTATAAAAGAGTTCCTAAAAACAATTAAGATCAATGGCTAAACTAGGTTTAATGGTGCAAGCCTGTAATTCCAGCTTGTGGAGGGGCTGGAGTTAGAGATGGAGAGTTAAAGACCTGCCTGGGTAACTTAGGGAGGCCCTGTCTCAACATAAGAATAAGGGCTGAAATGTGTCACAGTATAAAGTACTTGCATAGCATGTGTGAGGTCTGGGTTCTACACCTAGAAGTGGAGATCAGTTGGCTATAGCAGCTGGGTTTATAAAAGAAGGAGGGAGAGAGAGAGAGAGAGAGAGAGAGAGAGAGAGAGAGAGAGAGAGAGAGAGAGAGAGAGAGAGAGGGAGAGAGGGTTTATAAAAGGAGGGAGAAAGAGGAGAGAGAGAGAAAGAGGAGAGAGAGAGGGAAAGAGAGAGAGAGGAGAGAGAGTGAGAGAGAGAGAGAGAGAGAGAGAGAGAGAGAGAGAGAGAGAGAGAGAGAGAACAAAACCACTGTCTTTTTATCACTTGGCATCGGACATCTGTGTCCTATCATATTCATTAGAGGTGGGTCCCTATATCCATCTGTAATACTTAACCTTGATTTTGGAATTAACTGAGTTTGGAATCACCTAGGAGACACACTTCTGGGTTTCCAGAGATAAATGGAGGGGAGAAGACTCCCTCAGAATGTGGGCAGCACCCTCTCAGGAGCTGGAGTGCCAGGTCAGCTAGAAATGGATGAAGGGGAAGGCTGGAGTTCTTTTTGCTTGATATCTTGGTCTCTGGGATGTGAGCAGGCAGTTTCCCTGCTCACTGGAGGACCCTGCTGCTCTCTACTCCAGATGCATCACTTCAAACTGAGCCAAAATAAATGCTTAAGTTTCTTATCTGGTGGCAGCAATGAGAAACATATTTAGGGGAGGAATTAAGCTCCTTCTCT
This sequence comes from Cricetiscus sungorus, assembly GCA_030556225.1. Classification (NCBI taxonomy): domain Eukaryota; kingdom Metazoa; phylum Chordata; class Mammalia; order Rodentia; family Cricetidae; genus Cricetiscus; species Cricetiscus sungorus. Next base: position 32,066,113 of record JANBXA010000642.1, read on the forward strand.
CTCTCTCTCTCTCTCTCTCTCTCTCTCTCTCTCTCTCTCTCTCTCTCTCTCTGTGTGTGTGTGTGTGTGTGTGTGTGTGTGTGTGTGTGTGTGTGTGTGTTGGGGGAAGGGCATGCTGGGCTCTGCCACCCAACTACATTCCCAGCCAATCTTCCCTTTTGAGGAGAGAAGCATTGCAGAATGTACTGGTGTATCTTTGAAATCAGCCCCGGCTGCCCTTTGCCCACAAATGATTTGTGTCCCTCCTGTGTGTACACCACACTTATCTTGCTCCTTGATGCCTCCCAGGGTCTCCTACAGCAATGCAGCATCCTCGAGCCTGCAGCCCTGTCAGCAGCAGCCTGGGGCTTGCGGCCATGTCAGCTAGGCTAGACAGGGAGAGGCCCCTTCAGGGTTTCTGTAACAGTGCTGTGCCTCCCTTTCCTGTACATCAGTCCCTCCTGTCACCTTCCCTGTGAAACAGCACAGAATTGCTTTCCACATTCCTGTTTGGAAAGGAGAAACATGCAGGAAGAGTCAGTGGTCCACAGGACCTGAGATTCTTCCATGAGCTCTCTGGCTGGGGTAATTCTCCTGGGTTCACCTTGTCCGATGTTTCACCTTTCTGTGCTATCTCTCCCTTCCATAAGAGGCTAAGCATGTTTGTTTCATTTCCCTAACTCACCTGTTGAGGAATATTCATTCACCTGTAAAGGTGTGTTACATTTGTTACATTCTGCTGTCTTTGTTAACAATGTAAAGATGTGCTTCACCTTGCCTGCTTAGGGTACCTGATTGGCCTAATAAAAAGCTGAAGGGACAATAGCTAGGCAGGAGAGGATAGTCTGGACTGGCAGGCAGAGACATAAGTAGGAGGAGAAATCTGGGAAGGAGAGAGAAGAGAAGAGAACGAGGAAGGAAGAGAGGAACACGCCTGGGGCCAGAAGACAGCAGCCACCACACCAGCCAGACACGAGAAGCAGGAAAGTAGGACATGCAAACACAGATAAAGAGAAACACGTTAAAGTAAGAGCTACGACAAGGCTGAGCGTTCTTAACTAATAATGAGTCTCTGTGTCATGATTTGGGAGCTGCTTGGTGGCCTAAAAGAAAAAGCCTGTTACACTCAGTCCCCCTCCCCTTTTTTTCTTTTTGTGGGAAAAGTTCTCATTCTGTAGTTCATATTGGCCTAGAACACAGGTCTCCTCCTGTCTCAGCCTCCTGAGCCTGGGCCACCACTGGAAGTTCATGGTTCACAGTGATTCCACACCCCCCAGACAGGTCTCCTGAATTCCAGGCTGGTCTTGAACTAGCTCTATAGCCGAGGTTGACTTTAAACTTCTGATCCCTCATTTTCCTCCACCTGCTCAGTCCTGGCATGGCAGGTGTGTACCACCTGGCCCAAACAGAGTAATATTAAAGGGACTGAGTGTTCATGGAGGCCAAACTGTCCACACCTTAGCTGCCCACCTCCTCCCTGCCCCAAGATGCAGACAAAGGCACAGTTCAGGTCCCGATGGTATGCTATGCCTGCGGGAACACTGAGCTTGGAGTTAGAGGACCCTGGTTTAGCCGCTCCGACTTCTCCATTCATCCTGGTAAAACCAGTTTAATCCTTCAAGCAACAAACGTCCATAGTCTTGTGCAGCCTGAGGTTGGGTAGTAGAGGTCGAAGCAACTCCCTGCTTCCCTCAGAGTGCTGACTGGAGGTCAGAGTGAAACAGGACAAACAGAATTCCAGCGGTACTGTCTGTAGTTTCATTAAGTGTAGAAAAAGAAAGTGGACCTTCATGGAGCGATGCCACAAAGGATGTTAACGGTGGTTAAGAAATGAGGGTCAGAGCCTGGTGTGCTGGTGCACCTTTCAACCCCAGCACCTAGGAGGCAGAGGCAGGCAGAGTTCTGGGAGTTCCAGGACAGGCTGGTCTCTCTATATAGTGGGTTCCAGGACAGCCAGTGCTGTGTAGTGAGAACCTGACTCAAAATCAAATAAAAACAAACCAAACAAAAGTTCCTGAGGCACAGGAGATCGGGAGATAGCTCGGTCAGGAACGTGCCTCCTGTTTGATTCTCAGGAGCCATGGAAAGCATCAGACGTGGTGGCACACACTAGCTCCATTGGTGAGCTCCACACTGAGTTTCCTAAGGAATGACAGCTGGTGACCTCTGGCACCCACCCTTACATGCAAATGTATGCCTATGCACCAACACACACACACACACACACAGACACACACTCCACATGTGCTCAGGGAGGTGGCACATATGGGAACAGGCTATGGTCTTGTGAGATGGCTAAGCAGGCAGGTAAGACACCTGCTTGCTGCCAGCCTCCTGGCCTGAGTCCAATCCCTGGTAAATGGCTCAGCAGGTAAAGTCCTTGCTGCCAAGCCTGAGGACCTATGTTGGGTCACTTTAACCCCTAGTGGGGTCACCCTAGAGAGCTGACCTTTAATCTTCACAAACATGTTGTAGCACTTGGATGCCCCTCCCATTTTAATTTTTTCTGGTCAGGGGGTGGTGGTGCACGCCTTTAATCCCAGGACTTGGGAGGCAGAGGCAGGCAGATCTCTGTGAGTTTGAGGCCAGCCTGGAATACAGAGTGAGTGCCAGGGCAGGCTTCAGAGCTACACAGAGAAACCTGTCTCGAAAAACAAAAAAAAATTTTTTTTTTTCTCTTAACCATTATTTTTTCTACAATTCTCTAAGGAGCTTGGGGATGGCTCATCCTTTAAGAACACTGGCTGCTCTTCCAGAGGCCTCGGTTTTCAGATCCCAACACCCACTTGGTGGCTCACAACCATCTATAGTTCCCATTTCCAGGGGTCCTGTATGCTTTTTGACCTCCTTGGGCAGCAGGCCTGAACATGGAACACATGTGTATAGCTACAGGCAAAGCCATGAACATACAGAGAAATACAATAAGTCTAAAATTATTTGTTTTTTTTTTTGTTTTTTTTTTTTAGTAATTTGTTCAAGGTCATATTGGGCCAGATGGTGCACACCTGTGTGGAATGATCCAGAATTCAAGTGACTTAAGGTCATCCTGGAATACACGAAGTCATACCTCAGTAGGCAAGCAAGCAAACACCAAACCAACCAATGGCCCCTCCTTGTACCCTCTGGCTTTAGGGCGGTTCTTATATTTCTTCTTGGAGGACCACTTCACCTTTTCCTTCTGTGTGGAATCTGACATTCTGACGTATGTGGCAGCAATCACTTCTCATGCCTCTGGACCTTCTGCATGGCTCAATTCTCCTTGCAATTTTTCTGAACAGGTGTGAAGCTGTAAAGAACCCAGGGAACCGAGCCTTGTGAGAGTTAACTGTACCTAGCAATTACAAAAATCTGTCTGTCGTCTACCTACCTACCTATCTATCTATCTATCTATCTATCTATCTATCTATCTATCTATCTATCTATACCTATCTATCTATCATCTATATCCATCATCATTCATCGCTGTCAATCTGTCATCTATCTACTATCCATCTATTGATCCATCATCTATCGTGTGTGTGTGTGTGTGTGTGTGTGTGTGTGTGTGTGTGTGTGTAAAGGAGTGGTCCCAGCTCTTCAAAGCTAGCTAATTTTAGAAACAACCAGATTGCATTGAATATTTATATCCACAAAGATAACTAGTGGGCTAGAGAGAGCCCACTATCTACCTGTCTTTGCTAAAGAGCAACACAGATGGAGACGTGTGGGTGGGCTAAAGAAGTTTCGGTTTATAGTAGAAGCTGGTATGTTGGTTCTCCCACTTGCTGTCTGGTTTGGGACCCCCTGGCTCTCAGGCGAGTGGTCTCAGTAAAGTGAGCCTCTTCCTGATTGTCTGTCTCTCCCATCTCTCCCCGATCAGGATCAGTGTGAAGTGAGTATGTGAATTCCGGAGAACGCTCCCTGGAAGGCACCTGGTCCCAGCCCTAGTGTTCCCTGCATCCTAGCTGACTCCTGGAAAAGCCTGCAGCTGACAGCCGGTTCACCTGGAGAGTCACCTGCTGTCCCCTTCCTTTCTGCTTCCAAACCCACGAGAGAGCCCCGAGGGCCTCGCTGTCCTGTTTCTAGGCTCCTCCAGTGAGGCTAATTTTCAGGTGACTGTGTACGTGCTTGGCCCAGGTTCCTGTGCGCCGACACACGGAGAGGGAGCGTGCTGGTGTCAGGGACCGGGCGGGTCCATATCCGGGTGGACCGGGTGGGTAGGGCTGTCCCTCCCTCCAGGTCCCGAGGTGGGTTGGGGTTGGAGGGAAGGACCTACGGAGATTCCCCGTCACCCTTGGGGTCCGAGTGGGGGCAATAGAAAGAAGGTTAGGGTGCAGGGCGCCGATCTAGGGCGTGCCCACCCTGTCTGCCCGGCCAGTCCCAGGAGCATCCCCAACCCAGGCCCCCAGCGATCGCCGGGGACGAGGAGCCTGAGGAGGAGGGACCTGGAGCCCTGAAGTAGCCCGGGAAGTGGCGGGAGGGCGGGGCCGGGCCCTGGTCGAGGCGGGAGGAGGGGCGGCCGCAGCTGCATCCAGCCCGGCTGGCTTCCTTCCCAGCCCTCTTTCCCTCCTCCTCCTCTTCCTCCTGTATGAGTCAGGCATTTCCCGGGGAATCGGAGCAGCCACGCGCCGCCCGGGAGCCCGGAGCTGCAGCAGCGGTCGCTGCAGCTGAGGCGACGGCGGGGCTGCCACCGCGGCGGCCACCCGCGCCCCGGGCGCGCAGCGATCATGGAGAGGGCGACCCAGAGCGCAGACAGCGGCGGCGGGGGCAGCAACAGCAGCAGCCGTAGCAGCAGCCGCGCCACCTCGGCGGGCTCGTCGCCCTCCTGCTCCTTGGCTGGCCGAGGGGTGGCCGGCCGATCGGCGGCCGCGGGACCGGGCGGCGGGGGCAGTCGCAGCAGTCCCGGCTCGGTGGCCGCTAGCCCATCCGGAGGAGGCGGCCGCAGGAGGGAGCCGGCGCTCGAAGGCGTGCTCAGCAAATACACCAACCTCCTCCAGGGCTGGCAAAACAGGTAACAAGCCCGTCACCCGCGCCCCCGCGCGGTCCCCGCTACCCGGGTGTGGACGGTGGCGCCACCCGCGGCTGGGGACTGCCTGGGCACCTCGCCCTTCCTGCACCCTGGCGGGCATCGCAGCCACGGGAGGGAGGCAGGAGCCCTGTCCACCCCCCGGGGGGGGGGTTGAAAGCTTGAGGAATCTGGAGTGGCAATGGGAGCGCCCCGGGTGGTTCCGGTGTCCTACCTGCCAGAGGGTTCTCGTTCCCTACAAGAAGGGCTGAGAGCAGAGAGACCAGCAGAGGAGTGCCAGGTGTCCCGTGCAAACAGCGTTCAGCACGCAAGGTCGATATATCATAGTTCTCCCCACCCCGTAGTTCGTGTAAAAGTCTGATGTTTAAAACACAGCAAACAGCACCGCCACCAACAAAGAGCCTGTCATTTGTCATCGTTGGCGCACGCCCTCCCCACCCCACCCCCAGCGCCCCGTGTGCATACCCCTTCCCCAATGGGTGGCTTAAACGTGTAGTTTGTTATCATTATTTCCCCGTTCAGGTACAAGTGAAGTTTCCTTGCTTGCCTCTCAGAGTTGGCAACCTTGAATTGGGCGTGGTGGCAGGCGCGTGTAATGCCAGCACCTCAGAGGCCGAGGCCAGTGGACTTGAGTTTGAGGCTAGCCTGGGCTACATAGTGAATTCCAGGCTAGTCTGAACCACATCGGGAGACCTTGCCTCAAGAAAGAAGTTGGCAAGTCTATCGATGCACAGACTTCTGGAAAGATCGGGATGTCAGAGATTGGGATTCTTAGCATACTTGGGGTGATGACAGTGTGTGTGTGTGTGTGTGTGTGTGTGTGTGTGTGTGTGTGTGCGCGTGTGCGTGTGTGCACTGCCTTTGTATGGGATCAGACTGCCTCCCCCCGAGTGTGTCTTTGGAGAAACAAGCCAAAGATGAGCCGCCCATGCAAAGAAACTTTTGGGGAGACCCTTGTCCCTTCTTTCAGTAGTCCCTAGGTCTCCATAGGTGTGGGACCCTTAATGGTTTGTGCCTGTGAGATTTAAATCCCACGCTGGAGTCTGGCTTATCTCTGCTTCCCGCAGGCTGTTTGGAAACATTCTGATGTCTTCCAGATGAAACATGGATTGTCACAGGCGTGTAACTCTGCTTGTAGGAAGCTAACCTTAGATGTAATGGAAATCAAGTCGTTCTAGATAAAGAACTCGGCAACTCACCCGGGGTTTCCTTGGAGATCTGTTACTATGTTAGTGGAGTTGCTTTTAACTTTTGATTTTTTTTTTTTTAACCCCCTCAAAATAGCTTTGGCATCTGCTCCCCCTGCTCCCGATTTTAAAAGCTGAAAACAGAGAGGTAGAGTGCATAGGGGGGGTGGAGATAGGGCATGACTAAATGTGATTTCAGTTCTTGAGAGTTGTGTCTTGAAATGGCAGCACGAGGTGCCTGGTCAGACACTTTGGGAGCCTGTTGGGCGATCACTTCTAATGCCGCTTCAGGAGCTTACAGGGCCGCAGAGTGTCTGCCCTGGATAACATAACAGGCGTTTTCTTTGCCTGGCCATAGTATTTTACCTGCAACTCCGTATTAAGGGATTTTGCTTTTTGTAGTGGATTTAGGAGGGATTTGGACTCTTTTACCTGCTTTCAAACCCACTCTGGTGTTTTGATTGGAGTCAGAGTTGGAGCAAAAGCAAAGTAAATACTAGCAGTCACAAACTTAACCTAGGTAAAGTGTCGTGATGTGTACCCTACTGAACATGTTCAGGTGAGGTTATTGCCTTACAGCTGTCTGCCAATGAATGCTCTTACCTCCCCAAAGCATTTTTCTAATGGGTGATGGCTGTGTCCTGGCTTCTATCTTATGTTGGGTTCTCTCTGAACCTTGGCCCAAGGTCGGGAGGTTATTTATGCTGACTTTAGGAGAACACACAGCTCCCTTCTCTGGGGGTCTCATACAGAGAGAGCTGTATCCACAAAGAGGAAGGGAGAAGAGGGCCAAAACAGACACTGCAAAGTGTTGCAGACCTGGTTCAGTTATTCTCTTTCATCACGGGCATTTATTGAGCATCTACTATGTGCCCGGCACCACTCAGGAGGCAAATCACAGGGGACCATCTCATGCAGTGACTAGGGAACAGAACCAAGGAGTGGCAGGGACCCTCCTATGTTAGATTCTCTTTTCTTTATTATTTTTTTTTTATTTTAAAGCAGAACCGGGGTTTAGTAGAAGACATTTCAAAGCTATGTATTTATTTGTGTGTACATGCGTGCTCATGCGTGTTGAGTAGTGCTCTTATGGAGGTCAGAGGACAACTTGCAGGGTATCTCCTCCCACCATGTGGGTCCCCAGAGGTTGAGCCTTTGTGACAGGTCAAAAGACTCCCCCCCCCCCCCCACAGGGTTTCTCTGTGTAGCCCTGGCTGTCCTAGAACTGGCTCTGTAGACCAGGCTGGCCTTGAATTCAAAGACCTACCTGCCTCTACCTACCTGAGTGCTGGGATTAAAGGTGTGTGCCACCACCGCCCAGCTCAAGAGATATTTAAGTACAGGTTTTAATCATGAATGTGGGGAGGGGAAAAAAGGCATTTGGGAAGAAAATAAGGTTATAGATGGGGCTCTCTGAGAGACTGTCTCCTTTTGGTTGTTATTGTTTCTGAGATAGGGTCTCATGTAGCCGAGGCTGGCCTGGAATTCCCTGGGAGTGATCAAGGCAGGATGAAAACTTCTCTGCTAAGCACCTGCTTTGTCCTAAGCAGTCCCTGACAGGTGGATTTGTCTTCTCCCCCTTTCTTGTTTATTTGTTGTTGTTGTTGTTTTGTTTTGTTTTTGAGAGAGTCTCAAGTAGCCCAGGCTGGCCTCAGACTCCACATGTACCTGATAATGATCTTGGGCTTCTGATGTCTTTGCCTCCACTGGGATTACAGACATGCCAGGCCACTCTTGGTTTTGCTTGGAGATGGTGTTGGAGATGGAGCCAAGGGCTTGAGGGATTCATGCACGTCAGGCAAGCACTCTATCCACCATTGGAGCTGCACCCCAGCCTCCACGTCTAACATTTGTTATAAAAGCATGTGTTTGAGGACACTTACACCAAAATAATCCCTGTGCTTTTCCTGGGTCAGCGGTGTGGTGAGTGAGTCTCATTTTCCTGTCTGTAAGTTTTGTGCTCAGCATTAGTTCACCTTGTGTGTTTTCTGTGAATGAGAGAAACTGTCCAGAGCTGGCCATTTGATCCCGTGAGTGGCAAGCGATAGGCCCTCCCCTACGCCCACCCGGCAGCCTCCAGTGGAGAGCTATCAGCCGAGCATTCAGCCAGGGGCCCCTTCACAGTCACCCTGAAAACATTCCAGGAGCCTTAGGGACCACCCCAACCCAGCCCTGCACCAGGGGGCCTTGGCGGGAGTGAGCACACTCTAGACAATGTGCTCTGGTCCCGCAAGACTTCAATTCCAAACACAAGTTAAAAATGTAATCTTCCTTCCTTCTTCCTCCCTCCTTCTTCCTTCCTTCCTTCCTTCTTCCTCCCTCTTCTCTCCTTCCTTCTTCCTCCCTCCTTCCTTCTCCCTCCCTCCTTCCTTCTTCCTCCCTCCTTCCTTCTTCCAACCTCCTTCCTCCCTCCTTCCTTCCTCCTCCCTCCTTCTTCCTTCCTTCCTTCCCTCCTTCCTTCTTCCTCCCTCCTTCCTTCCTCCTTCCTCCTTCCTTCTTCTTCCCTCCTTCCTTCTTCCTCCCTCCTTCCTCCTTCCTTCTTCTTCCCTCCTTCCTTCTTCCTCCCTCCTTCCTCCCTCCTTCCTCCTTCCTTCCTCCTCCCTCCTTCCTTCCTCCTCCCTCCTCCCTCCTTCCTTCTTCCTCCCTCCTCCCTTCTTTCTTCTTCCTTCCTCCTTCCTTCCTCCTCCCTCCTCCCTCCTTCCTTCTTCCTCCCTCCTCCCTCCTTTCTTCTTCCTCCCTCCTTCCTTCTTCCTCCCTCTTTCCTCCCTCCTCCCTCCTTCCTTCTTCCTCCCTCCTTCCTTCTTCCTCCCTCCTTCTTCCTTCCTTCCTTCCTTCCTTCCTTCCTCCTCCCTCCTTCCTTCCTCCTCCCTCCTTCCTTCTTCCTCCCTCCTCCCTCCTTCCTTCCTTTCTTCCTTCTTCCTTCTTCCTCCCTCCTCCCTCCTTCCTCCTTCTTCCTTCCTCCTCCCTCCTTCCTCCTTCCTCCCTCTTTCCTCCTTCCTTCCATCTTCCTTCCTTTCTCATTCCTCCTTCCTCCCTCCTTCCTCCTTCCTTCCATCTTCTTTCTGTCCTTTCTTCCCTCCCTTCCTCCCTCCCCCTTCCTTCCTTCCTTCCTTCCTTCCTTCCTTCCTTCCTCCCTCCTTCCTTCCTCCTTCCTTTCCTCCTCCTTCCTTCCTTCCTTCCTATCTTCCTTCCCTCCTCCCCTCCCTCCCTTTCTCCTTCCCTCCCTCCCTCCTTTCTGTCTTTCTTTCTTTCTTTCTTTCTTTCTTTCTTTCTTTCTTCTTTCCTTCCTTTGTTTCCTGTATGTGTGTGGGCATACATGGCACATGGCATATGTATGGAGACAACTTGTGACGTCAGTTTTCCCCTCACATCATTAGGCCGTCTAGATCCAACCTAGGTTTTCAGGCTTGGGGCAAGGATCTCTCCCTGATGAGCATCTCCAGCTCCAGACTTCACTAAGACAACCCTCAGTAACTTTATTTGACTCTGACTACCTTGTGGTTAACGTTTCTCAGAGCCACGGAGAGAGCACTGTGGCCTTTGTGTGTAGGGTGGGCTAAGCCGGGGACACAAAGAGGAGACAGGGCATTGGCAGACGCTGTAGCAGCCCTCGTGCTATTCATGAGGCGACTAGGAATGGAGATGAACGGGAGCAAAGGCGACAGGGTGGCTAAGGACTGTGGACGTGTAGGGAAGGAAAGACACTGCAGGCCTCGGTCGCTGGAAGGAGTACCAGGGACCTGCCTGGCATTAAGACCTGGGGTCCTGGCACTCAAGGCTTGAAAGCCGTCAGTACTGTCCGTGTCTTGGAGCTACCTACCAGCATTCGCTGCTGCTAGTGAGCCGCGGTTGTGCTTTCTAAGTGCAGGGCTGTGGAGGGTGAAGAGCTGTAAGGCTGTGACCTGAGCACCCAGAGTTCCAAGTCTGCTTGTTAGAGCGTGGAGCCATCGCCCTACCTGTCAGGGTCCAGCACCGAGTGTCTGTCTGTCCAGCCCTCAGGCTCTGCTGACACCGAGGAAGCTGCTCTCCACTCACCTGTGACCTCTGTCAGCACAGAACCCAGTTGGGTGAGGCTCATATGCGTTTTTGGATAGGTTGCCATCTGTCGCTCAGTCTTCACTGCTGATCTGTGTTCCACTGCATAGACATACAGCATATACGGATGTACGGAATGGGTTTGTAATTTATGTTATAGACTGACCAGAGAGAACATCCCAGTTTTCACCCACGTGGGTGGTGTTGATGTGCATATTCTAGTGCATGGGCATGTATTTCTTTCTAAAAAAGTTAAAATTGCATTTATTTATCTCTTTATATTTATCCATCTCTCTGTGTATATGTGTGCATGTGTGTGTGTGTGTGTGGGTGTGGGTGTATGTGTGAGTGTATGTGTTTGTGTATGTGCATGTATGTATGTATGTGTGTATGTGTGTTCATGTGTGTGTTCATGTGTGTCTGTGTCTGTGTTTATGTGTTTTTGTGTATGTGTGTGTATCTGTGTTCGTGTATGTGTATGTGTCTGTGTGTATCTGTGTTTGTGTGTGTATGTGTATGTGTCTGTGTTTCTGTGTGTGTCTGTGTGTCTGTGTGTGTGTGTGTGTGTGCGCATGAATGCATGGCTTTGTGTGGAGGTGGAAAGACACCTTGTAGGATTTGCTTCTTTCATTGTTGTGATTTATCAGGTTTGGTGGTCAATGCCACATCCACTGAACCACCTTACCGGCTTCCCCACCCCCACTCTTCAGGCCCTTTTTGTGCCTGTGCTGGGGGACAACAGGCTCTCAGGTCTCGTCTCTCAGGTTGGCCTCAAACTGGCTGTGTAGCAAGAACGACCTTCACCTTCTGACCCTGTTGCCTCTGTCTTTCAAGCGCTGGGATCGTGGGCACCTGCCACCAATGTCTGATGTAATCAGTGCTGGGGATCGAACTCAGAGCTTCATGCATGCAGGCAAGCTTGCTTCTCCTGGTTTCGGGTGGCTGCTGCTTTCCCTGATTTGCCACTGCACCCAACAGTGTTTGACCGTCTTTCTGTCACTTTCTTCTCTGGCATGTCAGACCTGACACTGTCTCCCTAAACTCATGTCACTCTCCCCCACCCCAGATACTCCAGATTTTCCCATCTCCAGATCCCTAATGACCCCTGCTGTGTACCAGCATCCCCACCACAGAAGGAGGCAAGCAGAGATTCCAGGGATTGGATGTATGCATCTTGGGGACAGAGACAGTATTCAGCCACTCACAGGGGTCACAGTTTCTAAACTAGCTTTAAAATAGTTTGTGTGCTGTGTGTCTGTGCATGTGTGGTGTGCTGTGTGTATATGTCAGAGGACAACCACAGTTGGGTCTGTGCCTTCCATCTTGTTTGAGACAGGCTATCTTGTTTGCTTCTGTGTCCCCCAGGCTAGCCGGCTGGCACGTTTCCAGGAATTCTGTCCTGCCTCCCATCTTCTTTTAGGAATGCTAGGACTGTAGATGTCTGGAGGTCCAAACTCAGGTCCTCATAGCTGCACGTTAAGCCTTTTCTACACTGAGCCATCCATCCCTCAGCCCCTGCTTCCATCTGTGAGGACAAAGGGGATGTTGGTGATGTGTGGTGCACAGTGGGTGGCATAGTCTGTGGCCCTGCTGTTGCTTCCTCACAGCCTGATTATGGACAGCTGTCTCAAGTCTCCGGGAAGAGACGGTGATTTAGGCTTCTGTGCCCTGGGCAAAGGGTTGAAATGATTGTGCTGGGAACGCTGAGGCCTTTTGCAGTCCTTCCTGGCTCCTGCTGATGTGATTTGGGGCCTAGCCAAGACAGAATTGAAGAGAAAACAGTCCAGAATTTGATTTTTGACAACCCAGACTGGGTTGAATATGGTCAGAGCTCCAAAAGAAAGTGCTTTATTTGTGTCTCATACCATGATATCAATAACAGCGATAAAATTAGGAAACATTATATGTGGCTTTCTGTTGTAACTCCATTGTTTGAAGGTCAGATAAGTCCTTTGGGCCACGAGTAACTTTCTCTTCTGGCCTTGCAGTTTTGCGGGGACTATTTATGCTGTTGTGTGGTTGGGTCCTTTTCTATAAATATATGGATGAAAATATAAAAGGGTGTGGGCTCGGGATACAACTCATTTGGCAGAGCATTTGCTTTGGATGCCCTGAGTTTTTCCTCAGCATCACACAGGTAGGGGCATGGTGGTGTCTGGTGGTGTTTAACCTGTAATCCCAGCCCTTTGGAGGTGGAAGCAGGAGGATCAAAATCTAAGGTTGTCTTCAGTTAGCTTGAGACCAGCCTAGACTACATGAGACCAGTCTCAAAGTGTAAAAGAAAAGGAAGGAAGGAAGGAAGGAAGAAGGAAGGACTGGGGAGATGGCTCACTGTGTGTGTGAAAATGTCCTGAGTTCTAATCCCCAGCACCCACGTAAAGCCCAGCTTGGTGGCACTTACCTGCCCCCCCCCCACCCCCAGCACTGGGGAGGGGGAGCTAAGAGCATCCAATCCAGCTGGGATGGTAAGAAGCTCCAGGTCGACAGACACCCTGTCTCAAGATGTAACGGTGGAGGGGCCAGTGCGGAGAAGGTTTACTCTGATGGAGGCTCTTTCTGCAGGAGGGTGGATGGTGATATCCCAGACTCCACAGAAAAGGGGCAGGGGGCGGCTGATTCCTGAAAGCTGTCCTCTGACTTGCACACAGGTGGCAACCCCAATAATAACAACAGCAACACCAATAACAGTATATTGAAATACAGAGAATGACAGAAGACAGTGAACCTTGATTCCCAATAGTAAGGATGACAACAACACATTAGTATATTAAAATATGGAGAATGACAGAAGAAGACACTAGATCCTGACTTCTGGCACGCACACAGGCAAGCACGCCTACACACATGCATGCACACACGCACTCACTTTATACACACAAAGTTGACAGGCAACTGTCTTAGGATGTTCCTGCTGTGAAGAGACACCATGACCATGGCAGTGCTTGTAAAGGAAAACATTTCTTTGGGGCTGGTTTACAGCGTAGAGGTTCAGTCCATTATCGTTATGGGGGACATGGCAGAGTTCAGGCAGACGCGGCGCCGGGGAAGGAGCTGAGAGTCCTACATCTTGACTCGCAGGCAACAGGAAGTGATCTGAGTGTCAACACTCAGCAAAGCTTGAGCATATGAGACCCCAAAGCCCATCCCCACAGTGACACACTTCCTCCAACAAGGCCATACTTACTCCAACAAAGCCACACCTCCTGAAATGCCACTTCCTACTAGCTTGTGGAGACCCATTGCAGTCAAACTACCACAGGCGCCTGTGTTAGTATGTTGTTAGTCTTGGCTTTTCATCATGGGGTGTTCTAAGTTGCAAGGTCTCTAGGGAACCTTTGGGAAAATGTGGGTGGGCCTGGGGGCCCTGCTGGCCTGTTCTTGGGGAAGCAGAGTGGAAGATGGGGCATAGATGTCTTCCAACTTGTCTGTGTTGTCGTCAGTGTATCAAGGTATTGGCTTGCTGTTAGCAGACTGTGAAATCCCCCTGGAGACAGTCTGGGCAGAATCCAGGAAACCTTAGAATTGCAGTGTGAGCTGGTGACATAGCCTTCAGACCTGCTCTTTGCAGGTAATGTGACTTGGCAGGATGTTTATACCTCAAATACTTACTGAGCACTTTGTGTGTGTGTGTGCCAAGTGCCACATGAGTGGCAGGAGGTAGCTTAGGCCGTACTTTGGGAGCTGACAGTTCTTAGTAAGAGAGGGCACTTGTTTGTAAGGAGGCCTGAGAAGAAAGTATAGGCAGTATGGCCTCCTTACAACTATGAGCAAGCCGTGGGACTGTGTTCTATTAAAACTTTGTTCAGCAAACAGGAGTGGGTTTGCACATAGCCTCCAGGCTGTAGCTTGACCATCATTGATCTCATATGACACCTGGGCCCTTATGCCTTATGCAAGTTATTGAGGCAGCTGAGTGTGGTAGCTCTGAACTGCTCATGTAGGTCACATGTAGGTCAGCTTTCCTGTCTCCCTTCTTCTTTCAAATGTGTATTATTGCTCTGTGTGGGTTTGCCTGTGCTATGATGCATGTATAGAGATCAGAGGGTGACGTCATGGGCAGTGTTTTCTTCTTTCAACTCTGCTTGCATTCAGAGAGCCAGGCTTTCAAGACCTTTCCCTGTTGAGCCACCTTGCTGACCTCTCTCTCTCTCTCTCTCTCTCTCTCTCTCTCTCTCTCTCTCTCTCTCTGTTTCTCTCTCTCTGTTTTTCTCTCTGTCTCTCTCTCTCTCTCTGTCTCTCTCTCTGTCTCTCTCTCTCTCTCTGTCTCTCTCTGTCTCTCTCTCTCTCTCTGTCTCTCTCTCTCTGTCTCTCTGTCTCTCTCTCTCTCTCTCTGTCTCTCTTTCTCGATTATGTCTTATCATGTAGCCCAGACCTGGAACTCTATGTAGACCAGGATGTCCTCAAGTTTGCTGTGATCCTCCAGCCTCAGCCTCCCAAATGCTGAGAGTACAGGTGTGCTAGCCTGGCTTCTGTTCTGGATCTGCGAAATGGGGACAGTATCTGTTATAGGGATATTGGAATCTGAATTAGCTACCTTCCCTGTTACTTTGACAAAAAAACCCAACTGTAGGCAGAAGTTTCTGTCCCATCTTCCGGCTCCGAAATAACCAGCATAAAAACTTAAATATGACTTATAAACGCTTGACCAAAGCCCAGGCTTGTTACTAGTTAACTCTTACATTTTTCAATGAACCCACATTTCTTATCTATTTGCCACGTGGCTTGGTACCATTTCTCAGCACGGCACGTCCACCCTGGGTCTGTCCCTGCTGGCTACTCCTCGGTCTCTGTCCGTCTTCCTTTCAGCATTCTCTGTGTGTGAGGCTGTCTCACCCAATCTCTCCCTGCCCGGCTGTCTGCCAGTGAGCATTTTACTAACAATGAGAGCAAAACATATTTACAGTGTGCAAAGATTGTTCTATAGCACCTGGCTAAAGCAACTTAAGCACGGAAGGGTGTGTTTGGGCTTGTGGTCCAAGGGATGCAGGCCACGGTAGGCAAGGTGGCAGGATGGAGAGGATGTGTGTTGAATTGCATCTGTGGTCAGGAAGCTGAGTGTGAACAGGAAGTAGCTGGACTATCAAACCTCAAGTCCTATCTCCCGGTGACACACTTCCCCGGTGAGGCTCCACCTCCTGAAGTCTCACAGCCTTCTCAAAGAGTGCCACCAGCTGGGGAGCAAGTGTGCAAACACACAGGCCTGTGGGGGCTGTGATGATTGACTTTGGCAGCTCTGCAGGCTCTGAACTCACCTGCCAGGGATCTCAGTTGGGAATTGTTTAGGTTAGATGAGTGGGCGGGTTTTCTTCATGGGTTAACTAAGGTGGGAGACCCGCCCTGACTGTGGGTGGCATCGTTTCACTGGCTAGGCCCTGGACCGAGAGACTGAGAGAGTGTGGCATCATCCGGTATACTAGGTTTCTCTGCTTTGGATGCGGTGTGAACAGCCACCTTAGCTCCCATGACTGTGACTCCCCTGCTGTGGTGTTCTATCCTGGAACCGTGAGTTAACCCTTCCTTCTCCACTGGGTCGCTTTTGCTAGGGTGTTACATCACAGCAACAGGAGAGGTAGCTGAGACAGGGGCGTTTCATGTTCAAGCCTCGGCAGGCTCCATGGAAAAGCCATGAATGAAGGAGTCAGGGATGGGAGCTGCTGCTGCATGCTCCAGACACAGCTAGGGAGAGCAGCAGCCTGGCCTAGCGGGTGGAAGACAGATAAGGACGAACTTTGAGAGTCAGAGGAGCCCTTGCTGAAGACAGGCCCTTCTGGAGCGGAGCTTGGTGAGGACCTTGGCTTGGAGGAGCTAAGGGAGACAGGGCTTTAGAAGGCCTGGAATGCAGTGTGGATTGAGGCCAGAGAGGAGACCTAAACAGGTTTGAAAGGCTGCTGTTTCCTACGTGTCCTCAGGTGTGAAATGCCTGCATTGGCACAAGGCAGACACTGGCCTTGGAACAATTTATAAATACGCTGTCCAATTTTGTCCTTTAAACAAAAGGAGGTACATACAGCACAGATCAAGCCATCTCCCTCTTCTATAGCTGAAGGACCCATCTGAACATTATTGCAGGCCTTGATTTACGTGTGTGTGTGTGTGTGTGTGTGTGTGTGTGTGTGTGTGTGTGTGTGTGGGCATACACACCATACTGCTCCTGAGGAGGTCAGAGGGAAATTCATGGATGTCAGGTGTAGGTCCCCGGAATCAAACTCAGGTCCTTAGGCTTGGTGGCAAGTGCCTTTTTATCCTTTTGGCTCCAACCCTCATATTCTGGGTGTCAGCAGGGAGTTTACATGGTCATTTCCTGGCTCCTTTTTGTCCCCTACTACTTTCCCCTTTCCCGTTAGAGTGAGGGGAAGAACTAGCAAGCAGACACAATGGCAGGGATCCTAGCAGCCATGTTGAACCTTGAGGTAACCTGGATGGAGGACAGGAGGGACACGGCCTCCAAGGACTGTGTTTCAGAGCCTCCTCACAGATTAATCTTTAGAGTTTCCCATGAGGAGGAGGGAGCGAGCGAGCTCCTTATGTAAGCCCCTGTTCACAGTCAGCTCTAACTAACTCCCCCGCCCCAAAGATGCAGATAGAGTCCCGTGTTACAGACCAGGGGCCTGAGGAACAGGCCGTGCAGTCAGCGGTGAGAGGTCTGGATTTGTCTGACTCCAAATTGTGCCTCCTCCTCCTTTTGTTTTTAAACATCTGCTAATTTTTATTTTATGCATATGAGCGTTTGACTGCAGCATGTGTGGGCAGTGCCTGAGGAGGCCAGGAGAGGGCATGTGACACCCAGGAACGGAGTTACAGACAGTTGTAAGCTGCCATGTGGGTGCTGGGAACTGTGCCCAGGTCCTGTGCAAGAGCAGCCAGTGCTCTTCACCCCCGAGACGTTTCTCTGGCTCCCAGGATGTGTTCTTTCCTCTGCTCTTGGATTCGAGGCCCGTCCTCTCGGTCCCCCACCCCCCAGATGTGACCCAAGGCTTTGCCTCAGGCTGGACCAGCTGTAGCTCATTCCCCTGCCTGTGTCTGTTCCTCTTCCCAGGTGTGGCCTTCAGGAAGAAGCGAGCTGTGAGTTCTGATTTCAGGGTCCTCTCTGTGAGTGGTTGGTTAGAGACTCTCCAGAGTAGGTAGTGTATGTTTGCAGCTTTCTCATGCTCATGCCGGGCTGGCCCCCTGTAGCCTTCTGTGTCTGCCTGGTTCTTTGGGTCCTTTTTAGGTTGGGGTGGGGGACATTTGGCCTGCAAGAGCTCATAGGTGGATTACATTTTTTTTTTTTTTTTTTTTTTACTTTTGTGTGCATGAGTGTTTGTATGCTTGCTTGTATGTATGTATGTGTACCATGTACATGTCTGGTGTCTACAGAGGTCGGAAGAAGGTAACACTTGATCAAGCCCACCCTTCGGCGGATCTTGACTTGCCCCAAGGCCTTCGATTCATTAAGCTTGGTGTGGATTTTAGCCAAAATCAGGGTCATGTGTTTGTAGACTAAGCTTCCTGTTGGGGATTTCCGTGTGTACAAATTGCCCTCATTCCTCCTCGTACCCTGAAAATGGGCCACTGGGGGCAGGATGGGGCCTGGTTGGCCTAGCATGCTTCAGACGCTGGCTTTGATCCCTAGGACTGAACAGACTGTGGTGGTGATGGTGCACACTTGTAAGCCTAGGCCTCTCCAGATTGAGGCAGGGGGATCAGAAATTCAGAGTCCTCCGGCTGGGTGTGGTGGTGAACACTTTTAATCCCAGCACTGGGGAGAGAGAGGCAGAGGCTGCTGTGTCTTTGAGTTTGAGGCCACCCTGATTTGCAAAGTGAGTTTCAGGTTGTGGTGACATCTTGCTTATACAAATAAACCCTGTCTGAAAATCAGGAAGATGGCACGATATCACCACACGGGTCAGCCAGGAATGCATAGTGAGGCCCTGCCTAAAAAAAAAAAAAAAAAAAACAAGCAAACAAATCAGAAAGCAGCTAGGGCCTAACAAGCACAGGGCCATGGGTTCTGTCCTCAAGACTGCATTCAGCAGGCCTGGCAGTCCACATCTAGAATCCCAGCACTTGGAGGTAGAGTCAGAAGGGTCAGGAGTTCAAGGCTAGCCTGGGCTGCGGGAGACTGTCTAAAACAACAAAAGAGGCACAAAGCTACTTTGTGGTGAGAGCGCTGCCAGGCCAGGGCTGAGGTGGGATTTTATCCCGTTGGTGTGGCATACTCTGACAGAGCACCTTGAGGGGACTCTTAGCTTAGGCTCCAGTGCGTGGGGGAGGAGTACTGGTTACCGCAGCTTGCCGTAGCAGCTCACAGGGCACCCACTGTCAGAGGAAACATCCAGGTGGATTCATGAATGTTCCCTCCTTTTACAACTCCAGGACCCCTGCCCAGGGTGTGGGGAGTTAAAGGGGCTCTTCCCCGCATCACTTAACATAGTCTAGATAACCCCTGGGGGCCTGCTCAGCAGTCCCTGCCCCATGACTCTAGGCTCTGTCAAGTGATGCTTATCAGTGGCCATCTCTAGGGTTACTTAGTCTTTCTCCAACTGTGTCTGTGGTCGCTTTATCAGCCTGACTAACGCAGGCCTCCTCCTCCTGAGGAGTTGGCAGCTGACTCCTTGGTCCAAAGGGCACTGTGGTAACAGTCTTAGTTAACTCATGGGTGACATGTGACTTAGATTGTTAAGTGTGACTTTCCAGGGTTACCCTTGGAGTGAGCTGAACCCAGAGCAGCCGCCAAAACTCTCGGGTTTTTGTTTCTAGATAACTCTACCAGAGGAAAAAGCACAGAGCCCCCCCTCCTCCCCCTCCCTTCTTGGCTTATTGAGACAGGGTTTCCCTGTGTAGCCCTGGCTATACTGGGACTCTCACTGTAGACCAGGCTGGCCTTGAACTCGCCTCCCGAGTGCTGGGGTTAAAGGCGTGTCTGCCACATCCTGCACTTGACTCTCTGGAAGCTGGATAAAAAGTCCATGCTGCGGGGCGCGTGCGTGGGGAACTTACCCGAATCCGGCAGCCCTGAGCCTTACTGGCCTTCGTCTTTCATGCACAGAACCCACATGGTGAAGGACACACTTGGTTCGCAGGGCCAGTTAGTGAGAGGTGAAGAAGCAAGGTTAGTCCGTTTGGAGATTGTCCTGGATCCCGACACCAGGACCAGGCCTTTGCCTTTGCTCCTGAATTTGCCAGGTTTGGGGGCCCACGTGCTGGGGTCTAAGGTCACATTGTGCCTCCAACATGGTATCAGTGTGCTAAGATCTAGGTACCTGATAAATTCATTTTCTCTCTCTCTCAAGAACAGAACAGACCATTTTTTTTTCCCCCGTAGGCATCACAGAAAGGTGAATTTCTGGAAAACTTTCTGACAAAGCAAGAGAGGTAGAGGTTTAAGTCTGAACTTGGTATTTTGCCTTTTTTTTTTTTTCTTTTTGGAGACAGGGTCTCATGTAGCCCATGCTGGCTTCAAATTCTCTGCGTAGCTGAGGATGGCCTTGAACTTCTGTGCACTTTTCTAGGTAAGAGCAGAGTGTGACTTAAATTGATCAAGAGTAATAGCATCTCTCATGTCACAGGGTTGTCTGAATTCCTGTCACCGGAGAGCGTCCCTCCTGTTCATTTCCTGCCCGGAGCATGATTGATATTTTTTAGCGGTTTTGTTTGTTTTATCTGTTCCTGCCTTATTTAGGCTTCTGTTTCTCTTTGTGCCTCCCTGATTTTCTTTGACAGTGTCCCACGATGACACTGAACTCTTGGGCCTCCTGCCCACAACTCCTAGGTGCTCCGATGTCAAGCGTGGCTATTTCTTGCTTTCAGACTTTAAATCTGTCTGTGTGACAACTGAGGTAACTTTGAACCCGGTGCTTGATTTCCGTGGACGTGACACTAAGTTGATGAATGACATTTATATAAGATTCATAGCTTGAATAATAGCATTGAGTCGGTGTTCAGTACTTGGTACGTATCCATGGGCAAAGGGCAAAAGGGGACCGTGTCCACAGCAGATTCCAAAGGAGCTAAAGAATAAGAGGGGGTGGTGAGGACTGGGAAAGATGGCTCAGTGGGTAGTGACCTGAGTCATGGGGTGGGGACTGGAGCTATGTCTTAGCACTTAAGAGTACTTGTTGCTCTTCTGAAGGACCCAGGTTCAATTCCCAGCACCCACGTGGCTGCTCACAACTGTCCATAAACCTCAGTTCCAGGGTTCTGATGTCCTCCTCTGACCTCTGAGGGCACCAGGCACACATGTGGTACACAGCCATGCATGTGAGCAAAAAAAACATTCATACACACATAAACTTAAAACTAAACTAAAACAAAAGTGGCCAAGATGGTGGGTGTCTGTGACTCCTCATGCTGTAGTGTCAGGCACATGTGTATCCTGGGACTTGCCGGCCGGCCAGTCTAGCTGAATCTGCCAGCTCCAGGTACATTGAGAGACCCTGTCACAAAAAATAAGGTGGATTATTAAAAAAAACAAAAACAAAAAAACAGACATCTGGCATCAACTTCTGGATTCTACACGTAGGTAGAATATACTCGCATACACAGGCATACACAGGCATACATCACACACACACAAACTCACATATGTATATAAAATGATAAATCAGCTAGTAAAATATTAAACATTTGTTAGTAGTAAATAGCTCTCTGGTGGTTGCCTTGTTGGTAGGGCGCTTGTCTGGCATGTGGGAGGCCATGGGTTCAACCAACCCTAGCATAACAAAAAGAAAAAAAAACCCATCAAGAGTAGGGAGTGGTGCAGGTTGGTGGGTGGTGTGTAGAGTGTTTGCATCCAGTGCACAAGTCCTGTGTTTCTTTCTCAGCATCACATAAATTCGGCAGCGTGCCTGTGCAAAGCAATTGGGGAGGTAGCGGCAGGAGGAAGGACCAATGGTTTCAAGGTCATCCTTGGTTATGTAGCAAGTTCTAGGATAGCCTGGGCTACCCAAGACTATCTCACTCTTCCAAACAGACAAACATATAGGTCTTTGTAGTATGGTAACAGCTCTGTAAACTTGAAATTACATCGGCTCTATTACATTTGACCTATTAAAAAACAAATGGTCAGCTGATCGTGGTGGCACATACACCTTTAATCCCAGCACTCAGGAGGCAGAGGCAAGAAGATCTCTGTGAGTTTGAGGCCAGCCTGGTCTACAAAGTGAGTTCCAGGACAGTCAGGGCGACACAGAGAAACCCTGTCTCCAAAAAACAAAAGGAAAACCAACCAACCAAAACAGACAAAGGCCATGGGAGCTTGCAGAAATTTCTGGCCAAATATGATGGGCCATTGATACAAGCTGATGAGCAAAAAGAACACACACACACACACACACACACACACACACACACAACACATCTGTGCATAATTTCTGTGGCCTCTCCCATCACTCATGTAATAAGGGTTGGACACCTGGAGTCTTCTTCGGTGGCCAAGGAAGCAGCCATCCTGCAGCCTATCTAGCCTGGCTTGGAAGATGCCCAGTGTGGTCTCGGTGACCGAGACACCCAGACACAAAGTACAACAGGCCGCATTTGTTAATGTCTGCAAGCGATTGTGCATTAAACTAGGTGAAGCCAGCTCATTTGCAGCTTAGCAGAGGACCATTAAGCCCTGGGGAGATTTGTGAGTTTACCCCTCCCTTGTTAGTTGTTTGATATTACATAACCAGCCAGCAGTTTTCATTGGCAAATGGGTTGGAATGGTAAACAGGTTGCTTGTTCTTCCCCAGCTCTGATGGGAAAATTAGAACAAGTTACCATTCATGAGCACTCCAAAATTCATTCTGTCGCCTCCCCTACCCCCTCTCTTTGTGTGTATTGCGTGTGGGTGTGTAGGGGCACACATGTGGTGACAAAGAGGGCAGCTCTGAGAGTTGACTCTCTCCTTCCATCATGTGGATCTGGGGATCGTCTTCAGACTTGGTGGCAGGCACCTTTACATACTGAGCGGTTGTACCGTGTTGAAACGCACATTGTACAGTTTTGTGACCCAGCTCTGCCATCTAGAATTTTGAGGTTTGTCTTAGAATGTTTTGCTGAATAAAGAGGGCCAGTGGAACGTGGCTTTGGAATGTTCTAGTGGGCCAGTTTCTAAGTGGTGCCTTTGGACCCTGGGTGGCCCTGCTCTGATGGGACCATAGGATGAAGATCTTGGGGCTTGAGGTCAGTTTAAGTACTTGCTTCTGCATTAAACTGGCAGGTGCTCCAAGCTAGACTTCGGTTTACTTCCTTCTTGGAGTTCAAGGTTCATGGGAGTGTTTTCACCACTTAAGAGCCATTTTCTGTTTGTGCGTGTACGTGTACTCTTGTGTGTGCGTGAGTCCCAGGATCCTCCTGTTTCCATCTCCCCATCACTGGAATAGCCAGCGTATACCACCATACCTGCCTTTTTTATGGGATGTGATGGCTAGCTTTGATTGTCAACTTGACACAACCTAGGGTCCCCTGGGAGGGACCGTCCACAGAGGTTGGCCTGTGGTTTGGGCAGGTCTGTGGGGGATTGTCTTAGTTAAGTTAGCGGGTGTGGGGAGAACCAGCCCACTGCAGACAGAGCTGTCCCCTTGTCACGCTGGGACCTGGAACTGGGAGCCAGGGTAAACCCTTCCTCCCCCAGTGGCTTTTTGCCAGCGTATTTTATCACAGCATCAGAAATATAAGTAGGACAGGTGGATTCTGAGGGGCAAACTCAACTCTCATGCCTGAGGGACAAGCTGTCTCCCCAGCCTGCCCTTTCTATAAGACGAGAGTCCTTAGCTGTGCTTTGATCTGTCACCTGTCCCCTCCTCACAGACATATTAATCAGGCAGAGCTCAGCGCCCAGAGTTCTTCCCCATGACTGATCACAGGCTGCTGCTTCGAAAGGCCCGGGTGTCTCTTCTGTGTTCACGCACCTGGTGGGCGGCAGGCAAGCCTAGTTCTCATCCTGGCCCTGAAGACTTGTGTAAGAGAATGCAAAGAACAGATTAAGGAAAACTCAAGCAGAAGGCATCCGCGTTTGCCCAGGGATGGGATTCGCTCACCCTCCTGTGGCCGGCCAGCCTGGCTCTGTCCACAGGGGCTCATTTGGGGGAATGAAGTATAGCATCCTGCCTCTTCAGGCTGAGATGGAAGGATGTAGGGCCCTTGGTGAACGGTCCATCACTGCATGCTTTGTTGGTGAGATGGGGCTAATGTAGCCCCCTACCTTAGGTTACATGGGAGATCCAGTTAAGTTAGTCAGTGTTTGTAAGGTTTGAAGGCTAGGGCCTGGGACAGTTGAGTGTTAAAGAAAGAAAATAGAGGCCAGAGAGATGGCTCAGTGGTTAAGAGCACGTGCGACTCTTCCAGAGGTCCTGGATTCAGTTCCCAGCACATGTATGACAGCTCACTCTTTATAACTCAAGTTCTGGGAGGCTCGGATGTTGTCTTCTGGCTCTAAGAGCACTGCTCACGCATAGTACGCATACATAGACACAGGCAGAACACCCATACACATAAAATAAGTAAATAAATCTTAAAAGAAGAAAGAAAAAGGCTAGATGAGGTGGTATGTGCCTTTAATCTTAGTATTTGGGTGGCAGAGGCAGGTAGGATGCTGTGAGTTCAAAGGTCAGCCTGGCATACATAGTGTGTGTGCATGTGTGCGTGCGTGTGT
This sequence comes from Cricetiscus sungorus, assembly GCA_030556225.1. Classification (NCBI taxonomy): domain Eukaryota; kingdom Metazoa; phylum Chordata; class Mammalia; order Rodentia; family Cricetidae; genus Cricetiscus; species Cricetiscus sungorus. The sequence goes on from JANBXA010000642.1 coordinate 32,089,934, forward strand.
GTGTGTGTGTGTGTGTGTGTGTGTGTGTGTGTGTGTGTGTGTGTAGAGTATCAGTACGAGCCCTCTGCATTCCCACAAGAGATGGAAAACTCAGAGTGCCCTCCCTCCCTCCCTCCCTCCCTCCCTCCCTTCCTTCCTTCCTTCCTTCCTTCCTTCCCGGTGCTTTTGAGGCCTGTAGTGGTATTTCCTGTCTTGCCCACTCCTCTCTCTTTGAGACCAGATTTTGTGCTTTGTGTCATTAGCTAACCTTGAGCTCACTGTGAAGTTCTGATTGGCTTTAAACTTTCAGCCATCCTCCTGCCTCAGCCTCCTGAGTACTGGGACCGCATGTGTGTGTCCCACCCCAGCCCAGAATGACAGCTTTAAATGGAGGATGCTGTGAGGGAGGGTGCTGGGCTCAGGACAGTTTCTGTCTGAGATGTGGATGGTGATGCTGTCGAGTTTTGTTACCTGAAAACATTTCTGTTCAGACACTGGTGATGGCGGAGCAGACAGTAAATAGGACTTGAGTGAAGTCTCGGAGAAGTCAGGTTGAATGGAGGCGAGGCTTGCTTTCAGAGCGTCAAATTACTGGAAGCTGTCCTGGCATGGTGAATACTTCCTTCTGCCTGGGAGTACTTTAGGATTGGTCCTTGTGGGGCTAGGGGAGATGGCTCAGTGGGTAAAGGTCTTGCTGAGCAAGCAGGAGGAACTGAGTTCAAATCTCCCAAGTTTGCATAAAGTCGGGCATCGTTGAGTGCATCTGTAATTACAGTGCTCCAAGGTGAGATGATGATAGACAGATCTACATGCCAGCCAGCCTGGCTTTGTGCAGAATCGAACAACAGGAGGGAAAGCCCATCTCAAACAAGGTGGAAGGTGAGGACCAACACCCAAGGTTGTTTTCTAACCTTTGCACTCATGCTGTGACACACACACATGTGAGCACATACATGTCAGACACATTATACACATGGCCATACTTTTTCACCATTGGCTCTGCGGTGGCCCTTGCTGCCGATGATGCCCTTAGAGAAGTTGGTGATGGGTCTTTAGTGACAGTGTCTAGAAAAGCTCACAGACATCTTTGCTTCCTGAGCTGGTGAGGGTGTGTGTCAAATCTCCACTCTTACAGGGAAATGGATGTTTACCATTTTGTTTGTTTAGTGTGTGTGTATGGCATGTGCAGAGGTCAGAGGACAGCTTGGAACGATTGGTTCTCTTCTACTATGTGGGTCCTGGGGATTGAACTCTGGTTCTTAGGCTTGGTGGCAAGCCCCTTTAATCGCTGAGCCATCTCATCAGCCCCGAAATAGATATTTTGAGCAGAAGGACCTGCTTTGTGAAAAGTTCCTAGTAACCTTATGGGGTCCCTTTCCTCCTTGGTTTCTCATTTAGGTCAATGACTCCGAGTGAGGGATATTTAAATGGCTTACCCTGCTGTATCTTATTTCTAGAGCCAGTTTGTAATCCTAATCGTGCAAATACTCCTTTTGCTGGGTTCTGGTTTGTTCAGTTTTACTGTGGATTACTGAACACTGAACCTGTTGGGGGACCTAAATGAATGGCAAGCTGGTGCCAGCCTCATTCTGAGCTGTTGCCCTGGCTCTGGGGGCTACCGGGATGAGATGCCCACAGGAACTGGTCTGTGTGTGTGTGTGTGTGATGTGTATATATGTATGTGTATGTATGTGTGTGTGTTGTATGTGTATATATGTATGTGTATTTATGTGTGTGTGTATGTATGTGTATATGTATGTATGTGTGTTTCTGTTTATGTGTGTATGTGTGTGTGTGATATGTGTTATATATATATATATGTATGTGTTTATGTGTGTTTATATATTTGTGTATATGTGTGCGTATATGTATGTGTATATGTGCATATTTATGTGTATGTATGTGCATTTGTGTGTTATGTATATATATATGTGTGTGTGTGTATGTGCATTTGTGTGTTATGTGTATATATGTATGTGTGTGTGTGTGTGTGTGTGTGTGTGTGTGTGTGTATGTTGCCTGGGGTGATAGATAGGCCTTCACTCTAGCACTAAGCAGCATCCATCGGTCCACTCAAGTGCTTTGAGAGGAGGCTGACCGTGATGGTCAGTGTTGTCAACTTCACACAATCTAGAACCCCCTGGGAAGAGTTTCAGTGAAGAACGGTCTGGATTAGGTTTGTAGGTGGTGTGTCTATGGGGACTGTCCTGGAGATGTGGGTGGTGTGTCTGTGGGGACTGTCCTGGAGATGTGGGTGGTGTGTCTATGGGGACTGTCCTGGAGATGTGGGTGGTGTGTCTATGGGGATTGTCCTGGAGATGTGTGTGGTGTGTCTGTGGGGACTGTCCTGGAGATGTGGGTGGTGTGTCTATGGGGACTGTCCTGGAGATGTGGGTGGTGTGTCTATGGGGACTGTCCTGGAGATGTGGGTGGCACCGCTCCCTAGGCAGGGGACCCTGACCGGTGAGAGTGGAGAAAGCAAGCGGAGTGCAGACACGCATGCGTTCAATTCGTTGCTCTCTGCCCTGGGCTGTGGGTGTGAAGGGTCTCCTTCTAAGTTCCTGCTGCTGTGACTTTGCTGCCTCAACCAACTGTGGCCTGAAATTGTGAGCCAAACAAGCTGTTTCTCCTGTAAGTTGGTTTTATACTTTATCCCAGCAACAGGAAACAAAGCTAAGGCACGGACTCATTCCGCAGGGGCCTCTCTGAATGTCTCTATCTTCAGGGTCCTCGAGTCTTGAGCTCTTCCTTCTCAGACTCTGTGTGTGATGCCATCAGCATCGTTTGGGGGAGAGTTGAGCGTAGACGTCTGTGTTTCTGGGTCTTGGAAGGACAGTTTCCCAGCAATTACACAGGATCTCAAAGGGACAGTTGTGCTTAAATGTCCAGTAGTAACTTGGAGCCTGCATCTGAGAGCTGCATTTCATGTCACACTCCAAGAATAATCCTGGCATTTTTCCTATATCCTTTTTCTGGATCTGTTTTCCAAAATCAATCAAAGTAATGTCACCACGAAGGAGAAGGGACCCTGGCAGCCCTCTTCGAAGGCCATGACACTGGGACACGGAACTTTGGAGCCTCAGGTGAGCTTGCCCTGCCCTTCATTTTACAGGTGAAGAAATGTCCCCAGAGAGATGGAGTTTAGTTTATATCCAGAGTTCATGTTGGAGTTGGGGCAGGAAATCCGATCGGGCTTCTCAGATGGCGCTGGAGAAGCTCCAGGAGGCGATGCAAAAATGGCCTTTTTTATCCCCTGAGGTTTTGTTAAATAGTGGACAATGTTTCCTGGCTTTATATTCTTCTGGCTGGTGCCCAAGACCCACCCGATGTCCTGGCTTATTTATTAGCCATATTGAGTGATGGAGAAGACGTCTGTGTCCTGGAAGGTGTTAAAAGATGACTTTGGGTTAGCTTATCTCATCGCATGGTAGTTTCTTTACTTACATAATATGGGAACTGAATAGTAGTCTTCATAGCCAAAGTTGCTTTTTATTTTATCATTATTTTTAAAGACAGGATCTCTAGCCGGGCAGTGTTGGCACACCCCTTTAATCCCAGCACTTAGAAGACAGAGGCAGGCAGATCACTGTGAGTTCCAGGCCAGCCTGGTCTACGACTCCAGCTCCAGGACAGCCAGGTCTGTTAACACAGAGAAACCCAGTTTCAAAAAACCGAAAAACAAAATCAAAGAAAGGTAGAGTCTCTATCTAAGGCCAGTATCAAACTCAGGACATAGGCAAGGATAAGCTTGAGCTCCCCCATCTTCTTACCTGTGGCTCCTGTGCTGGTTCCTGTGGAGGCCAGAGAGGGCATCAGGTCCCCTGGATCCGAGTTCCAGGTGTCTGTGAGCTGCTTGACAAAGGTGCTGTGAACAGAACTGGGGTCCTCTGCAGGGACAGCGATCACTTTTAACCTCTGAGCCATCTGTCCAGCCTGGGATCAGTACCCTGTCTTGTTGCAAGTGTAGCGTTTGATCCTATTGTACACTTACTTGTTCATTTTTGAAGAGTTGCTGCTTTGGACTGTGGTTATAAAAGTGTTTTTAGGACCCCTATTTTTTTTTTTTTTGACAGTTCTCCAACTTTCTTTGACATTCAGCAGGTTAGTTCTCAGCCACATTGTCTGTAGATTTTTGAATGTGGTAATAGGCACGTGGGTTACCAATGTATCCAGCTTGTTCGGTGATCTTCATCCTCATTACGTTTTCTGGACAATTGTATATGGATACAGTATGGAACATTCCTCATTCCTTTGGCCCAGATGTCTCTGTAGAGCCTGGTATCAATGCGCACATCTGGGGTCCCCATCTCCTTCATGCAAATTTCTGGATTTCTTTGAGTGCCCGAGGAGCACGCTTTTTGAAGCCCACGCCATGGATGTGTTTGTGGATGTTGACTGTGTATTCTTGGGTCACTACCTTGCTGATGGCGGAATGGCCCTTCTTCCCGCCACCCTTCTTTGCGGGAGCCGTTCTGCCAGGCACGAAGGATTGTGGGAAGGGAAGCAGGGTTTAGGACCCCTATTCTTTAGAGATGGTATTTGACCTTCGGGGAGATACTATCCGTGCCACGTTGTTCAGCTTTTATGTGATGATTACTCTGAGTCACAAAAGGAAGAAAACCACCAAGGTCTTAAGCTGCGGTTCTCAACCTTCCTAAAGCAGCAGACCTTTAATACAGCTCCTCGTGTTGTGGCGACCCCCAAACAGAAAGTGATTTTTGCTGCTGCTTTATGTTTGTTTCACTGTCATGAATCCTATTGTCAATACCTGTGTTTTCTGATGGTCTTAGGTGACCTCAATGGAAGGGCTGCTCGATCCCCAAAGGGGTCGCGACCCACAGGTTGAGAATCATAGTGTAAGTAGTGAATCATCTCCATCCTGCCGCGGTAGCCTGAAGGCAGCCTTGAGCCGTGTGTAAGCAGAAGTATGGCTGTGTCCAGGGAAAACTCGATGTGCAGGGGCTGTGGGGGTAAAGTGATTGCTACACAAGGGTGACGACCTGAGTTCAGATCCCCAGGACCCACGGAACAAATCCAGGCCTGTGGCATGCATCTGTTATCCAGCATTAGGGGCAGGGAGGCTGAGACAGGCAGACGCCTGGAGCTCACTAGCCAGTCAGTCTAGCTAACCAATGAGTCTGGGCTCAGGGAGATACCCAGTGTCAGGTGTGTGTGTGTGTGTGTGTGTGTGTGTGTGTGTGTGTGTGTGTGTGTGTGCATGCGTGTGTAGCCTCAGCACTGCAGAGGTGGGGGCAGGCGGATCCCTGGCATTCACCAGCCTGGCATTCACCAGCCTAGCCAATTTGGTGGACTCTACGCCAGTGGGAGACCTCGCCTCAAAAACATCTAGGTGGACGGCCCCTGAGCAATACCGCCACTCTGTTGTCTGTATGGATATGTCCTCTGTCTGTGCACATACACAGACAGACAGACATTCACCCAACACAAAGCATGGTAACCCGCATGTCAGTTGTCAGGGAACAGGATCGAGTGAGGCAGAAAGCCTACAAGCCAGCTGTGTCTGGAAGGTGTTTCTAGGCACCCACTTTGGAGGTGCGCTGTAGCTTTGTGAGGAATTTTACTCTTCAGTGGGGAGAATTTGTTATTTTGGCTCTCTAGTTAGCAATACCCAGAGGACCAATGACTGACAGAAATCGGGCTAGGCTTGGTGGTTCACAACCCAGAGTCTCAGGAGCCCCTTTAGATGGGCTTTGACTTTGAGACATTTAGGTCTCCTGACAGAGCTTCAGTGTCCTCCCTCACAAATGGTCACAAAGGCTAAACCCTTGCCTCTGTTAATCTTTGCCTTCGTCTTCATCTACTACACACTCAGCAAGCCAAGAAGCGAGTGACCACTCACCAGCGAGTGTCACACCCACACCGGCCTCGAGCCCACAGTGTGACCCTATAGCGGGATCCCCAACGGGAATTTCAACCGCGTGCTCCGGAGCGGTTTCCTTGCTCACAACAGTGCTGCTGTTGATCGAAATACGCCAAGGCTGCTTTTATGGAGTTTCCTTCAGAATAAGTTATAAGCTGCAGCAGCAAAGATGCCTCTGCCTGCTTCAGTCTTCCCTCCGTTTCCACTGAAAATGGCACCGGCCAGGACAGCTCTGCCCACCTCTGTTGCCTCCATGGGTGGTGCTGACTCTGTTGATATCTAGACCTCATAGTTGGTGCAAGGGAGATGACTTTTCCCCCTTGAGCAAGAGGTGGTGGGTGATGGCAATAGGCCTCCTAGGTCTTTCCTCGGAGGGAACAAAATCATCTATTTCATGTGTAATTGCGATAGTAAAGAAAAAAAAAAAAAGAAAAAAGAAAACCCCAAAAAACCAACCAATTAACCAACCAACCAACCAAACAAAAACAAAAACAAAAAACCCAAAAACAAACCAAGTGTTGGCTCAGCAGCAGGATGCCCCAGGTCATTATGCCAGCCAGCGTGGCTTTTGAATGACATGATTTCCTCATATAGACACCTCCAAGATGACCTGATTTACACTCTCAGGAGCAAGGGCGATATCCTTGAAAGGCTGTCCTAAAATTAGCACAGCCAGGTGTAGTGCGGCACACGCCTTTAAACCCAGCACTCAGGAGGCAAAGGCAGGTGGATCTCTGTGAAATTGAGGCCAGCCTGGTCTACAAAGTGAGTCCTAGGACAGCCAAAGCTACCCAGAGTAACCCCGTCTTGAAAAAACCACCACCAAAAAAAAAAAAAAAAGAAAAAGAAAAAAAAAAAACCATGTAATAATTTGAACACAGTAGTGCATTTCATCATGACATTTTCCTGCATGGCTATATTTTGACCGTGCTCACCCACCATGACCCTCTCTTCTCTGTTGTCACCCCCTTCTCCTTCCCGTTGTTGCAACTTTCATGTCTTTTTGTGGCCCATTGAGTTTCCCTAGTTTCCCTGAGTGGAGGGTTATTATGGGGCATGGGCGCCTTACCAGCGGCTGTACTTTAGGAGAAAATTCTCCCGCTCCTCAGCAACCACTAATTGCCAGGATCTCCTCAGGGAGCTGGGAGCCTCGAAAGTCTCATTCCCAACAGGCTGCCGGCTCTCACAGGTGCATTCCGTCTGTTCTCTGGACACGTGCAAGTCTGCTTTTCTGGGAGACTCAGGAACAGATCCTAATGGACTGTAGCCTGTTTTTTCTTCCTCCCCTTCCCTCTTTTATCTTCTCCCTTATGCTCTGTTCTGGGGAGCAGAGGGCAGATTTGAACCCTTTAGACAGCATGTTGGTTAGGACCTTAAGCAGCTTGGGGTTTTATTTTTATTTTATGTATATGCATGTATGTATGTGCATGTAGTTACACAGAAGACCAGAAGATGGCAGTGGATCCTCTGAAAATGGAGCTGCTGGCAGTTGTTAGCTGCCATAGGTGCTGGGAACAGAACCCAGGTCCTCTGTGTGAGCAATAGTGTTCTCCAGCACTGAAGTTTGGGGCCGTAGGTATTTCTGAGAGAGAACCAGGCTGGATGGTGTGGGTAGGAATACCACAGCCTGTTTCCAACTAATTCCCAGTGATAGCGTGACTCTTAACCCTCTTCTGCCTCCCAGATAGGGCTATTGTTTTCCTCTGTTTTTCCGACTTTGATTGTGTCTGTATGAGAGAATCTAGCTGCAAGAGAGTCAGTGAAATATAGTGCCTTGCTCCTTAGACTGTGCAGATCACAAAGGTCAGAGAGCTATTGGTGGTCCAGGGTGAGCCACTTGTTAGTAAGGGCACGCACATGGTCACAGTAGATAAATTCCCCTTGTAGTGAAAGCAGAAGTTAGGAGAATCCGGTATAACAAAATATTTATTGAGATATTAGGAGAGCTATGTAGTGGCATTGTCAACAGAGAGGCGCTCTTGGGTAGGAGTGGCTGTCACTCCTACCCAATGTTTATTTTATGTCCTTGGCATGGATGGCTCTGACCTCAGCGACAGAGACGATACTGTGAGCTTTTGTTGTTGTTGAAACAGGGTCTCCCACCATAGCTCAGGCTGACCTTGAACTCTAGCCAATGGCCCTGTATCCTGAGATTATAAATGTGTGCCATCACGCCCAGCACAGCCTGCCTTCCTTTGTGTGTTGTTTCCAATGGTTTTGAGGAGCAGGATTGCTTGCTTCTCTTCCATGTCATTCAATTATGCTGCCTGCCGCTCCTTTCAATGATGGGAGAAGCTGTCTGGCCCGACAGGTTATGTCAGACACCTGAGAAGTTAGCACGCATGTACGTAAGTAGGGCTGTAACGGAGGCCTATTAGAAAAACTGCAGGTTCTTAGATCACTGCTTCATCCCACGGAGCTGACGACCCAGGTGCTGGGAATAAGCAAGTCCTCTGCAAGAGCAAGTCCTCTGCAAGAGCAGCCAGTGCTAGGGGGAGCTGCCCGACAGGAGTGCTGGTCACTGAACTCTTCATCCTCTGTCGAAGGAATTCTTATTCCGATGTGGCAGGAATTAAACACTAACTGGTTAGCTAGAGAGACTTCTGTTGGAAACGTTGAAGGTTTGCTTTAAGTTTGGACCTTTGTGTGTATGATTTGCAGCAGGGTCCTGACTGCTCTGTATACTTTCTCTGCTGTATGTGTTTCCATGACAGCGGGGAGTGGCGTCTGTTTGCAGCTTCCCCCACTGTTCAGGGCACTTGGAGGGTCTCTGTTGCTTTATTATTCTTATTCTTGAATGTTCCGTTTATTGCACTAGATGAGTCCCTTCATGGTGTGTTTGCATGTGCAATAGGAAAGGCAACTGACAGCACATTGGTCAAGAGATCAAGCTGGAGGGGCCAGTTAAGCTGGGGCACCCCTGGGACCCAGTACTTGAGAAGCTGAGGCAGTAGGATGAGAACAAGGCTAGCCTGGCTTACAGGAACCCTGTCACAAACAAAGAGGAGAAATTAACCTGGAAACTGTGCCCTCTCCCACTTAGTGTGGCCACATTCTTCATGTACAAGTGTGATCATAGCTAGTTAATTGGTCTGAGTATTTATTTGCATCAGAACTTGACAGGAAAGTCAGGAGTTTCTCCAGCGTCTCTCCCAGTGTTTACTCTTTACCTTGAGTAACTGGATACTTTTAATTATCAAGTTAATTTTGTTACTTTACATCTTGCTTATTTAAAAAAAAATTACCTTGATTTATGTATGTATTTTGCATTGCATTCACACACAGCATGCCACAGCGCATACGTGGTGATCAGAAGATAAGCTGGGGGGAGTTGATTTTTTTCTTCTACTGTGTGGGTCCTGGGGATTGAAGTCGGGTCCTCAGGTTTGCACTCAGCTGAGCCATCCGGTTGGCCCGTATCTTACTTAGTTGTTCCCATACTACTATAGATGGAGTTTCATCATACGTCGGCATGGCCCTGAGTTTCCCCAGTGCCTCTTCCATCTTGTCTGGTTCAGACCAGATTGCGCATCTGTCTATAGAACTTGCTGGGAGGAGGCGCGTGTGTGGGGACAGGAGTGGCCGTGGTTGTTTCCAATTTCCTAACCCTGCTTTAGTGCAAAGGGGAGTCAGAGAGAAACTTCCTGGAAAATTAAAGCCCACTGGCAACATCCCTGGGGTAAGCCGAGCGTACACGGTGGAATCTGGACAGTAAAACACGAAACTTTATAAAGCGGACATAAAAGGCGCCATAAAAAGCGGGAAGAAAGTTATCATTTTTATGGCTTAGGATGACTGCCCCTTTACGGCTCCAGTGTGGTCTTGGAGATTCACTCAGACTAATGAGCTCTGGGGCCGAAGGTGGTGTAGCCACAGGCCGCTACTCTTAATAATGCAGGAGAAACGCGGTGTGTACCTGGGAAGCAATCCTGTGGTGCGGTTTGTGAAATCACTCCCTGCTCAGAGCTCTTCTGAGGTGCTCCGCCATCGTGAGCCGAGCCCTTCTCCCTAAACGTATGCTGTCCTGTGGCCTCTGTAGCAGGTGGTCCCTGCCCAGATCCCTTTATGCAGCCCTTAAGGCTTGTAGCCCTGGTGTCTGACCCCGCCTGTACCCTTCCTTCCCTGGATTGAAGCCTTCAGATTGTAGATGACAGACAGGGGCCACACCTGGCCTGGGGTAGCCTTCTGCCTAATGACCGGCTGAAGACTGGTGTTAATGGTTAGGAGTTGTGTTCCGCAGGAGTCTTCCTCACCCTATTAGGCTCTTTACAAGGCTGGTTTTATGTGTTGTTCCAAAAGAGTGCGTCAGACTTCCCAGCATGCCCTGCTCTTAGCATCGCCTGAGTGCTTTTAGAAGAATTGAGTCTAGGGAAGGTTGAAAGGGGCTGGGAGGTGAGTTCCCACACTGGGGTATATTTGACCTTGGGAAATTGGCAGCTGTGTGAGCAGGCACTGGGCAGACATAGCTTTAGGATTTGTGAGGAAGCCAGAGGTCATTTTTCCACTCTCTTAGTGATGCCTGCCTCGGCTAGGCTAGCTGGAGTGGTTGGTGCCTCGGCCTTGGTGTGTATATGCCTTGTGTCTGGAGCACACTGGGTCAGTGGGTGGATGAAAAGAGGTAAAACCCTGTGCCTCAGCCTCTACACTACCGCAACCCCTCCCTCCCGTTGTCTTGGGCATACTTCTGACATTGAACCCGGTGCATGCAGCATTTGGATCATTGCCCCCCTCCCCCCAAATCTAGCTGTACTCAGTGAGGCGGGGCTGCCTCTCCTTTACCTCCTTGCCTTAACTCTTGCTCCCTCTCCCTGCCAGGATCACCTCCCGCGGAGGGATCGCCTCCTCATAAGCAGGCCCTGTCACAGGAACCTGCCCAGCCACTCCCCAGTTCTGTCTGTACACACCCCCTTTCTCCCAATGCCGGTGTGCGAGTCTTGCTGTCACCACAGTAGTACAAAGCCTGATATTTTGTGTGCATTACACAGAAAATAAAATGAAAAAAGTGCTTGACTGAGGGGTTATTTTATTTTTATTCGGTTGTGTCTGTGTGCACCTGTATCGGTGTAGGTGCCACTGTGTGTGTGTGTTAAACTTGGGGTGGACTTCTATGTATGTTCCTGACACCTCTCCCCACCCCCCTGTCTTTCTGAGGCTGCCCCGGGATTACAGATACGCGTGCCGCTGTGTCTCACTTCTGCAGAGGTCCTGGGGACCCAAACTAGTGTCTTCACACTGTGTAGCAAGCCCGCTACCCCGTGAGCATCTTCCCAGCTCCCTGAGTGGTTGTGAATCTTTTTTGTTATCATCATAAAGTGAAATTTTGAGTCATCCACTTACTAATATTTAGTAAGAACAGGACTCTGGACTCTCCCCCATCTTTTTCTTCAGACAGTCTGTATGTAGCCCAGGCTTGTCTCCAACTCACGATCCTCCTGCGGTCGTGCTCCACTTGCTGTGGTTAGAATAGGCATGTACCCCTGTGTCTGGTAATAACCGAATTCTTAACCGGGAGAAGGAAGGAAGAGTAGCCTGTGATCACCAAACTGACCTGGTAAGCCAGCACGTGAGGAAATGCAGCCAGCACGACTTTTGTTTTTTAATTGTCCCCCTTTGGGGGCTCATTGGACAGTTGGAAGTGCTGACAGAAGCCCTTCTGTTCTATTCTCTGCTTCCTGACATGTAAGGAATTTCACCCTCAGTTTGACTCTGGTCCACTTTGTCTCCTGGGTCAAGCTGGGGCTACCGTGAGACCTGAAAGATGGCAGGGCGTGGAGACAGCGTTTCCCAAAGGTGCTCCTTGTCAGGAAGGCAAGTGATGGAGGTCAGCAGGGATCTCAGAAACAAACTGGCCCCTAGCCAGACTCCTCCTAGGGGAGTGAGGGTGTCTGGACTCGATGCCTTTGAACTCTCTGTATGTCTCTAGATTATTGCTGGGCTCCCTGCTGCTTCTGCTGGAATTTACACAGCTCAGGGAGGTTTGCTGGGCTAACCCTCGCTCTGTTGAAATCAACTGAAGACACTGCCTGTGCTTATAGCTGGCACAGTCTCTCGCCGTACCTTCCCTTGGATTTATTGACTTACCCAAGATGACTTACGTTTCCCTTTACCCAGGCTTTGGGGTAAGAATGAGCTGACACTCTCTTTTAGTTTGTAGAGGATCTGGCATAGTACGGTCTCCTGTGTGTGTAGTTACTGAAGTGTTAAATATGAAATATTTATCCCTTTCTTTGGAATTTATTTCCTTCAGTATTGACATAGAAAGTGTCCACATTCCACACCCTCTGTGTTTAGCCTGAGAACACATTTCTTGATTAAATTTTAGTATTTGGATGTGTGCATGTGTATGTTCGAATATGTACGCACATGTGCTGTCACGTGGAGTCAGAAGATAACTCACACGTCAGTTCTCTCCTTCTAACGTGTGGGTTCTGGGGACCAGGTGGCCAGATTTGGTGACGAGTGCCTTCGCCTGCTTAGCCATCTTGCTGGCCCTTGAGTTTACTTTTAAAAATTTGATTTTATATGTATGAGTGTTTTGTTTACATGTATTTGAGTTTACTGCATGTGTGCCTGATGCTTGTGGAGACCAGAAGAGGGGCACTGGACCCCTGGAATTGGATTTATGGACAGCTGTGAGCTGCCATGTGGGTGCTAGGATCCAAACCCAGGTCCTCTGCAAGAGCAGCCAGTGCTTTAGCCCTGAGCTCCGCCACTCTCTGGCTCCTTTTTTTCTTTTTTCTCTTCTTGAGGAGGGTCGTGTAGCCCAGGGTAGCCTTAAACGCATGTAGCCGAAGATGACATCAGTCTTCAGATCTTCCTAAATCCACCCCTGTAAAAGTGGGCCACAGAAGCACCTTTACCTGCTTTGGCAGCCCCTGTGACTGATGTGACACCTGACAAATGCAACTTCGGGTCGGAAGGGCTTATTTTGCCTCCTAGTTTGAGGGCGTGGTCCATCACGGTGGGAAGGCTTGGAAGCAGTCAGGAAGCAGGAGGAGGCAAACGCTGGTGCTCAGCTCAGTCTCTCCTCCTCAATCCCACTGGGACCCCAGAACGTGGAGTAGCGCTACGCTTAGTTAACGTGGTCTAAAAAACACCTCACAGAGGTGGTCAGGGATTGGTTTCCATGGTGATTCGAAATCCCACCACGATTAGCTGTGGCGTGAAGAGAGTGGAAGGATGGAGAGACATTTTGAGTCTCACTTCTCTCCACTATCTTCAGAGAGTGTTGCTGAGAGCCGCGTCTGGGGCTCTAACTCTGTTTGGCCTTGAACTAGCAACCTTCCTGTCTAACCCTCCCAGTACTGGGATGACAGGCATGTGCCACCAAGCTCAGCTTAAGTCTGGGTCTTTAAAGCCAGCAGTGAATAACCTTTCTCATGCAGACTGAGAATCCACAGGGGACTTTAAATGCATTTCTCTTTAATGGCTAAGGTGAGCTGTTGCATTTTTCATGAAAGTTATATATCTTTGACCTATTTAATCTTTTTTCCCCTCTTCAGGAAATAAAATGTGGCATTCCCTATCCTACTACCCACACAGAATGGTTGGGTGTTTTGGTGAGGAGCTTGCCTCGTGTGCCTCGGAAGTCCACAGTGTTGGGAAGTGTGAAAAATGTCACTTCCGGTTTCCCCTTCTTACTCGTGAAAGGGATGAAAAGAAGTGAATTAAGTTTTCGTGGCATTCACTTTGGTCAGGGACTTTCTTTTGAAAGTTGCAGGACCAACATGAAAAAGTATGCTTTGATCGTTTTCACCGCCCTCCTGTCATTTTCCAAAAAGAGACTACTTCTTGGAAGTTAATTCTAGACTCTTAGAACACTGAACTAATGGCAGCCTATGCTGGGTACCAAGGGTGGCCTTTTTGTGCTGCAGGGTATATAATATGCAGAAAGGATTGCCTCAGAAAGTGCATACTAAAGGGTTAGAGGCTAGAGAGTGTTCCACTGGTTCTTCCAGAGGACCCGTCCCAGCACACGTCAGGCCACTCACAACCGCCAGTGATACAGTTCCAGGGCATCTGGTGTCCCCTTCTGGCCTCCATGAGCGCTGCACTGATACCCACACATCTGCTCTATCTCCCACACAGATGCATGGAATTTAAAAATAAAAGTAAGTTAGACAGTAAATGCAAACTCTCCAGTTGTTTGGGATGTAGCTCCATTGGTAGAGTCACGCACAAAAAGCCCTGGGCGTGATCTGTGCATCCCATAAACTGGGCATTTAATCCCTGCGTTTGTGAAGGGGGATCAGGAGTTCAGGGACATTAGTAGTTCAAGGATAGCCTGGGCCAAATACTGTGCATGGGGGGGGGGCATGACCTTGAATCAAATGGTTAGTGAGGCCATGGGCTTTGGAGTAAGTCTTGAAGGAACATTACAAGTCTGACTGGAATGTGAGAGCACAGGGCAGCTCTATGGAGAAGGGATAGTTCTAAAATGAGAAGAAGATGAGGCGTGGCCCCACCTATGAAGTCACAGATGGAAAAGAGCAGAGATTTCTCCATGAGAATTATGGCTATTTTATAGCAGCTCATACGTGTAGACTTTCCCAGTTGTTTGAATAATGTATCATTGCTGTTTTGTGTGTGGGTGCATGTGTGTGTGTACATATGTGTAGAATCAACTTTGAGTGTGACTCCTTGGGCGCTATCCACCTTATTCCCTCCCTGGGAATTGTGGCTCACTGATTCTATTTGGCTAAGCTGAGTCCCAGGATCGCTTGTGCCCATCTGCACAATGCTGGGATCACAAACCACCATGGGTTTTTATTAGGTGGTCGTGTTTGAAGCCCAGGGCCTCATGTTTGTGCAGGAAGCACTCTGTAGACCAAGCCATTTCCCCAGCTCCCTTTTCCAGGGATGCTATTTCCAGAGCCTATGGCTTGCCTGCGGCACATCCCTCCGCCCTTCTGTACTCCACTTAGCAGGAGGCGTTTTCCTTCCTTGAGCCCCCAAAGCAGCATTTCAAAATATGTGGCCCCAAGTGCTTCACCAGCCTATCCAAAACAAGTGATTTTGCAGCCAAATAATTCTGAGTTCCGTGTTAAGGAGATATGATGGTTGATACTGTTGACATGATGACATGACAGGATCTAGAGTCACCCAGACACAAGCTTCTGGCATGCGTGGTGAGGAAGTTTCTAGAGTGAGTTGATTGGTACCATTCCAGGGCTGGGCTCCTGACTCAATCAGAAGGAGAAAGCAAGACCAGTACCATTGTTAATCTCCCTCAGCTTCCTGTGTAGGCAGCATGACCAGCCATCTCTGCCATCTCTGCCATGATGGCCTTACCAAAGCCTTCCTTCTTCATCTGCCTGTCCCAAGGTCAGCATTCTATAAGCCACCATCTCTCTTGCTTACATTATTTGTCTGTGTGCCAGCAGCACAGGTATGGAGGTCAGAGGACAGTTTGCCAGCGTTGGCTCTCTCCTCCCACCATGCTGGTCCCATGGATCGAACTCAGGTCATTAGTCCTAGCCTCAAGTTCCTTTATTTGCTGAGCCATCTTGGAAGGCCAGTGAGTGCTTTTGGTCAAGGTAGAAGTTGTTTTGTAATTGGATGGAAAGTGAATTACTATGAATCTGTTATCTTTGATGTCTCTTAGAGTGTTTGACAGTTTCTTGACAAAAGAATCCCCAGTGTGCATTTTCTTCTTCTCCCTGGTAGGGAGCACTAAAGCACAGGTACCATCTGTTTAGGACAGAATTAGTCTGTAAACTGTGTCTTACCACCGAGGCCTGCATCTTGTCTCTGAGCATCTCTACGTATCCTCATCAGAAGGATGGGTGGAGAGGGCCTTTGGGCCTTCCCCTGAGGATCTAGACACCCTTCTTAGCTAGTTGGATTCTTTTCTGCCCTAATTACAAGAACTTGGAGTCTTGGGGAGGGGCTAGAGTGTTCATCTGTGGATTACAGGGAGGCCATTATCCATCCTGGCTGAACACTTTCCAGTTTGGCTTTCCGGAGGGAAGCACTCACATTCCTGTAAGTAACTCATGGTCTGTGATTTGCAGGTGAGTCTGATAAACTCATTGGTTCCCTAGGGTGAATGTTAGTGGAATCCTACTTGGATTTGTCCTTGGGCCTTAGAAGGGCGGGGGCAGGTGTCACTCTCCCCCGGGAGGCAGTGTACATGAGTGTGTGTGTTCATGTGTGCACATCAGTCACAGTGGGTGTGTGGGGAGTCATAGGACAGCTTCTGGGAGTTGCCTATCTCCTTTAGCCATGTGGGTTCTGGGCGTTGAACTTGAGTGGGCAGATTTGCTGGCAAGTGAGCCATCTTCCTGGCCCTGAAAATATTTGATAACAGACTGTGTCTGTATCAAGGTTCCTTCCTGTGTTAACTTTGGGTGGGTATTTTTTTTTCTTATCTAATTACATTGCTGGAACCTTCTGGATTCTGTTAGGAAGCACTGCCAACAGCTCAGTCTCCCTGTGTCCCTCACTTGAGCTGCCCTGCTGCCACTTTCATGTTGAGGCATATCTTTCTCTAAGCTGTTAGAAGAGGCCATCTCTATCAGGTTTGTTTTTTATTCTTGGAATGAACGTTAGATATTCTCAGACACCTTTCTGTGTCTTTGGCAATGGTGGACAGTCCACCGCCTAAAAGATTTCTTTTTTGTGTGTGTCGGCGGGATGTGAAGGAGTTAAGTTTTTGGGAGTGGGGACAGCTCTGGGTTTGATTGCTTGGTGAATTTGGGGGAGTGGGGATAGCTCATGGTTACATGTCTCTGTGATAGCCTGGGCAAGCTCAGCTCATTACCAAACACTCCCAACATCTAATAGGCACAGAGCTGCTCTGCCAGATTTTAAGGGAAAAGTGTGTGTGTGTGTGTGTGTGTGTGTGTGTGTGTGTGTGTGCGCACACACACACACAGCATGTAGAGGCCGGAAGTCTGTGCAGGTATCTTTTCCAATAGCTCTCTACCTTGTTTTTTGAAAAAGGAAATTTCGCTTAACCTGGAGCTCACTGACTCAGATAGGCTGGCTAGGAGCTCTAGAGATCCACCCTTTTTATTGCCCCTCCCCAGGGACAAGATTACAGATGTGTGCCACTGTGCCTAGGTTTTATGTGGGTACTGGGGATACTTGTGTGACAAATGCTTTACCTACTGAACTTGAACTTTGGCAGCTTAACTTGGGCAAAGTTGTTGGTTTTTTTGTTTGTTTGTTTGGTTTTGGCTCCCAAGTTTGGATGTCATGTGCCATGGGAGATTGGTTCTATTGTCTTGGGTGTATTAGTGTGCCGTGGCTAGAGTTCACGATGGAGCAGAATTGCTTACTTCATAGCTTGGGGGAAGGGAGGGAAGGGAGGAGAGGGCACAGGCCAGGATTGGACAGTCCTCTTTGAGGGCATGCACCTAGTAACCTAAAGGTATCCGAGGAGGCTCCCATCTGACCTAAAGGTTTCACCACCTCCGGGTGTGCCATGCTGGGCTTCCAGACTCCACCATGTGGGCCTTTTGGGGTGGCCCTATAGGGCCTGGTAATAGGTTGCTTTTGGAGTGATTTTTGTTTTTCTATATCCCCATCACATCTTGGGCAGCATCAAGCTCAGCTTTGGGTTGAGATAATGTGAAGTGGGGATATGTGCACGTGCTGGGTGTTTCTAGTTGCACAGATGTGGGCTCCATCCCCGGGTCTGTGGCCTTGGAGTCAGGAGTGGGAGCTGGGGGTGGGGCGGGGCGGGGCAGGGGCTCTGCCACACAGCATTGATTGGCCGAGAGCTGTCAGGGTCATTCGAGGGCAGATGGACCTTTGGAAGTCACCTTGACGCACCAGCCATTCTTGAAACTCAATTAGTGGTTTTTGCTTTTGTTTGGCCTTTGCCAGGCGTGGTGGGCTAAATGCTAAATGGACAGGATGTTTGCTCCATGCTGCGTGTTGTAAGATCAATACCTCTGAATTAAAATGTCCCGAGGACTTGAGTGCACATTTTCTGCAGTCTTAAGTGACCTTTGCAAATCATAGTTACCGCCCTTAAAGCCGCTCGCGCTCCAGTCACAGAAGGTGACTGTGAGTGTAGCTCACTCTGCTTGGCCCTTGGGAGTTTCGTGGACCTGATTTTTTTTTTTTTTTTACTCACGGTGGCTCAAGTTAATTGTCTATATTTTAAAATATTTATTTATCCCCTCTGCCTTTCTCTGTGTGTGACAGCACTCATGTGGAGGCAGAGGACAACAGGCTGCTCTCTGTCCCTCCATCACGTGGGTACCAGGGATCAAACGGGTTGTTGCCTGAGTGGCAGGAACCGCTCTTGCCTGAGCCATCTCATAGGTCCACTGTATTCATTTTCTCTTCCAGTTTTCCTCCATTTTTCCATGTAGTCTTGGGTCTCGATTTCAGCTTTGACTGGCCTGGAACTGGCCACGAGGCTTAGGCTGGATTTGAACTCACAGTGAACCTCCTGTCTCTGCTTCTTGAGTGCTGGGAATTCAGGCATGTGTGATACCAGACCTGGCTGCATGAAACTGACCATTTCTTCCCTTTAATACAGTCCCTGTGTTGTGGTGACCCCCAGCCATAAAATTATTTCCATTGCTACTCTATAACTGTAGTTTTGCTACTGTTATGAGTCATAATGTAAATATCGGTGTTTCCTGATGGCCTCTGGTGACCCCTGTGAAGGGGTCGTGACCCACAGGTTGAGAACCACTGCTTTAGGGAGCTGTAAGCAATGTTTCCCTGCCTTCTTATAACATCCCAGTGACAAGTACAATTGTACCAAAACTTACCTCGTGGAACAATGAGTTTATTGGGCTTTGCTTTTGAAACAGTCACGAGGGGGGGGTTTGCAGGGGTAAGCAGCTGCTCTGGAAGGTCTTCAGCTGTGGTAGCCGATGGCTTTCCTATGATGGTGTAGAGGGAGGCCCTCAATTAGTGTCCTCAGCACCACCCCCAGACCTGGGGTCCCATCAGGGAGGCCATAATTGTATGCAGGTGGCTGGAAGGAGTGGCTGGGATCTCAGGTGTGGCTGGGATCTCCAGTGAGGGTCCCGTAACCCTTCCCAGGCCTCTTTCTCTAGGGAATGTCAGCTGTGCACAGGCCCATTCCTCACGGCTTTAAGCGGGCACAGTTGATCTGATGAAGACGCCGCTCTCCTGCTCTAAGCGGGGTGTTCTAGTACAGTAACTTTCTCTTAATGCTCACTTCTCAGCTGTAGGACAACGTCTTTATTTTTGGTGGCAAACACTGGGAGTTGGGGAACTGAAAGTCATTAGTACACACAGAGGACAAAGCTCTGTGCCTGATGGAATGCCACGCTCATTAATTTACTCAGTCTCCTTACCCACATGTCAGTCAGCTTCCTGCTACTGTAAGTAAAAACCCTGACACAGTCATCCTGTCAACAAAAAGGTCAGTTTTGGCTGGGCGTTTGAGAGGTTTCCGTCTTTGGCCAGTTTTTCTGTTTCTTTGGTTCTGAGTCGAGGCAGCATCCATTGTGGGACTTGGGTGGTGGAGCCGTGACACTTGCCTCATGTACCTCAAAGAGAGGAGGGAACAGAACCGGCTAGACCACACCTATGAAAGTTAGTTCTACTGTCCTTGTATAGTGCCAAACTATGTAGACGAGGTATTTCTAGTGAAGTCATTCATGCCATGTTTCTAAACGGACTCAGGGAGACACATGAAGTGTCCCCAGCTCAATGGATGGCTCTGACAACAGCTATTACAGCAACTTCCGGGTACCGCAAGTGTTGTATGATGATTTTTTCTGGCACCGATGCCAGGGCAAAGGGGGTGATCCCACCCATGTCCAGCTTGGCGAACCAGTGAGTTTCTTGGTGCCTGTGTGACGGGTTACCCACAGGGGCAGAGTCGACTCCAAGACTACTGCATCTCCAAAAAGATTACCCCAGCGTGGGTGATGCTCATGGGGGCTGCCTGCCTTCCATTTCTCACACACCTGGCAGGCACCTCCACTGGAATCTCTGCTCCCCAGCCATCGCAGCTGCTTATGTAACCACAGGGCAGGGCCTTGTGCAGCTTGCAACTTTATAAATGTCCCGAGTCTTTCGTGTTTCCTCAGCTCCCTGAATATAGTTTTAAAGATTTATTTTTATTTATATATGTGCTTGAAGGGCTGGTGTGTACATGTATAGGCGCCATGTATGTTTTGTAGCGATGGCTCAGCAGTAAAAAGCACTTGCTACTCCTTAAGAGTTTGGTTCCTATAACCCATGTGGTAGTCCATATCCATCTGTAGCTTCTGTTTCAGGGGCTCTGACGCCTGTTTCTGCTTTCCCTGGCCACCAGGCATGCAGAGGGTAAACATTCATACATATGGCAAGAAACCCCACTCTTACACATACAACCAAAATAAATCTCAAAAGATTTATTTATTTTATTTTCTCTGTAATGTGTGTATGGCTGCATATGTGATGTATGTAGTGTAACATGTGTGTGCAGGTGCCTATGGAGTCCAGAAGAGAGTGTCAGACTCTCTGGAACTGGAGTTAGAGTTGGTTGTGAGCCACTGAATGGAATACTCGAGACAGAACCCAGGTCCTCTGCAAGAGAGCAAGGGCTTTTAACTGCTGAGTCGCAAAGCTACCCGAATCTTACCTCCTTTCCTCTCTCCCTTCCTCCCCCCAAGAGGGGATATTTGAGTTCAAAGGAAATAACTATGCAATAGCAGGACAGGCCTCTTGCCTTACCAACAAGCTACAAGGTTTGTATCTGTGTAGGTGAATATTAAAGGTACAGAGATTTCCCTGAACACTCAGGAAACGAACACTGGATATACATCTCTGCTCATGAAAAGAGAAAGGTAGACACACACACACACACACACACACACACACAAACGTTTCAGGCTTCGTTATCTGCAAAAGTGTATCAAGTCAGTATAAAGATCACAGATTGTGTTACTAAGGAAGCGTTCGTTCTCTGTTTGTTCTCACAGAAGCAGATATAAATAGGTGATGGCCATGTTCTCCTTCAGAAGCTGATTTTACAAGATGATGTGGCTGAGCTTGATGATGAGATGATATTTTTATCCCTTTCATATCCCAGAGTCCCTTGTGTCCCTGCTGGTGCATCTGCAGTCTCATGGTAGTTGAAGATGTTTCAGATTCAACTTGGATAATGAATGATTTTTGTTGGCTTTGGATTCCAAATGACAGTGGCTCTTCTGACACTTGCGATCTTGCCTGTGGCTTCAGAATGGTCTCTTCTATGACAGCGCCTGCTGAATGTGTGTGCTGTCACTTGTATGTTCAGATGTGGAGCTCTGCCTGAGTCACATGCTAGGCTGTTTGTGTAGCCTGTGTGTCCACCCTGCTTTGCCAGCCAATTCCTGTGCCTCTACAGTAAGCCTGTGCTATTTTTACTCGGCTTATATCACACAGAAAGCATGCTGGCTTTCTAGATGTGTCTGTGGCATATGTGCAGTTTTCCAGAAGTTGCTATGTCTGTGTTCTGGATTCACAGTACCTCGGGGAGGAAGTGTCCAGCTGAAGCAAGCGTTCAGGTTTCCCAGGGTTTCTTAGCTCTGCACTGTTTGAATTGTGGGCCGAATGGTAGCATTTTCTGGGGTGTCATCCTTAAGCTGTAGAATGCAGTGCTGTTCCTGACGTTGCCCCATAAGATGCCGACGGTATCTTCCCGTTATGAGAACGAAAGTGTCTCCAGAAGTGGTGGAGGTCACAGGCTTGTGGAGTTTTCCCATGGTTGGGAAGAGCTTGCTTTGGGGGCATATGGGATGATTTTGAGGGACTGTTACTGTAGGAAAGTAAATAAACCCTTGTCAAAGCACAAACTCTGGAGCAGTAACCAGGACGGAGCCACCGTATAGGGACCATCCAAAGGAAATTCATGTGTAGTTAAATCCTGTGTGGTAAAGATGGCAGTGAATCGCCAGGGACATGGATTAGTTAGAAAAGCCCTTGACTCCCAAGTGCGAGGACCTGAGCTCCAGCCTCAGAAGCCTTGCAAAAATCCAGGTGTGGTGGCCTGTGACCCTGGCGCTGTTAAACAGGAGGTACAGATGGGAAGAGCCCTCCCTATGTGACAGCTTGAATGTAATTGGTCCTAAAAGCTTGTAGGGAGTGGCAGGCACTATTGGGAGGTGTGGCCTTGAATGATGTGTGGCCTCATTGAAGGGATTGTGTCACAGTGAGGTCAGGTTTTGGGGTCTCTTTTGCTTAAGCTTTGCTCAGCGTCATTGTCCACTTCCGGTTGCTTTCTGATCATGATGTAGCCAGCACCACGTTTGCCCGCAGGCTGCCATGCTCCCCACCATGATGATAATGAATTAACCTCTGAAACTGTAAGCTGCTGCCTCAATTAAATGTTTTCCCCACCTGCACCTGCAGGCACACCACACCCCACGACCCACCTGCACCCGTAGGCACAGCCCACCATGCAACCCACCTGCACCCGCAGGCACACCCCACCAGGCAACCCACCTGCACCCGCAGGCACAGCCCACCATGCAACCCACCTGCACCCGCAGGCACAGCCCACCATGCAACCCACCTGCATCCGCAGGCACAGCCCACCATGCAACCCACCTGCACCCGCAGGCACAGCCCACCATGCAACCCACCTGCACCCGCAGGCACACCCCACCATGCAACCCACCTGCACCCATAGGCACACCCCACCATGCAACCCACCTGCACCCACTAGGCACACCGCACCCCACAACCCACCTGCACCCATAGGCACACCCCACCAGGCAACCCACCTGCACTCAGAGGCACACCCCACCCCAAGAGCACTCCCCACCCGAGAGCTGTAGTTTTCTTTTTTCATTTTTCATGTGAATGTATGTTTGCATATGTGTGGGTGCATGTACATGTATGCTTATGTGTATGGAGGCCGGAGGTTGATGCTGGAATCACTGGCCATCTCTTTCACCGTACTCACAGACAGGGTTTCTCAGTCAAACCCAGAGCCTATCTCACTGGATCTGCCAATCTCTGCCTTCTGTGACTGGATTTACAAATGAGGTGCCACACCCACCTGGCATTTACGTGGGTTCTGGTGGTTGAAACCCTGAACCTCAACTGTGGGACCGCTTAACTCTGAGCGATCCTCCCGGCCTGTAAATAAGGTTTCATTGGCACACAGATGCAAGCCTTCATTTATGTATTGTTTATACAGCTGCCTCAGTGTCACAAAAGCAAAACTGAATGGTTGTGACAAGGGCTGTAAGACTCAGGGTCTTGTAGAGGCTAGGATGGCCTTGAACTCCTGATCAAGTGCTGGGCTGATATTCATGGACTACACACAAACTCTACCTTGGGCCTTTGAAGAGAACACATGTCTGTCTCTGGTCCAGCTGGACCTAGTGTCTTTCTCTGCACATTCTTCAAGCCTTTTGCGTGTCATCAAATCATGTCGGTCTTGGTACATATCTCTTTCACGCTGGGCCTATGTTTTTAGGTCTTGCAGCAGAGATGTGTTGGCCAAGCTTTCCCCAAGAGTACTGAAACCTTTCTGTGTGCCAGGAGGGTTGGCATGACTCCCTGGGACTTGCTCGTAGCTCACAGGAGGGGCTGTCCAGGCTTGCCAGGCGCTTCCTGCCCTGGGTGGTAGATGGTGGTGCTGTCTACCTGCGACAGCAGCCTGGCAGCCATGTCTGGTGGTTTCCCCCCCCCCTAGTTCCATTGTCAAAGCCACGGACTTTTTTCTGCTTAAAGTCACTGATTGTTTATTATTTATTTTTTGTGGTGCCAGGGTCTGAGCCCAGGCTTCCTGAATGGTAGCCAAGTGCTTGTCTTTCCACCTTTGAAAAAGTTTTGGGGCAGGGTTTCTGAAGTTATCCAGGTTGGACGCCCACTTACTGATCAGCCCAGGCTGACCTTTCCCGTCCAGTCATTCTCCATAAGGCTCTGAAGAGCTGGGGTTACAGGGCCTGTGCTGCTGCTGCTGCTCCTTGAGATATCATTGAAGGATGAGGATGCAGTTCAGTGGTAGAGCCCCTTCTCAGTCTTCAGATGACCGTGGACTCAGTCCCCAACACATGCGCGCGTACACACACACACACACACACACACACACACACACACACACACACGCACACGCATGCATGCACACATGCACAAACACATACACACACAAACACACACGCATGCACACATGCACAAACACATACACACACAAACACACACGCACGCATGCACACATGCATGCTCACAAACACATACACACGCACGCGTGCACGCACGCATGCACACACACACACAAACACATACACACACACACATGCACACACATACACACACACATCATATCACTATTATTTTGATGTAGGGTCTCATGTGATCCAGGCTGGCCTCCAATTTGACATGTAGCTGAGAGTGACCTTGAACTCCCCATCCTCCTACCTCCACCTCCCAAGTGCTGGAATTTCAGATGTGCACCACAACGCCCAGTTTATGTGGCACTGGGGGTGGCAGCCAGGGCTTTGTCCACGTCGGCGTTAGGTGAGCACTCTACCAACCGAGCCACACCCATCTCTTAAAGCACTGTTTTATATGAATACCTTTACTTTTTACAAACGCAATAAGAGAAAGTCTTAGTTGCTCCTTCCTTGTCTTTTCCCGGTGACTGTGGGTATTTGCCCTATTCATTTGGGAGTGGTGGTACCTTCTGTCCTGTCATCCCCACGGTACCCACTGGTGTGTGGGTAGGCTGGACTTCTCAAGAGAGCTGAGACAATGTTAATTAACCAGAGCTAGGGGCATGGCTCCTTACCCTTTCCCTCATCTGGAAGATGAGCTCTCTGTAGGACCTGTTTGCCCTTGGAGACTGGTCAATAGGAGATTGGTTGCCCTAGGAAATGGCTCAGAGAAGTGAGGAATGCTCTCTGTCTCATAGTCCTGGACCATGTTCTCTCTTTGTGAAGAGTTTTCACTCATGCCTCTTTCATCGTCTTCTCTTGCTGTTGTTCCTTTAAGACCAAATGAGTTTTATTACCCCTGGCCCCTCACACCCAGCCCTCTGCAGTGTTCAGGGAATTCTTAGCAACACTTAAAAATAGCCTTGGTTTTTGTGCTCTAGAGTGTTCTTTGCCCAGTGCAGTAGTTACGTCTTAGAACTGAGGAGTGTGTGGTGTTAAGATGAAGTCTACCACAGAAGACAGAAGCCAAGTGGGGTGCTGGGTGCTTGTCACTCACCCTGGAAACTGACAGCCCTCAAAGCTTGGCTGGTCTTCTCCTAACCAAACACAATGGGGTGGAGATACGGCAAAGCCATTACGAGTGGTGGCTGCTCCTCTAGAGGACTGAGGTTTGATTCCCAGCACCCACATGGTGGCTCAGGGACTCCAGTCTGAGGAGAGCCAATACTCTCTTCTGGCAAGCACACATGTGGTACACATACACACATGCAGGCAAAACACTCAGTCACATAGAACAAAATTAAGTAAGCCTTAAAAAGCAAAAACAAACCAATGAGCCTTATATACATTTTTCGAACAATGTAAGATTCACAGAAACACTGAGTGGCTGGTATAGAGAATTCCCATCCCTCTTCTGTTTCTGTATTGTTAATGTCTTACATCAGTCTGGAGATGAGTTGTGATTAGTGAAGAAATGCTGACGACAGCTCACTCTGGCCTGAACTGTACAGTTGACTCACATTCCCTCTGTCTTGAGCTCATGTCCTTTTCCTTTCCAGATCCATCCAGGATCCCATCACTTGCTGTATTTCCCTCTCCCACTCTGGCTTCTTTTCCAGACTTCCCAGTGGTGAGATGCCCCAGTAAGATGCACTGTAGGATGTCCCTTACTGGAACTTGATGTGGATTTTTTGTTTGTTTTGTTTTGTTCCCCTGTGATCATGGTATAGAGTATCTTAGATTCTTTTCCTGTTGCTGTGAAAGGGGAAGGGCATATCATGGCCCGGGCCAGAGTACAGTCACGGTGGGGAAGTCAAGGCAGCCACATTGCCACAGTCACAGATGGGAAGCCTCGAGTGATGGAACACATGCTCGCACTTGGCTGGCTTTGGCTATTTTTATACACTTTAGGATCTTCAGCCCAGGGAGTGGTCCTGCACACAGCATCTTCAAGATGGGCCTTTTCACACAAGCTCACGAAGTTGAGGGAACCCACCCCCACCCCATGGACAAGTCCAGCTTCTCGCCTCCCAGGTGAGCTCTAGGTTCTGACCAGCTGACAACACTAGCACTCACGCAGAGGGAGATGATGGATAGAAGTAAGGCACCATTTCCATGACAGCATGTGAAGGGCACATGATTGGTAACTCTTGGCATCATCACTAGTTGTTGATTATTTATGATGATGATGATGATGATGATGATGATGATGAGACAGGGTTTTGTTCCGTGTCCTAGGCTAGCCTGGGACTCAAGTACTATGTCTGGTGTCATGTCATGGCTAGTCTTGGTTGTCAACTTGAAAAGGAAACTTCAATACAGGACTTGCCTCCATCAAACTGGCCTGTGGACATGTCTTTGGGGCCATTTTCTTGATTGCTAATGGATGCAGGAAGGCCCAGCCCACTGTGGGTTTTACTGTTCTGGGGAAATGGGCCTGCACTATTTAAGAGGAGTCATTGAGCCATCCAGGAAAAGCAAGCCTCCATGACCCCTGCTTCAGCTCCTGTCGGTGTCTGTTCTCTGGCTTCCCTTGACAATGGTCTGCAATTTGCTGGCCAAACAAGCCCTTTATCACAACAGGGAAGCAAGCTGGGTTGCCGGCTTTGACCTCGTGTCAATCACTCTGCCTCAGCTGCCCAAGCACCCGGGTTCCGGCTTAGTCACTTGCCTGGAAGTACTCTAGTTCCAGCGTCCCGTGGTAAAGCCTTCTCCTTTGCTCTTGCCCATTTCACACTCTTTGGAGAGAAGTCACTGTGCTCATCTTACACTTGAGTGCCCAGCTGTGTGCTCTTGTTTAAGGGCAGAGTAATGGCATCATTTCTTTGTCACCTTCGACTCACATCGGTGTGGTATTGTGGGTACAGGAATCCTTATTCCTTTATCATGTGTGTGTGTCCCAAGCGTTCCAGTTGGTACCTGAAACCAACGAGGGTACTGAGCCCTATTCACAAGCGCTGTAATACTGTGACAGTTGGTCTGACCAAGATGGCTGCTAAGTGACTAACAGATGGGTATCACGTGCAGGTGGATATCCTAGACAGAAGATGCTTTACCTCTTGGGTGCACAGAGCAGGACAGGGCGAGATTTTATCACACCATTCAGAATGATGCATAATTTAAACCTATTTTGACTTATTTCTGGAATTTTCCATTCAATGATTTTCCAACTACAGGTTACTGAAATTTTCAGAAGTGAAGTCAGAGATGAGGGCGCCCACCATACTTAAGTGTTGCTTTGGGTTCTAGCTCAGTGGTACTTCATTTTGGTGCAGAAAACCTTCCCGTTTTGTTGCCTTAGAAGTTCTTTGCTTTTGGTCCCTTCGTTGCCTGGATACACTCCTAGAAACACAGTATGTCTTGCTTGTTTTGGAAAACATTCTTACTTCTTGGCACCACAGGATGCTCCAGGCTCACACCTTATCTACTTCCTGCCCTGATCTTAGAATAGGAACAGTCTCTACCAGGAACTCTGGTTTCCTTTTTCGAGAATGGGATTAGAAACCAGGGTCTGGGCATTGGGCACTTGTTACAATGACGATGTCTCTTCTGGGCATTGGGTTCTTGTTATGGTGAAGATTCCTCTTCTCATGAGATGGGGAGGGGAAGGGGAGGAAATAGGTGTGTGCATTTGCATACGAACATCTGTTTCTATGGATAGCCATTGTATATCAAGTTTAACTCGTTAGAGTTTAATTAGTTTAAGTGCCTATTAACTTCTATTACTGCAGGAACCAGTAGGTCACCCTCTTGTTAGCCTGTGAGCAGTGAGAAACTTGGCTTCATGGTCTACTGTCTCCCTAATTGCTAAGCCCTAGAACCCACAGCGGTGTCGTGTGGCCCCATGGGAAATAACTTAATCAGGTGGTGCACAGTGAACCCTTCTGTCCCTTTGGCCCTCAGCCTTACTGCCAGCATCCTCGACCAGCTCCCATCCATGAGGCTGTGAGGTTGCTTCATACATTCTTAATACCTTTACATTCTCTTAGCACAGTCTAGAACCCCCCCCCTCCACCAGGATCCTCCGACCTCTTAAATGGTTTTCTTTTTAAAAATCACAGACCCCGGGTGGCACTCTGGTCACCCTCAAAGTCTCTTGTGCTTCACCCCCCTCCCTCCAACCATCACCAACACTCAACTTTTTATTCTGGCTCGTACTTACAACTTTTTCCGTCTTCTGTATTTCCTAATATCACTCTCTACCCGCCCCCAAGGTGACATCTCACTATGTAGTTTTGGCTGCCCCTGGAACTCATTGTATATAGACCAGGCTGGATTCTGACTTGCTATCTTCCTGCCTCGCCCCGCTGAGCGCTGGGATTATAGGGGTGTGCCAGCACCTCTGGCTGAATCTCCCTCTATCCGCTGGAGCCAGCTGGCTGTTTAGCTCTCACAGTCAGTAGTCTCATTTGGAAAGCACGGGGCGCTGCACTGCCCTCTGGAACAAAGGAGGAGGCTGTGATTGCTCAAGTGCATTACAGGGGGCACCCGTGTGGGTTACCATGTGCAACACTGGTGCCATTGTCTTTGAGTGAAAGCTGCATCTGTTGCAGGCTTTCTGAGCAGCCTGGCTTGGCAGGTCCCCCAACGTCACCTGTCTTTCCTTGCTTTCCTCAGCTCAAACCATTTTGGAGATGACCATGCCCTTGCTAACAACAGCATTTGTTTCCTCGGTGATTTGATTGGACAGGGTGGATAATCAGCTCTCTCTTGGGGATGGAATTGGAGGGGTGCAGATGCAGCTGGGCTGGCAGAGTCTAGCAAGCATGAGGATCCCTGGCTTTGATCCCCAGCACCACAGGTGTGACATGCGCATCTGTCATCTCTGCACTTGGGAGGCAGCGGCAGGAGGCCAGAAGTTCAAGGTTATCTTCAGCTGAGTGATGAGTTTGAAGCCAGCTTGGGCAATGAGGAGGGGAGGAGGGAGGGTGAGAGGAGGGAATGAGGAGGGTGCTGTATCAGCAGCAAACGGTGTTGCGTGTGTTAGAGGATAACAAGGCTCAGACCACAAGAGAGGAGATTTTGTCAGTTCTGGGCATGCCCTTTTGGGTACCGTGTATAGTCTGAACAAAATCTCAGATTTGGAAATGGTATCATCTTCAGGACTTACAGGATGTTGGACATACACATGTATGTACACGTGTGTGGCACTCATAGGTCAAATGGCTGTCATCCCTCAGCAAACCTTCCACCTCCATTTTTGAGGCTGGATCTTTCATGAACCTTGAATTTCCTTTTTTTTTTTTTTTTTTAATTAGGTTTCTCCCCGCCCCAGGCTCTCCTGTGTGTGTGTGTGTGTGTGTGTGTGTGTGTGTGTGTGTGAGAGAGAACGACTTGTACAAGCTGTTCTCTCCTTCCAGCACGTGAGTCCTGAAGATCAAACAAATCCCCGGGCTTGGCAAGCACCTTTTACCTGCTGAGCCATCTCGAAGGTCCTGGAACTTGTCAAGTACACACAGAGTGGTTGGCTATGAAGCCATAGGGATCTCTACTCACCTCTGCCTCTCCAGGAATCACAAGCGTTCATTGTCACTACTGACCAATTACGTGGATTCTGGGATCAAACTCAGGTCCCCACATTTTGCAGACATTGTCCCTCCAGAATGTCTTTGTCAAGGCTATGTCATCTCCCTGGGGATTTTCTTTTTGAGACAAGAGTCCCACCACGTAGCCCAGGCTGGCCTTGAACCTGACCCTCCCAGCTTAGCCAGAGTGCTGTGGAATTGCAGGAATGTTGCTACTCACTTGGCTTTTGTTACTATTTTTTAAAAGTCAAAAGGAGATGTAAAATAATAGCATGAAGGTCACAGGGATTTTCATTGTGTTTTTATTAATTAAATATAGCTCTTCTGCTTAGAAAGAGACACAATTAATTGTCCCTTTTCAATCACTGCTCAGTTTATCCAAGTCCTACACTTGACAGCTTACTTATTTCTGCAACCTTGAGTTCAATTTGTGGAAATGACTTCATTCACATACTGATGTTCATCTCAAAAATGGTTCCTCCACTCGCTGAGTGACGTCACAGAGTTTCTAAATTTAACAAATTCAACTTCTAAGGAATGCTGTTAGCACTATTTATAAACTTAATCAGACTCCTTTGCTCATTTAACCTCTAGTCATGTATTTAGAGAACCCATTTTGCTGACACACCTTAAGGCTCATATATAGTAACCAAGGCTGGCAGGTGGCTGAGGTACGTAGCTGAGGGAGATCTGGAACTTCTGATGCTCTTGCCTAACCTTCCTCATGCTTGGGATTGCATGTGTACACCGTCCCCCCCCCCCCGGGGTGGTGTGGTGCCCGGGATTGAACCTGGAGTTTCTTGCACGCTAGGCAAGCACTCTACCAACCAAGCCTCATTTTCAGCCGAGAATAAATCCTTTGGAAGTTGAAATATTAAAGCCCTATACTATTCTCCTCCTGTGGTGATGCAGTTGGAGCCCAGAGCCTCATTCATGTCAGTCAATGCTTTACTATTGAGCTTCACCCCAGCCCCCTGAAGGTACATTTATGTTATGAATTATTTCATATCGATGTGTGTGTACACATGCGTGTGCATGCACATGTTTTTGTGTGTGGCATCAAAAATACATTTATTTTATGAATTATTTATTCTATATCGATGTGTGTGCACACATGTGTGTGAATGCATATGCTTGTGTGTGCATGGGTATAAGTACGTTAACATGTATGTGATACTCGGGGCAGGGGGGGCACTTTCGAGAGTTGGTGCTCTTTCCACTGTGTGGGTTCTAGGGATCCAACGAGTCGTCATGCTTGGCAGCAATCGCCTTTACTCCCGGAACCACCTCACCAGCCCACATTATGGCGTTCCTAGGGAGCAGAGCCTTGTTTTTGTAAATATATTTATTGGGCAGAATAATTTTGAAAGGGAAGGAAGAGGTAAGTGGCCGCTTTGGGGAGGGTGGCAGAACGAACACAGTTGGCCGCTTTTGGCAGACACACGAAACCTGCTGGTTTCAGTTTTGTTAATTGGAAAGAGCCAGGGAGATTAACAGGTGCCTGAGAAATAATTAAGCAGGGGTTTATGGAGCTTTTATGTTGGGCTAAAGGTGATTGTGAAAGTGGCCCTGTCAATCATTAAGAATATTGGTAGGGGTGGGGGGGACATTTGCACTCTTACTGCACTGGTTAGCATGCTCTCCAGTGAGCCCTGCACGGCAGAACATGGTCATTTGTAGAGTGGACAAAGACTGTAACTTAATTTGAGGAGGCTTGATGTCTGCTTAGAGGTGTACGATGGCTCATTTCTGCTCTGTGCCTGAGGAAAGAGGCGTCCTGTCCCTTGGTTGGATCTGTTATTACACTTGACCCCTCTGGTGTCTGAGGTGACGGGCTGGCCATTACAGTTGCCAAAGCAGAGTCAAAAAGATCAGCCAGAAGGGAACATTTTTATATTCCTGTATTTGACACACACACACACACACACACACACACACACACACACACACACACACACACACACACTCTGGATACCCAGCAATGTTGGGACAGAGCCCAGGGTCTTGTGCATGCTAGGCAAGTTCTCTGTCATTGAGTCATGGCCCCCTTTTGTTATTTTTGAATTAAGGACAGGTATGTATGTGAAGAAACTATAAAAACGCTGTACTTTTGCAGCCATAAACTTACCATCCACCTATTCCCCTCTCCCCACCTCTCTCGTCCTTTATTTTTAGACACAGAATATTAGGTTGCCCAGGCTGCTCTTGAACTCACTATGTAGTTGGTGGTGACCTTGAACCTCTGACCTTCTGGTCTCTACATCCCAAGTTCGGAGACAATAGTGTGCACCACCGCCCTTAGTTTCTATGCCATCCTGGGGATTGAACTCGGGGCTTTGGGCACGGTAGGCATGCATTCTACGAACCGAGCCGCATCCCCAGCTCTGGTCTGGCTGTTTTTAAACAGCACTGATTTGTATGCAGGGTTCAAAGGGAGGGGTAAAAAGCCGTGGTGGAATGCTGGGAGCACTGCACTGCCTGCTGGCCCTCGCCGTTCCCCAGAAGCTCTGAAGAGTCTGCCGGAAGGCCTACGCCTCTATGTAGGAAATGTTAGGGAGGCTCAGCTGCCTTCCCAAGAGTGTTGTCATGGATCTTTGATGTTATCTGGCCTTGCTGTTTCCAATGAAATTTTACTGGGACAGTCACACCCACGTCTTTACATCGGTAGAGGTAAGAGGTAGTCGCTACAGCTATTGTGTGGCCCACAGAGTCTAAAAATGCTCTCTGGCCTTGTTCAGAAAAAGTTGGCCAGCCCCTATGCTGAGAACCCCAGGCTCGGTGCCTCAGATAGCAGCTGAAGCTTGGGCAGCCATGTTGGGAGAATGTGTGGCTGCCACCATACTTTCTTTCTCAGGGCCCCTGGCTTGGTCTGATGCAGGGTTTAAGCCATAGCGATGAAAAGACTCCAAGCCATCATGTAACCTTGGGCCTTGTAGTCTGTGTAGGAGGTCTCCTTCTGGAGTCTGCAGCCCCCTCGGGATCTGAGTAAGCCGGGGGCCCTCCGACTCAGGCAGTGCTTGCTCCGAAGGGTCATAGAGTTTGCTGCGAGGCTTTGCCAGGCTTGGGAGACTTAGGGCTTTGCCTGGAGGGGGTGACAAGTGTCCCTTCTGTTTTAGCAGAGGATTAGGACTGGACATTCAGTACTCGGGGACCTGAACTGAAGTCCTCACACTTGTACAGCAACCCTCTATGCCCTGAGCCTCCTCCCTACCTCCGGTCACCACTGCCACCATCAGTTTAAACTGAGGGCGTTAGGTTGGTTTTTGGAGCTGCTCCTGGGGAGGAGGGAGGGCAGTTCAAGCGCAGATGGCTGTGATGTGGCTGACGGCCAAGTGGCGTTTGTTGCAGCTGGGATGTGGAGAGGCCCTGGGAGGAGAGGCCGGTGTGACGGTTTATGTGAGTCGCCACGTACGTACGTGCGTACTCATCTGATCCAAGAGAGAGGGATGAGATGGTCAAGGTGCCAGAGTGGCTCAGCAAAACCGGTGAATCACTGTAGAACTGCGAATTTAATTTTTTTTTTTTTTACTGCTAATGAAATAATTTGCTGAGAGGAGGCAATTTAGTGGGAAGTCTTCCTCCCCTCCCCCTGCCTTTTAACCTTGAGCTACTGATGCTGGCTTCCATTAGCCGATGAGTTGTGGTGTTAATGGCATCTTTCATGTTCCATCCTGCTAGTTACCTTTTCCAGGACCAGGTCCCTCAAAAACAGCCTTATGGAGCAAGAGGCAGAAGGGCCTAAAACCAGGTGGAGTTGATCTTCCTGCTGAATGATGATACATGTATTTTGGAGGAGAAAGGATAAGATCCACAGAGGAAGTGACTGATTGCTTTAATAGCTTCACAGGCTGGAGATTGTTTTAGAAACACTGCCTTGAGAGGCTACCTGCCAGTAAGTCCAGCTGGCAGTCTGGGGCTTGGAAGTTATTTACTTCGTTTATTGATCTATGGGTGGGTTTGTGGAAGTAGCAGTCAGCTACAAATGCTGGTGAATTCTAACTGAATGTTTAAAATTCCTTTGAAACATTTGAAAAATATTTATCATCTATTTTTATTTTATGTGTGTGACTTTGCCTGTAGGTGTGCATGTGCACCATGGGCATGCAGTGCTGACAGAGGCCAGAAGAGGGCGCTGTGTCCCCTGGACGTGATGGAGTCACAGCTAGATGGGGGTGAAACGCCATGCAGGGTGTCAGCCATCACACAGGTGCTGGAAACTGAATCTTGGTCCTTTGTAAGAGAAACTGGTGCTCTACGGAGCCATCTCTCCAGCCCTCCTAACTGTGAATCTGTGCATGTTCTCTCTGTGCTTGTGTGTGTGGAGGCCAGAGAATGACTTTGGGCATTTCTCTTTGCGGTCTTTCACTTTGACCTGGAACTTGTCATTTGGCTAGGCTGGCAGGCCAGAGAGCCCCAAGCCCTTCCTGGGTCCTCTTCTGAGATTTAAGTGCTTGCCATGGTAGATTCTCTCTTCTCTCTCTCTCTCTCTCTCTCTCTCTCTCTCTCTCTCTCTCTCTCTCTCTCTCTCTCTCTTGTCTCTCTGTCTCATCTCTCTCTCTGTGTCTCTCTGTCTCTGTCTGTCTCTGTCTGTCTCTGTCTGTCTCTCTGTCTCTCTCTGTCTCTCTGTCTTTCTGTCTGTCTCTGTCTCTCTCTCTGTCTGTCTCTGTCTCTCTGTCTCTGTCTCTCTGTCTGTCTCTCTCTGTGTCTCTCTGTCTCTCTCTTCTGTCTCTCTCTCTGTCTCTGTCTGTCTCTCTCTGTCTGTCTCTCTCTGTCTCTGTCTGTCTCTCTGTCTGTCTCTCTGTCTCTCTCTGTCTCTCTCTGTCTCTGTCTCTCTGTCTCTTTCTCTGTGTCTCTGTGTGTCTCTGTGTGTCTCTCTGTCTCTGTCTCTCTGTCTCTGTCTCTCTGTCTCTGTCTCTGTCTCTCTCTTGCTCTCTCTCTCCGGTTTTGGGGTTCAAACCCAGGCCTCTGTGTGGCAAGCATTTTACTGACTGCACTGTGTTCCCAGCTTAATGGGTCTGTATTTTAGGGTGTCTCTTTTTGGCTCCTGTGCCCTCCAGCTGACATCATTCGAGGGCCTTGACCAGGCTCCTGTGCTGTAGAAGCAGTTTCCTGGTGGCTACTAATCACCCAGTTAAGTGACAGCTAAATAAGCTGGGCTCCTTTCAGCATCCCCAGGGGAGCTGCTAATCTCCCTACATCTCACTGTGAGAGGTGCCCCCACATCTATAGGAGATCCATGCCCAGGTACTTAAAAATGCCCTGACCAATGGAAGCAGCCTGTTACAGCAGAGGGATTGATCCTGGAACATCGGAAGTGAAGGCGGACCTGGGTCAAGGATGTTTTATTCCTGTCCAGTTTGTTTTAAACCTCAGCCTCTCAAAAAAACATGCACACCATTGTCCCTGGCTGGGCCCCTGGCTTCTAAATCATCTGGCAGAGCCACACATTGTCACACTGCAAGGGAAAGAGGCGAGTCTTATAGCTGGGCTTGGTGAAAGCAGATAAAGCCCCCGCCCCATGTTCTAGTCTGGTATTATTATCATTATCATTATCATTATAGACAGGGTCTTGAACTCATGTAGCCAGGCTGGCCTTGGACTCATCATGTAGCCAAAGGTGACCTTGAGCGTATGATGCTCCTAAGTGCTGGCTGGCGTCACGGGCCTGCTCCTCCACCATGCCTGGTGCTCGTTGGGCAAGCATCCTGCTGCTGTGCTACACCCCCAGCTTCACTCGCCTCTCTTGCTCTCTCCTGGGCTGTTGCAGCAGGCTCTAAGGAGCAGCCTGCTTCCTCTACCCCAGGGCCATCGCTGTAGAGTGATGCTTTGTTTCACGTCTTTGCTCTGAGTCCCTCAGGGACTTCTCTTGGTACCTGATATCAAAGCCTAGAGCTTCCCACATCTGCCAGGTTCCGTGCTCTGCCTGGTACTAGGACAGGGCACCTGTCTTGCCCTCACCATTCAGGACAATCCAGCTGTCTTCTGTCCTGTAATCCTGCTGTGGCCCAAAACAGATAACTGTGGCCCAGAACATGGTGGTTTTGTTTGGCTGGCACTTCTGACCCTTGTCCTGTTTGTTGCTTGGACTAACAGGTCTCTGTGACAGACAGGCCCAGTTGGATCGACACAGCAGCATCTTGCCACTCTGCTTCTGGCTTTCTAAGGAGCTATTGTGTGGGAGGGGCGGTAGCTCGCTTGGTAATGCACTTGCTATGAAAACATGAGGACCCCAGTTCCACCCCCAGCATCCACACAAAAGTCAGGTTTAACTTTAGTGCTGGGAGGCAAACACGGATGATTCCTGGAGTTCCCTGGCCGGCCAGGCTAGCGGGATTGTCAAGCTGTCGGTTCAGTGAGAGACCCTTTCTCAAAGGTAAGTCCTCTCACAATTAAGGAGGACGCTGCCATTGACCTGACCTCGGCACACATCCTCAGGCATGCACGCATGCGCTCATGCGCGCGCGCGCACACACACACACACACACACACACACACACACACACACACACACACTGCTGACGGGCGCTGAATATACTCTTATCTCTCCGTAGTTTTTCTTCCCTCAATGGAGCACCATTTACATGAGGCCAGGAAGGTGTCTCTGTGTCTTTCTCATGTGGGTTTGAGAAATCAAATCCCTGCTTCACTGGAAGAACAGTCAGTGTTTTTAACTGCTGAGCCATCTCTCTGGCCCCCGTGTGTCTGAGTGTTGGCATGTATATGGGCACACGTGCAGTACATGAGTACATGCATGCTCTCTCTCTCTCTCTCTCTCTCTCTCTCTCTCTCTCTCTCTCTCTCTCTCTCTCTCTCTCCTGTGTTTGTGAAGATCAGAGGTGCACATTGGTCATCATCCCTGGTTGTTATCCACCTCATCTGTTGAGGGAGGGTCTCGCTCCGGTTTGGCTGAGTCTGAAAGCTAGCTTGCTCTGGGAATGGTCTGTCTCTGTCTCCTGTGTGCTGCGCTGACAGGTAGGCTCCCATACTCACTCAGAACTTAAGTGGAATCTGAGTCTTGGCCCTCATGCTCTCGTGGCATGTGCTTACCCACTGAGACATCTCCCTGTCCCCAGCGTTGCCTTTAGAGACTTTTATGCAATGGTGACGGTGTAAGTGGGGCAGCAGTTTTGAGGAGACATTTTTATTTACTGGGACCACAGGGAACATGAATTCGCCTTCTTAGGTGCAGCACTGAACCGAGCCCAGAGGGACGCTCCATCAAGGGAATGCCCAAGGAATGCCAGCGCAGTTAGCAGAGACATTCGCAATGTCATTGACAGATCATGTGAGGTGGCATAATGCTATGCAGGCCAGCTGAGCTCACTGGTGGGACAGCCACCGAAGCAGGAGAATTCTGGCTAGAACCGGCTCATGCATACTTTATAAAACTCTTTAAGGGGTCACGTGAGAAGTCTGGAGTGAGAAGGGACCGCCGTTTGGCTCTTTTGGTGAAGCTGGGCATTTGTTTGCTGTCTCCTGGCCAGCTGAAGCGGCAAATGATCATGGAGTGCAGGGCGCCCACTGCTGACCTGGTGGCAGTTTGTTTGGTCTCAGGCCCCCCGAGGAGGTCACTGCCTAAAGCTGTTCCATCAACAGGCAGGATTAATAAGCTTGAACATGGGGACACGCTCAAATTTCTGTTGACATGAATGTGTGTTAGTATACCTGCAGGGAACAGGGATTTTTTTTTCGCCTCTCCCTCCCCTCTTCTCTCTTTTCCTTTCTTTGTGAGACAGGGTTTCGTGCTTGGCCTTGAAGTCATTATGTAGTCAAGAATGACTTTGAAATTCTGGTCTTACTTCTACCTCCCAAGTGTTGAGATTATGGGTGTACATTACACCCCCTTGTGATCAGGTACTTCCTTCTCCTTTTAATTGTTGACCTCCCTCCCTCCTTCCCTCCCTCCCTCCCTTCTTCCCTCCCCCTTCCCCTTCTCTCTCCCTCCCTCCCTCCCTCCCTTCCTCCCTCCCTTTGCCCTTCCCCTCCTCCCTCCCTCCCTCCCTCTCTTCCTTCCTTCCTCCCTCCCTCCCCTTCTCTCCCCCTCCCTCCTTCCTTCCCTCCCTTTCTCCCTTTCTCCCTCCTTCCCCCTTCTCCCTTCCTCCTCCCTCCTCCCTCCCTCCCCTCCTCCCTCCTTTCCCTCCCCTCCTCTTCCCTCTCCCTCCCTTTCCTTCCCTTTCCCCCCCTTGCTCCCTTACCTCTGTTTCCTCCCTCCCTCTCTCTCTCTGAGATGGGAGTCTCCTCTGGTCTCGGACTCTGTGTTAGAGAGGGGGATGAGGTGGGCAGAGACTGACGTTCTGTCTGTGTGTCTGTCTGTGCATACATGTGTGTAGTAGTCCAGAGGGCAATTTAGGACTGCCTCCTGGGAGCTGCCACCTTGCTCTGTTTTAGTCAGGGTCTTTCACTGACCTGTGCTCCCTGCCTCCTCTAGGCTGACTGTCCAGCTAGAGAGCCCAACGCTGAGAGCACAAACACCACCATGTGCCTGCTTTTTGTTGTTTAACTAAATTCTAGGGGTGAAACTCACGTCCTCAGCGTGAAACTGATGGAGAAACTCTCTGTCCAGCCCCTGGCCTGGAACTCCTCATCCTCTGAGTGCTGGACAGACAAATGAGTGTCACCCTGCCCACCCCCTTATCCTTGCCTTTCTGTGCAGTGTCCATTGTTTGAGGTGACTCAATTAGTGGCTATTCGAGTGACAGGCTTTGACATGGAGACTTTCCCTGTCTTTCCTGCTAAGAAGCCTTAGATATTTTCCCCAAAGATGTAGTGATGGAACTTCCAAACCAGGTTTGGAAAATACCAAAGGTTTTGCAACGTGGTGGTATTTATTAATCTCCTTGTGTGCACCAACCTCAGCTTTCCTGGAGGACCATCGCTCATGTCTCGGAAATGGCTGTCCTTATGGAACGCCACGTGCTCCCTGACACATAGATAAGCTTGATGTCACTGTGTGCAACTTGTGTCTACAGAATGCCACCACAGCTTGTGCCGCTGCATAAATAGGCCAGCTACGCCAGGATTTCCTGGTTTATATAATTTGGTGGGTGCCGTCTTGCGCTGGCTGTGTGTTGAGGATTCTAAGCACTTTGCAAACACTGACCTAGCTCATGGCCTTGAAGCTCCTGTGGGGGCAGATAGTCTCATCACTGGGGCCTTTGTTGCCCATGTCTGTGCGTGTGTGTGCGTGTGTGTGTGCGTGTGTGTGTGGTGTGTGCGCGCGCGTGTGTGTGCGCGTGTGCGTGTGTGCGCGTGTGTGTATGTGTATGTGAGTGTGTGTGTGCGTGTGCGTGTGTGCACGCGCGCCGTGTGTGTATGTGTATGTGTGTGCGTGTGCGTGTGCGTGTGTGCGCGTGTGCGCGTGTGCGCGTGTGTGTATGTGTATGTGAGTGCGTGTGTGCGTGTGTGTGTGTGTGTGTGTGTGTGTGTGTGTGTGTGTGTGCATGTGCGCGCCTGCTGTTAAGCCCACGTTCTTCCGGAACTCTCTGCCACCTCTGGACAGAGTGGGTCAGCAAGCCAGCCCTGGCCTTGCAGTTTCTCTTACCCTTGCAGCCGCGAGCCCAGAGCCACACCCCCAGTACCTAGAGCCAGCACTTTGAATTCTGTCTTTATTTCTGTCTAGTGCCTTCCTGCCTGGTGACTCTGGCACACAGGCTGTGTTGCCCTGGGGTAGAACCCTTCTCCTCCTCCAGAACCCTCTAAGGACAAGGAATGTCTTGTTTGGGGACTGTAGGGGACTGAAGGGTCTGTACCCTAGTCATATTATCCATGATCACGCTCTCTCATGAAGTTCTGCTTTGGCCTGAAGTCCTGCTCGACCCACTCAGGGCTCTGTGATGGCTGCAACTTTCCCAATTAATTTAGCCTTTGTGAAGGACTTTCCATCCGAGCTTCCTTTGTGCCAATCCACTTGTGACATCTTTTTAATAGTTATCACACTTGCCTGTGGTTTAAGAAACATTTGTTGCAGTAAACCCCAGAACTTCGAATTCTGCCCGCTAGCACACTGCCCGCCCCCTCTCCCCCAGGAAACGAGATGCTGTGCCTTTCTTCTGAGTTGTGGGTTAAACACAGTTGTTTCTCTGGGTATAGATTGCAACAAGTTCAGACTCAGCTGGGAATGATAGGCAGTGGCC
Organism: Cricetiscus sungorus; assembly: GCA_030556225.1. Taxonomy (NCBI): domain Eukaryota; kingdom Metazoa; phylum Chordata; class Mammalia; order Rodentia; family Cricetidae; genus Cricetiscus; species Cricetiscus sungorus. The sequence continues at coordinate 32,129,523 of JANBXA010000642.1, forward strand.
TTTGGGTTAAGCTGGTGGGCATTCTGGTCCAAACCATCCTGTCTTTGGGATTATGTGTTCCTTGGAGAGTGCGTTGTGTGCCCTGGGAAGACCCCAGCAACTGTGGCCTAACCCCACATTTCTCATTTGCTCGTTCAGGCTTCACTTAATGAAATGGCAGGTGGGGCAGGCCAGCCAGCCAGCCAGCCAGGGAATTTCATTTGCAAACTGTTTTTCTAGAACCTTCCGAGGTAGCCTGCTCTGATTGCCCACAGATCGTGCTGACTTCTTGTTGCTTTAGTGCCTGGGACTAATTGCCTGCTTGGCCCAGCCTGCCCTGCCGGGCCTGAGATTGCTGACGCGGTGGCTGTTAGACCCCTGCTGAATGTTTTGGTTCCCTGCCAGTCTGGGAGGTGTGGGTCACGCTGGGCAAGGGAAATTGAGCAATAAACGAACATGGGTGTGAGAGCCCTCAAGAGGGAGTGATGGGAGAGGCCGAGAGAGGAGAGGAGGTGCCTTGTGTGTTGGTGACAAAATGCCCCACAAAATCAACTTGAGGAGGGTTCGTTTGTCTCACAGCTTGAGGGTGCAAAGGCGTTCCGACTGTGAGGCAATGCACAGGCAGGGACCCTTCCCATCTTTGTTAAAGCTCCCGGGAAACGCCTTCATGGCCGCACCCAGAAGTGTCTTCCAGGTGAGCCTAGGTCCAGCAAAGTTGGCAATGAAGATTAACCTCACGGATTTCCTGGTGCCCCCTACAGCCCAGGAAGCAGTCTCTCATCAGGTCACGTTTCTCCCTTTCATCCTCTCCTCTCTCCTTCTATGCTAATGCTGCCATAGAGAGATTCCCGGGTACCTTGGGTCACCGTACCCTCTGCCTTTGAATTCCTGTCTCTGTACATTTGATATTTCTTCATCAGGGTTTTCCTCCTTCCCACCCCCCTGCATTTAAACATTCTCTCTCTCTCTCTCTCTCTCTCTCTCTCTCTCTCTCCCTCTCCCTCTCCCTCTCCCTCTCTCCCTCTCTCTCTCTCTCTCTCTCTCTCTCTCTCTCCCTCTCTCTCTCCCTCTCCCTCTCCCTCTCCCTCCCCCTCCCCCTCCCCCTCTCCCTCTCCCTCTCCCTCCCCTCCCTCTCCCTCTCTCCTGTGTGTGTGTGTAGATGGTGTAATTGGCTAACAGTTCACACGGTTCTTGCATTTTGGTTCCCAGCTCTCTCTCTCTCTCTCTCTCTCTCTCTCTCTCTCTCTCTCTCTCTCTCTCTCTCTCTCTCTCACACACACACACACACACACACACACACAAAATAAAATAAAATCTTTTTAAACATTGGGGATCCTGGAGAGATGGCTCAGTACTTAGGAGCAGTGGCTTCTTCCAGAAGATTCCCGTTCAGTTCCCAGCCCCCGTGTGTAGGCTTATAATCATCTCTAACTCCAGTGTCAGGGATGTGATGCCCCCTCCTGGCCTCAGAGGGCACAGCATGCATATGGTGCACAGGCTAGGGTGCAGGCAAAACACCCAAATACATAAAATCAAAATTAAAACTTCTTTTTCTCGTTTGAAGTTGAGGCGCTGTGTTCTAAGGTAGAGGTTCCCACTGGCTTTTGCCTCTGAGAAAAGCAGTGTGGTGTAGGGATGAGGGGTAGCCCTGGGCACATGGCTACACCTGCTTCATTCTTGTGTGCTTTTGTTGACGGAGGGGTTTGAACTCAAGGCGTCCTGCATGCTAGGCAAGAGCTCCTCCACTGAGCTACACTGCCCACCCGCAGATTGCACCTGCTGTGGCTTAGCTCTAGGCAGCCAGTCGGGCCTCTCTGCAGAGGTTTCCTTGTGTTTCCAAATGGGAGGCAGTGGCACCTGCCTCTACATCACAAGGTTAGGCAAGGGTTACCAGTTGTCTTTGCTTTCCCACGTCTACACTCCCGGCTGTTGTCTATGGTCTGGCACTGGCATGAAGCCCCAGCTCTGGGTGCGCTAACTAAAGAAACGAGGAAGACCCTACACAAAGGGCCTGCGATGTCAGCACGAGGACCTAAGTTCGAACCCCACCATTCATGTCAAAAGCCGGGCATCCAGGGCTGGCAGGGGCTTGCTTGCCCACCAGCCTAGCCCATCAGTGGTCCCCAGGCTCAGTGAGTGACCTTGTCTCAGAACTTAAGGCGGGAGCGATTGAGGGAGATGCCTGATGCCGATTTCTGACCCTCACAGTCTTGCGGGAGTCACTGTCGTTTTCGTGAGACATCTGAAAAGTGATGTGACAATGGCCCACAGACGCCTGAGATTCTAAGTGGGTGTGGGGGTTTGGAGGCCTTCTGACTGGTGAGCGATGATTGGTTGTACAGCCACCATCTGGTAATTAGGCTGAGCTTCTTAAAATGAATATAGTCTCATTACGGCTTTCATATGTAGACAGCAGTGGGTGCGGCAAGCGTTTCCAGAGCTTGGCACGTGGATTATTCTCAGTCACCAATTATCAAGCTCTCTGCTGAACAAGGGACCAGAGCTGTCATGTGCCGTCCCCATTCCCTCAAAACGACTGTAGGGTTCTCCCTGAGCCTTGTGGTTTCTGTCCAGTGGGTACGTTGGCTCACTGAGTACCATCCCGGAATCTTTTAGACACTGTTTCCGACAGGCTTTTGGGGGCAGGAACAGAGTCATCAGCTCAGTATTGAGCATAGTGCAGGTACCCGGTGGTTGGGGGAAGCAGCGAGCATCCTAATTCCTTGTTTTAAAGACACCCACAGGCTGCAGCATTGGATTGGCAGTTAAAGGGCGCGTGCTGCACTGGCAGAGGACCCAGCACTCACCAGTGACGCCAGTTCTGGGGACCAACACCCTGTTCCGACCTCCATGGGCATCGGGCATGCACATGGTGCTTTAGTATACATGCAAGCAGAGCAGTCACACACATGATGTAAAATAACCTGAAAAAGCAGAGTAGGAAAAGTGGCCCACGATAGGTAAACTCTTCCGAGAAACAAACTGAGTGCTGGGAGATGGCTCAGTGGGGATAGCATCTGCCAAATAAACCCAGATTCTTTTTCCTCCTGTCTGGCGTTTTGGTTAGGGTGTTTTATTATAGTAACAGAAATGAAACTGCAAGTCTGCATTGAGGACTGTGATGAGCACATTGGGAGGCCGGTACAGTCTACTCAGATTGCAGTGTTCACACCGGGAAGGGGTTATTTTCTAAGCAGGCTGACCTGTGGGCCACATAAATGATGGGATATTCTATAGGACATTCCAGATTTTGCAGATGGGAATCGAGGCTCTGAATGCTCACGTCATTTGCCCGTGTGAGTGTAAGCATGGGCAGTTGCATGTGCCCAGGTAGGTGTGAGCCAGACTGAGGCTGTTTAGGCATGCCTGGCTTGGTTTGTCCGAGTATGTGTGAGTGCCTATGTATGGGCGTGTGGATACGGGTGTGAGTGTGCTGTGCACAGGGGTTCATGGGCTGGAGTGTGAGGGCCCATGTGCATTTGGTGTTTGCGTGTGTGCACCAGGAGCCTATAAGGATGTTAGTGACGGATTCATGTCCTCACGGCTCTCGGAGGGTCTCCCTCCAGCCCAGGAGCCCTGCAGGGCCTCTCCAGAAGTCAGACCCCTAGAACAAAGGGGCTTTCTTCTTGGGCTCATCTGGCTTTTCCCATTAACTCTCTTTTCTTCCCCAGAACAATCATCTAAAATACTTTAACAGAGCAATAGTCTCTATGTACCATTCATCTGCACAGGACTCAGATTGCTTATTACAGTTCAAAGACACACACACACACACATACATACACACACACACCCTCATACACACACACACACACCCTCATACACACACACACACACACACACACCCTCATGCATACACGCACCCATACATACCCACAGCCTCCACATCTCCCCACAGACACAAGACACACAGACACACATATGCTCACATATACACATCCTCACACACCTACACACCCACACACACCTCCCCCTAGACAAACACCCTCACCCTCACAGGTTGTAGAGGTTAGGTTTGTTTCAACTGTTCTCTGGAAGAAAAGACCTTTAGAGTTTTATCTGGCAATTTCATTAAGCTAATGCAGCCTAATCCAGAAATGCGGTCAACTCTCCTCAGAGTGAGAGCAATGACTTTCATTCAGCTATAGCTCCAGGCTGGACCTGACAGAGCTTTGACCCAGCAGGAAGGCAAGTTTAATTTCTTTCTTCCCAGGAGCGGTGACCATCAGGAATCACTTTAATGCCAGGTGCATGGCTATCATCTGTCTCTGACTCCAGCGGACTTGACTTTGAAAGGCCATATCAAAGGCACACGCTGTTGCTCTGTGTTAAAATCCTTAGCCAGACACCATCCCGCCCCTTTGATAAAATAAACATTTCAACTATATTTAGAAAATAAGTACATGATTCCTTCCTTCCTCCCTTCCTCCACCTTTCTCTCTCCCTCCCTCCTCCCTCCCTCCTCTCTCCTCCTCTTCTTCCTCCCTCCCCCTCCCTCCTCCTCTCTCCCTCTCCCTCTCCCTCCCCTCTTCTTCCCTCCCTCCTGCTTTTCTGGAGACAGATCTTGTGCAGCGACTTAGGGTGGACTTAAACTCACTTTGTGGCTGAGGGTAAGCTTGACCTCCTTATGTCCCTGCTTCTTTCTACCTGCCAGGTGCTGGGATTGAAGTCATGTGTCAACACGCTTGTCTATTTACTTTATACTTATTTTAACTTTTGAGATTGTTTGTTTTTATGTATGTAGGTGTTTTGCCTTCATGTCAGTGTACCATGTGCATGAAGTATCCTTAGAGACCAGAAGAGGGGGCTGGATGACCTGGAACTGGTGTTACAGATCGTTGTAAACGGCTATATATCCGACCCAGGTCCCCTGGAAGCAGTCAGTACTCGTAGCCACTGAGACATCTCTCTAGCCCCTGTTTATTTTTATGACAGGGTCTTGTAGTATATCTCAAGCTGGCCTGAAACTCATTATGTAGACCAACCTGGCCTCTCATATGAGGACATCCTCCTGCGTCTACCTCCAGAATCCTGGGATTACAGGTGTGAACCACTAGGCCTACCCCGCTTAAAAGGGGTCTTTTGTTAGTAGGCTTTAGTACAGTTTCTTTTGCACTTGGGTTTCAGCTCTTGGGGGGTTGGGGACTGGAGTATTTGGCAGACGGCTTACCTAGCACGCTTGAGGCTAGCATGTATGAGGGCCTGGCGCAGTTGGCAGAGCACTTACCTAGCAAGAATGAGGGCCCAGATCCCTGGAGCTGCCCAAACCAAGGTTGGTGCATGTCTGAAGCAGGAGGATTCCTGAGTTTGAGGCTAGCCTGGGCTATGTAGCAAGGCAGGTCCCCTCTGCCCTAGAAAAGGAATGCCACTTATACAGTGCTTCAGAAAGCTCCCAAGTTGTCACCTTGTTAGTCATTTGAGGAAAAAGTAACCGATTGGGAAAGGTTTTTAAATAACCACAGTTACTTATAATGCTAGTGTGTGGATCTGTGGACTCCGCATAACTTCCCAAGCCTCAGAGTCCCTGGGCATCCCCCACTCAATTTTCCTGCTTCCCACCCACACACGTGGGGTAGATAGTGTTGCAGACACAACCTAGGAACTCCTACATGTGAGGCCCACCCTCTATGGCTGAGACAAGCCCCACCCCAAGACGCTGGTGTTTGCTTTTGACCTTAAGAATTCCTGAACCCTTTGCAAAAACATGCCACTGGCAGGCGTGGCTTGCACTGTGATAAGCAGAGTGTTGCATTGCTGGGGTCTACAGCATAGCCGTGGACCACAGGGTGGGAGATTTGTCTTAGTGGTAAGGTGTGAGTTAGGCCCTGGGTGCAATGCCTAGTGTGGCGTGGGCTGTGTGTTTGTGTGTGTAGACAAAGACACGGCTTTCACTCCAAAGGGACTAAGAGGGAGTTTATTCTGTACCATGGCCCAGGAACACAGACGCACATGCCCCCATGTAAATGATTGCATGACACTGTGTAATCATAGAAGAAAAGCTCACAACTCTGAGGCGTTGCTGGCTGGTGGGGGTGACAGTCAGGTGCCGGGCTTCATCTGCCGTCTGCCGAGGGTCTTACCTTCTGAAGGAAGACCAGCGGTCTCCTAAGAACGTAGCATTTCCCAGGGTCCCCTCTGCTCTCACGGTTGACGCCGTCTTACGTGTGGTTCCTCTGAGTCCTGGGAAGAGTTGTGGTCTCTGGCTCTGCAGATTGGGTGCTCCCATGCCAATGTCTCTGGTGGCGCAGTCTGTCTCACTGTGCTGTGGAAGGGGAACTGGCTGGAGAGGAGTCATGCGTGCTGTGGTCTCTCTGTTCAGGTACTTTGTGCTGGATTTTGAGGCTGGCCTCCTGCAGTATTTTGTGAGTGAACAGAGCAAACACCAGAAGCCCCGAGGAGTCTTGGCTTTGCCTGGAGCCATCGTGTCCCTGAGCGACGAAGCGCCCCACATGCTCGTCGTGTATTCTGCCAACGGAGAGATGTATAAACTGAGAGGTACGTTGTCATTCCAGTGACACTGTGAGGGCCTCGCGACTGCTTTGTGGGTGTGGTCTGATTGGTGGCTCTTTTGTTTTTGTGGGGGAAAATGCATGTAGAGATGGAGAGGTGGTTCATTGGATGCAGGCTCCTACTGCCAAGCCCACAGCCTGAGTTTGAGTCCCTGGTTCTACGTGATGGAAGCATACACACATGCACACTCACACACATACACACACATACACACACACGCTCACACACACACAACACACTCACATGCACACGCACACACACACACTCGCACACACGCACACGCACACTCACGCTCACACACATACACACACACATACGCTCACACACATGCTCACACACTCACACACACGCACACACGCACATACACTCACACTCACACACACGCACATGCACACGGACACACTCACACACACTCACACAAATACACATACACACACATACACACATGCACCCACACACACTCGTGCGTGCACACGCTTACACACACACTCACACACACTCACACACTCAACACACATGCACACATGCGTGCACACACACATGCTCACGCACGCTCATGCACACACACACTCACACACACGCACACACTCAACACACACGCACACATGTGTGCACACATGCATGCGCGCACACACACACACACATGCTCACGCATGCTCACGCACACACACTCACACACACGCTAAATAAATGTGATTAAAAACTAAACAAACCACTCTGAAAAAACAAAACAGAAAACCAAAAACACACCTTTTTGATCCCAGCACTCAGGACACAGAGGCAGGAAGTCTCTCTGAACTCAAGGCCAGCCTGGTGTACATAGAGTTTCAGGCCACCCAGGACTCCATAGTGAGACCCTGTCTCAGAAACAAATGAAAATCACCTTTAATAATGTCCAGGCTCAGCAGTGGCAATCTTTCCTTGTCTTCCTTCCCCTGGGGTGCGGAAGAGGAATAAAGTTTAGGAATTGCTTGTTAAGGGAAAAGGGAGCTGTTAAAGTTGGCTTAGCCCTGAAGATTTCCAGTGTTCATTCAGGCAAGACACAGGCGCTCTCTCTCCCTCCCTCCCTCTTCCTCCCTCCCTCCCTTCCTCTCCCTCCCCTTCCCCTTCCTCCCTTCCCCACTGGCTCCTTCTCTCTCTCACTGCCCCCCTCACTTTTTCTATATTCACTCCATTGCCTTGTTAGGAGCTGTGCCCTAAGAACAGAGCAGACCTTGTGGGTGACCTTCCCCCAAAGTTTCTCTGGGACCCTCTCTCTGCAAAGGTCCCAGAGGTCATGTTCTACCTGTCCATCACTGTCGTGGCTTCTGCTGGGAGCCTGCTCTGTAAAATTCCCTGTAGGTGCTTCCTGGCATTGTGGTGCCCCATGAGGACTGCTGTGTGCGGGATGATGGAGGAGGGAAGCCGTTGTGCATTCTCAAGGCACCTCCATGACACAGACAAGCTGGACCTCATTATTGCAGGGTAGTTTGATTATCACCTCACCAGGATTCTGTCCTGGCTGCCTTCTATTGGGTTTCTGATAAAGCGATGAAATAAGCAAAGTGTGTGTGTGTGTGCACACTGGCCCACCCCCTATGCATGCATGCTGTAGTGTTGCTTAGCTGTGCACACCAGCCCACATCGTATGCATGCATGCTGTAGCTTTAGCTGTGCACACTGGCCCACCCCCTATGCATGCATGCTGTAGTGTTGCTTAGCTGTGATAAAATGCTTAACAGTCACTTGAGGTGAGACTGGTTCATTTTGGCTCACAGTTTGAGGGACACAGTCCCCGTGGTGGGGAAGGCCTGGGGCAGGGGGCTGTTGGTTCCCATGGTGTCCCCAGCCAGGAAGAACAGAGGTACATGATTTGAGTCTCAGTCCAGGGGTTGGTGCTGCTCACATTTAGGGTGGGTTTTCCCTCTCTATCCCGCCTTTCCGTAAATTCCCTTATGCATGCTCAGAAGTATGTTTCCATGGTGATTCTAAGTTCGGTTAACTTGACAGAGAGTGAGTAACACATAACACAGGCATCCAAAATACACACCTATACCCATACACACCCTACCACCCCCTAATTTCTTAAGACCTGAGCAAGACTGAGCTGTGTAAGGCGGCTGATAGTTTTGCCTTCTTAGCAAAAGCAAAGATTACCAAGCAAGATTAAAGCACCAGAGACAACCCCTTCTCACCTGCCCTGGGTTGTGCCTGGAGACGGCTGTGAAGCCACACCGAGGGCCGGGATTCCTGCCTCTCAGTCCAGTTTTCACTGGTTTTCCTGCCCAGAGATGGACCAAGTTAATCTCCCTGTATTACCTCAATGTGAACCCCATCTCAGAGGCTATAAGACAGCCCCAAAGCCTCTGAGATGAAAATGCCTGCAGTGGAGGCTTTTTTCTTTTTTCTCCTCCGGCTCCCCACTCCCCTTTTGAGATTCACTCAGCGTGCCTTCCAACTGACTGGATTTACGTGGTCTTCAGTGTCGCTTTGCCGGTTATTGCTTAATAAATTTGTCCCGGCAGAGACCATAGGAGGGACAAGTTAATGGTAAGTCGCCTCCACGTGCGTGGTTGATAAAGAGACACAAACCCAGCCTGATCCACAGTTGAGCCATCCCAACTTGTTGAGTTGTTACTAGCAAGCTCCAGTTAAAAAAAAAAGACTTCATTTTTAGCTTGTCTGCATATCTATGCGTGGACTTGGGCATGTGAACGCAGTACCTATAGAGGCCAGAAGAGGGCATCGTACTCCCCCGCCTCCCCGCCCAAGCCGGCGATAACAAGCAGCTGAAAGATGCCTGTTGTGGGTGCTGGGAACCAGCTATGGTCTTCACAAGAGCACTGAGCGCTCTTTTACTGATGAGTCATTTCTCCAGCCCCTTTCAGTTTCGTTTCTATTTTAAAGAGTAATTTTAATAGCAAATCTGAAATTATTGTTAAATTCTACATGGCACAGTCACAAGTTTAGCTGAACTGTATCAGTTTCAAGAACGGCAGGATAGTTTTCCTCATGTCATCGCTTCTCTGTGTCCTGAGCTGTCAGGTACTCATGGTCTGTTCTCTCATTCCCCGAACACGGTGTAGTTGGCTCAGGATGTCCTGAGTGGTGCAACTTTGGGAAATATTTCTACACAGAAACGTTGGAAGTGAGTTTTCCCAGCCTTGCCCTGTGCTTGCCATCCTGGGCAGTTGCTCTCTTCACAAATAATTACTTGGGATTTTGAAAGTCCCACATGGGACTATGTGGACTTCCTCTCTCCTTTTCTCTCCTTTCTTTATCCCTTCTCCCTCCCTCCCTCCCTCCTCTCTCCCCTCCCTCCTCCCTCCCCTCCCTCCCTCCCTCCCTTCTTCTTCCTTCTCTCTCTCCCCCTCCCTCCCTCCCTCCCTCCCCCTCCCTCCCTCTCTTCCCTCCCTCTCTCCCCCTCCCTCCCTTTCTTCCCTCCCTCTCTCCCCCTCCCTCCCTTTCTTCCCTCCCTCCCCCTCCCTCCCTCCCTCCCTTTCTTCCCTCCCTCTCTCCCCCTCCCTCCCTTTCTTCCCTCCCTCCCCTCCCTCCCTCCCTCCCTCCCTCCCTCCCTCCCTCCCTCCCTCCTCTCTCCCCTCTCCTCCCTCCCTCCCCTCCCTCCCTCCCTCCCCTCTCCCCTCCCTCCTCCCTTCCCTCCCTCCCTTCCTCCCCTCCTTCCCTCCCTCCCCCCTCCCTCCCTCCTGAGATAGTGTTTCACAGTGTAGCCCACACTGTCCTGGGACTCACTATGTAGCCCAGGCTAGCCTCACACTCACAGCAGTTTCTCAGGCTCAGGCTCCTGGCGCAGGGATTATAGGCGCATGCCACCACATCTGGCCAAAATTTGAACTCTGGATTTCTTTCTTTTTAGTTCTCTCTGTTTTAAGATTTTTTTTAAAAAAATTTATTTATTTATTATGCATACAATGTTCTGTCTGCATGTATGCCAGCCGGCCAGAAGAGGATACCAGATCTCATTACAGATGGTTGTGAGCCACCACGTGGTTGCTGCTGGGAATTGAACCCAAGACCTCTGGAAGAGCAGGCAGTGCTCTTAACCTCTGAGCCGTCTCTCCAGCCCCCTCTTTTAAGGTTTAGTTGTGTATACACTTAGTGTTTTGCTTGTGTGTATGTCTGTGCACCCCATGTGTGCCTGGTGTGGGGAAGGCTAGCAGAGAGTGTAGGGTCCCTTGGCACAGGAAGCTGTGAGCCTTCACGTGGCTGCTGGGAAGTGAGCCGTCTCACCAGCCCTGACTCTGGCTTTCTTTACTTGGAAGAGGAAGCTGGGGCTGAGTTTTGACAAACGACACTTGGACTCATCTGTGTAAACAAGTATAATTTCCATGGGATACTTTTTTATTTTGCATAGTGACCATTTGCACAGCTAGTGTTGTAGCAGTGCTATGTAGTTAGTTCAGTGAAGGTGATGATTTCGATGTTCTGGAACTTATGTGTCCATGATATTTAAGAATAATTATGTGTATTATTTGAGAAGTAGGTGTGACTGGAAGAACCTGACCATGTGACTATCTTGTGCTTTTATGTCCCTCTCCCTTTACAGTGTGTGAGTGTGTGAAAGTGTGAGAGTGAGTGTGTGAGTGAGTGTGTGAGAATGTGTGTGAGAGTGTGTGAGTGTGTGAGTGTGTGAAAGTGTGAGTGAGTGTGTGAGAATGTGTGTGTGAGAGTGTGTGAGTGTGTGTGAGTGTGTATGAATGTGTATGAGTGTGTGTGAGTATGTGTGTGTATATGAGTGAGTATGTGAATGAATGTGTGTGAGTGTATGTGAGTGCATGTGTGTGCGTGTGTGAGTGTGTGTGAGTGTGTGTGAGTGAGTGTGTGAATGAATGTGTGTGAGTGTGTGTGCATATGTGTATGTGTGAGTGTGTGACAATGTGTGTGAGAGTGTGTGTGTAAGTGTGTGAGAATGTGTGTGTGAGTGTGTGTGCATGTGTGTGAGTATGTGTGAGTGAGTGTGTGAGAATGTGTGTGTGTGAGTGAGTGTGTGAGAATGTGTGTGTGAGCATGTGTGAGTGAGTGTGTGAGAATGTGTGAGAGTGTGTGACACACTTCCTCCAACAAGGCCATACGCTCTGACAAAGTCACACCTCCTAATAGTGCCACTCCCTATGAGATTATGGGGGCCAGTTACACTCAGGCTACCGCACCCAGCCTTGGGGTCTCTGGGAGAGATCTGAGGCTCTCCAGGGCAGCATTGGTATTTTCCTTGGTTCAGTCCTTACAGAGATGTTTTTTGATAGCGCTTCTGTATATCGAAGGGCGCTGGAGGACTTTCATTAGCCACACAAGGCAGAGAGGCATTTAAAGAAACAACCGCTGCCTTATTACACTGACTTTTCCAGAGGAGGCTGAGGAGAAAAAAAAAAAAAAAAAAAAAAAAAAAGCCTAATCATTAGTTACTGTAACTGGCATTTTGAAAGACATTTTTAATGTGTGATGTCATTTGGTTCCTTTTGTTCGGCCAGGCTGTGGGGATACTCTCCCTTCCCTTCTCCTACCCCTCACTCTCTAGGCCTCCATTCCCTATAGGTGGGCGTCTCAGTCAGTTGCTGTACTTGGCAGCAATCTCCACAAGTCTTCCTCTCTCCCTCTTCTCTATTTTAGCGGCTGATGCGAAGGAGAGACAGTTCTGGGTGACTCAGCTTCGAGCTTGCGCCAAATACCACATGGAGACCAATTCCAAGGTGAGCAGAGGAGGAGGGGTCTTGTGAGCCACCTGGGAGGGAGGAGGGTGAATTATGAGTCACCTGGGTGGCTGTTTGATGCCCATTTATTTCAGGGATGGGGGATGACCATATTTTGCATTTTAATTGTGTGTTCTTGTTCATGTCTGTACACACACGCGCATGTGCACATTGAAGCCAGAGGTCAGTGTTGGGTGTCTCACTTTTTGAGGGTCTTTTACTGGCTGGCCAATGAGCTCCAGGAAGCTTCCTGTCTCCACCCCCCTAGTTGCTGGCTTACAGGCTGGAATATTACATGGATGCTGGGGATCCGAACTCAGATCTTCATATCTGTGCAGCAAGTTCTTTACCCACAGAACTGTCTCCCCATCCCCTCAACTTACTCGAAAGTTACCGTTGTCATAGAATTCTTTTCTTTTTTTGGGGGGAGGGTCTTGCCGCATCTCTGTTCAAAGCCATGTCAAAGAAATGGGCATTTCCTGTTGGTGGAAGGCAGAGGCACGGAGGTGCGAGGGCTTGGCTCTGGGCCTTAGGCGCTTACTCCTGTCAGTGGGGATAGCTGCTAACTGGCCTGGAGGTTCAGTTCAGGAAGACTTGATCCTGTAGGAACCGCGACCCGCACTGACTAGGTCCTTGCAGGCAGCTCCTGCATTCTAAGCGTACAAAATGTTCTTGGGAAATTTGGCATGTTTGGCTTATTTTGCTCTCAGAATCCCCGGGGATCTTGTGTTTGGTGTGAGGGGGACAGAAGATGAGCATTTTCACGGCTTCTTTTGGAGCCTGGCCAGTTACTAAAATGTAGGCTGCCTGTGCCAGATGCATTTATGCAGAAGAGTGGACGGTGTTGGTTAAGATGATCGCACAGAGGCTTTCTCACTAGTTCAGGCTTGATTGTGGTATCTAATTGCTGGGTTTCTCTGTGTTTCATGTATCTGATAGAAAGGGCTGCATTTCAAGCTTGTATTCTCTTGTTGGGATCCCGGGGATTGAACCTAGGGCTCTTCCACTGAGCTGTGCCCCTTACGCCACGCTCCAAGCTTCCACCCACCATGCGCCGTAACCCGCCTGCCTCTTAGCGGCATGAAATGTTTTAGTATTCAGGTTTCTCAGTGCTGTCCCACCACCCCAGTGGGTCTAGAAGTCTCACTGTGTAGCCCAGGCTAGCCTTGGACTCCTGACAGATTGTCTCAGCCTCCTGCGTGCTGTAGGTGAGAGCCACTGTAGTTGGCTATACCATGCTCTACCTATAAATACAGTCGAAAATGATTTCCTCCACCGCGTTCGTTATTTTTGGAAGGAAACGGCTTTCCCACTCCTTGCTTTCTTTGAACAATGCCCTCCCTCTTGGCACCCCTCTTGGCCTGTCCTGAGCCGTTTCCTCTCTGAGCGATTTCCAGGAATCGGGGAGGGAATTTCTGGCCATTTTCTCAGTATTCTATAAATGGGTAGCCAGGACAGTTCATTTTTCTCTTACTGTTCCTCCTCATCTTTTTTTCTTTATTTGTGTTGAGTCTCATTTGCTATGTAGGGTGACCATGGACTTCTGAGCCTGCCTCCACTGTGTAGGCCAGGCTAGCCTTGAACATCTCTTGACTACTGGGATGACAGGGCTCTGCCTCTGTGACTGGTGTTGGGGTTTGAACTCGGGTCCTTGTGCATTCTAGGCAAGCCCTTTACCAACGGAGCCAGCTCTCCACCTTTTATTTTCATGAAATAGATGAACAAAAATAAAATACAAAGGTTCAATCTCAACCCATTGCCAGATAAGCTTACTGGAGAGGGATGTAGGCAAGTGCTAACGTGTATTGGTTAGTGTGTGTGTATCTGCCTGTACCTGTTCTATATCTAGTTTTATGTGAATGGAATCGCTTGGGTTTCCCCCCCCCCCACCTATTAATGTGCTTTGGAGATCTCTCTATATCTGAGACATGGATCAGCTTTAATCTTTTTAGGGTGCTGAGTAGTGCTAAAAAAAAAATGGATGCCATGCTTTATTAAGGCTGAGTTTTCTTTCTCTCCTTCATGGATCTCTGGAGCAAGTCTCAAGTCACCCAGGCCATGAGTTCCTTACAACAGAGGTTAGCAGGCAGGTGCCACCGTGCCCTACTGTCCTCTGAATTTTCAGACATTACTAAACAATCTTCTAAAAAGGGGAGCTGTAGAAAATGGAGAGATGGCTGGGTGGTTATGAGCGCAGGACCTGAGTTCAGATCCCAGAGCCTAATTAAAGAAAAGCCACACATGTGCCTCTAACCCCAACACCGTGGTGGGCAGAGACAGGAAGATGTCTGGGCTTGCTGTTTGCCAGCCTATGTCGAGGGAATAAGGTGGGGAGTAACAGAGTAGGACACCAGGGTCCTCTGGCCTCTGCTCATGGGTGGCCTACACACACACACACACACACACACACACTCCACACACACACACACACTCACACACACACAGACACACACACTCACACACACTCACACACACTCACACACTCTCACACTCACACTCACACTCACACACACAAACACACACTCACACTCACATAGACACACACACTCACACACACTCACACACTCACACACACTCACACACTCACACACACTCACACACACTCACACTCACACACTCACACACTCACACACACACAAACACACACAAACACACACACAGACACACACAGACACACAAACACACAGACAAACACACTCACACTCACACACTCACACACTCACACACACACAAACACACACACAGACACACACAGACACACAAACACACAGACAGACACACACACACAGACACAGACAGACAGACACACAGACATACACACACACACACTCACACACTCACACACACACACACAGACACACACAGACAGACACACACAGACACACAGACAGACAGACAGACACACACAGACAGACAGACAGACACACAGACACACAGACACACAGACACACAGACACACACACAGACACACAGACACACAGACACACAGACAGACACACACACAGACACACAGACAGACAGAAAGACAGACCACACACACACACACACACACACACACACACACACGCCCTGACCACATTCTCGTGCATGGGTAACTATAGGAAGTTGCTCTGACTTCCTCTTCCATGAACTTAGAGTGTAACATTTTGGTCTCCTCACTTACAAACATTAACAGTGACAAACGTTCAGTTTTGGATGCCACAGGTCCAAACGGGTGCATTTTCATCAGTCATGCCTATGCTCTGTCACCCTTCAAACGGTCATTGGACATGTGTAAAGTTTTTTTGTAAACGGAGGGCCTTGTCCGTGCTGTCCTTACTCGACCACAGAGCTACATCCTGAACAGTTGGCAAGCTTGCATGCAGGCTGCTATTTATACTCTAAATTTCCACCAAGTTCATTTCCCTTCTTGATTTGCAATCGCTCTTAGTTTATGAGGACATTTTTTATCTGTTATTTCTGCTGTTAAATATTTTCTCCTACTAGGATATTTGCATATTATATTTTTATTTATTATCTATCTATCTATCTATCTATCTATCTATCTATCTATCTTCTTGAGACAAGGTCTCAATATATATCCCAGGCTGACTTCAAACTCACAGTTCTGCTTCAGCCTTCAGTACTGGGATCACAGGCAGGCTTCCTCATACCCAACTGCGTTTCTAGCTTGAGTAAATTTCTTGCTAAGTGGAACATTTAAATTTCTTATGGCTGAATTTATGATAGTTTCCATGTTTGGGTCTCAGCTTTGCATAGTGCTTAGCGTCTCTTCTGCCAGAAATCTGAGAACATGCTTTCTTCTAGCGAGTTTACAGTTTACGGTTGTGGTTAACATACCGGGTTATCCGTGCTTTATTTTGGGAGCGGGAAGTGGGTAGAGAACAAACCTTGGATTTTGCATATTTAACGAGTCACTGGGGAGAAGGGGAGGATTCAGACTCTGAAGGAAAACTTGATTTCAGGGTAGGTATTCTCTGGTTCCCTTCTTGAATACTGGTTAAGCTATTATAACAGGGCAGGAGGCTTAATCCCTGGGGGTTTCTGGCTGCCAGCTAGATGAAACATGCAAGGTCCAGGTTCTGTGAGAGACCGTGCCTCAAAGGAAGAGGTGGAACATGACAGGGGAACACTGACACCTTCCTGTGGCTTGTGTGTGTACATAGACATATGTACACACACACACACGCGTGTGCATATAGCACACGCACACACTTGAAGAAAATGTGTGCACACAACATCTATACACACAGCCACTTTCAAGCACTCAGTGGCCGCAGTGGACGACTGCTGGCTGTGTATCTGGCAGGACCTGTGCAGAACAATTCCATGTTTGTAGAAAGTTCTGTTGGGCAAAGCTGGTTGAAGCTTCTTTCCATTATTCCTAATCGTTTCTGAGAATCTCCTGGTGTCTATTTATCCCTTGAACTACATAACACCTGTGTGCTTCCCCTTTAAAGAGGCAAAATGGGTCTTATTCTCTCTCCCCCTCCCTTCCCCTCCCCCTCCCTCCTCCCGCTCCCTCCTCCCCCTCCCCCTTCTCTTCCCGCTCCCCCTCCCTCCTCCCTTCCCCTCCCCCTCTCTCTTCCCCCTCCCTCCCTCCCCTCCTCCTCCTCCCCCTCCCGCTCCCTCCTCTCCCTCCCTCCTCTCCCTCCCTCCTCCCCCTCCCTCCTCCCTTCCTCTCCCTCCCCCTCCCTGCTGTGAGGTCTGGCCTTCTGATCTTGACTGCCTTCACTCTTCCAGTTACCTTGTCTGTGTGGACAGGAAGTGAGCCTTCCTTACTCTGGGTGTGAAACACTTCTGTCTTAGGGCATGACGTCTCACACACTGGAGTTGTGTATGGAGCAATCAGCTGCAGCAGTTGGGGATGGCTTCCCATTATGTTGTTCCCTGGTTCCAGCATCCTTTAGTGGTCCTTAACTCCCTAAGATGAAGTCTTGTCATTGGCCCGGCCCCCTGCAGTGGGCTTTCTAGGCCAGTGGTCCCCGCACACTGCTGTCCGATGCTGCCTTGCTTTGTACAAGCTGTACTCAAACAGTCGAGGTGTCTGGGCTGCTGGGCTCACCTGGGTCACGGCATCTTTTGCTGCGTGTCCTAGGAGAACTCACACCTGATGTCGCGAATGTGGGCTTTGTTCTCCCTGCCCATCATTAAGAGCAGCCTTAACGTTGTATCAGGAACCCTAATGTTAGTTATGACTCTGATGGACCCTGTTCTCCAAAAACAGATCTTAAAGTTACTCGTTTTCCTAAATATTAACAGTGGTTTAGTGTTTCACCAAGTATGAGGATTCCTTTTGCGTACACTTTCTCCAGGCAGTAAAAATGTCAGGTGTAACATTAAAACAAAATGTTTTATGACGATGATGATGGTGATGATTGCTATTAGCATCATCTTGAACTCTTCCGTTTCCTGTTCTTACCTCCCCAGCTGGAATCCCAGGCCTGGGTTATTGTGAGGATGGGACAGAAGGCATCCCAGGCAAACACTCGCCCTAACCACTGAGCGTCTCCCTCCCAGCCCTGCTTTCCTTTGTTGATGACTAGGAATAACATAGCTATGAACTTGTGCGAGTCTGTGTGTGTTTATTGTTTAGGATGTAAACCCCAAGCACACCCTTTTCTAAAGTAAGGGCATCACCCTGTGCTGCTGGTGTTGTCGCTCATGTTTTTTCCTCCCTCCCTCCCTCCCTCCCTCCCTCCCTCCCTCCCTCCCTCCCTCCCTCCCTCCCTCCCTCCCTCCCTCCCTCCCTCCCTCCCTCCCTCCCTCCCTCCCTCCCTCCCTCCCTCCCTCCCTCCCTTCCCTCCCTCCCTCCCTCCCTCCCTCCCTCCCTCCCTTCCCTCCCTCCCTCCCTCCCTCCCTCCCTCCCTCCCTCCCTTCCCTCCCTCCCTCCCTCCCTCCCTCCCTCCCTCCCTCCTCCCTCCCTCCCTTCCTCCCTCTCCCTTCCTCCCTCCCTCTCTCCCTTCCCTCCCTCCCTCTCTCCCTTCCTCCCTCCCTCTCTCCCTTCCCTCCCTCCCTCCTTTCCCTCCTTTCCTCCCTCTCTCCCTTCCTCCCTCCTCCCTCTCTCCCTTCCCTCCCTCCCTCCCTTCCCTCCCTCCCTCCCTCCCTCTCTCCCTTCCCTCCCTCTCTCCCTTCCCTCCCTCCCTCTCTCCCTTCCCTCCCTCCCTCTCCCTTCCCTCCCTCCCTCTCTCCCTTCTCTCCCTCCCTCTCTCCCTCCCTCCCTCCCTCCCTCTCTCCCTTCCTCCCAGCCTTCCTCCCTTTCTTCCTCCCTCTCTCCTTCCCTCCCTCCCTCTCTCCCTTCCCTCCCTCCCTCTCTCCCTTCCCTCCCTCCTCTCTCCCTTCCCTCCCTCCCTCTCTCCCTTCCCTCCCTCCCTCTCTCCCTTCCCTCCCTCCCTCTCTCCCTTCCCTCCCTCCTCTCTCCCTTCCCTCCCTCCCTCTCTCCCTTCCCTCCCTCCCTCTCCCCCTTCCCTCCCTCCCTCTCCCCTTCCCTCCCTCCCTCTCCCCTTCCCTCCCTCCCTCCCTCCCTCCCTTCCTCCCTCCCTCCCTTCCTCCCTCCCTCCCTCCCTCTCTCCCTTCCTCCCTCCCTCCCTCTCTCCCTCCCTCCTCCCTTCCTCCCTCCCTCCCTCCCTTCCTCCCTCCCTCTCTCCCTTCCTCCCTTCCTCCTCCCTCTCTCCCTCTCTCCCTTCCTCCCTCCCTTCCCTCCTTTCTCCTTTCCTTTTTCTGTCCATTTATTGTGTGAGATACTTTTGCTTACATGTGTATCTGTGTACCATGTGCGTGTCTGGAGCCCACAGAGGGCACTGAATCCCCTGGGATGAGGATAACAGATGGCTGTGAGCTGCCCTGTGGGTGCTGGGTACCTCACCTGAGCCCTCTGGAAGAGCAGTCAGGCTCTCAACTGCTGGGCCACCTCTCTGGCTCCCCTGTCACCTTCTTTCATTTACTTATTTATTTAGGTTTTTTTGAGACAGGGTTTCTCTGCGGCTTTGGAGCCTGTCCTGGAACTAGCTATGTAGACCAGGCTGGTCTCGAACTCACAGAGATCCACCTGCCTCTGCCTCCCGAGTGCAGGGATTAAAGGTGTGCGCCACCACTGCCCGGCCTCCCTTTCACACTCTTCTCAGTGCATCTGATTGCTCCATTCTCCATACCTTGCCTGTGAGGCAGCAATGGGACGCTCGCTCTCCCTCTCTCTCTCTCTCCTCTCTCTCTCTCTCTCCCTCCCTTTCTCCTCTCTCTCTCTCTCTCCCTCTCTCTCTCTCTCTCCCTCTCTCTCCTCTCCTCTCTCTCTCTCTCTCTCCTCCTCTCTCTCTCTCCCTCTCCTCTCCCTCTCCCTCTCTCTCTCTCTCTCTCTCTCTCTCTCTCTCCCTTCTCTCTCTTCGCCTTTTTATTTCTCTCTCTTTCTCACTTTCCTCCCCTCTCTCTCTCTCTCTCTCTCTCTCTCTCTGACTTCTCAATTGTATTTCTCCAATGAACATTAGTGATGTGTCTTCATGTATGCTAATTAACCGTCCATATGTTTTCTTTCAAAACATGTTTATGAGAACCGTATATTGTTGTTTGTGATCTTTTTAAAGCCGAGTCTTCCAGGTCCTTTGTGTACCCTGGCTTCCGGACAGACCTTTGTCAGATTGTTGATTGGCAAGTGTTTTCTCAATCTTTGCGGTTGTCATATTTTTTCATCCCATTTTCTTCTGTCTGACACAAAGAGAGCCATTTATGGAGTACCCGCTATGCGGAGCAGGGTATGGAGCTAGTTTTGGC
This sequence comes from Cricetiscus sungorus, assembly GCA_030556225.1. Classification (NCBI taxonomy): domain Eukaryota; kingdom Metazoa; phylum Chordata; class Mammalia; order Rodentia; family Cricetidae; genus Cricetiscus; species Cricetiscus sungorus. The sequence continues at coordinate 32,149,460 of JANBXA010000642.1, forward strand.
TGTGTCTGGGCCACTTATCCCCTAGCTAGCCTGGTGTGTCCGGCTGCCATGAGGGTCACAGTCTTCCTTAGCCAGCTCCCATTTCCTCATGCCTCAGAAAGTGCTAGCAGTGCCAGCAATAGAACACTTGCCTAGTATGCTCACACCTCCACGTTTAGTCTGTAGCACAGTGGAATAAAACTCAAAACCCCAGAACAAAGCTAAAAAAAAAACCCAGTCTACTTTGGCGGTGTTCATATTGTGTGTGGCTGTGAGTGGCTCTGACCTCACCTTCTGAGAGGTTGTGGAATGAGAGGCAAGTGCATGCCAGTGAGGTGTGGACAGCACAGGTTAGTTCCCACCAGGGCTGGGTTCCACTGAAGAGGGGAGTCCTTCATCCATTGGAGCATGGAATTGTGGGTAGGGAACTGGAGAGGCAGCTCTGCAGTTAAGCGCACTGGCTGCTCTACCACAGGACCTGGGTTCAGTTCCCAGCACTCACGTGGCAGCTCACAGCTGTCTAACTCCTGTCCCAGGGTTTCTGACACTGACGTGCATGCAGACAAAACACCAACGCATACAGAATTAAAAAGGGAATTGTGGGTGGTGAGGATCACGTGGTGCGTCTTGTCAGTCTGTCATGTTCTGAGTACAGAGCCAGGTTCTGAATTAATTCCCAGGAGGGGCCCTGAGCTGACAGGGTAGGAGGAGGTGGTTGCAACATTGGACTCTGTGAGACAGTTTTCCAGGAAAATAGTCAACATCATACTGCTTGTGATGATAAGTGTTAGTTATCAGCTTGATGAATCTAGAATCACCAGGTTCAGTTCCCAGCTCCCCATAAACTGAGTGGGGTGTGTACACCTCTAACCCCAGCACTCAGGAGTTTAATGAGGACGTTCAGGGTCCTCCATAAAGTGAGTGGTGTATGTATGCCTGTAACCCCAACGCTTGGGAGATGGCGGATGCTATTCTCAGCTATATACTTTTCGCTTCTTGGATACATGAGACCCCATTTTTAAAAGGGGGGGATCTAAGATAGTAATTAAGAATATGTATTGCCCTCATAGAGGACCTGGGTTCGGTTCCCAGCACCCACATGGCGGCTCACAACTGTCTGTGACTCCTGTCCCAGATGATTTCATGAACCTGGTTGCTCATACCTGTAGTCAAAGAATCACATAAAATAAAATTAATGTTTTGCTTTAAGGAAGAGAAAAGGGAGATGAAGGAAAAGAAAAATTAGACCCAAGGTGGTTGGCTGGGTGTTGAGTTCTCTTCTGCATGTAGAATATCAATGAAGTCTAGTTAGATAGGTCAAGCTGGTCTCTGCCTGCAGGGAGACTCCCGACCCAGGTACCACCACCAACCTGTCTCTCGTATTCTTCATCTTAGAGTCTCGACACCAAGTGTCGGTATTTGGCAATTCCCAATTTCTTGCTGATTCCTGTACAGCTCCTATTCTTGTCCCTCTGGTCTGATTTAACTTGATATGGCTGGAAGTGTTTATAGGCGAATGGGAACTTGCTGCCTTCTCTCCTTTATTTGAATTGAATTCTGATTCTCGACCGATGTGTGCTGGGTGGCTGCTTCCTCGGCTGGGCCCCTGGGTTGGTGGGGTGCCTGGCTAATTAGAGGAGTCAGTCCCTTGTGGCTCTGCTTCTGGATCTTTTCCATGGCCAGATGGCAGGGAAGGTCCTGTGACCACAGGTTGAAGGGGTTGACTAATGGTGGCAGTGTGAAATCTCACGTGTGGTGCACGGGTGCATGTGCATAGGGTAGAGGACAGAGGTCAATGCCAGGCATTTTCTACCTTATTGTTAAAGTTACATTTACTTATGTTGAGTGGGCGACTCTGTGCACGTGGAGGTCTGAGATGGACTTTTGGGAGTTGGGTGTCTCCTTATACCATTTGGTCCCTATTAGTACTCAGGCATCTGTCCTGGCCTGTCCTTGGGGTTCTGACAGGATACGCCCTCAGCTGCAGCCACTGAGAGCACCTCCTGTGCACACTCACTACATTGCCTTTTAAAGGGGCCCTGCCCACCTCCCATCTTTCTCTCTGCTTCTCTGCCTGTCTTTGTCTCTCCTTCTCTTCCTCTCTCAAGCCACTTTTTAAAATTACAACAGTCCCAAGGGTCAAATTCAGGTCATCAGGCTTGGCAGCAGGTGCCTTGACCCGTGGATCCAGCTCCCTTACCCTGCTGTTGGAGACAGAGTCTCTCGCCGACTGAAATTCACATTCAACACGGACAGCTGGCCAGTGACCCTGAGCTTCAGGTCCTCCTGTCCCCCCTTCGGGTCCCTCCTGTCCCCCCTGCCTGGTGCTGGGATTACAGACCCCTCCCACCATACCCAACTTTTGAATGAAAGATTAGCATCTTTATTTTTTGAGATTACATAATCACATCATTTCCCCCTCTCCTTTCCTCCTTTAAAACTCTATGTATGACTGCTTGCTCACTTTCAAATTCACGACCTCTTCTTCACCAAATGTTTTACACACACACACACACATGCATTACACACACACACACACACACAGACACAGACACACATGCATACACACACACACAGACACACATGCATACACACACACACACACAGACACACATGCAAACACACACGCATGTGCGTGCGCACACACACACACATACACACACAGACACAGACACAGACACAGACACACACACACACAGACACAGACACAGACACACACACACACACAGACAGACACAGACACACATGCATATATACACACACACACACACACACACACACAACACAGTACAGCCTGCTCAGCCTGTATGACATCACTGTGTGTGTTTCTGGCCTGACCCCTTGGCATTGGACTGGTGAGCTGTTCCCTGGAGAAGGCCATTTCTCCCGCTCTCAGCATCCTTGGCTGCCCATAGTTCTTTGTTCAGGGTTCAGGTCTCCTGGGCTCCTCACTCCCATCCATGTCTGTTGTCATCCTTGCTCAGTGGGTGCTCAGGATCGAAACTCAGGCCCTCAAGCCTTTATTGACTAAGCCATTTCCCTAATCCTCTTCAAATGAAACC
>JANBXA010000642.1:32157500-32482500 GCA_030556225.1 Cricetiscus sungorus
ACACACACACACAGACACACATGCAAACACACACGCATGTGCGTGCGCGCGCACACACACACACACACACACACACACACACACACACACACACACAGTACAGCCTGCTCAGCCTGTATGACATCACTGTGTGTGTTTCTGGCCTGACCCCTTGGCATTGGACTGGTGAGCTGTTCCCTGGAGAAGGCCATTTCTCCCGCTCTCAGCATCCTTGGCTGCCCGTAGTTCTTTGTTCAGGGTTCAGGTCTCCTGGGATCCTCACTCCCATCCATGTCTGTTGTCATCCTTGCTCAGTGGGTGCTCAGGATCGAAACTCAGGCCCTCAAGCCTTTATTGACTAAGCCATTTCCCTAATCCTCTTCAAATGAAACCTTACAGTATAATATGCCAACATGACTACTTAAAAACAGCTTTGATTTCCTCTCCCAAGTTGCTGGGCGAGAGGCACGAAGCTTCACCGCCCCCCCTCCTCCACCCCTTCTCTACCCCTCCCCTCCCCTCTCCCCCTCTCCCTCCCCTCTCCTGCCACCCCCACCTTGGGTTGTGTAGTAGCATATAGTCTTGCCAATGACTTTGGTGTTGGTGGTCATACCCCTTTGGGGGTGGCTTCAGGTGTGGACATGACCAGAAGGTAGAGAGGTGCAGGACCAGCTCTCTCTCTCTCTCTCTCTCTCTCTCTCTCTCTCCCTCTCTTCCTCTCTCCCTCTCTCCCTCTCTCCCCCTCTCCCTCTCTCCCTCCCTCCCTCCCTCCCTCCCTCCCTCCCTCCCTCCCTCCCCCTCTCTCTCTCTCTCCCTTCTCCCTCTCTCCCCCTCTCCCTCTCTCCCTCCCTCCCTCCCTCCCTCCCTCCCCCCCCCTCTCTCTCTCTCTCCCTCTCTCCCTCTCTCCCCCTCTCCCTCTCTCCCTCCCTCCCCTCTCTCCCTCTCTCCCTCCCTCCCTCCCTCCCTCCCTCCCTCCCTCCCTCCCTCCCTCCCCCCCCCCCCCCCTCTCTCTCTCTCTCTCTCTCTCTCTCTCTCTCTCTCTCTCTCTCTCTCTCGGGTCACCGATCGCTTCGGAAGGAGCAGGAACGCTGAGGCGGTTCTTAACTATTATCTGTGTTCCCCATTATCATTTATCTTGGGTGTAGTGAACTCATTAACACCCCACCTTCAGGGCTGTGGAGTCCCCAGGCTGAGAGGTTGAAGGGAACCATGGGTAGCCTGTCTTTGGGGGACCCCATTGCACTCAGTGTTTGCTTGCTGAACCGGTGAGTAGCTGGGTGAGGACCTGAGGGTTACCGTCCCTCCCCTCCACCACCTCATTTTGCTCTCCTTGTAGAGTAACCCTAGTGTCATTTTTTTCTTTGGGAATTTTTCACAGGTAATTGCCTTTCGAGTGCTTATAAGTGAATGTAAGTCGCCTGACTAAATGTGCATTAGGTAAATAAAACACAATTTAAGAACGGCTTTTATTGAAACAATAAAGTTTGGGGATTTTTTTTAATTATCTTAATAAAATGCAACAATTTTGCATACCTCCTCAAGTGTAATTTTAAGCGTGGGCTGGCCACCTTGCCTAAGGAAAGGATTAATGCTTGCCTGAAGGATGGTTTTAAGTCGAGGAGAACTTGAGATTAATTTTTTTTTTTTTAATCCAAGTGTGGTGGTACAGCCTGTAGTCCCAGTGCTTGCGAAGGGGAGAAGCTGAGGCAGGAGAATCACCACGAGTTTGAGGTCCTTCTGGGCCATGAATGAAACCCTGTCTCAGGTTCTTTAAACCAAAACCCACAACGAGGCGACTTTGGCTTGCTTGGTTATTTTACCGTCTAGCTGTGCTTGACTCTCCCCAGCACAAATGGTCCTTTTCTGTTTCTGTGTGGAAGGCTGAGGGGTGAGTCTATAGCCCGGTTTTGGGGAGGACTTGTTCTTGCCAGGAGGGTGACGACAGTAGTCTCAGGACGTTTCCTGTGCTGAGTGGACAGAGTGTGGCCAGCTGTTTGGAGCGGTGTTGTCTGGTTCCTGTTGATATGGGTGGGATTATCTAGGGGGAGATTGGCCTGTGCAGCCTTCAGTAGATATGTGTGTGCCATGGGGTTCTAGGCCAGGTTTATTCCAATCTTTTCCACTTGCAGACCCCACTTTTAACATCCCCCTCCTGGAATTTGTAAGATCCGTGTCCGTAAGTATCTGAAACAGGTGTGCAAACCAGACGTGTACTGATGATAAACCGTGAAAATGCATTTTTATAGCAATTCTTTAGTTTGGAATTTCTTTCTTGTTTTCATGTGTGTGCATAATGCATCTTGGTTCTTTTTCACCTCTGTTTACCGTCCCCCATTCTCCTACACTCTCACCAAACCCCTTCAACAACACCCTCTCCTACCTTGAAGTCTTAAGATTTGTGCGTGTGTGCGTGCGTGTGTGTGTGTGTGTGTGTGTGTGTGTGTGTGTGTGTGTGTGTGTGTGTGTGTGGTTTTTGGGTGGGTGAGATAGCTCACAGTGGGTAAAGGTACTTGCCACCAAGCCCAACTTCCCGGGTTCAATCCCCAGGATCCACATTGTGAAAGGAGAGAGCCAATCCCCTCATGTCCTCTGGCCTCTATGTCCTCCCTCCCTCCCTCCCTCCCTCCTTCCCTCCCTCCCTCCCTCCCTCCCTCCCTCCCTCCCTCCCTCCCTCCCTCCTTTCTTCCCTCCCTCCCTCCCTCCTTTCTTCCCTCCCTCCCTCTCTCCCTTCCTCTAAACAAATAAATTCCAAATCTTAAAAAGAGCCCCCTGAAACCCAACTTTTTTGTGACTGCTGAGTTTCATTAGGGTTGCCCGCCTGAGTATGTTACTTGCTGGATCACAGACAAGTTACCGGTGGCTACAGCATCAAAGAAAATGACTCTCTGTCCCCAGTAACACACAACCACCAGGGTTCCTCCCGGAGGTGTAAGGCCTCGTGGCCTTTGGCCCCATCCATGCTGGAATGTTGACATCTTGTGCAAGTCTGTTCTTGTGCATAGCTGTTGTGAGTTTGTGAACACAGTCATCTCATGGCCAAAATTTCTCAGCCTTCTGAGAGCCTTTCTGCCCCCTCAGCCACCATGTTCTCTGAGCTGGAGGGGTTGACAGAGGAGTCACTGTTAGGGTTGCACACTTACTTATTCTCACCGCCGATGAAATGCATATACACATAAAGATTCGAAACTTGACTGAATATCTGAAACCGCAGCTTCATCATTTTCAGAGCTGACGCTTTGATTTTATAATCCTCAATACCGAGACTGCCACTTTGCATAAATATATAGCACAAATGGCCGAAATATATCTAGAGTCATTACAGAAATTGTTGGGTATTCTGTCTAATCCTGAGCCAAAATTCACTTAATGATTTTTTTTCTCAAGTCAAACAGCATTTTTAAAACTCAAACACTGCAATGCAGAGACACGGTGAAGTGATACTTTGTTCTGAGAACGGCGATCAGGGTGAAGTTTTGTTTTCCATAATTAAACCGTTATGATGGTATGTTCTGTTTGTTAATTTGTATTTTATTATTATTATTATTGTTATTATTTATTTATTTGTAGACAGCTCACTATATAGCCTTAGATGCCCTGGGACTTGATATTTAGACCAGGATGATCTTAAATTTCACAGAGATCTGCCTGCCTCTGCCTCCTGAGTACTGGGCTCAAAGGCATGGGCCGCCATGCTGGCTTACACCGTTATGATTTTGTAAGTAGAGAGAGCTTATTGGAGTGAACCACTACCATCACATGTATGGATTGCACAGCGCTAATAGTCTGGAGTCTGAGTCCAGGCAGTTTTCCCTGGCGTTGCAGACGTGTTGTTGTGAGCAATTGCTCACTCATACAGTGTGTTCAGAAGCAGAGCTGTGGAGGGCTGGTCCTCTACCCTGTGGTGAGCATGGCCACAAACACCCAGATTCCTTGTGTGTTTGATTTCAAATTAATTTGTGGTGGTGATTGGGTGTTCAGAAACCTTTTACTGTTGTCACTTTTTTTATAAGCTTCATATTCGGCTATGAGACCTTCTATGGGGTCATGACCTATTGCGATCAGTTTTCCCAGCCAGCTCCTAGAGCATCGTCAGCCACAAATAACACACAGAGACACTGTATTAGATATAAAGCTGTCGGCCAGTTACTAGTGTTTCTTATTGGCTAGCTCTGTCTTAAATATTAACCCATTTTCTATCCATCTAAGTATTTCTATTAATCTAAGTATTTACGTGGTCTTGGCTTATTGAAGAGAAAGTCTGGACCTCTTCTCTTAAGTCCCTACATCTTGACTCTCCCACCTACACCTCCCAGAATCCTCCTTGTTCCACCTATCTTGCTTTCCTATTGGCAAACAGGGCTTTATTCATTAACCAATAAGAGAAACATATTACAGAATGGCATCTCCCATCATCTCCTCTTTTCTGTCTAAATAAAGAGTTTTATCTTTAACATAGTAAAATATATAGCAAAACAGTTATCAAATAAGAACTATAGCTAACAATATTTAGTCCATTAACATTTAGCAAGATTTAAAGAAAATATTTTATCATCTATCTTATCTTTGTGAGTCTAAAGTCTTATATGTAACTTACCTTTAATCCTGGTTTAGAAAGCTCTAGGTGCCTATAGGTTTGATACTGGTGCTGGCCCATCCAAACTGGTCCTATGGGAGCCTACACCTTGGTGGGAGAGACAGACATTTGCTGTGTCAGTTTATCAGATGGTGATGGGCTCTTATAAGTAAGGGGACAGGGATAACTGATGTTTTTAAGATACCCTACTCAGAACTATATCCCATGTAAACTGTATTCTTCAAAAACACGAGTACCACACGGGTTGGGGGTACAGCTCAATGGCAGAGCATGTTACACACACAAATGCATATATATGATATATATATATATATATATATATATATGGTACATATCATATAAGCTAAGAAGATACACGCAACTTTCAGGTTGTGGCTATAGCAACACTAATCTAACATAGACTTATTTTTGTCATATTTACTTATTTCTCTGTGTGTATGTACATGCACATGCATTTGCATACATTCCTGTGTCACTGTGTAGAGGTCAGAGGTCAACTTTAGGGAGTCTGTTCTCTCTACTGTTGTCTGGCTTGGTGGCAAATGCCTTTATTGAGCAATCTCAGTGGCTCATTAACTCTAAAAATGACTCTTTTTTTTGAGAAATAATTTGTCTGTCATGAGAGGAGTTTGTCAGTACCCCGTACTAATATTTAGTTTGTGAAATTATTATACTGTCAGCTATAAAAATGCAAGGAAGCATGTTAAGTTCTGTAATAGACATTATTTAATTTCATTCTCCCAATGTTCTCTTTTAACCTCCTGGGGATTGAACCTAGGACCTTGTGTATGCTCGGCAAGCACTCTGCCACTGAGCTACATTCCCAGTTCTCTTCTTACTTTTCATTTTGAGACAGTGTCTCACTGAGTCCCAGGCTGGCCCTGAATTCACTCTGTGGCCCAGGGAAGCCTTGAATTTTTAATCCTCCTGCCTTAGCCTCCCAGGTATCTGGGACCATAGGCCTGTGCCACTTGTCACACATTATATCCACCTAGCATCCCACAATGCAGACTTTACTTTCTTCTTTAAAACTTTTATAATGTTTTAAAGGAATTCTTATTTTTTATGTGTATGGGGGTTTTGCCTGCACATGTATGTGTCTGTTTACCTCATGTGTGCCTGGTGCCCACTGAAGCCAGAAGAGGGTGTTAGATCCCATGGATCCAGTGTTACAGATGGTGAGCTGCCATGTGGTTGCTGGGAATTGAACCCGGGTCCTCTGGAAGAGCAGCCAGTGCTCTTAATCACTGAGCCATCTCTCTGGCGCCTTTACTTTCTTTACAGAGAACAAAGGTAAAATTCTGATATATCATGACTAACTACTTTAGATCACATAGTTGATAGGGATCTGTGGTATAGATTTTGGTTTGCATTGTGTGTGTGTGTGTGTGTGTGTGGTGGTTGTGGGGTGACAAGGGGTGTTGTACACTTGAGTGCAGTGCTGGTAGAGGGCAGAAGACACCAGGGGGCGCCCTGGAGCTGGAGTTAACAGATGACTCTGAGCCACTGGATGTGGGTGCTGGGATTTGAACCTGGGTCCCATGGAAGAGCAGTAAGTGCTCCTAGCCACTGAGCCATCTCCAGTTCAGGGTCTGTGTTTTAAGCCCAGGTCCCCATCCATCAAAGCTGGTAGATGAATGTGTAAACAGTGTCCTGAGATGGGCAGCATCTCTGGCGATCTCCAGTTAGAACCGATGCAGGCTGCTTACCTGAGATGCATGCGGAAGGAAACTGACATTCTGAGCCCAGAAAGGGAAGAGAGAAACTTTGTAAGTAAGGAACCTCTTGTAAGTCGCACAGGAAAATGAAGACGTGGGTGAAGTCTCGTGCTGGGTTTATATTCCTAGAGTCAGACCCGGGAGGCACAGAGCAGTCCATGTCTCCTGCCCGTCTGGGTTGTCCTCCAAGGTAGAGGGGCCACATTTGTAGATCTTTATAACCTTCACGTTCAGGTTAGTTCTCATTAACATGGACTATAGGTTTTATTTTGTTTTGTTTGGGAAGGGGCCTCAGGTAGCCCAGGCTAGCCTCAAACTCTCAGGTTAGCCTCAACCTCCCCGTGTAATTGAGAATGACTTTGAACTTTAGATCCTTCTGCTGCCACTGCCCGAGTGCTGGCAGCTGGCAGTCCTGGTTTTTACGGGGTGCCAGGCCCTGTGTAGACGAGGCACACACTTGGCTGAGCTGCAACCCTGGCCCCTAGACTGTAGTTTTGTCTGGTGACGAGGGTGTTACACAGTCTGAAGCTTGTTCGGTGAGTCCTTAATCCCATTGCATGTTCCGGCCAAGCATGCAGGTATCCAGTGAGTCCTTGTTCCTTCCATCCAGACATCTTGGCTGAGCCTGGCCCCAGTGAGCACAGCAGGAACCCCATCTCGCCATGGTGGAGTCCCGGATTTCTTTGAGGGGCGCATTTCTTGAAGGCCACTCCATGGATGCCAATGTTACAGCATACTCTCGAGTCATTTCTTTGCTGATGGCAGGCTGGCCTTTCTTTATCTTACCACCCCTCTTGTAGGAGTTCTTCTGCTGGGACCACACCGGAAAGGAAGGGTGTTCCTGGGACTCATGGGGTCCATCTCATCCCACCAGGCACTGGCTTCTCATCGTACGTTGCTTGCTTTACTGATTTGATGAGTCTGTTCCTCTCCCACAGGTATCAATCAATCCCTGACCCCTCAACAGCCACCCCTCTGACAACCTGGGCAGCTTATCGGGGCCCTGTATGGGGTGAGGCTACAGAGGCATTTAGAAGGAACCCTGGATTCCATTAGTGGCCTGGCACCTTCTCTGGATCTCTCCGATTCCTCCTGAAGCCAGCTCAGCACCTGGCAGAGGTTGCTGATGCCTGCTGACCCCACCATTTGGCATATTTCCCTCTCATCTCTTGGCTGCGTACCTTTGTGGTACCTTCCGTCTTTGTTAGATCCTGTTTCTTGGCATCTCTGCATACATCTTGGGATAAAGCTCTTTGTCTCGAACATCACACAGTAGGCATTCGTAAGCTGCCTACTGTGTGTGTACACATCCCTGCTGGTGCTCTGCCCTTCAGAGCTATCAGCATGGAAGTTTTATATTCTGAGTTTAATCGTGTATTGACTAAAAGAACAGCCAGACAAACAAAGCTAGGAGGGAGGTGTGTGTGTGTGTGTGTGTGTGTGTGTGTGTGTGTGTGTGTGTGTAGACCACATGCTGGCAGGGGCTGTCATCCCTTAGGAGTTGTCCACCTAAGTTCTTGAGGCAGAGCCCATCACTAGGACTTGGGCTCACTGGTAGGCTAGGCTGTTGGACAGTGAGTTCCTGGGATTCCAAGTCAGTGCCGCCACACTGTGATGTTCATGTGGGTGACGGTGTCCAGCTCCTCATGACTGTGTGCTAAGCACCTTTACCAACAGTTATCTCCCCAGCCCTAGAGCCAGGGGAAACCTTTATTGAGTGGGGAGAGAGAGCATGCGCAGAAGACACGGGCGTGCTCTTCTGTGTGCAGTGTGCTCTCAGCTCCTTCCCACGCGTACCTCACATCAGGGCTCCTCCCTGGCCACGCTGGCATGTTAGCATGGAGGATGTGTCTCAAGAGGATGGATTCTCCTGAGCCTGGTGAGACATTCAGCGACATCTCTAGCTTATGCCCACTAGATGGTGGTAGAATAGGCCTCTACCCCAACCAGTTATGACCACAAATGAGTCTGGAGAGAGTGCTCCCTGGCAGGGAGAGTGCTCCTAAGCAGGGAGAGTGCTCCCAGGCAGGGAGAGTGCTCCTGGCAGGGAGAGTACTCCCAAGCAGGGAAGAGTGCTCCTAGGTAGGGAGAGTACTCTTAGGTAGGGAGAGTGCTTTTGGGTGGGTGGGGGGTGCTCCTAGGCAGGGAGAGTGCTCCCAGGCAGTGGGTGCTCTTAGGCAGAGAGAGTGCTCCTAGGCAGGAACAGTGCTTCCGGGCAGGGGGAGTCATTCTGGCCACAGTCCTGTTTGGCAGGTCCACAGGCAGGGAGGGGGGCCGAGCCTCAGAGGGGTAAAATGGCCACCTGGCCAGGAAGAAGTGAGGCCAGAAGATTCTGCCAAAGCTTCCTTCCACCCCCACCTGGCTTCTGGGAAACGGCTTTCCAGCGCATACCAGAGAAGCCGGCTGGTGAGGCTGTTGTGTACTTGAGCTCTTGCTCTTGGGAAAAGCCCGGCTTTCTTTGCCAGAAGCTCGACAGTCTATCCATCATGTGCCTGAACCTCCCTGTCCTCGCTCAAGGAGGGACGCGGATGAGACTTGCCAGGGGCTCTGCATCTAGGCTCGATTCTTTCTTTCGGAGATCAGGCTCCACCTGGCTGCTAGCAGACTCTATGCAGCCTAGGACCCCTCTGAGAGGAGCCAGGCGAAGCACACACGCACGTGTGGCTGTTTTATCCACCCGGTGCTCTGCAGCACTTTGATGCTGTGGAGAAGAGAGTGGTCGGGAGAGACTGAAGACCCACAGCCTGGCTCCTGGCCCTCCTCATGGGCTGCACACACTCTGCTGTGGTGCGAACCAACAGCCGCGCCTCCTCCTGCCTCATCCCTCTGAGATCAGATGCAGACAGAAGCTCTGGCGGGGTCCCTGGCCCGTGGTCCTCCCCCAAGGTAACAGCTGAGTGGGGTGTGGGGGCGGCCTGTGGCACGGCTTCCCGAGTGACCCCTGTACTGCCTGTCACATGTAGACTAGCACTCCAGAAGGGCAATTCAGGTAGGAAGTCAAGAAATAGGAGTGAGCTGAAAATACAGGTACATGTCTGCTTTCCTGCGGGGACAGTGGCTGGCCCCCGGGTCCACACAGCACATTCCAGGTTAGCTGCAGAGCGAGACCTGTGTTTAAACACAAATAGTGAGGCGTTAGTTTTTGTTTTTTGCTTGCTTCTCCCTCCGTTCTCCCCTTGGCCTTGAACTTGTCTGCAAAGCACACGGAACCAGAGTGAGAGTCTTCGTGTGGGGTCTCAGGAGCCTTTACCACTTCACACCACAAGGTGGCTTGATTTCATCGCTGCTGGTGGTTTGTCTTTGTGCCACCCTGTCCACCCAGGTCTCAGTGTGTAGCCTTGAATTGGTGATAACGTTCACGCCGTCAGTCTGGGAGGGGTGGCTTGTGCCTGTCCTCTGAGCTCTCCTTTAGGGAGCTCTAGTCTCTTTACCCTGTAAAGTGGGTGGAGAATTTCCCCTGCTGCGTGTCACAGAGACTTGCACAGCAAGTCAATTGATCCTTTTAGGGAGATTAGTCAAAGATGGGTTCCGTGGCAGTAATATCACAATTATGGATGATGACACATGGTATAATTGCTAGCATTTACCTGCTGAAGATGTCGGGAGCAGGCCCCGTTGTGTGCCCTGCTGCTAACCTCTGTGCTCTTGCGTGACAGGAGGCGTGTTCTGTCTCCTCATCATTTTATTCTGCATGAGGTGGAAGTTCTCTGCTGGCCCCTGCTCTGGACTATATTTTCATATTTGTGATTTATTTTTAGTGATTTATTAATCTTTAGCATTTCCCTCTGAATAGGTCTTGGACTTTTTTCATGTCAGTCGTGTGTGTGTGTGTGTGTGTTTACCTGTGTACATGTGTGTGGGTCTGTCAGGGATGGCTTATGTTTTTTATCTCAGTAGATAGGAGGCTGAGGCAGGGGGATCACCATCTGTTTGAGGCTAGCCTGGTCTACATAGTGAGTTCCAGGATAGCCTGGCTAAAAGATGAGATTCTCTCAAAAAAAAAAAAAAAAAAAAAAAAAAAAAAAAAAAAGGATTGAAATTGAACCTGAACAAGGTTTTTGTGTGGTGAAATTGAAATGGTGAGGCTGTTTTGTGCTGCGAAGCTGTACGGGTATCGTGTGCTGGTTCAGGCCCTGTGCACTTTAGAAATGCCAGCTTTGTTCCTTGGGGTTGGTTCAGTTTTCCTAATACACAGAGAGACTTGAGCTAGAGGATTCTAATTCTTCTCACCTGTGGGTAAGCGCACCTTCACAGCTGGTGTGTGTTCTCCATATGGAAAGCATGGGACGGGAGAGACGGCTCCCCAGTTGCGAGTGCTTGCTGCAATCATGATGAATGGAGTTTGGATCCCAGCATCCATATAACAAACCAACTATCCCGGGGCAACTCCAGCTCCAAGGGAACTGGTACCCTCCTTGGGCCTCTGCATATGGAGGTGCACATCCCTGCACACACACACACACACAGATTAAACCATGGGGGGGGGGATACAAAAACAGATGGCTCTGTGGTTAACACACCCTGCTTTTGCAGAGGACCCAAGTTTTGCTCCCGGCACCCACATTGGGATGCTCACAATCACTTGTAACTTTAGTCACAGGAGATCCATGTCATTTGGCCTCCACAGGCACTACATAAACATGGTACACATAAATTCAAACAGGCACAGACACATAAATAAAAACAAACAATTTAAAACCAAATTAAAACCACCCCCCCCCAAAAAAATGAGCAAAAATCAAACCAGAACGAACCCAACCAAGTCTGGTTGTGCAGGTCTATGATCCCAGCTCTGGGGAGAGAACTGAGCCAGGGGAATTGCTACAAGTCTGAGTCGGCTAAATAGCAAGACTGTGTTGCAAAACAGACCAGTGAGCATGACAGGAAGTAAAGGACAAGCTGGCGAGATGGCTCAGAGGTTAAGGGTACTTGTTACTCTTGCAGAGGACCTGAGTTCAATCCCCAGCAACCACATGGAGGTTTACAACTCTCTCTAGTGTGTATGCAACACTCTCTTCGGATCTCTGTGGGCGCCAGGCACACACATGGGTCACATACATACATGCAAACAAAACTTAACATACAAAGTAACATTTTTAAAATTCTGCAAAAAAAAAAAATAAAATAAAGGGGTGGTGGACATTTAGAGTGATTTGAGGGTGGACCGTCGGTGGGAGAAACACTTCTGGGTGATGTTTGGGGAAGGGAGGTGCGGGGGCGGGGTGGGTGGGGGGAGGTAAAAAGCCTGTTGTGGATACTGGCAGTCTAGCGGCATTTTGATGTTCCGTAGGGGCCCATTATGATTCCTCTGAGAAGAAGTGGGAAAATGTTCTTGGAGGGGAAAAGTCAATGCAAAGAACAGAAGGCCAGAGCCTAGGTCCTCCCAGCCTGGGGGATGGCGTCACCCACGTTCAGGGTGGCTTCCTCCCTCCTTAGTCCGGCCTCTCTGGAAACACCTCATAGGTACACCCCCAGGTAGGAGACTCTAAACTAGGTCAACTTGACAATCAAAACTCACCAGCGTCAGGGCGCCCTCTCTCTGGTGCCCGTGACACACACTTTTTATCCCAGCACTGAAGAGACAGAGGTAGGCTGATCTCTGTGAGTTTGAGGCCGTCTGGTCTATATAACAATTTCCAGGACAACCAGGGCTACACAGAGACACTGTTTCAAAAAGTAATACTAGAGGGCCCGAGGGATGCTCAGCGGTTAAAAGAACTTGCTTGCTCTAACCAAGTTTCACTTCTCAGCATCCACATGGCGGGTCACAACCATCTGTAATCCAGTTCCAGTGGCCTCTGTGTGTACTGCATGTATGTGCTGCATGTGTGTACATGGCATAACCCCCGTATACATAAAGAGTAATACCATTGCACGTAAGACCATAGTGGTCTCACTTCTACAATAGCCATGGTAATTTGTCATAGCTCTCGCAAATGCCTTTGACTGATGTGTTGGTAGACAGACCTCTTACTATATGGATTTTGATTTGTTGTTTAATATGCCACTTAATTGTTTACCTAGTCATTCTGGGTATATAGTCCTGACTATAGATAGGAAGGAGAAATATGACTAGCCTTACCATGAACTGTCTCTGTTGTGTTCCACAAACCCTTTGAGGTTAGAATAAGCCCGCAGGACAGGTTGGACGTGGGACTAGGCAGATAGCCATGTTAGGATTCCCATGGAGGCTCACCCAATGTTGTGGCTGACCGTTGTAGTCCCACGTTGCAGGGCCAGCCTGTGGAAACCTATCTTTGTGGGGCAGCAGTCGGATCCAGCCCACTTGCTTGGTTCATACCTGAGATGGGGAGTGTGGATTGAGAAAGGCAGGTAAAGACGCTAAGAAAAAGACAGACACAGGATAGAGTCAGGAGGGCAATCCAGTGTCTACTGGATGCTCCAAGTTTATTCTTTAACATTCTTAAGTAACCCAACCAAAAGGGGGACATGGCAGAAGACTTCTATTGTCATGTATGGGGACAAACAGACTTTATTCCCTTAATCCGCCAACCAGTTGGTAACCACGCCTATTATCAGGCCTTGAGGGTCAAGAGTGAACACACCTCAGCCTAAGTTTGTTGTTATTTAGATAAGACGTATGTTACCAAGGCCAAAACATCCTACCTTAGCCAAGCCTTAGACCTTTAGGTCTTTTGACTTACTAAGGACAGTTTTGAACTCTCTGATCCTGAGGCAGGATGAAGCAGAGCCGTCTTTATGGGCCCCGCCAATCCAGTTCAATACTTTTTATTATCTTTATTACCAGACACTATTGAGGGCTGGGGAATCACATCCTGGAGCCTGGTGTGCTGAGTTCTCCTGTACTAATAGCATTTGGGTGGTAGAGGCAGGAGGGTCAGTAATTCAAGGTCACTTTCGTCTCTGTGGTAAGTCTGAGCCTGGACTATATGAGATCCTGTATTTAAAGAAAAAAGAAAAAAAGGCCTTTGAAGATAATAGCTCAGCAGGTAAAGGTACCTGCTGCTAAGCTCCAAGACCCGAGTTTGATGCCTGGGGCCACATCATAGAAGGAGAGAACCGACTTGAAAGTTTTCAACTTTCACATGCAGGTGTGGCAAATACACACACACACACACACACACACACACACACACACACCACACACGCAACACACACATTCACACAGTCTCCTAAAATTAAGATGAGATTCATGTAACAAAATTAACCATTCTAGACTGGACACTTCTGTGACAATCAGTGCAGTGTAATGTTTGTCTAGTTACAAAACAACTTTCTTTACCTTCGAGTAACTCTGTATCCCTTAATGTGGTTACTTCCCATTTTATTTTTCCTTCTGTTCTGAGCCCCTGGAACCACACATGTACTTTCTGTCTTTCTGGATTTGCTGATTTTGTCTACTTCATAGAAACGGGATTCTATGGCATGTGCCTTTTGTGTTTGGCTTACTTAGCATTGTCAGGTTGAACCAATGCTTCATTCCTTTTGATGGCTGGATAATGTTCCATTGTATGGATGTATCGCATTTTGTGTGTCTCTTCGTTAATAGACACTTGGGTTGTCTCTACCTTTTGGATACTGTGAATGGTGTTGCGTTGATCTATGCCCATCTATCTGTTTCTCTGCTTCAGACTCTTGTAAGTCTTTATTGCATTTGCTGTCTGGTAGCCAACTATTGCAATGTATACATTTTGTTTCCTTCAGAGCACACTTCTCTGCGATTTGTTAACTTTGGCTGCATCCAGTAGGTAGCACAAGGGGCCTCTTTTGTTTGACAGAGCGGAGTAGCGCTTTGTTGAAAGTGTTGGAATTACAGTGAGAAAACAGGAGATAGATCTCTCGCTGGTCTTCCCGTGCCTGCTCAGAAGGCACAATCTCATACTCTTCGTCCACCAGCTAGTGTTTGATTTTCCTTTCCAGTCGGGGGACAAGACGTCCTGACAAAAGCAACTTAGGGAAAAGGGGTTTATTTGGGCTCAGTTCCAGGGCAGAGAAATTAAGAAATTAATGGTGGAGAAACTAAGACTTCTAGAAGCAGCGGCTCACATCACATCCACAGACAGGAGGCCAAGAGGGACGCATGCATGCTTTTTCCTCCATTGTACAGTGCAGAATCCCAGCCAGGGACCAGTGCCCCTCACAGCGGGCAGCCCCGCTCACCTAACTGAGCGAATGAGAACAGTCCCCTCACAGGCTTGTGGTCAGAGGCCCAATCCCAGCTGATTCTAGATTTAGTCAAGTGGACAACTGACCCTGTAGGCAGCAGGCACTCTTAAACCCACTGAGCCATCTCTTCAGCCTCTCCATGTTGTGACTACAGGTACACACCACCATGCCCAGCTTGTGTTATTATTATTACTAATTTATGGGTCCTGGGCATCTGTCTCATCTCATGCACTTCCCTGACTGATGCATCTCCTCAGCTTCCTGCATCCCTCGCCTTCCCCTTCGGTTCTCACACCTTTTGAGGCCATTTGATCCAACAGACTCTCAGCTATCCAGCCTGTGAAAGCCGTACAAATCCAATTAGGTCCTAACACAAGACAAGATTCTCCTTAAAACATGAATAATTTGGAGCCTTCAGTGGTCTCATCCTTGATGAGGACAAGAGGAAATGAAGAAAAATCTCACCTGTTCCGCCATGCAGGGGGTGACAAGCATTCCCATTTCTCCTTCCAATGCACCAGCAGCTGCCCTGACTGACCCTGACTACTGTCTTGGGAATATCTGGCAGGACGAGAGGGGCTGCTGTGTTTGGGAAGACCCAGCCGCTCCCCTGCATGTCACTTTTGGGCCAGGATGTCTTTAGTGTAACGGATGAAGGTATCTCCCATCTCAAGTCGAAAGTGCCCCTAAATCTAAAGCTTTCTGAGTGCCAGCACAACTCGACAGTGCTCCTCACCTGACCTCAGGCTGCAGTCAGAATGCAGGGTTGGGGGAATGGATCAGTGTGTAACGTGTGCATGACTCATCCTGCAGAAGGCATGCACTTGTCATCCACATTCTGAGGAGGCAGAGACAGGTGGGGCCCTGGGCTTGTAAACAATAACAAACAAACAACCCCCACCCCAAATAAAACATAAAGATGGACAGCACCCGAGAAAGGTACTCAAAGTTGACTCCTGACCTCTACACACATGCACATACATGTTACACTTGCGGTCATAATATTAGAACGTACATATGTACATGCACATACATACAAGTGCCAGTATACTAAAAATGTAGAAAATTACATTCAGTCTAGACTCGAGGTATGTATAGGAGAGAGTACTACATTTTCTGTTCAGCTTGGAATCTATCCTTGCATTTATGCAGATATCCTAACATCTGGAAAGTCTAAAATCTAAACTGTGTCTGGTCCCAAGCACTTTGGCTAAGGGACAGCTAGACTTTAGCCCAGAGCTGAGCTGCCCTGCGTTAACATTTGTGAGCCAATGCCACTTTTTGAGAAAAGGCTTATCTTTTATGTATATGTATGTACATATGCGCACACCTATGGAAGCCAGAAGAGGGTACTGGGTCCCCTGGAACTGGGGCTACTGTGGAACTGCCCTGTGGGCACTGAAAAATGAACCTAGGTCCTCTGGAAGAACAACCAGTGTTCTTAACCACTGAACATCACACTTCTTCCATTTTTAAAAATTGAAGTGACATTTATAAAACCAGAACATCAGACCACACTCTGTGTCCTGCAGCATCAAATATTTGGCTAAAGTATAATTCTTTATGTAACTAAACAAGTGCATTTACCCTGTTAATATGCAAATTTACCTTATTCTTTGACAAATGGTAAAATTATTTGTATAACACACAACTGTTTTAAAACAAATCCTTGTGATTTATTATCAGCGAATGTTTGGCTTGTATATGTATATGTGCTTATCTGCAGTGGCCGTATCATGTAAAATTTCTTGGGTGAGAGGGATTGCAAGTTGAAAGGCTGGGGCCATCCTGGGTTGCCTCTTCTACACATACTCTGTGCGGAGAAATTCAGTCTGTGCCCATTGCTAGTCCTGAATACCCAACGCCTTTGGGGCACCCCCTTGATGTGCCAGATCCTCCTATTTCCTGACTGGAACAGAGAGAGAGGGTCCTTCTATCAGATGTGTTCCAAGATCTGTGAGTGAGGTGGGGAGGTTAATTAGAAAATTACTTATTTGTATTTTATGTTTTGCTTGCATGTATGTCTGTGAGAGTGTTGGGTCCTCTGGAACAGGAGTTACAGACAGTTGTGAGCTGCCATTATGGGTGCTGGGAATTGAACTCAGGACCTTTAGAAGAGCAACCAGTGCTCTTAACCGCTGAGCCATCTCTCCAGCCCCTCCAGTCTTTCTTTAGCAAGTCGGAACTGAACTCATGTCAATGAGTCTTTTTAGCTCTGTGAACTCACAGGTTCCTGTGTCTGCATTTAGGGTTCTTAAAAATCCCAGACTCCCCTGTGCCCGACAGGTGAACCACTCTTAGTGGTAACTCACATATCAAGCCAGTCTCCTGTTTGTTCCAGGCCTGGGAGAAGGTGTCCCAGCCAGGATGGGTTCAGGTGGAAGGCAGTCACTTACTATAACCATGGACTGTGTGTGGACAGGACAACAGAGCTAGGGACGGGAAGATGGGCATGCCTGGAATTCCCAAAGCACTCAGGAAGCTGAGGCAGGAGGATTGCTATTAGCTCAGGGTCAGCCTGGGCTACCTATCAAGATCACATCTCAAAAGAAAACTTCTCAAAGGAATAGAAAGGAAGGTAGCGATGAAGGGTTTGGAAGGTTCTGGGTGACGTAGCATTGTCAGGAAAAATACCTCACTGGCCTGTGATGTGGGTCTATAGAGCCTGCTGTAACTATCCACAGGGAGCTAGTAAGGTGCTGCTGTCCAGAGCCTGAGTCATTGGCGGATTGTGTGTATGTGTATGAGCATGTGTGCTCCTCTGGGCGCACACACGTGTGCATGCGTGTGGGAGTCAGAGACAACCCTGTGTCCTTGCTCAGTCGCCTTCCAGGTTTTGTTTGAGAAAGGGTCTCGTCAGCCTAGTAGGCTGGCCGGCCTGGG
Organism: Cricetiscus sungorus; assembly: GCA_030556225.1. Lineage (NCBI taxonomy): Eukaryota > Metazoa > Chordata > Mammalia > Rodentia > Cricetidae > Cricetiscus > Cricetiscus sungorus. Next base: position 32,174,823 of record JANBXA010000642.1, read on the forward strand.
AGCCCCGGATCCTGTCCTCGTCTCCCTCCTGTTTACCATCACTAGGATGTCGAGCACGCCTGGCATTTCACATGCGTTCTGAAGATCGAACTCTGGTCTTCAGACCTGTGACACAAGTGCTTTACCAACTGAGCCATGTCCCCAGGCTCCTGCACCAGCACCAGGTCTTGATTTAGTGCCAGTGGCATCTCCTGCCTGGATTCCACAGGGCTCTGGCCACAGCTCCAACCCCAGTACGTTATGTTACCCATGGTGAAAACTTTTTTTCCTCTCTTAGCACGGAATATTTTGTCGCGCAAGTAGGGGTGTCCCTCTGAGCTTTAAGATGTGTGCCTGAGCATTCAGGAAGGAGATAATGATCTCTAAGTAGACAGGCATGCCTTCTGTCACAAATGAGTTATTGATTCAAAGAAAATCAAATTTGCTCTCTGAAGCCACCTGCCTTAGAATTGCATTGGGCCTTTCCTCCCCTCGGCGGCTGTGACCCTGTGGCGGGAGACACACGCTTAACCATGAAATAGAAGCCTCTTTGTCTGGAGTGGCAGAGGGAGAGGTTATAGGATTCCTGGGTGTGCACTCGCCTTTTGTTCTGTGATTCATTTCTGGTGTAAAATACCTTCTGGGTCGATGATGTGAGACAGGAGGGCAGATGGAACCCGGGGTAAATCAAGAAACGCCCATCTCCAGAGCACCGCTAACGCGATTTCGCCCGTGAAAATGACCCAGTAAGATGATGCACGCTGTGTAGGCATTCATAAATTGTACACAAATAACAGCTTAATACCTGAATGTGGTGCTGAGGAAAAGCTTCCTGGAAGCCACTGTTCTCATTGGCTTGTCATTGGCCTGGTTGTCTTTGTTGGCTCTCAGTGATCCCAGCTATTTGGGCTCACCTGTCAATGGCCCGTAGCTTTGAACTCAAGACCTAGGGGTACATGGGCTGGGGCTGCGAGGGCTGGGGGTGTACGCAAGCTTGGCATAGTTGAGTGGCGGCACACTGGCTGTCCGGTTCCATTCCCAGCAACATTGGTCTTTCCCATTCATTGTCTCTCTACCCTCAAGCCCTGTTCTGTGCCTTGCTTATTTCCTCCATTACACACTCCCTCTTCTTCAGACCCACCGGGGCACTGACCTCAGGGCCTTTGCACTGGCCGAATTCCTCCCGAGGGTATCTGTCCTTGGTTAGTACAGTCTGGTTCTTGGTGGATCCCAGGCTTTTTGTCGTTGTCGTTGTCGTTGCTGCTTCTGCTGCTGCTGCTGAGCGTGAGCACGTGTGGGTGTGCATGCATGTGTTTGCAAGTGCATGTGGAGGCTCCAGGCTGATATCCGGAATCACCCTGTGCCATTGTTCACCTTGTTTATTGAGGCAGGTAGGGTCTCTCAATCAAACCCATAGCTGGCTGTGGTAGCGTGAATGTAGCTTGCTCCCATACGCTCACTGGGAGTGTCACTCTTCGGAAAGCGTGGCCTTGTTGGAGTGTGTCACCATGGAGGTGGGCTTTGAGGTCTCCTATGCTCAATGTACACCTAGCGTCTCAGCTCACTTCCTGTTGCCTACGGGGTCAACATGTAGCTCCTTCTCTCTCAGCTCCTTCTCCAGCACCATGTCTGCCTGCATGCCACCATGTCTGTCCCGCCATGATGATGATGAGCTAGACCTCTGAAACCGTAAGCCAGCCCAATTAAATGTTTTTCTTTATAAGAGTTGCCGCGGTCATGATGTCTCTTCACAGCAATAAAACCCTTAATGACGACATCCATACGACCAGTGTGATTAGCAAGTTTGCACTGGCTTCCATGCTACCACGCCCACATGACATGGATATGGATATCTGGGGATCTGAACTCTGAGCTTCATGCTTGCCGAGGAAGCACTGAATGGGCTTAGCCATCTTTACAGTCCCTGTCCTCTCAGTCTTGAGCCAAACATTATCTTCTCATGAGATCTTCCATGGCCAGGAGTGTGACACTGAACAAGCCAACTGTGGCTATCAGTCATCACTTTATGCTGTAATATCTAAAACTAATCTTAGGTTTGATCTGTTTACTTTTTTCTGCAGAAAGCCGTTCCTATGAGGCTGGGGCATTTTGTTTGTTGTGTTTCTGTTATCTGCAATGCAGCCTGGCACATGAGATGCTCATTGAAAAAGCGTCTAATCCCAGAATAGAGTGAGTTAGCTAAGATTGTATCAGACTGTGGTCTGGGACACTTTGTGGTTATGTACAGTTGGTGTTGTGATACTTTTCCTGGGGAGATGTGAACAAATGTGCATCCGTTCCGGGCAGGGCACTGAAAATCAATGATTTCAATGTCAAATCAACGATTTCACCGAACCGATCTTGGTGAACCTGTGAGTTGATAGGACTTAGTGAGGGTTACTATGGGAGCATGGGTAAGGGGTTACCCACAGCATGGAGAGTTACTCACAGGATCATGAGTGAAGAGATACTTACAGGAGCATTTTCATTGAAAAAAATCTTATTTTAAAATTATGTGTGTGTCTGTATGCATGTGAGTGCAATGCCTGAGGAGGAAAGAAGAGGGAGTCAGAGTGCCTGGAGCTGTAGTTACAGGTGCTTGTGAGTTGCCCAACACAGGTGCAGGAAATTGAACCCAGGCGTTTTATGAGGCCACTATGCATTCTTAAGCACTGAGTCATCTCTCCAGCCCCCAGCATTGGGGTTTTCTGAATTTTTCAGGCCGGGGCAGTTCAAACTGAGGCTGGGAGGAGTCATTCTTAGGTGTTACTACTGTATTCATAGTACTTGCAGTGTCTGCAGAATAATTACTATCTAGGCCTGGGCTACAGGGTCATCATCCTCTGGGGACACCATTTAAGACAAAAAAGCAGGATTTGTGGTCACCATCTGTGGAGTGAGTGCTATGCCTGCTTTTTTTGTCTTTGTCACCTATAGGCATGTGATGCATTAAGCCTGGCTTATGCTTATGAGTAATTTCTTAAAAACCAACGTAAAAATATAAAGTGTCTTAACCCCAATGAGCTGATGGCTTTGGTTCTCGAGACTTAGTATGTTCTGTGAGACATGAAAAGTTCCCCCTTCCCACGTGGCTGGCTCGTGGGCATTAGAGAGAGAGTGTAAAGACCTGTGGCCACCTCGTGGGCCTATTGAAGTGTAACTCACCTTTAGTGAGAAGTAAGCCCCCCCCCATTTGTGATGGCAGATGTGATTCTGTAAATATGTTTCTCTTATTGGTTAATGAATAAAGTACTGTTGGAAAATAGGGAAGCAAGATAGGTAGGACTAGGAGAGGTGGAGAATTCTGGGAAATGTAGGACTGAGTGGTGATGTGATCTTGGGCGGTGAGGATGCCTGAGTCTGTCATTCTCGGTAAGATAAGATCATGTAGAAATACATATATTAGTAATTGTGGGTTACTATTTAAGACAGAGCAAGTCATTAAGAAGCTCTAGCCATTGGCCAACAGCTTTATAACTAATAGAGTCTCTGTTATTTGGGGCTGACACGGCTGTGGGACCAGACTGGCAGGAAAGTGCTCATAATACATTTTCTTCCACCAGCACCACCCCCCAAAGTTTAATTTAAATGCATAAACTGGGCATGTCATTGTTAGCTGTAACTGTCAACTCCACGTAGTCTAATTCACCTGGGAACGGCATTATTGCGGTTTAATAAGGGTCAGGATAAACAAATAGGCCGAATAGATGTTTATTAAGGGAGAAACAACTCACAACACAGACAGATGAACACAGTAGTTAAAACTGTATCGTTCTCCGCCTCCTTCTGAGACCAAGCCCCACAGGTCACTTCCGCCCCTGGCTCCACCCCTCAATGGGTGTGGTCAGTGCCACAGAAGCAAACACAGTGAATGTCCCACTACAGGGCATCTCACTTGGGTGCCCTGCGAACATGAGGGGTCATCATGTTCTTCTAGAAGAGGTCAAGCCTGCTGTGGGTGGTACCATTCCATGGACTCTTTAGTTTTTTAGACAGGGTTTCTCTTTGATCTGTAGACCAGGCTGGTCTCAGACTCCAGAGATCCTCTGCCTCTGTCTTCCGAGTGCTGGGATCAAAGGTGTTTCCCACCACTACCGGGCTCCATGGACTGTTTAAAAAGCTAGCAAAGCATGACTCTCTGAGCCAGCAAACACCAATGCTCTGTGGTTCTGGGTCAAGTTCTTGTCCTGATTTCTCCCAGTGATGGAGTATCGCATAGAAGTATAAGCTGAAATAAACGCTTTCTTCCCCAAATTGCTAGTCAGGCGGTGTGTGTGTGTGTGTGTGTGTGTGTGTGTGTGAACCCAAGCTTTGTTAATATTTATATCTGCTGGGGTGAGTCGTCTCTTTCCCTCCTTTTTCTAAGTAAACTGGTCTTTTCATAAATGTTGGTTCTTTTGTTCATAAAGCAAGCTCACTGAATTGCTAAATTAAAAAAGCCCTGGTAGAATTTTCATTAGAGTAGTCAGAATGTTGCATCGAGGGCTGCCAACCTTGCACAAGGCTGTCCCGTCCATCACCTGGCATGTGCCATTCTATGCTCTCAGTTTTTGACTGACTTTCCTGGATGGAAATGACGGTTTTCTTCTTACTTACATACTTAATTATATACTATAATTCTTTCTGCTACTGTGGGTGACACCCCACTTTTGTACTGTATTTTCTGCTTGGCCATTCCAGGCACAGAAAGTTGCTTTTAGCTATTCTAAATTCATCACCTCTCTGGCCACATTGTGGGCTCATTGGTTTTATAACTTAAAAAAAAAATGTTTTTTACAAGTATACATGTTACTTCTTTTACAAGTATACATATGTTTTTTAAGTTTTTGAGGCTTCTCAGTACGGATTCCACCGTAATTACAAATTACATTCCTCCCAAGGGAAGTCCAGCCTCTCTTCCAGAGTCTCCTGTTAATGGTGATTTGTTACTAAGATATTCTATTATCACTTTACCGAGTCATCTGTCTCACTGTCCTTCCGTGTATCTGTCTGTCCCAGAGACTATGAGCATCCATAGTCGGTGACATTGGAAGCCTGGCCTTCTCACCAAACGTGTCACTTTGCATCACACACTGCCTGCCCCGTTTTCTCATTCCTTCTCCAGATATCCAATGAGGGGGCAGGTTGCCCTTTAGAAATAAAAGTACCCAGGCTCCTTTCCTAGGATACTCAGCGTGCAAGGGATTGAACCCAGGTCTGTCTGAGCTGGCCGTCATCTGGGAAGGTGTGTTCTCGCTGCTTCCCTCATTCCTCATGGTATGAACTGACTTTCTATCGGTGTCTCTGAGCATCATCTGGACCTGACCCAGTGCTGTGGATCTTGGCGGTCCCACATGGGATAGCTGGTTACTTCTCTCATTGCTGTGACAAAGGCAGCTTAAGGAGGGAAAGGAATCCTTCCGACTCAGTTTGAGGGTCTCCGTGGTCCATGGTGATGGGAAGAGGGAAAGGAATCCTTCCGACTCAGTTTGAGGGTCTCCGTGGTCCATGGTGATGGGAAGAGGGAAAGGAATCCTTCCGACTCAGTTTGAAGGTCTCCGTGGTCCATGGTGATGGGAAGAGGGAAAGGAATCCTTCCGACTCAGTTTGAGGGTCTCCGTGGTCCATGGTGGTGGGAAGCAGCCATCATCCAAAGTCAAGAAGCGGAGAGTGATGGATGCTGGCGTCTGTCCACTTTCTCCTCTCACTCAGTCAGTGTCTACCTGTGAGATAGTACCGCCCACCTTTGGGGTGGGCCTTCCTACCTTAATCTGGGAACTCCCTTCTTTGTCTTCTAGAGGTTTCTAGATCCTGCCAGAGGTTTCTAGATCCTGCCAAGTCTACTGTCAATAATGCCACCACAGGGTGCTTCCATCCCCGAGGCTTGGATATTTTTTATATTTTTAATATTGATGTGATCCTGATTGCTTCCCCTTCCCAGCATACCTTCCTCCATGCCATGTGAGGGAGAGGGAGAGAAAGTGCTTGAGAACACTCCTTTTGCAACTTAAGACATAAGGAGTCAGTAATGTATGTAGACCATGTTGCGTGTATGATTGTGCACGGGAGGCCTAGACAGCTCTAAACCATCAATCACCGCTTCCCCTCACCTGGCCACACCATCTTTGATGCCATCACCTTGCACCAGGCAGATGCATTCTTGCTGAGAGCAGGCATGCAGGGAGCCTGCTGAACCTCTGGTGGCAGAATGCAGGGGATGACTCGTTTAGGGAGCCATCACTCTTGACTCAGAGTTTTCCAGATGGCTTGCTTGGCATTTCTTGTCGCCCTAGTTGAAGTAAATATTTGGAACAAAACCCTGCTATGTTGTTCCCCAGACTGTTAATATTTGACTTTAAATTATTAGCAGAGATCTTGTTTATGACATTTACAGACCAAAGGCTTGTTCATTTATAGAGGTGTGATTTGCCAGCTCCCTTGCCACACATGCTTTCCCCATGCTGTTTACCCACAAGATTTATCCAGTGAGAGTCTCTCTCGCTCACACGTGCCCTAGTGTGAGAGTGTGAGTGCAGCCATGAGAATCCCTCAGTTAATGCAAAAGTAGACGGGGTTTGTTTTCCGTGGTTTCTTTCTGCTTCAAACGCACGCTGCCTGTGGACTCAAATGACAGCCATTGACTAATAACGATTTGGGGATTGACCATCCACAGGGCAAGGGTTTGGCCTTCTGGGTGAATATTGTGCAGTTATGTTGGTCCTGCTGTGGGCAAAGGTGTTGTGAACCATGTAGCTGTCTTCCTTTCTAATTTTTTTTTTTTTCAAGTAAAAAGATTAGGTAGAAGATAATGGTTCCTGTGGTTCATAAGGGTCAAGATAGATTTTTGAGAATTATTTTTTTAAAGTATTTTATGTGTGAGTGTGTGTGTGTGCGTGCGTGTGTGCATGTCTACACACATTCATGCTTGAACATATGTGTATCACATGTGTACCGGGTGCCTATGGAGACTGAAAGAGAGCATTGAACCCTTGGAACTGGTTACAGTTGGGAGCCATCATGTGGGTGCTGGGAACTGAACCCAGGCCCTCTGCAAGAGCAGCCACTGAGCCACCAACTCTTCTGGTCTCCAGTTCTTGACCCTCCCAAGCAATGAACTTTTTGATTTTTTTGCTGGGTCTTTATTTCTGCTCAGAATTTAGCGGCATGGCGGTGGGCATATAGCTCCGTCAGTAGAGGACTTGCCTAGCCTTGATGAAGCTCTGGCCAAGTCTAGGGCAATGTCAACTGGCTGTGGTGGCACATGCCTATGATCCCAGCACTTAGGAGGCGGGGTACCAGAAATTCAAGGTAAGATTTAGCTACCTAGTGACTTCGAGGCCATCCTGGGCTACATGAGACCCTGTCTCAAAAAAAAAAAAAAAAGAAAGAAAGAAAATTAGGGGTGTATATGTGAGTGTTCCATTTACACGTGTGCATGCGTGTGTGTGTATTCTGTACTTCTGATATTTCATTACTGGCCATATAAACATTAAGTTATATGTTAGATTTCACCACTAATTTGATGTTATAGAAAATAAGAAAGTTAGTGGCTGCTATGATTTTTGTGCTAAGCAACATCTTAACATTAAAAAAAAAAAAAATCAATACTGCCTTCACTGATCAAGCTTTAAATCATGTGACGAAAGGAACCTGGACGTTAGGCTGGGTCTGTGCTAAGTGCTTTGAGGACACGATACAGCTTCATCTTCACGGTGGCTTTTAAGGGTCAATATTATTATTCCTCTTTTGAAGATCAGGAAATTGATGTTTAATGAAAATGCTTAAATAACTCACCCAAGGTCACATGACTGGAGCCAAGCAGAGCTGGAGAAATAAAACTTGGCTGCCTGTCTCCACCACAGGGGCTGTCTGCCTTTTGTTGGGCTAGAATAAGCCTTCCACACAATCGGAGTGGCTTTCTTCAGACTCTTAACGCTTAGGCAAATTTACTGTTGTCACAGGATTAGCGAGCTTGACTCTTCCCTCCTCCACACTCCAAATGAAAAGATGGATTGTTAAGAACTGATGTCTCCTAGTCTCCATTGTCCGTCCCAGTTACCTGCACATAAGGCAACTTCAAAGCCACACACAGGTTTCTGCCCCTCTGCCTTTCCTGGTTATGTGTGCAGCAGACCCAGAGAGCCTTCCCAAACTCCTATGGCATTTCAGAGTAGCCCAGCATTCTGACCTCTACCCTGGCTTCCACCCCACTTCCCATTCTCTTGTTCATTTACAAGGTACCCCCTTCTCGGGCCTGAGGTCCAGCCTGTGGGGAATGTGCCGTTGGGACCACCTCACTTCCTATTGTCAGGCTCAAGCTTCAGGTCTCCCAGCTTTAGTGTGTGTGTGTGTGTGTGTGTGTGTGTGTGTGTGTGTGTGCGCGCGCGCGCGCATGCATCTATGTATGTGTGTACCTCTGTGTGTGTGCACCAGGGTGTACACCTGTGTGAGTGTACCTGTGTGAGTGTACCTCTGTGTGTATACACACCTGTGTGTGTTCCTTCCTGTCTTCAGAGAAGTTAAGTGGGGTTCCTGCTTTATCACTCCAACTTAACCCCTTCAGACAGGGTTTCTCACTGAACTTAGAACTTGCTCATTTTGGGGTAATCTGGCTGGCCAGCAAGGCTCAGCAGTGCTCCCTCCCATCTCATCACGGTCCAGAGCTGGGGCCACCAACCAGCACAGGGTTCTGATGCCTGCACAGCAAGCTTTCTCGCCCGCTTAGCTGCTGCCTCAGCCCCAGGACATCTTTTTGTGGTGAGATCAACCTATCTTCACTTGGCACACTACACAGCGGTGCTGCATCTCGCCCCTTACAATTAACTGTACAACTTAGCGATTTCTTTCAAGGTCAGTGACTAGAGGTCTTTTTCAATACCCTCTTACAGCTCAGCAGTATTTCACTGTGTAACCTGCCTCACGCTGACAGGCACGGAGGCATTAACAGCCCTCCACACGCATGCCATGCACTGCTGCGGTCTTTGGGGACCACGTGGGGACATGCGGTGGTCTGCCTGCCTGGAGGACAGGTTCCTGGGATTGCAGCAGCTCAGAGAGAATGTCTGGAGCTCTGGCAATTGTGCCTCTGGGGAGGTTGTCCTTCTTTATTCACACGTCCCCGGGCCCTGTTAGTGATTGTGCCTGAAAACTTTTGAATGTTCACTAATATGATGGTTGAAACATGCTGTTCAAATTTAGCTTTGGGTTACCATTTTCTTTGATATGGTGCGATAGTTTTCCGTGCAGTTTATTACAGTTTAAGGGTCATTTATTTCTCTGTTTTGTAAACTAACCTCTTTGTATTTTGGCTCATTTAATGAAAATATACGGCTTTCCTGATGTTTTGTTTTTTTCTTTCCTTTTTTTTTTCCTTTACTAGTTTTTTGTTTGTTTGTTTGTTTTGTTTTGTTTTTTAAACTTTGTAGGGGGTAATTGTGCTTGGTTTGCTTCCTAGAATTTTTTACATTTTAGGTAGCCAAATTTACCAAGTCATCCATCCTTTAATAACATTTGGATTTGGAAGTATTGGGCCTCATCTATATGTCTTCTGCGTTCTGTTCTTTTCTTTTTCTTTAGAAACCTCTTTGATCCATTTGGAGTCTTTGCTCTGAGAGATAAATCCAGATTTGTTTTTCAGATGGCTGTCAAGTTGAATTGAAACACGATCTTTACCACCAATCGGTAGTTTGGATTGCATGCCGCTACAGGGTGGAATTAAGCGCTTGGCTAACACATAAGTGGAGAACTTAGTTTCATATAGCAGTGTTTATTAAGCATTTAACAAAGACAACAGTTGGTGTTTGCCAGACTTGGGGTGTGGGGGGGAATAATGACAAGCGCAACAAATCCTTGAACCAAGGAGGCAGACAATGAAATAGTAAGCGGGGAGTGGGGGAGAGCCCGGGCCGCCTCCCAGACCAGGCACCATTGGCCCAGTGTGAAAGTTCGATGGAGGTGTGTCACCCGGTTGGGGAAGGACCTCTGGGGAGAGGAGGTAATGTGTGTCGACCCTGAGCCCATGGTGCTGGGGAAATGGCTCTTCTTGGCCATAGAGAAGGGCGGGGGACATTAGAGACGAATTCGCTTATTTCTGTGGAGACAAGTTCTTACTCTGTAGCCCTGGCTGGCCTGGAGCTCACAGAGACCTTCCTGCCTCTGCCTCCTGCGTGCTGGGATCAAAGGTGTGGGCCACACAGTGCAGGTAGACCTCTCCCGTGCCTTCATCCTTCTACACAGATCAGGGGGAAATAAGAGCTCCCACCCGAAGACAGCAACAGTCACATTCTGCGGGCCAGTTGCTGAGTTTTGACACCTGTTGCTTGTTCTAGACTACGCCAAGTTCCCGAAGCCGAAGTCTCACTTTGCTCCCCCATGGAACACCCAATTCTGCGTCTCCCTGTAGCCAGAGACGCCTCAATGCGGGGCCCCCCGGCGTTGTCTCAGTCACCCATCACAAGTCGCCTGCAGCTGCCCGAAGAGCCAAGAGTCAGTATTCCGGCCAACTTCACGAAGTCAGAGAGGTAGGCCTTGCTCTTACTAGGCTGCATGGCCCCTGGGAGTCGGGGGCGGTGGCCCTGGTGACTCCTCTTCCTTCTGACCCTGTACAGAGCAGAGGTAACCCTGCAGCCACGTGTCCGCAGCCGCTCTTTCTGGTGTGAGAGCACAGTCACGGTTTTGGAGGCTAAGTGAGTCATCAGGGGACCTCCATCCTAGCTCAGAGAAGGCAAGCCCACAGAAGAGTGGAGCATCCTTGATTAGAGTCTGCTCAGGGCTAAGATGAGGTGTGCATTGAGTCCTGAAAGCATCCTAGGGAACAATTGATGGCCAGGAGTGGCGGTCCTGATGCTGACTTCCTTCTCCGTTGGAACTTCCTGCCTCCCTCCCCCTTCACATTAGTGGCTCCAGCCTCACTCTCTGCAGGGAATAAAAGATAAGCCAGTGTCACCAGCCATGAGGTTCACTTGGAAGCTATGTAATGAAAGGGATGGGAGAGTTTGCTGGTTTCTGTTTCTGTCACAGGGCCTCGTTGAGTCCAGGCACAGCCTCAGACTTAATCGTATTAGTTGATGATGACATTGAACTTCCAACCTCACCTTCCCACCTCTGCCTTTGAAATGCTGGAGCTATCGGTAGGCATATGAGGCCATGCTCAGTTTTATGTGGGTGCTAGGGATTGGACCCAAAGCTTTCTGTACGTAAGACAAGCACCCCACCAACTGAACTACGTCCTCAACCCTGGTGTTTGTTTTCTGTGTTCTTGTGAGATCCCTCTAGGCAGCCGTGAGAAGGCAGCCGTGAGATCCTTAATGTTCCTGTCACCTTTCCCGACCCCCAGGACAACTGACTGTGTTGAGGTGGACGGAGTTGGTTCTGGTTGCCTGACTCCTGTCAGGTGCCGAGAACTGCTGGCCTGTAGCTCACTCTGGCCCACCAACGTGCTGTCCTCTTGCTGTGGCTGCAGGGCCATTGCTCTGTCTCCTGGAAGGGTGGGCCCCACAGACATCTGAGGCATGCATACTGGTTTGCTTTTTAAATAGCAAAGGCTAGGCAGTGTTCTGATCCTGGGTTGCCCCAGTCTGATTCTGGTCAAGAATCTTGTGTATGGGATTTGTATATTTGTAGCAAAAACTTTTTTTTAAAAAAAATAGGTTTTATGTGTATGTATTCCTATATTGCTCAAAAAAGGAAGTATAGGGTTGGAATTCTAATTTTTTTTTTTTTTAATGTGGATGGGTGTTTTGCTTATATGCTTGTATGTGCATCACCTGTGTGCAGTGCTGGTGGAGGTCAGAAGAGAAGGCATAAGACCCCCTGGAACTGAATTACAGACCATTGTGAGTGGCCATGTTGGGTAAGGGAACTGTACCTGGATTCTCTGCGGGAACAGCAGGTGCTCTTAGCCCCAGGAATTTTAATTTTCAGAGACAATGCTCACTGTGAAACAGATACCCAGATGTGTAAACAAAAGTGGCTTTTAGCTTAATTGTATTACTACTTTGGTTGATATAATGAATGGTTGTTAATATGTTCATTTTTGTCATAGATTCTTTTCATTACTACAGTGGTTGACATAATGGATAGTTGTATCTGTTGTTTTTTTCCCTTCATAGGTTGTTTTCAATGTACCGTCATAGAAAAGTGGAACTCTCCTAATTTATCCCAAATAGAATAGCATGCTGCTCCAAGGATCCGGGCAGCTGCAGCAGTTTGGATTTTAAATTCTTTCTTCCATTAAAGTCATCTGTTTTTATTTCTACACACACACAGGCACACATATGCATGCAGGCATGCACACACACGCACACACACACACATACACACACAGTAACAGGGTCTCGTATAGCCAAAGTTAGCCTCAAACTTAATATATAGCTGAGGATGACCTTGAGTTTTTGGTTGTCTTGCTTGAGATTATAGTCATGTGCCGTACGTCTGGTTTATTTGGTGCTGGGGATGGAAGCCAGGGCTCCAAGCATGCTGGCCCAACACTCTGCCAACAGAGTAGCAGATGATATCTCCAGACATCATCAACATGATTTTTATGATAGAGAATTCTTTCAGGTGGAGATTGAACCAACATCCTCCACTGGCTACACAAGCCACTGAGTTAGATCCGCAGACCTCAGGCTGGACAATGGTTAAGGCGGGCTCAATATTATATCATTTTGTCACTGCCAGTGTATCTTCAGGATCTTCCCAGGTAGAACTTTTGTACAATGTGCACATAAGTTACTCTGTGTGTGTGTGTGTGTGTGTGTGTGTGTGACAGAGAGGAGAGAGAGAGAAAAAAAAAGAGGGGGAGGGGGAGGGGAGGGTGGGAGAGGGAGAGAGAGAGAGAGAGAGGAAAGAGACTAGGATTAAAATACCACAAGCAAAAGAAATATATAGACGATTTTATTTTGGTTTAGGGTTTCATAGGGCTAGAGTCCACAACGGACTGAAAGTTTACGAGACATGGTGGCAAGACCAGGAAGCCAGTCCATCACATCATTATCCACACATAGGAAGCAGAGAGTAGGGGAGGGAAGAGGAAAAGAAAGGGGAGAGGAAGAAGAGAGAAGGGGGGGAGGGGTAGGGGGGAAGGGAGAGGCGGGGTTAGGAGCCCTCAAACTCTGCCCCTCTGATGTACTACAAGGTTCCATAGCCTCCCAAATGAGACCACCAAATGATTAGATGTGTGAACTTCTGGGAGGCATTCCTCATTCAAACCACCACAGTGTATGATATTAGTGCCTTATTTCTATGTAGACCAAAATATTTTACAAGTCCTGTAACCTTAAAGAGGGGGTGGGGCATGGGGCGTGGGAGACTCAAGCAGAAAGATGGTGAGTTCCAATCCTACTTGAGTAACATGGTGAGAGCTTGTCTCAAAAGATCAAATGCATGAATAAATAGAGAGTAAATAAATAGAACGCCACTTAAATTTCGGGTGAAATATTCTCATAGCCATTTGGTTTGGTCTCTGTGACCTGGGGTGGCAGTGCATATCTTGGGTCATTGCTTTTGCAAGTGGATGATCCTGTGTGCCAAAAAATCTAATTTAGGAAGTTTAGGATTTGATTTTAGTTTTGTATACTTGTTTGTGTCTGTGGGTTTGTGCACGGGAGCGCGGAGCCAGAAGAGGGAGCTTGATCTGAATCCCAAGTTACAGGGGTTGTGCTGGGGACCAAACACTCTTAACCACTCTTAGCTGCTGCGATAGCTCCCCTGACCTCCAAAAAAGAATTGTAAGTAAAACTTCAAATGCAGCTGAGCTTTGAAAGCCTCAGTTCCCGGCAGTTGTGGGTACCATAACCCCTGGCCATTCTACAGCCCCTGCTGGCCTTGATGCCATCAGCTCCACCTTGAAAACTATCCAAGGACATCTCCCTCACTAATCTTCACTTATAAAGGCCCGTGCTTTAAAAATTACACTGAGTTTATCTCTAATGTAGTTAGAAGAAAATGGGATAGCATTTTAACCCAGATGTACAGGGAAGATAACCCTCTGACCACTGAAGCAATGTAAAAAAGAATTGTCATACACAAGACAGATGTGTATCAGAACAAAAGAAAAATAACCCAGCCCAAGACGATGGAATAAATGTGAAATGGAATGCCATGGTGAAGGTGGAAATAATGGGGTAGTTTAAAAGACTAAGTGCTTATAATCTAAAATATGAAGAACTGAGTTACCAGAGGCGAGAGCCCAGTGTCCTCCGGGCGAGTGTTGAGAGAAGAGTATGGGAGCTCAAGATGTGAGGTTGCCATAAAGAGCAGGGATGATGTCAACACCAGCTTGAGAGATGAAAGCAGGCTGACTCTATTGAGGGGGTTCCCTCCCCTCTGGTGGGCAGTGTGAACCTGGGAGAGCCGAGCCTAAAAACGTGGCCGACCGTAGATAGTCTCATGCAAAAGCCAGCTGTATTCAGAGCATCCGACAATGTATACCCCAAGGGTTAAGAATGGTGTGCGTAAGGTGCTCCATCACAAGGAGAAGCCACATGTGGCCAAAAAGAAAGGTTTTCCCTATGAATAACAACACTAGAAGTAAACACACTTGTGTCTGCCACACCTGGGGGAGGAAGGTTAGCAAAGGGAGTATCTGGCCATCCCTGCCTTGAGCAGGGGTGAATAGCTTGCCTTGAACTCCCTACGTTACCTAGGCTAGCCACAAGCCCACAGAGATCCTCTTGCTTCTTCGTAGTACTAGGGTTATGAGTGTGTACCACCACATCTAATTTTCTGCCGAAGGCTGAGTCTTATTTTTGGTGTCTTTTGGGCACAAAAATAGCTGGGCACACTGGCTTATCAGATTTGCCTAGGATGCCTCTCTGTAGCTGTTAGAATTCTTTAACAATGGAGAGTGGAGGCCTGGAGGAGTTACCTAGGTAACCTGATCAGCGCCAAGAGAAGAGAACCCTGGTGATGGTTCTAGGGCTGTCAAGTATCCCTTGGCTCTTCTCTGACTGGTTATATTGGTGAGTATTTATTCACACAAAGGTGTGGTGAAGGAAAAGGGATGTTTGTTTGGACCTCTGCATGTGACTCTGGAGGTGTTTTGTAAGTAGAATCTGATGTATCTCAAAAAGTTGGTATGATTCCTTGGTTACCTAAGCATGTGATAGTGGAAACGTGATATTGTGCTTTAAAAGATTATTTTATGTGTATATGTTCTGCTTGCACTTATATAATGTATGTATGTATGTATGTATGTATGTATGTATGTATGTATGTACCATATGCCCATCAAAGTCAGAAGACAGTCTTGGCAGCCTTGGAACTGGAGTTAGATAATTGTGAGCCAACATGTGGGTGCTGGAAATTGAACTGAGGTCTTCTGTAAGAGCAGTGAGTGCTCTTAACCACGGAGTCATCTCTACAGCCCTGTCTTTTTTTTTTTTTTTAATTGAGGTTTGGAGAGTGTAGAGATGACTGAGCAATTAAGAGTTGTAGCCACATCTTGCCTGTGACCCTGTAATTACACCCTTTGTGAAGACTTGAGTTCAGGTCCCAACACCCATGTAACGAGTTAGGTATGTCTATTACTCCAACTCTGAGGCCACAGAGATCCCTGGGGCTTGCTGACTTTACAGCCTGGCCAAGAAGAATGTGAATCCCAGACTCAGGGAGAGACCCTGCCTCAAGGGAAAAAGGTGGGGTACAATAGAGGAGACATCTGGTGCCCTCTTCAGACCTCCACTTGCACACATGGTTCTCACTGCGCTCACAGACAGAGATAGACACACGTATGCAAATCTTTCTCCCCCCATATTTTGGCTGTCATACGTCTAGTTCATTGCAACAGGTTTCAACGTGCCTTATATTCATTTCAATATAAGTTTTGTTGATACAAGTTCAGTATGATATTGATGAAATTTTGATTTGCTGGATGATTTCTAAAGCAACAAAATTCAACTGTAAATATGTCCATGTTAGCACCCAAATATGAGCCAGGTAAGCCAGTGGCCCTAGGGGCAAGGAGCAGGCGGGCTCACCCATAACTTTCTTAGTTGTGCTGTTTGTGGCTTAGAAAAATACATGGCATTCACCGGGGAGATTTTGGATCCTGTAGCGTTGAATGGGATGTGTGAAGCCACTCTTACAGAGTGTTGAATGGGGGGTGTGAAGCCACTCTACTGAATGGACAGTGTGAAGCCACTCTACTGAGTGAGTGGGGGGTGTGAAGCCACTCTACTGAGTGTTGAGTGGGGGGGGTGTGAAGCCACTCTACTGAGTGTTGAGTGGGGGGGGTGTGAAGCCACTCTACTGAGTGTTGAGAGGGTGGCGTGAAGCATCTATGTGGATTTCATTAAGCACCTTCCAGCAGTGATTTGTCAGCCACTGTGACTCATCTTTCTCAGCCCTTTAAATGATTGATTTCTATTGCAATTTATGTTTGAACACATACCATGTTGTATGGCTATCTGAGGAAGCCAGAAGATGTCGGATCCCCCCAGAGCTGGATGTTTGTGGGCTGCCACATGGGTCCTCTGATGCTCTTAAATCATGACCTATCTTTCCAGTGCTCTTGAACGTATTTTTTCGTTAAGTTTTATTTGGCTTCTAGATCTACACCCTGGAGCAGAGAACCGTTGGTGACTGGGGAAATAAACCGTGTGGGGCTGTATATTTAACATATTAAGGGATAACCCTTTTACAGGGAGTAATATGTGGAGATGTGTGATGGGAGATGTGATTCTGTATATATGTTTCTCATACCGGTTAATAAAGCACTGTGGCCAATGAGATAACAAGATAGGCGGGGCTAGGAGAGCAGGAGGAGGAGAGAGGAAGGAGTAGGAGTCGACATGTAGCCCAGGGAAGAAGCAGGAAGCCTGCCGCGCGGCTCCCCGATAAGACGACCACGTGGAAATACTTAGATAAGTAGAAATGGGTTAATAATTAAGACAGAGCTAGCCCATAAACAGTAATGGTAATTGGCCAACAGGATTGTATCAAATATAGAGTCTGAGTGTTATTTGGGGCACACGTGGTTGCAGGACAATGGCGGCAGAACCAACGGCAGCCGGCGGGGAAACCTGCTGTAACAGATGTGTGTTTATGTGGTTCTAGTTCTGTGAGCATGTGCTTCTTTGGGTAATGGTCATGTCGTGTTTGCTCTCACAGGGACAGTCCCTTAATTAAGTTGCCATCTTTACAGATGGCCTTTCTCAGGGTCCTTTTCCTTCAGGATGATTTGAGTTGGCCCTTGTTGGTGTGGACGCAGTGCATGGCGAGAAGCCCTGATTCATGGGCAGCCTTTGTGACAGAGGCAGCCACTGCAAACTGTCGTGCTAACACGTTTTACGAGGTGCTTCATCTTAAGGTAGTGATCTTTGCCGACCACGGAGACTTTCGACCATCCTGTCACCTGGGAAACCACAATTAGTATAGCACACGGACCTTCCCTCTGAGAAGAGTGGTTCATTTAAATCATGCTCTGAATTAAAACTGTGCACTTTGGGATTAAATGAGGAGAAAGAACTGTAGCGTGTACTTTGACTTTTTTCTTCCTCCCTCCCTCCCTCCCTCCCTCCCTCCCTCCCTCCCTCTCTCTCTCTCTCTTTCTTTCTTTCTTTCTTTCTTTTTGAGATAGGGGCCTCGAGTAGCTCAGGCTGCCCTCAAACTGGTCAGTGTAGCTGAGGATGACCTTGAACTTTTGACCTCCGACTCCACCTTCTGGGTGTTGGGATTACAGGCATGCCATCACGCCTGGTCTGTGGAAACCCGGGCTTTGTGCACGGTAGACAAGCTCTCTACCAGCACCGTCCCTGAGCCCTGTGCTTTGGGTAGGGATTTGCCATTTCTAAATGATAGGCCCTTGAGGGGGCCCAGTGGGTAAAGGCACTTGCCAGCAAGCCTAGTGACCTGAGTTCAATCCCCAGGACTGACGTGTGTAAGAAGAGAACCAACTTGTGCAAACTGTCCTCCGACTTTCACAGGCATGTGTGGCATGCCTCCCCCACATAAAATAAATACATGTGAACAAAAAATGAGAAAAGCAAATGACCTGGGCTTTCAGGTAAGATGGGAGCTGCCTCCAGGCGAGATGTGACTGAGGAAGTCGGGGGTGGGGAGGTGGGATAGACTCTATTCCTCAGAGAGTGAGGGCGGGTGTCAGCCACCACAGGGGAACACAGGACAGCTGACAAGCCAGAGAGACTGAAGGAAGACTTTTAAAAACCAGCAAGGCGCACAAGACTCCCCTGAGGGGTGGCGGAAAGGGAAGCCACATCTTAGAGGTCAGCCGTGCAGCTCTGGAGGAGCCCACAGGACAAGCCCACACGTTCCTGCAGTCTTGGGTGCAGTTGTGGATCTGAGACGTGACCCCTCTGGAATGATGGGTCATTGGTAAAAAGAAGGCTCATTTTGTCACTCTCTGTGTCCAGGTGGCCCGTGATGGTAGCCCTCATGAGAGTTCGCCTGGTAATAAGGAGCAGGTGGGAGACACGATGGGAAGTTCAGGGGACAGGACACTCATCTCAGGCACCGTTACCTCGCTCTTGGTGACACACCTGTAATCCCAGCATCCAGAAGACAAAAGCAAGGGGGTGCTGAGTTTGAGACCAGCCTGGGCTACGTAGGGAGACCCAGTCCCCAAAACAAAACAAAATACGCGACAGGGGAAGTTGTGTGGGGTGTTACAGTTTGAAAGTAAAATGCCACCCGCACTCCCCACCGTGGGCTCATGGGTTTTAGTACATGTCCCCGCACCGATGGTTCCATTCTAAGGCTGTGGAGCCTTAGGAGGTGGGGCCTCGCTGGAGGGAGTGTGTCAGAGGGCACTGCGATTTTTTTAGGCTGACCCTGTTTCCTGTACAGTCTCTGCATGACTGAGAGTACGGTGACAGCGGGTCCCTGAGGGCACGGTGACAGCGGGTCCCTGTTCCTTTCCCACCTTGTCAGACGGTGAGTCCAAACCTACCTTTTATGTCTGCCAAATTGATGAGGTAGAAGAGGAAAACGTGAGAGAGCAAAGCGGGTGATCCTGGCCCGGGATTTGATCCCACAGCTTAGGCTGCAGCCAGTCTCCATGTGACACACAGAATGGGTCCCTGGGGAGGCAGCAGCTCCTAAGACGTGGCTGTCCTAGCTCCGCAGAGGTCTGATTGAGACCCCTGGTGTGTGTCCCTCACTCCCACGTGACTTCTGGTGCATGTCCTCTTCCTGTGAGGACCTGATGGGACCCCTCACTTGAGCAGGTCACCTGAGCATGCTGTGGACAGGAGTGGGGGTAACCCCAGTTCTAACCCTGGGGCAAGTTACTTCATCAAGTGCCCGGCATTTTTTCAACTTGATGAAGGAGAGCGAGGTGGCAGTGTGAAGCGAGTCACAGTTGTGTCACTTGCTGCCCTAGGATGGAGGAGCCCTTGTGCTACTCTGGACAGCTCCTCAGAGGCCAGGCAGGGTGGGCAGAGATGAGGAGGGGCTACCTAGGAGCAGAGCTCTTGAGAGGATTAAGATTGCCAGCTTGACAGGATGGGAATCAGCAAGAGGATGTAGCTTTGGCATGTGCGAAGGATGTCTAAATTAAGTTAATTGAGGTGGCAGTACAGTCCCATGGGCTGGGGTCCCATGGAATGAAATTAAAAAAGCAAATGGAACTCCACCGATCATCTCTTGCTGCTTCCTGACTGAACTGTGTGTCCAGCCCCCTCCCACTCCTGCTGCCATGCATTCCTAGCTGTGATGGGCCGTGTCCTCAAACCCCACGTGTCCTCAGATCCCTACGTTGATTTTGTCCGACATTTCACCACAAGACAAATAACCAATATTATCTTCCTCCTCGCCCTCCCCACACTTCCTCTCAAGGATGTCTGCCCATCCTTCCAGAGTCTAGCCTTTCAGAGCGCCTGGGTCCTGACTGATGGTTCATTTTGTCAGGGGCCTGTCTCTTGAGGAGCTTGTTGGGAGTGTTGGCATCCAGTCTGAAGTCTCACTGTATCCCACCCTCCTTGTTGCTGACTGGAACAGGATAGGGAGGCAGAGGAGTGAATGAGGTCTGGCTCGTCAGGTTATATTCCTTGGGTCTCCACCAGTCTGCGCCCAGCTGAGCAGATTGGCTGCCTTGGCTGCATCTCCAGCTGGACCACTGGACTTGAGCTGATCTTCAGAGGGACCGTTTCTGAGATGGGTCACTGGACTGGACCGATGGGAGCTGTGTGTGTTTACATGTTTATTTCATTTTAAAATTGTTTGTGTGTGCGCACACGTGTGGAGGCAAGAGGCGTGGAATCCCCTGTAGAGTCAACAGGTAGTTGTGAGCTATCCAGTGTGGGTGCTGGAAATTGAATAAGGTCCTCTGTAAGAGCAGCAAGCTCTTATTTGCTGAGCCACCTTCCTAGATCAAGAGGGCCCATACATCTTTTTAAGCCCCTCTTTATTCTTCTCTGTGTCCCTCTATCCCCCTCTGAGTTGGTCAGAAAGCTCTATGGTCCACTTTGGCCAGCTGAATGTGGACTCTGCCCTCTATTGGTGGTCTCAAGAGTGACAACACATACAATCTCCTGCAACAGTTAAGAGCAAAACCCATAGCTGAGCTAGAGGCTGGAGCCCCGGGGAAGAGGCTTGAAGGTGTGTGTTGCCAAATCCCTTACCTTGCTTGGAGGTGATCAGTCGTCTTCATTTCCACTTGTCATACGAAGAGCCATCTTTCGTAGAGCTCTTTTCATGTCTAACAATTTAAATCTTAATTTTATCCAGCGCACACCCTCACAGAGACACACAGAGCACTGGCGATGATGTTGTTAATTGTCAACTTGACACGATGTAGGGTCACCTGGGATGTGAGTCACGGGGCACACCGTCCGGGGTTTTCCTGACTGTGTTGACGGAAGTGGGAGATCCTCCCCACTCTGGGTGGCAGCCTCCCCCTGGCGGGACCCTGAACTGTAAAGAATGGGGAAGGGGGTGGAGTAGCTGCATACATGCATCACTCTCTGCCTCCTGACTACGGCTGCAATATGAGCTTCCACCTCCTGCAGCCCTGATTCCAGCCGTGTAGGACTGCACCTTGAAATACGAGGCAGAAAAAAACCCATTCTCCCTTAACTTGCCATTGTCAGGGTGTTTTATCACAACAGGGGAAGGGAATAAGACAGTGACTACTTATCTGGCCACCATGGCCCTGGCGAGTTGTCACAAAACTAAGTACCCTCAGCCCCCTCGACTGAGTAATCCCCCTGTGGTCTTATTGCCACGCCTGTACCATGCTGTGAGCTATCTGCCAGAGAAGACTGCTTGGGCACGGGTTCAAACTAATGGAAAGCGTCCATAGCTGGCCAGTGACTACAGGGGGTGTTTGGGATCTGAGTGCAGCCCCGAGCCTTTCACAGGGTGAGCTGTGGGCTTTGCTGGGTTAGGTCTTTGTTCTCCTTTTGCTGCCGGCGCTACCTGTGTGCTGGGCTCCGAGGCCTCAACGGTACCTTCCATCATGGTGTCAATTGTGGCAAGGTCTGGGGACCCGTTACACCCCAAAACTCTCTGCACCGGCTCAGGAAAGCTGAAGGCACCTGGCAGTTACTGACCGTATCATGGGAGGTCATTGTATCCTCATGCAGGCTGATTTCCTGAGTGGGGGTGGAATGAGGCTGCCCATCTAGGAACTAGGTAGTCCCAGGGAGCTCTTTAAACCAACATGGCGCTACACTGTAGTTAAGGACAAGAGGCATTTGCTAGAGCCTGCTGTGTAGATCAACTGTTTGTGAGTGAGCAGAACCTATAGACTTGTGACCTCAGCACGAGCCAGGCAAACTGGGTCTGTGATTTTTACGCGCACCCTCCTTGTGGTTGGGACCCTGCTGAGTGTCTGTCAGCCTTGCCTCTCTCTGCTCACAGAAGATTGGAGGTTCTCAATTGGAGGTTCTTGGCAGCTTCAACGAGTTTTGTTCCTCATTGCTTCATAGGAAGCTAAGTGCTGTATTGCTTTCTATTACGGTCTGCGGTATAGAAGGTTGATTTGCTATTTTTCCCACAAGTGCTCTGAGGCTTTGAGACAATAACTGGCTGCATGCCAGCACGTGGACCAGGACAGAAGCCAGCCAAGTGCGTTCTGCGGCTTGCCAGTCCCTTTCCCTGGCTGTGTTCTGGGAGATCTGGGAGGGCATTTCCCCCCAGTGATTCCCTCTCGTATTTTAGCATATGCTAGAGGTTCTCTCTGGTTTAAAACCCATTTTTCTTGTTTTGCTTCCGCAGAGTGGATCATTGGCGATTGCCCTCTCTCACCTCCCATCAGATGCCTGGCATTGTGAGGTCTCAGGTTAAATGCAGCGGTTAACGTCGCTAGCCATCTGTCGGCTAACTGGCCATAACTGCAGCCATTCCTGGTTGCTCTGAGCTGTGTTTCTCTAGTCCCTTTTTACGGGATGCTACCTTTGTTTTCACTTTTTATATTACAGGTTGAGAATCCTGACCTGAAGGTCTGTTTAGATCTGTTTAGAAATCCTTGTGACACTCGGGGGCTGGGGAGATACGATGGCTCAGTAAAGTGGCGAGGGTGGGGACTTGAGTTCAGTTCCCAGAACCTACTCTGTGTGTGTGTGTGTGTGTGTGTGTGTGTGTGTGTGTGTGTGTGTATGTGTGTGTGTGTGTGTGTGGCAGTGCATGCTTGTAATCCCAGAACAAGGAGGAGAAAATGAGGCAGATGACTAGGGCACATGGACCAGCCAGAGTAGTCCCGTTGGAGAGCTCCAGCCTCTTTCTCAAAATAAGGGGGGTGACACCTGAGTAACAACAGCTAACATTGTCCTGTAGCCCTCACATGCACACATGTACCTGCTTACATATGATGAATGTGCACGCTCTCTCTCTCTCTCTCTCTCTCTCTCTCTCTCTCTCTCTCTCTCTCTCTCTCTCTCTCATTCTGAGCAGAGCCCCTCTCTCTACTCCAGGTTGTACTTCTATTCCAGGTGTACTCTGGGGCCTCTGGGGCAGGTACAGCTGGCGTTGGCCGTCCCGTGGTCGCAGGCCTCCCAAAGAGACCGCTGGTGTGGTGACTTCAGAGTCTGTCCGTGGCAGTGCCGAATTCTGAGAAGAAGTGCTCTTGGGGGACAGAAAGCAGCAGCTTGGAGCCTGCAGCCCTTCCTCAGCCTGGACACACAAACCAGTGTCTCTTCCTACCCAACTTCCTTTCCAGGCCGAGGTCTAGGCTACAGGGGGCCAAGGACAGACAGCTACAAATGTGCTGCAACACAAAATCACAGACTTAACATGCTATTGGGCTCCATGTGTGCACGCACGCGTGGGCATTTCTGTGTGTTGGTATAAATGTTGGTGTGAGTGTGCACACATGTGTGTGGCCAAAGATCTATATCTTCCAGATACAAGGTCTCTCCGTGGCCCCAGAGTTCACTGATTGGCCTGGGCTGAGCTTAGGGACTCGCCTGTCTCTGCCTCTCCGGAGCTGGGATCACAGATGCATGCTACCATGTCTTTAAAGGGCCACAGAAGACCCAGATTCAGGTCTTTTGCCTGTGTGGTTGGAATCTAACTGACCGAACTGTCTCATACCTGTGTTTTGTGACTTTGTCTATGTGTTTCTCCTGCGTGGACTTAATCTTTACTTTAATCTCAAAGTATTAAAAGCGTGGACACCTGGTTAGGGGCAGAGCACACATAGCACCGGGCAGACGCTGTCTTACACGTAATTTGCAGGCCGTAGTTAGTGGCTGCCATTGACTCACGTGGAGTACTTCATTAACAAAGTGCCATTGAATGAAGAACAAGACAGACACTGACTGCACATCAGATGATAAGTGAGGAACTCATGTAGCTCGGGAGTCTGGGCGGGGACCTATGTGAGGGGCAGGCTCTTCTTCTGTGTCCCTGGGTGGGTCACTGTGTGATAACTTTGATACTTGGGAAAGGCCTTTGTCTCCACCTATGGGATGAAGGCATCAGGCCTGATAGCCAGCTCAAGGAAGCATTGGTCTTTAAATCAGAGCAGTGTCCCATTGAAAAGGACAATGTGAGTCCTTTTGAGAATCATTCTCCCCTGTAGCTCCTTCCATTAAAACTTTTTCCATTGCTGTGTATGTGCATGGGTACCCGCACATATTACGGATGGATGCCTGTACGCTGTGTACATACATGCCTAGTGCCTGCAGAGGCCCAAAGAGGGCATGAGATCCCTTGGAACTGGAGTTACAGTTGATTGTGAGCCGCTTTGTGGGTGAAATCAATGCAGGTCCTTGGGGAAAGCAGCCAGTGTTCTTAACCACGGAACCGTCTCTCCAGCCCCTTGATTTCATTTTTATTATACTACTGAGTGGATATGCTCTTTCCATATCCGTTTGGTTATTACTGTATGCGTGGTATGAGTGAGTTCGGATGTACTTGCGCTAAAACACTTGCGTGGTGGTCGGAGGACAACTTTCAGGTCAGTTTTCCGCTCGCTCCCGTCTGGTTTTTGAGACAGTCTGTTGCTCCCGCCATGCTGCATGCCCCAGGCTGGCCGGCCAACAGGCTTCCAGGTGGTTCTTCTTGTCTCCATTGCCACTGTAGGAGAGTTGGGTTTATAGGGCACACTCTTAATCTGAGTCTGCAAAGATGAGCTCCCACACATCCCGTTTCTTCCTCCTCATCGTCCTTCCTGCACCTCCCCCTTCTCTCCCTCCTTCCCCCCTTCCTCCTGCTCCTTTTCCTCCTCTTTGTTGTCTTGGACTCAAACTCATAGCCTTATTGCGCTAAGCAAGCACTACCACTGAGCGCCATGCTCAGGGGGTGTTGCGTTTCTTATTTATTGTTTGCTGTGGTTTTAGTATGAAACAGAGTGTGACTTACACTGGTTGATTAGTAGTGACCAAGGCAGAATCATAAGCGGCAGCATTAAAATAGTACTTTGTGGAGACAAATAGAAGTTGCCTCATTTTTGTGCACATTTTTCTAACACAGTAATTGTCCTTCTGACACTCTATTGGGAAAATAATTCCTTTCATTTTGGCTATTGTATAATCATTCCAGTGTACCTGGAGATAAACATCCATCCACTTAACACCCAGGAGCTGAGAAGATGAGGTGTAGATTTCTTCCTGACAGAGAAATTATCGCAGTAGGGTGAGGGCATGTTACACGGAGTTTGCTAACATTGGGGTCAATGAATCACAGTGAAAACACTGTGTAATCACACAGCTATTTTCCTTTGAGGTTCTAAAACGAATCGATAGACCAGGTTGTGGCCATCATAGTTGCATAGAATTCTGACTTGAAATGTATTGGTGGATGACCCTTGAGAACTAGTCTAGACATGGAAGGAAGGCCCGTGCTGCTCCCCCTGGATATTTACCAGGTACTAAATTGTCTATTATAATCATCTGCCCAGGTGTGATGGGAGCCTTTTGCCTTTAGAGAGGAAACGGAAGTGCTCCTTATTTCTACCAACAAATTAGTCTTCTTAATTTTTACAGAACACACACCAGACTAGATCTGGGAAAACCACCCATCTATGGGCGCTGTTATGAGAATTCCCATCATGGCTGTATCTCAGCTGGGATCATAGCAGAATCTATGCCAACTTCTCATATGTTCTTTATTGTATCGGGACATGTTTGTTTCTATGTAACCATGTTGTATGTATGTTGTGCGTGTGCAAGTTCTTGCCCTGTGTAGGTACACGTGTGCATAGGTGTGTGTGCATGTGTGTTTACATGTACATGAAGGCCACAGGACTTTCTGTTTCTTCCTTTCCTTTCCTTCCTTCCTTCCTTCCTTCCTTCCTTCCTTCCTTCCTTCCTTCCTTCCTCTCGCTCTCTCGCTCTCTCGCTCTCTCGCTCTCTCGCTCTCTCACTCTCTCACTCTCTCACTCTCTCGCTCTCTCACTCTCTCACTCTCTCGCTCTCTCACTCTCTCACTCTCTCACTCTCTCTCGCTCTCACTCTCTTTCTTCCTTTCTGAGTCTCTCACCGTCTGCCCCCACCTCATGGCTTCTGGCTGCACCATCATGCTGGTTTATGCGGTGCTGGGGATGGAACCCAGGGCATCAGAGCATTTGGGCAGGCACTGGACAGCCTTGTGTGCGCGTGTGGAGGACAGGGGTCCACGTTGGGTGTCTTCCTTAGTGCCCCCACTTTGTTTTGAATCAGGGTGTCTCACTGAGCGGGGCTCACTGATTCAGGCAAGCAGACTGGTCAGTGAGCTCCTGGGGTCTGCCTGTCTGTCTTTGTCCCCAACATCCAGCATTGGGGTTACAGCCTGTGCAGCCATGTCTGGCTTTTATATGGGGCCAGGCATCCAGATTAAGGGCCTCACGATTTCACAGAAATCACTTTGCCAACAGGGGTTTTTCATCCATCCTTATTGTGAGATCCATTTTACGAAAGACACCATCCTTATAAAGACTTTTATGCTTGTCTATTAAATAGCTTTATTCAGATGTATTGCATACTGTAAAATTCAACCAAGTTCACAGTTCAGTGAGTAAAGTGTGCGCACGTGCACGTTGGGTATCAAATACACAGCTTCGCATGGGCTGAGCATACATCCTACCATTGAGCTGTACCTCCATCCCAGGCTAAGTGAGTTTTTATTATTCTACCCAATCTGGTTCAGGGTACTTCAGTCCCTCCGGTTTTATTTTTGTTTTGTGAGGACTTGATTTGTTATAAGACATAAGAAAGACATCCCTTGTGGTTGGAGTGCTCACTGCTCCTGCAGAGGACTGGGGATTCCAGCAGCCACACCAGGCAGCTCACAATCTCCTTTAACTACACTGGGGTGCCCAGTGCCCTCTTACGGCCTCTGAGAGTACTGCGCACACATGCACACACATACACGTAAATAAGAATTTCTTTTTACGGGTAGCCACCTACATTTTCCTCTCCTTGTTTCTCACTGCCGTTTATCACACAGTCCAACATCCTCCCCCCCAACCTTCCAGCACCACTGCTGTATTAACCGGCTTTCTATTTCTGTAACAAATAGCCCCGATGAAAGCTTGTGAACAAAGACAACCAAGTCTCACTGGGAACCCGGGTTTGGGAAGTGTCAGGTCTGATCAGGCTGGCCCAGGGACTTGAGGCTCCTGCTGTGTGGGGCAGCATACCACAGAAGGAGATTATCACATGGTCCAGATATGAGAGAGACGATGAGAAAGAGAGTGAATCCACTAATCCCTTCAATGGAACACCCCAGTGACCTAAAGCCTCGCTCCCATGAGGCGCCGCCTCCTTAAAGTTTACACCGCATCCCATGGCCCCACTGCGGGCATAAGCACTTGACAAACCCACCTCTGAGCATCGAGGTTGCATATTAAATTCAGCATCCGTGTCTACATCCAGCGTCCCGATTTCTCAGCCACTCTTGGTACCGGTTCTGTTAACTCATGTCAACATGTCATCGTTTTAGATCATGTGTTCATACTGTAAGGCAAGAATGCATTATTGACTCGTGCCAGACTTTGTCAGCCATTTTTGAGTATTTCTGTGAGTGTTTGTGTGTGTGTTTGTGTGTGTGTGACGTGTACTCATATGCACACTTTTGCAGCCTGCATATGGACGCCTTAGGTGTTGCCCCTTGCTCTCTACCCTATTGGTCCCTCGTCTGCAGGTGGGTACAGCAGACTAGCCGGCCTGTGGACTTCTGGAGAATCCCCTATACCCCTTTCCCATTTCACCAGAGGAGCATGAGGATGACATCCACTACCACCTTCAACGTTGCAGTTGAGTGCTGGGGATTTGAACTCAGGCCCTTGCACTTGCATGGCACATGCCTTATCTACTGAGCCTTCTCAGCCTTTGGGAAGTTTTTTCTTCCACAAAAACCCAACCCTCACCTTACTTAGTTAGTAGACCGTGTCTGCCACTCTTACTAGGACTGAGGTCTTAGAGACGCCCTTTCTGAGAACAGAGGCCGGACTGTTAGCTTCAGGGTTCCTTTGTGCCTGTGGGAGCACTTGAAATCCCACGGACCCTCTGCGTTCCCTCAGTTAAGGATTTTGCCCCTTTGTTGTTTCTGAAGATGGGACTTTGAGAGCTGGGCATGGTAGTGCTTATCTGTTTCCCAGCTCTTGGGAGGTAGAGGCGGGGAATCAAAACCTGAGGTCATCCTCACCTGCATAGTGTGTGGCGGTGCCGTGTGTGGATGTCCCAGGACAGCCACTAAGAACAGTGCTCTTTTTCATTCTGGGTCCCAGGGATGGCACGTAGCCCACCAGGCTCTCAAAGCAAGTGCTTCCACCCCCTAACCCATCTTGCCCACCCCTGGCCTTATTTCTGACCCTCCCAAGGCAGGGATTACACACGTGCACCACCCTACCCATGAAAATAGTTTTGAGACTTGTGTCTTAGTTTTCTTTCTCAAGATGCTCCTAGTGTGTCTCTGAGGCATGGAATCCGCAAATGCGGGTGAGTGTGTATATATTGATGTGTTTTGTTTTATGTGTATGAACAGACCAGGAAGCATATTCTTTAGTTACTTCCTATCACATAACAATCCCCGTGATGGAACACTTGGGTAAAGATGGGAGAACAGGACATACAAGGCAGGCTGTGGGTGTGCTGACAGTTTCTCCCAGCGTGGCGATACAAACGCCACCTTCCGTGAGAAGCTCTTGTGAGCATTTCCTGTGGGAAGCACGGTGACTTGGGAGAGCCATCACAGAATTCAGAAGGCTGGGATCTGCTGTCTTAAACACTCATCATAAAGGAGGGCATTGAAATACCTCGCATGCAATAGCTGTGTAGTTCATCTGCGAAGTGGACGCAATCCATGCTGGCTTATTTGAAGACAGAGTGAGAGATACGTCTAAAAGCTGTGACGAGTCAGACCCTGAGCACCTGCAAGCTAAGACCACAATGACCACCATGTTTTCTTTTTACATCCATTGTATCTGGGCATGTGTGTGCCACCGCCCATGTATGGAGGTCAGAGGACAGCTTGTGGGAGGGGGAGTCATTTCCCTCCCTTGCCTTGTGGGATAGGACTCAGGTCTTCAGCATTGGTGGCAAGTGTCCCTTCCGCAAGAGCCACCTGGCTGGCCCCACCATTATGATGCTTGTGACTGATGGGACTGGAAGGGAAGTCAGGTGTGACCTGCAGAATGCAGAGCCCTTGGAGGGAAGGGCTTCTCATTTGAATTGGGACCCTAATTGCTCCCATTGACATAGACAGTATAAACCCCATCACTTACTCAGCACAAGTAAATGGCAGACCAAGTGGGTTTAGGAGTCGGGGCAGCGAAGGCGTATTAAAGTTGTCTGACCCGAAGCAGCTTGATTTCTTTAGCCTCATTTACGTCACCAATCTTGCTGTTTATTGCTGCTGGTAGTCATCACTTTTACGGGTGGTGGATCTTCCCAGAATCCTCATGTGGTACTTCCATAGGGCTCCTGGGTTAAATCCACCATGAGCTCCTGTGGGAAGAGGGCGAGTTGTTTTGATGTAATCAGTTCTGGTTATGACTAGGAGCTTCCACGATTTGAAAGCTGCCCCAATACATGCCCAATTGCACACTGGTCTGCATTTTTTTTTTTTGCTAATTGATGACGTCATCACTTTGTTGACCTGGAGGGGGAATGCTGTGCTGACTAAGAGCTGAATTCAGCTCTATGTGGCACTCACCAGTCAGTCATCTTTCACATCTCCTTGAGAAGTGGAAACAGGAGGACCAGGAATTTGAGGTCCTTGGCCATCCGTGTAGCAGGTGTAAGGCCAGCCTGAGTAAGATCCTGATTCAACTAAAATAGCAGTAGGGGCTGGCGAGGTAGCTTAGTGGGTAAGGGTGCTTTCTGTGCAAGCCTGGTGGTCTGAGTTTGACTCTTGGTACCCACATGAGAGTGGGAGGAGAGAAGCCAACTCCACACAGTCTGTGGCATGTGTTCCCATACATAGCTCGGACACACACAGCAATAATAAGACGTTTAACTTCTTAAAATATATAGGTGACTGAATAGATGAAGGCTGGCCTGGGCTACATGGTGTCCTAGTTAGGGATACTGTTGCTGTGATCAAACACCATGACCAAAAAGGTTTATGTGGCTCACACTTCCACATCAGCGTTCATCACCAAAGGAAGTCAGGACAGGAACGTAGAGGCAGGAGCTGATGCAGAGGCCATGGAGGAGGCTGCTTACTGGCTTGATCTCCATGGCTTTCTCAGCCTGCTTTCGAATAGAGCCTTAGACCACCAGCTCATGGGTGGCACCACCCACAATGTCTGGGCCGTGGATCACTGAGAAAATCCCCACAGGGTTGTCTACAGCCTGATCTTACGAAGGCATTGTCTTAATTGGGGTCCCCTCTTCTCAGATGACTCTAGCTTGTGTCAAGTTGACATACAGCTAGCTAGTGAGCATAGAAAGAGAAATCTGAGGTCCATTGGATGGGCCTTATGTCTCAGCTGCTGAAGGGCTGCGTGACTTTAGGCAGCATTTTAAACTTTGGAATAGGATCTGGAGTAAACACCCATTGTGTTGATGACATTGGGTTAAAAATCCCTAGTAACAGTGTGTATGAGTAAATGCTGATCTAAAGAAATAATAATAATAAAAAACTCCAAATAGATGGAGGTACTTCATACCAAAAATGATCAGCTAATAATTAGCAACAGGGTGGGGACACAGACCCCTTATCACTGGGCCAACATGGCAATGATTGTGGTAGGTACAGCTATTGATAGAAAGTCAGTGTCTTAGAGTCTGTTGAGAAACAGTATTTGTCAAAGCATCTTGTTCTGGATGCTGGGGAATATCCAGCATGTATGGTCACCAAGAGATGAAGATTAACATTCCTGTTTGTCTTAGCAATAGGTGCCACCAATGTGACGGCTCAGCTCTCTCTGTCTGTCTTTCTGTCTCTCTCTCTCTCTATCTCTCCTCTCTCTGGTATTCTTGGCAAAAGCGCATACACATTTGATCTTGCGGGTTCTAGGGATAACTTGGAAGTGACCACTCTGACCCTGTAGAAGCATCAGACTCAAGGGGTAACCATGCTGTGAGTGTAGCCTTGATGGACACCGCCTGGTACATCTCTCTTCACTCCCAGAGAAGGGTGTTAGGACTCAGATGCCCATCTCTGGGACAGAGACTGGCCCCACAGGGTTGGGGCCTACCATGGGAGTCTTCTCTTCAAAAACCACCATTGGAATCCCCATTCCAAGACGCTCGGAAGTAGCCGGAGTGAGTCTGTACCTGGGGAGCAGACAGGTGAGGAGCCCAGCAGGGAAGGTAGCGGTGGATGGAAATGCCCCACCCATAGGGTGGGGGCAACTTTTCACATCGTGCAGGCCTTTGTGTAGTGTAGCTTCATGTGGCTGAGGGTATCCCTGAATGCAACCCAACACACAAGTATAAACTTATATTCATTTGTCAATACAGAGTTTCTCTGTACAGCCCTGGCTGTCCTGGAACTT
Organism: Cricetiscus sungorus; assembly: GCA_030556225.1. NCBI lineage: Eukaryota > Metazoa > Chordata > Mammalia > Rodentia > Cricetidae > Cricetiscus > Cricetiscus sungorus. The sequence continues at coordinate 32,206,105 of JANBXA010000642.1, forward strand.
GCTCTGTAGACCAGGCTGGCCTCAAACTCAGAGATCTGTCTGTCTTTGCTTAATCCTGAGTGCTGGGATTAAAGATGTTTGCCACCATGCCCGGCCAGCTACAAACTCGCTTTTAAAATTTTTTAACAGAATTGTGAATATGAATTTTGTAGATGGCAATGTCACGTGCTAATAGTTGGAGCCATTTGTGAGATTGTTGTAGACTAAAGGATTAGCCATTTTTACATTCCTCTGACCACCATGTCTGACAGGCCTCATTGGAGGAAAGATGTATTAAACTCATGATTTCAAGGTTTTTTTTTATTTTATTTTTCCTTTGGTCTGTTGTGGTGGGGAAGGTGTGGCGGGATGCTCTGTCTGTGGCTGCAGGAGTATGATGTGTGATTCTTTACATCATATCAAATTAAGAAGCAGACGGCAAGCCTTCACAGGTTCACCCAGAGACACACCGTACTTCCTAAAAGTTCCATGGCCTCCCAAAACACGAGCATTCACCGCGTGAACCTATGTCAGACACTGCAGATTTAATCAATAACATCTGGGTACCAAGGCAGACACATGGCCATGTCATAGCAAGTCTTTGTGAAGAAAGGCCCCATACATGTCCGTAGAAGGTTGCTATGACATCTATACATCTAGGAAGAAGGCCCCAGTGGCTGGCCTAGGCTTCCCCATTTTCCCTCCTAGAGAGAGCCTAACTGACTACCTGAGCAGTGTTAAAAAGAAAAGCCTATTTAAGAGGTTTACTTGAGGGGTGAGTAAAGGCATTTGTTGCGGGAGACTGATTGACCAAGTTCCATGCCCAGAACCCACGTAAAGGTGGAGGGTGAGAACCAGTGTCACAAAATTGTCTTTAGACCTTCACATGCACACACTGCAGTGCTAATACAAAGCTGACTTTTATTTCATTGTATGCATATGGTATATGTGTGTGTAATGTGTATGTGGTACGTTTGTGTGTGAGGATGCGCTTGTTTGTGATGTGTGTGTGGAGGCCAGAGGTTGACTTTGGCTGTCTTCCTCTATTGCTCTTTATCTTATTTCCAGATTAGATCTCTCATTGAACCCAGAACACACCCTCTTTTGCTAGGATGGACAGCCAGGGAGCCCTGGAGAATCTGCCTGTCTTCACCGACAACACTGCTGTTACAGGGACTTGCCACCATGCCCGGCTTTTTATATGGGTGCCGTGGAGGTGGGTGTCCAAACACGGGTCTGCATGCAATTGTACAGCAAGCCCCTTGCCCACGGAGCCATCACCTCAGCCAAGGTTTATATAGATATATATTGCATTTGGTTAGGAGAACCTTCAGGGGTTCCTTTGCTGCTGGATTAAAATAGACGACAATTAATAAACCTGAGACATAGTTCTTCCAGGGTTCTTCTACAGCAATGGTTTTCAACCTTCCTAAAGTTGCAACCCTTAATACAGTTCCCCCGTGTTGTGGTGACCCCCAATAATAAAATTATTTTGTTTCTACTTTGCAACTGTAATTTTGTTACTGATATGAATTGTAATGTAACTAACTGATATGCAGGGTGTCTGATGTGTAACCGCCCTTGGGGGTCACAACCCATAGGTCAAGAACCATTGCTGTAGAGAAGCTTTGAGAGGAAAACCGTATGGCATGAAGAACTGAATTATGGCGATTACATTTTTTCATATTCTACCCTCATACAAGCCCTGTGTCTCCCTCACTGTCATCAGTAGGGCTTTTCCAGAATAAAACTTAATTGCACATCGTTAAGTTTTTATAGCATATTGAATTTCATTGTATGGTTCTGGATTTTAACTTGACCCTCAAATGCGCTGTACTGAAAGTCTTTCCTTGTCGGAGCCCTCGGTGCTTGGATGGTAATTTTTTCTTCTTGGAAACAGAAGGCTTTTGCCTGCTTCCTTCCTTCCTTCCTTCCTCCCTCCCTCCCTTCCCTTTCTCTTTCTTTCTTTCTTCCTCTCTTTCTTTCTGTTTTCTTTTTTCTTTCCTTTCTTTCCTTTCTTTCTTTTCTTTCTTTCTTTCTTTCTTTCTTTCTTTCTTTCTTTCTTTCTTTCTTTCTTTCCAAAAAGAATGTGTGCGTGTGTATATATATATGTATATATATATATACATATATATATGTGTGTGTGTTTGTGTGTGTGTGTGTATATATATGTTTGTGTGTGTGTATATATATATATATATGTGTGTGTGTAGGTGTATGTGTGCTTATGTATATATGTGTATGTGTTTTTGTATGTGTGTGTATGTGTTTGTGTATATGTGTTTTTGTGTGTGTATATATATATGTGTATGTGTTTGTGTGTATATATATATATACGTGTGTGTGTGTAGGTGTATGTGTACTTGTGTATATGTGTGTATGCGTTTTTGTATGTGTGTGTATGTGTTTGTGTATATGTGTTTTTGTGTGTGTATATATATGTGTATGTGTTTGTGTGTGTTTGTATGTGTGTGCATGTGTGTTTGTGTATGTGTGTGTGTATGTGTTTGTGTGTGTGACGGTCAGAGGGCAACTTGTGGGAATCAGTTCTCTGCTTCTGTCATGGATGCTCCAGGGATCAAACTCAGATTCCGAGGCTTGGCACCAAGCGTCATGGCTGACTGAGCCACCCTTCCCTTTTATGTGGTGGGTTTTAGTGCTCACGGATCTTCACTTAGAGAAGTGGGAAATATCCTCTCAGATTAATGGCTCGACTCCATCTTCTCTCCTGGGTCCTGGGTATTGGGGAGGTTAATGGTTAGCGTGGTGACATTCCAGTCAGCCGTTTGCCTTGTCCTTGCTTTGCTGGCACACAAGATCAGTGGTCCTCAAGGTCTGTGAATTTAAAACATTGTGGAGTACAGGGAGAATTCTCCACGGGGGCCTGGGCTCATTTATTGGTTCCCTTTATTTGTATGTACAGTTTAAGATCCCCATGAAGTGAAGCCGGCATCTGTGGTGAAGGTTGCTGGGCTCTAAAGGAGCCTCTGCCAGTGCGGGAGACAGTGCTTCTGGGGTGGGGTGGGGTGGGGGAGGTCAGCCTGGCCCACTTAAGGTGGGGCATGCTGTGCAGCTGTCGCCTCAGAATTGAAGCATCCCTTTGTGGAGGGGAAAGGTGCCTCAGGAGACTCAAACTAAGGAAACTCACAAGTTGAGAAAGTTACAAGAGTCGCATGGCTTCATGAGTAACAAATGATGGTCAGGGAAGAGAAGACTGTTTGGAGTTTTTGCTCGCAGGCTGGCTGGGCCGGAGCTTTTGTGAGCCATCGCCCCCGAGGGCAGACTTGCTGGTGCTCTTGTCTTGGAGTTGTCCTTGTTTCTGTGAGCATCTTCCATGGTAAACTCGTTGGTTCACTGAGCGGGACTCGAGTACTGCCGAGATGCTCTGCCTGGGTGAACTCTTTTCCCCAGGAAAAGACAAGCAAGTGACTTTCTGTGCTAGGATGCTTTGGCTCAGAGTCCTCATTTGGTGGTGGCCATTCCTGCACCACGGGATGTTGACTGAGAGAATCCTCCAGAGTTGGCTGTCAAGCCCCAGGCAGCTGATAATGACCAAGCACCTGCTGATTGACAGGCCTGGGAGGTTACTCAGCGGCCCCCAATGTGCCTCACAGCATCCGCATAGCGTCCTGCAGCAGTAGCAGAGTGTCCCCAGTTGCCTGTAGAGCCATGGTTTGATAAGCAGTGACTTAAGAAGGGGGCAAAATTTGGATAAAAAGTTTGCTGTTAATTCTCGAGCATGAATTTATATTTAAACCATTTTTACTATGCTCATTCATTTACTGTGTGTGTGTGTGTGTGTGTGTGTGTGTGTGTGTGTGTGTGTGTGTGTGTGTACACCTGTATAAGGGTACAGGTCAGAAGGCAACTTGCAGGAGTTGATTCTACATGTGGCCCTGGCGATGAATGCAGGTCCCTGGGCCTGACAGCAAGTAGCTTTACCCATTGAACCATCTTGCCAGTGCCTCAGTTATTTGAATTTAATTTCCCCCAGCTCTGAAAACTTAGAGTCTTCACAATTGTGTACTAGTTTATAAACCAGCTATCGTTTGTTTGCTTGCCTTAGAAGACCACAGGTAGAGACGACTAAACTTGTAAGCTGTTCTTGTCTTATGGTGGCAGCCTAATGGTTGTCCTTGGTTCCTGGAGCATTTCCTTTTGACTGAAGCCCATGGGGCATCAAAGCCCAGCAGGCCTGCTACGTAAACAGTGCTGTGATCGTGGAGTTATTGCCGACTGCATCGTATCTAATTGTAGAAAGAGAAAAAGTCCTTCATAGGCTGTAATTTTTGGCATAAATTGTGCTGCTGGGGTCGTACGAATGGCTCTCTCATGAACGGGGATCCTGGACTGATAGGAGGGAAGTGAGGTAGGCAGCAGTGTGAACCACCCCCGCCTCCTGGCTGTGGGTCCAGTGTGAACCTCCCCCACCTCCTGACTGGGTCCAGTGTGAAAGACCTCATGTCCCTTCCTACCCTCAAATGTGAGCAGAAGTAAACCCTGCCCCACTTAAGCTCTTTTAGACACTTGTTCCAGCAATAACAAAAGCAATGAAAGCACTTGGTTACCAGAGGCTAAGCGTGGATGTTAATGATTTGGGGGGGTCCAGGAGTCTGGGTGTGGGCAAACCTGGGGACTCTATGAAGAAAGGCTACTGGGGAGTGGCCAGAGTGTATGAGATGATCCTGAAACATTTAAGGGCACCTCGATGTAGTGTTTTAGGGGAGACATGAGGGAGTGTGTGTGTGTGCGTGCGTGTGTACTCACTGCCCATGTCCTGCCTACCCCTTCTCCAGGGCCTTTGCATTTTATGACACCTCCTTCTGGTACACCCTTCTTCGGACTCCACCCTTGGACTCCTGAGTTCCTGAGCTATTTACTTCTCTTAGTGATGGAGGAGTAATCGAGAGACCTATTAAACTCTCCCTTGCTCTTCTTCCGCTGAAGTTCAGCTCCCACCGGCTGCCATGTCTGCAGCTTTTACCCTGGGCCTAGGAGATGAAGCCTGCCAGGGCTGGAGACATATTCCCAGCTCTCCTTTCCAGAAACTCTAAATAGCCTTTAAAACACAATCGCTCCCTGACCCCACTGCGAGGCAGCAGCAGAAGGCTGTGGAGGTGGACATTATTAGCCTTGAGTGATGGTCCAAGCCATGAATCCAATAAGACCTGTTGTACAAAACCTGCCCGGAGAATGATTTATGCTGAAAGAGAGGTGTGCGCACAGGTTTGCTCCACTCTGGAATCAATGCCTTCAAAGCTTCAGGGCCTCGTCTTTTGAGTATATTTTCTGAGGGTTGAGTAACTGCTGTGGCGGCGAAGGCTGCGATCGCTGTTCATCACGGAACTTTAAAATAATTGAGTCGCGTTTAACTTCCTGCTTTGATGTGGAGACGGCTCGAGTGAGTGCCTTCCTCACTTAGTAATCAGAGAAGCATGCAATTTTGTAGGAGGAGGAAAACAGAGCTAAAGGGTGTCTTGTGGCCATGCACGCACACACGCGTGCACAGCGTGACATATCTTCAGTTTGGGACATGAGTTTCCTTCCAGTAACTTAATGGTTCAAATATAGAGTGGGCCATCAGAATTGTTTTTTTTTTTTGCATATGACTATTTATATGTGTGCTCATGTGTGTGTGTCACACGGACTTGTGGAGGGCAGAGGGCAATGGCAGTTGTCTTTCCTCAGGTACCATCTTGCCGTTTTACACAACACATAGATAAATGCAATTTTGAAAGTTTTTTTTAAAGTATCCATAATGGCTATAAAACTCTGAGAAAATAGCCAAGAGCTTGGTGAAGATTTGTGAGACAATGGCTGATCCACAAAAGCAAAGTGGGTAGCTTTGTTGGTGACACACACACACGCATGCACACACACGCACATATATACATATGTATACACACTATATCTATTTCTCTATTTATATCTATCTCCAGCCTCAGAAAACTGTTGTACCTCTTTCTTTTCTGTTTTCCGGCTTGCGCATTTCAGAAGCCACTGAAACGTGAAAGACAGGTGTGTACAGGTGAGGGTGGCTGTGCGGTTGAGGACACTGGGATGTTAGAACACTGGCTGTCCTCAGCCTCCCTCACTCTGCATTTGCAGATTTGGCTACTTGTTAAAATGTATTTGATCTTCCAAACTGGAGGCTCCAGAGCTTTGGTCGCTGGCGAACACCAGCTGCAGATGCTGCCAGCTGAGGCCAGGCAAGCTCTCCTCTGCCTTCGTGGTTCAGCTTCTGCTGGAGGACAGACTGGAGGAGCAGGGCAGGTAGCAAAGCCCGAGGGGCTGGGTTGGGAGTGGTTTTGCATTTAATGTTTAATTTTATTTGGTGTGTGTGTGTGTGTGCGCGCGCGCCTGTGCATGCGTGCATGTACGCATGGGAATGGACCTCTGTGTGCCTTGATCTGCTAAGTGCCACACAGGACAAGAGGCTATGACGTGCTGCTTTCCACACCGAGGCTGCTGCCTTCCTTTACAAAGACTTTCTTTGACAACGAAACCTGAATCACAAGATGACATTTGTGCTGAAGGTGACACCAGAGGCTTGCCAAACCCTCAGGAGCCTGAGTTTGGAATTCTTTAATGAAGTGTTCCGACTTTGTAGAGGTGTGACTACCGTGACTAATGAGAATTGGCCATAATTGATTGGGTGGAGTTATTGATTTCTTTTTTAAAAACCTTCTTTTGAGCAAGCAGCCCTACTCAAAACTCTAATGTGTTTTATATTGAGCAGATTTCTTTTTAACTCTGGGGCTTGAACCAAGGGCCTCATGCCCGATTGGCAAGTGTTCTGATACTGAGCTGTGTCACTGGGCCTTTTTTAAAAAGTGTTTGGATGGAGGCAGGGTATTGCCGTATCCCCCAGGCTGGCCTCAAACTCAGGCCAGTCCTGTTGCTTCAGCGTCCCAAGTGCTGGCTTTGTGGACATGAACCACAATGCCCAGGTCTCACCATGCGTATCTTTTTCATTTTATTTTTTTTATGACAGTGTGTGCCACTGTGGCTGCCCTTGGAGCGAGAGTTCGTCATGTTCCTCAGGACAGTGCATGTTATAAAATGTGTGTGTGTGTGTGTGTGTGTGTGTGTGTGTGTGTACCTGACTGGCACTGATTGGGTGTGTGTTGTAGGTGGGTTTTTCCCTGCCACGCCAGGCCAGCCCCCAAGTAACACACAGAGACCCTGTATTTGTTACAGTGCTGTTGGCCAGTTACTATCATTTCTTATCGGCTAGCTCTGTCTTAAATATTAACCCATTTCTATTAATCTAAGTCTTTCCATGTGGTCTCATCTTACCGGCCAGAGGGACTGGCGTTCTACCTCTCCGGTCTCTCCATGCTGACTCCTCCTAACCTACTTCCTCTCTCCTCCTAGTCTCCTAGCCCCACCTATCTTGCTTTCCTATTGGCCAACAGTGCTTTATTCATTAACCAGTATGAGAAGCATATTTACAGAATAACAGCTGCCATCAGGTGTGAAATGTAGCGGACGATGCTGAACTTCTCAGCCTCCTGCTTTCGCCTCCAGAATGCTGGGATTGCAGGCTTGCAATACCACACCCAGCTCATGGGGTGCTGGGGATAGAACCTAGGGCCTTGTGCTACATACCCTACCCATATGTTACTACTAAAGTAGACGAGTTTTGTAGGGTTTGGCTAGAACTGACCCAGGACAGAAGCCCTGTCTGTGACCTTTTGCTTTTGTTTTTCTGTTGGTGTTGGCCATTTCTATTGTCACTGGTACTTTTACTCCTGCTTTTTTCATGCCTCCTGCTGTTCCAACTGCTTTCCTTGTAGCCTCTCTTAATCCTCACTGTAACAGTAGCTTTCCTAAGCCCTCTGTGCCTCAGGAGTGTTCTAAGCATCCGGTGTTAATGGAGACAGTCATTCTTCGAAAGCCTCAGCGATGAGACCTCTCAACGAGTCCCATTTTATGGGAAAGGAAACTGAGGCTACATGAAGTAATGTGCCTGAGAGTGGATGGACCTGAGGCTGTTTTCTCAACCCCAGCATCCGTTACGTCCCAGCACGGGGATGCGGGCCTCCCCACTAAATCACTCACTGGGAGGGGGGTTGCTAATCCTCTGTTCTTCATATCACCACCTTCATCTGAAGCTCAGTGCACCGTTAGAGCTTAAAATGTGAAATGTGAGCTGGGCATGGTGGTACATGCCAATAACCTCAGTGCTCAGGCAGCAGAGGCAGGTGGATCTCTCTGAGTTCGAGGCCAACCCTGGTCTGCAGAGCTAGTTCCAGGACATCTAGTGTTACACAGAGAAACCCTGTCTCAGAAAGAAAAAAAAAAAAAGTGAGATGTGCCGTAGTCCAGGCTCGTGGGTTTGAAAACGTGGTCCTCAGCTGGTGGTGCTGTTTTGAAAGGGTCTGGAACTTTCAGGAGGCGCTGCCTTACTGGAGGAAGTGGGTCCCTGGGGGCCAGCCTTACTTCCTATCTGCCCTCCGCTTCCCGACTGCCGTGTGATGTGACTTCTGCTACCGATGGACTGAGTGCACCCCTTCTGATTGGAAGCCAGAATGAGCTCGTTCCTTTCTCCCTTATGCTGCTCGATGGACTGAGTGCACCGCTTCTGATTGGAAGCCAGAATGAGCTCGTTCCTTTCTCCCTTATGCCGCTTGATGTCAGTCGCAGCGGGGAGAAAAGTGATAAACACAAACTGTGGACAGTGTCGCTGGCTTCGGGCAGTGAACACGGCCTGCGGGTGCAGCCTGCCCTGCATGCAGAGCTGAGGACGTGCGTGTGATATGTGGTTCAGCTCTGCCGTGGTTGCCCCTCGTTCTTTAGACACCAAAAAAGACAAGGCTTTGCGTTTGCTGATGGAGAGTGATGTGGGTGTTAATGGGTGGTGGGGCTGACGTAACTTCAGCCTCTTTCTTTTCCCATAAGAAAGGAAAAGTAGACATTTCCCCCTTCAGTCTAGGCTTGCACGACACCTCTTTGGATAGGAATATTCTCTACCTGCAACAGTGCCTGTCCTGTGATGAGTAGGGGACAGTGATGGAGAAGGAGAAGGTCATTGTCCTTAGGATGATGAACCAGACTTTTCAGAGGGCGTATCAGCCACTCACTGTGAGGGGAAGGAAATCCCCTTTAAACAAAGGCCACTTTACTAAATTCTGGCATTGTTTCTATTCAGAGCAACATGTAAAGGGAGTTTTTACCACAGGGATTGCCTTTTGGGGTGCAGTATTTTGGGCTTTGGTGTACTGATCTGTGGCGGAGGGTAAGGGACAGAGCCCGCTGCCTGAGAAGGGAACCATTCATATTCATATCACCTGTCATTGTTTCTGAATATGTGTGAAAATAAAGCCAGTCTATTCCTGGAGTGAAATGTGTGTTTTCACTGTCATGTGGAAAGAATTACAGCAGGTGTTTATTCTGCAGTTGGGAAACACGAGAAAAATAGCTGCGGAATAGCTAATGTATTTGCTAAAAGCTTCATTTAAAGGTGGCGAATTAACAGAACACTGGCAAGTCAGAAGGTGGATACTTTTGAGTGTTTTCTGGACCCAAAAGGAAATGTGTTTTCCTATTGTAAATGCCACAATTAGCTACAGTTAAGCAGCCCAAACCATTGACACAAAAATAACCACAGAGATAGAACATTTCCCCCCAGGGCAGGCAGAATCCAAAGCCAGCAGTGTAATGTTCAGGGGACTCTTTGGGGACATAACCCACATCACCCTTTCCAGCCAAGTGCCAAGAAAACAGACTGTGGCCTTCCACACAGACCCCAAGGCCTTGCAGTAGGGGGAGGCAGGACTCCGAGAGCCTGGGGCATTGTGACCAGACTTGGACACGGGAAGGCGGACACTGGAAATGCTCACAGGAGTCCAGTAGTGAAGAAGGCTGGACCCTTTGGAGCCTGATGAGAGGCTCCATTCCTGGAGGAATGAGGCTGATGTGGCGGGAGGGAGGCAGAATCAAGAGCTCCGGCCTGCAGTGGCATCTTAGAGCAGGCAGGCACAGAGTGAAGTTTCCTTTTGGTCTACTTTTCACATTCTGTGTTTTCCGGGCCAGACACTGCCGTTTTTGTTTCTCTTTTTTGATGCTAGTCATGAGGGAAAGAAGAAATTTATTCCCGTGACGAAGAGAGCTGTCTCAATCACCTCTACTTGAGGGGAGTTGGAGAAGGCTTGAAGGAGAATCGTCTCCTGTGATGGCAAAGCTCCTCGTGCTAGTTCTGATTTTCACAACGTTAATTGAAGTGTTAGGTCCGTGGACTTAATGTGGGGGAACAGACACTGGAGCAAATTGGGTTGTTTTCTAGACCTTAGAAGTAGCCAGCGGAGTGTAGGCTGAGAGGATATGAACCGAGCCCTCTCTCTTCAAGCACTTTGCAGTCCCTGGAAGCGGAAGTCCTGCCGGCTTCCAGCCTCGAGTCTGCACTGGAAAGGACAGGATGAGGCGGTGTGCTCTGGGCTGGGTGGCGGCACGTGTCAATCACGCGCTCTGGGGTCCTCTGACTGGAAGCTGTAGCCCTGGGACTGTGTTTCACTAGTGTTGGTTCAGGGAAATGCCTTGTTATCTGAATACCTGTCTGTGGCACAAAGTGGTAAGTGGTGTCTGGTTGTCTCGGGATGCACTCTCACAGCAGGAACGGTACCACTCACCAGGGCCAGCTGCTCAGGAAGTGGAAATGGAAGGATCCTGTGAGCCTGGAGTTTAGGCCAGCTGGGGTGAGAGAGGGAGGGGGGCTCGTCTCCTCCCCTACCCCTAAATGCAGCTCATCATTATATCTCATGAATTCTGTATCGGGTTAAACATTCTAACTAAGGCTGGCGAATTGGCTTGCTCTGCAAGCCTGGATCTCTGGGACCCTTGTGTGGCAGTCAGATGACAATGCCTCCCCCATCCCAGGAGAGAGGTTTAAAGACTAGTCCCCAGGTCTTGGAACTGTGTGGGGAGGATTGGGAGGAGTGTCCTTTCTGGAGAAACTGTCACTGGGGATTGGCTTTAAGTGTCAAGGATCTGGAGCCTTTCCCAGCATGCTCTCTGCCTCCTGCTTGTGGGTCCAGATGTGAGCTCCAGCTGTTCCTGCCACCATGCTTTTTGCACTGCTGTCACGGACTCCAACCCTCTGTAACCATGAACTCAAGTAAATGCTGTCTTCTCTAAGTTGCTTTGGTCATGGTGTTGTCATAGCAACAGAACAGTAACTAAGACAACCACATAAAGGTGCAGAGAAACAGGCATCTCCTCCTCCTCGTGCTCCTCCTCCTCCTCCTCCTCCTCTTCTTCTTCTTAAGACAGGATTTCTCTGTAGTCCTGTCTGTCCTGGAACTCACTCTGTAGACCAGGCTGGCCTTGAACTCACAGAGATCCACCTGCCTCTGCCTCCCGAGTGCTGGGATTAAAGGTGTGTCCACCAGCACTGGGCTAAAGCCACCTCCTTAGAGCTGTCCTCTGACCTGCATGTGTGTGCATAACAACAGATAACAACTTAAAAACCATCATTAGCCAATGTGAGACCAACCTGTCACCTCCTTCCTTTATTGTTATCTCGCTCTTCATATGAATTCCTGAGTAGATATTTAAAATAAAACTGCATGCTGGGGAGATGGCCGTGAGTAAAATGCTTGCTGCAGTGACATGGGGTGTGGAGACAGTGGACCCCAGAGCGCCCCAGCCAGCCAGGCTAGCTGAGCCAGGGAGGAAACCACTCAGATGTCAGCCTCTGGCCTCCACATTCATGTACATACATATCACATATACCTACACATGTACACAAAAATCAGCACATAAAATAAAATTTTAAGAAAATCCAAAAATGAGTGTAAGCTCCTAAGAAAACAGAGCAAAAATTTAATAAAAAAAAAATTATGATTAAAGAGAGTTAGGTAGAGACCCTGACTTGAAGGGACAATGAGTGCATGTTTTGTCACATGACAGCTGTTCTCCGTGTACTTACTTGCTGTCAGCTGACTGGAGCAGCATGAGCATCTTGACCAAGGCCAGCATTCTCTCTCAAGTCTGAATTGGAAGAGGAGGTGGCAAAGCCGCATAATTGGGTAGATGAGGTTCCAGTGCCCGTATTTGTATTTGTACAGGTGGAGGGGCTTCTACTGGACAAGACAAGGGAGGGAGGGAGGGATGGAGGGAGGAAGGGAGGAAGGAAGGAAGGAAGGAAGGAAGGGAGAGAATAGGCTTTCTGTCCACGCCCCCTCCTCTCCCAGGTCTCTGCCTAAGTAGAAAGCCAGGTCAAGCTGAATTGAAAAAGTTTAATAACAGGTTTATTTGAGCAAAGCAACTCCAGGATGAGTTCTCCAGTCTCGGAGATCTGGAGGCCGGAGAAGCTACACCCCTGAACTAAAGCAGAAGGGTTTTATAGATAGTAGACAAGGGGTGGTGATGTGTCCACCACAAGCTGGGTTTGTGCTCAAGTCAAAAGCTGAGTGCTTCAGGCGGGGATTTGGGCAGCTGGCAGCTTCAGGGGAGGAAGCTACAATAGCGGCCAAGAATGTGGAAGTGTGTTTCTTGGCCCTGCTTCTTTGTTTTGAGACTCTGAGTGGGCGGGGTTTGGAGAGAGAAAGAGACAGGCTTCTCAGAACATGCAAGGGTGAGCTGGAAGTTCCAACTGAACAGGTCAGTCAGTTATGTCTCTGAAGGAGAGGCGCAGGGAGCCCTTCCTTGCCTGGCCGGTTCTGGGCATCTCTTTCCAATGACTCGGTAAATCTCTCTTTTCCTGCGAGCTACCATCACTGGGTTTCTAATCTTTCTCCACGGGGAACCCTGAAGCTCTCAGCCTTCAGGTGGCCCTGAAAGGCTGTCCCAGCCCTACAGTTCACCCCCCAATAAACTTTCTTTCTTCACTTGTTGATTTTAGAAGAGTTTTGATTTGTCTGAGCTCGAGGTCAGAGGAAAGGGGAAAGTGGGAGGAGGGATTTGGATTTATGCTGGCCCATTTCCATCCTTGCAAAGGGTGGGGACTCTCTTGCCTAGCAACATATGCCATAGATTATATATAACAGAGATAATGTGTAGATTATATCTGTTATATATTTGAGCGACTGAGGATTAGGTTGTAAGCAGTTTGCGGGAGGTAATCACATCCTTTCTCCTGTGAAATGGTGACTACAGTTCCATTTACCCAGTGGGGACACAGTAAATATTAATTACTAGTGGCTTATCCCTGAACACAACTGTCCCCTTCAGATTCATGAAGCAGATTCCTGATAAATGCATTTCTCTCTCTAGGGTTTCATTTGTCAAGGTGCCGAAGCTGCCAGGGGTTTGCCTGGAGGCTGAGGGCCCTTGTCTGGTCTATTTCTTTCCTCTTTGGAGAGCCTTTTCAAGATGCATTTTCATCTGGAAAGTAATTGGCAAGACTGAGATTCATTTCATGTGGAAAAGAGAGCTGTGTGGTGGTCACGCTCTTCTGGGTGCCTTTGGGTGGATATCTGAGCCAGATGCAGTAATTAAACTCTAAAAATAAGTAGCAGATATTAACTGGATTTCAGGCCCAACTCTGCTACCAGCAGAGGTTAGAATCTGTACTTTTGTTGTTTGGAAACAGGGCCTCACTGTGTTGCTGCCTTGAACTCACAGCCATCCCTTCCTGCCCCAGGGTTCCAAGATCTGGAATCCAGATGTGAGCATCACATCCGAATTGAGGTATTTTCTGGACTTCTTTCTTTAGGGAATCTAGGGACATCCTACTCCCCATGCAAAATAAAATGCTTTCCTGGAAATGAACTCTGATGGTTAGTGTTGGCTTCCAACCTGACTGGTTCAGGAATCACCTAGGAGACACAGCTGTCTCTGTGGTGTAAGGGCATTTCCAGAGGGGTCGATGTAACTGGAAGGAAGGCTCATCTAGGATAACCCCATGAACTGGAGATAAAATGGGAAAACGGACTATGCTTCCTGTTTGCAGATTCATTGTGGCCAGCTGACTGGAACCCCTGCCGCCATACCTTTGCCCCCATGTGGACAGGATCTCCTGGTCCAAAGCAAACCTTTCCTTCCTTTAAGTTGCTTTGGTCAAGTGTTTGTCCTAGCAGAGAGAAAAGTAGCAAACACAGTGGCACTAACAACTGTCTGGAAACATCACGCTTCTGTGAAACTGGCTGGTTGGTTACATGTGTGTAACAGGAGAGAGCCGATGTGGGAAAGGCTCCAGAAAACGGTTTGCTCACACATGCTGACTGTCGGCTTGTGTAGGCTCATTCTGTAAGATGCGGTAAGGGGGATTCTAATGTTTGCACAGGGGCAGTGGACAGATGAGGGTACTTCAAGAGTGAATGTAGGTCAGGGAGATTCGGGGTTTTGTTTTTACTTGATGGATATAATAGTACTGGTAATCCCACCAATCGAGAATAGGAGCATGACCACAGTTTAAAGCAAGCTTTAGTTAAATACTGGCCAGGTGGATGGGCTCTGGCCAAGTCCAACTCTGGTTCCTCAGAAAAATGTCTCTAAGTCTTGGTTTGCAGCAGCTTAAAAAGAAAAACCCATGATTCATTGCATTTCCCATCAGGTCCAATTAGGGGCAAGGCTGCATCCTGACATATTTTCTGCCTGTGAACCTCCCACCCACAGGTAATTAAGCATATCTTGTGCACGTGGGTCAAACAAACTTGTATGGGGGAGTGAAAACTTGTGGCTTGTTATCTCCCATAAACAGTAGTCTCCAGCACTTCAGGAACTGTCTGACCTTGGGCAAGGGGCTTACAGATCAGAGGCCACTCTGGCTCTCACAGCTAGGCAGGTAGAACTGGTGCCTTCCCTCCATTCTCCCGTTTCTTGGCTGCCCTTCCCTTCCTGAAACAGAGCTGGCATGGCTCTCACAAAAGGAGAATCCTCCCCCTCCTCGTCAGCAGGCCAGTGCCTGACTGGGAAGGGGACCTCCCTGTTTTCAGAGTGCTCCTGGGTCCATTGTTCCTAAAGAAGTCAGCTCGCAGCACAGCAACCCTCATGCCGGAGAGCACATGTCACATGGCGTGGAGATATTCCGGGTGTTGTGTTGGGGGCTCTTACAGCATCGTGTACACACTTCTAAAAAAAAAAATACTCTCTGCCTCCGTTTTTGTTTGTTTTTGTTTTTTTGTTTTGTTTTGTTTTTGTTTAGCAAAAGTACAAGATGGTGACACACCACTGCCATCCCCCAGCTCTTAGGAGGCTCAGGCAGGAGGATCGTGAGTCCTGGGCTAGCTTGGGATATATAGTAAACCCGGCTTGATGACCATATAAGAAGCAATGGGGATGGCTTTGGGAAGAGGCTTTTGTTCTAAAACCAGGGTCCAGGCTGAAGGTGTGTGTGGCTCGGTGGTGATGCTTGCGTGTATGTGTGCGTACACACACATGTGTGATCTGTGGCCTCACACATGTATTTAAGGCCAGAGTCTACTGTGCTTATAATTTAACAAATAAAAGTGAAGGACTTGCCGCTCCTAGGTATGATGGAGAAGAAGGCATATTGTAAGAAGAAGAGAGAGCGTAGCCAGAGGCATGGACATCTGGGAGAGTCTAGAGTGAATATGACCCTGAGCTGGGAGGAGAGGAGGGAGGGAGAACCAGGAGAGTGATGGCAGACCAAGGGCCCAGGTAACTGAAATGTCTGGATTGGGTATGAAGAGCCTCTGGGGAAGCAGCCAAGCCCCTGGTCCGGAGAGTGCAGGGTAGAAGGTGGCTATGTCTATAAGAGGTAGACCCTAAGGATGCTGGGAGAACCGGGAGGCTAGGTCTGCTTTGATGTGTTAGACACTTCAGCCATTAGTCCCGGGTTTGAAACCTTACAGGCTGCACGTATGTGTGTGTGCCTGGTACCTGAGCATTCAGAAGAAGGCTCAGATTTCCTGGAACTGGAGTTAAGCGGTTGTGAGTCTCCATGTAGATGCTGAACACTGAACCCCAGGCTTCTGCAAGGGCTGCTGGTGCTCTTAACCAGTGAGCCATCCGTCCAGCCCCAAGCTCTCTAACTAATAACAGTAGAATCTACTGATCAGGCAAGGCTGGCTTTATTGTATTTGAGGGAATGGGAAGGAGGGAGACACCAGTATCGAGCACTGGCCGCGTCTCTGGAGGGAGGGGACGGGTCAGAATCCTAAGAATTGGAAGTTTGGTTTACTGCAGTAAGATCACATAAAGATCAGGGTATCACCGTCTAGATGTCCAACAGCAGAGGAATGGATAAAAAAACAAAACAACAATATCTAACACACACACACGCACGCACACACACATGCACACGCACACACACACACACACACACACACACACACACACACACACACACGAGATTTTTTTTTCAGCCATGAAGGATGGAGTTATCTTCTTTCCAGGGACATAGATGCTCTGTGGACCCTGCCTCCAGAGGATGTTGGCAAACAGAACCATACCTCAGTTAGCCACTTGGACCCAAAGTGGAGACTTGGCAGTGGCTCAGAAAACCAGGGACAGATGCCCAATGGAAGTCACTTCATCAGTGGAGACGGTTGTCGCCTTCACTTACAAGCAGGGTAGACTGAGTTACAGAAGGCGCTGGGCTCTGCCAGCCAATGCAAACAGCCCTGCCGAGGCCCCTTATCTGTGGTGTTAAACAAGGGAGGAGTGAGTGGCCGCGTCGGCACTGGCCTTCAGAACTGGACTTCACAGATACCGCAAAAAATCAGCATCAAGGTTTGCAGTTGAGAGATCCCTAAAGCAAGCACAGAGGATGTCCCTGGCCACCTGCACCCCAGGCTTTCTTTAGCTTTTCCAAGGACTTGAACTGGTAGGTTTCTGCCACTGTGCGGCATTCTTGGTTTCTGCCACTTGAGTTTCCACGTGGCTGCTAGCCCTCTTAGCACCGGCTCCCATGATTCGTTTTTTGTGGTGTGCATTGCTGTCTGTGTTACCTGTGAACCGGAGCCTGACCTGCGCTTGTGCCTTTGACGTTTAATTTAGGATCCTGTTTTTGTACCTGTGTTACCTGTTGGTGACACCCTTGATTAAGAAGTCAAATGCCAGAGTGAATTGAAATTTGAAATTTGTGCTTTGTTCTTTAAAAAAAAAATCTCTCGAGATCTCTCTCTCTCTCTCTCTCTCTCTCTCTCTCTCTCTCTCTCTCTCTCTCTGTGTGTGTGTGTGTGTGTGTGTGTGTGTGTGTGTGTGTAGTATACACATGGAAGCCAAAAGATAACTTGTGGCATCAATTCTCTTTTTCTACCATGGGGTCCTCTCAGGCTTGGTGGTACCCGCTAAACCATCTTGCTGCCCTTGGCTTTTACTTATTTTCCTGAATGTATGTCTGTGTACTATGTGTGTGCATTGCCCACAGAGGCCAGAAGAGGGCATCATATCATCTGGAACTGGCGTTTCTGTCACTTTATTTTCAGTGCTCAGTTTACTAGGAAAGATGATGAGAGCCAATAGATGCTTTATTACTGGTTATATAGGCAAAGAGTTACTCCAGGGGGCGCTGTTGACATTTAACCATGACTCAGCCCCAGTGTACAGGCCTGCCCCATCCCTGTCCCGCTAGGAACCAGTGTGTCTCCATCACTGTAACCACAGCCTCCTTAACACCGTTTCCAAGTGCCTCTGCCAAAGGTGCTCCCACCCCCACCCTGCTAGCTCTAGGTAGATATTGTAGAATGCTTCCAGAGAGCTGATGTGCGGCTCCATCTCTGGGCATGTGCGTCTGTGGTAGTAGAATAGGACACCCCATAAGCCTGTTTTGTGCTTTTATTACCTCAGATTTACATAATAACTTATGCTTGCAAAATAGCAAGTATTTATCCTGTACAATATAATTTGGAATATGGGTCTCTTTGTTGATTAAAACCGAGAATATTCTGTATTAGTTAGCAGCTCTGTCTTGCTTACCTCTTCTGTTAAGTTTTATAGCACCATTCATAATAGTAAAAATTTATAATGGATTATAGGCTTCATCAGTATACTATTTTTTTTTTTGACACGTCATTTTTCTGAGACTAGGTTTTATGGTAAGAATTTTGAGAAAGTGCTGAGTCTACAAATAGCATGAAACCCAGTTTTCTCTGTTAGCAGATAAATGTACAGTTGGCTGCCAGTGAACACTTAGATATTTTATGTTGTTTGAAATTAAGCTTGACTGGTTGGCAGTAGTTTCTCTTGGGAAACTGACAGCAATGAGGAGATCATGTTCATTAGTGCATAGGATGACTTACGCTAAAGCCCTATTTTACTTACTGATGTCTTTCTAAACTTTGGGTCCTAAATGAATTAATTCCCTTGTACTTCACTGAGAGAACGTGGACATCACAATTGGGTTGTTCATGCTGCATCCGGGATTAATCAGAGCAGGCGGCCAGCATCACTGAACAGAGCAAACAAGTGTTTTTACAAATGAAGTTGGAGGGAGGTCAGTGCTTCAGAGGGTGGGATGTGAGGAGTTCAGCTGGAGTTGCAATCCCTTTTCCTTCCTTCCTTCCTTCCTTCCTTCCTTCCTTCCTTCCTTCCTTCCTTCCTTCTTTCCTTCCTCCCTCCCTTCCTCCCTCCCTCCCTCCCTCTCTTCCTCCCTCTCTTCCTCCCTTCTTTCCTTTTCTCCCTCCCTCCCTCCCTTCTTTCCTTTCCTCCCTCCCTTCCTTCCTCTTCCCTTCCTCTCCCTCCCTCCCTTCTCCTCCTCTTCCTTCTCCTCCTTCTCCTTCTCCTTCTCTTCTTCATGGCCTGAGGTTTCCTTGTCCGGCTTTGAATTTTCAGTGTAGCAGAGGTGACCTGTGGCTCCTTCTACATTCTGAGTGCTGGTCTGTCACTGCACCCAGTTTGCACAGTACTGGGCATGGAACCCAGGGCTTTGAGCATGCAAGTGCTCTACCACCCATGCCCCCTTCCCTGGAGCTGCAACCTTCGCAGTGACTGGAGAAGCTTTCTGGAGGAGACAGAGAGAGAAAGGCACCTGTGGAACCCTGCAGTGTCTTGGGTGCTGCCGAGAAAGGCGAGTGGCTGAGTCACACTGTCACCGACAAAGACCTGGTCGCACAAGCAGGTTGTGGCTGTGCACAGTAAAGCAAGGGGCTCCAGATTGTGTCTCTGCAGTGTTTATGAGCATGGATGATTTTTAAAAATCATCTTGTAAAATTGAAATGGTTGTGGGGGAGAAAGAGGGCTGTGTATGCATGAGTGTGTGTGTGTGTGTGCATACACACATGAGCACATGGGTGTGTGTGTGTGTGTGGAGGCTGGAATCAACATTGGGGCTCTTCCTTAATCTCTCTCTATCTTGCTTTTTGAGGCAGGGTCTCTCACTGAACCTGGGGTTTGCCAGTTAGGCTAGGCTGGCCAGCCAGCAAGCCCCGGCGACCCTTCTGTCCCCATCTCTCCAGCACTGTGATTACAGGGGACTCGCTTCTCGATGTGGATTCTGAGGAATCAAACCCAGGACCTCAGGCTTGCTCAGTGAGCACTTGACTGAGCATCTCTCCAGCCTGGATGAGCTTTTGTTAAAGCACGCGACTACACCAAATGTTAGATAGTAACGTTTGTTTTCTAAGCAAACAGCCAGGAGGGTAGGGTAGGGTGTAGGAGCCCAGGCAGACTTTTCTGTCCCACCAGCCAGTTCCCAAATAACCACACGGAGACTTACTATAAATTACAATGCTTGGCTGATTATCTGTGCTCTGCCACGTGGCTTTGGTACCTTTTCTCAGCATGGCAATTTTATCTCCTGTTCCCTCTGCCTCTCCTCTCGACTCTCCAGACCCCTCCTCTTCTTTGCCATGTTCTTTTTTTTTTTTTTCCTACCAGTCCTGTTCAGCTATTGGCCAGCCAGCTCCTTTATTAAACCAGCCACAGTGGTATATTCACAGTGTAAAGGAATACCCACAGCCATATTAGCTGCTTTTCTTCTCTTTGTTACAAAATATCTGACAAGGAGCAACTTCAGGGAAAGGGGGTCTATTTTAACTCTTGGTGTGAGGAATACATCATGGGTGTGTCTGTGGCAGTGAGAGTGACGACGGACAATTGTTCACATTTCAGAGAACCAGAAACAGAGTGGGCTATACGGTCCCAGACCCACACCCTAATGATCCACATCTTTCAACTTGACCCCCACCTCCTGAAGGTCCCCAGCATCCCAAAACAGCACCACCAGTTGGGGAACAAGGGTTCAAACTCATGATCCTATGGAGACGGATCATCTCTGAGTGGTGGGTCCAAGTCCAGTGTGACATACTGTTTGCTGCTTCTTTCCAGCTGGGCTCATTATGCTGGTGACAAGAGTCCTCTGGGATTGACAGGGACAGAGCAGGACATGCCACTCTAAGCTGAGAACAGGTTTTGTAAGACAACCCAAAGAGCAATGGAGTGGTGTCTAAGGCACAGCCGATAGCTACCGTTCAGTGTCAGCAGCCACATGGCCTTGGGCTGTGGCTTTCTTACCCACTTCTTGGAATGACTAATTATCTGCTAGATGTGGTACTTAGCGCCTTGTGAATGTCATCCCATTTAACGTGACAAACACTGCAGGCCCAAATGGCACAGGATAACCGTTGGGTGCTTTGGTAGCCCTGTGTGGAATGCTCTCTCCTTGCTGTGACTTTCAAAGACACAGACAGACCAGGGTTTGCCTTGTGACGAGCTTGCCAACTGAGGGCAGACCACAAGGAGAGTCCCTTGGTTTTGCCATGGGGTGAGCCAGGGTGTGGGGCTGGTTCTACCCTTCCTAGTTGTTCTCCCCAATGTCTCCTGCGGTGTGACAGGAAGTTGTGTCATATGTAGTCATTTTGTAGAATGGGCTGGCTTGGCAGTGGCTTCACCATGACTTTCCTTATATCAGCTCCTAATGTCACTCTGCTTTGGGATGGGAGTCTTTAGAAGAGACAAACTGGAGCTAGAGGGGAAGCAAGAAACAAACCCTGCTCTGAGGGAGAACCTTCCATAGAAACAGTGTTGAGGAAGGTTGTAAAGATTTCTGCTTTTTCTCTAAGGGTATCAAGTAACCCAGGCTGGCTTTGAACTCAGCATGTAGCAATGTATGATGTAGCCTAGACTGGCTTTGAACATATAACCTTTTACTTCTGATCCTCCTGCCTCTACCTTCCCAGTACTGGGAGTATTGGTCTACCACACTAGCTTAGTTTAAGAGGTGCTTGGGAATGAATCCAGGTCTTTATTCATGCCAGGCAAGGCTTCTGCCAGCTAAGCTATCTCCCCAGCCCAGGGCTTTTGCTTTTTAATGTATTTACTATCAACTTATTTCCTAACATCTATAAAGTAGTACCTAATGGTCCTGTTATCCCGTCTGTTTGGGTCAGTGTTTTGGAGTGTGACTGGATGGACCCCCACACTGGCACACAGGCCTGACCACCATAGCAAAGGCCGAGCGTGCACAGAGCACCCTGTGGGCAGAGCTCCAAGGCTCAATGTGGGCTTGGAGCCTCACAGAGGAAACCCCTCATCTCCACTGTCCTTGTCTTCTAGATGATGAACCAGGTGGAAGGTCAGCAGAAGAATCTCGTGCATGCCATTGAGTCCCTGCCAGGCTCCGGCCCCCTCACTGCCCTGGACCAGGATCTGCTTCTCCTGAAGGCCACCTCTGCGGCCACCCTCAGCTGCCTTGGGGAGTGCCTCACCCTGCTCCAGCAGAGTGTGCGCCAAGCAGGCCCACCCAGCCACAAGCCGGGGGCCTCAGGTGAGTGTTCCCCTCCCTGCGCCCTGAGGTTGTCTGTACATGTCTACATCCCATTTCACCCATCCATCTCTTCCTGAGATAGGATCTCTCTGTGTAGTCCAGGCTGACTTTGAATTCACCGTGTAGCCTCGCTTAGCCTTGATCTTAATGGTGATCCTCCTGCCTCAGCCTTAATTCTGCAGCTATGGGTATGGACCACCATGCCCTGCTTTTTCTCTGTCCATCCAGCTAGCCTCTCCCCCAGTAGTGTACCATCCTATAAAAATGCAGCCAGTGTGTATCCACAGACTGTCAAATCTCCTTTGAGATTTGGCTGCCTTGACCCAATGTTTCATTCTGTTTGTGACTCTTGTCCTTAGCATGCTACCTTCCAGATCCACCACCGGGTCCCCTGCAGCCACTTTTCCACGGCGCATGTCCACCAGTTACCAGCTACTCTAGATGGCAGACCCTACACATGCACTCTTGTTTCTGCCCTGCTCACCCCCTCTCAAGGACAGGTCCATGCAGCTCCCTTTAGGGACTGCATCATGCTTGCCTCCCTTGGGGCTGGTCATATGGGAGGTTTGGCTGAAGAACATTCCTGAAGCATTGCTAATTCCTCTTCCAGAATCCAAAGACAGGAACATATGGTCTTAAGAGAATCCAGTCCTATCTGAGGAGTCAGTAGTAAGCAGACAGAAAGACATTACTGAAGTTTAAGTTCAACAATAAAGGCAAAAATAGCTTGACAGGAGAGGGCCAGGGAGATGGCTTGATCAATAAAGAACTCCATCTCCAGACAAAGCAAAACCAAAACCCAAGTAGTAAATGATTTCAGGCTTCAGAGAGCTACAGGAATAGTACAGGGGTGGAGGGATGGCTTGGGTTAACACTTTCTAGAGCTAGATTCCAAGCACCCACATCGGGTGTCACCCACCTGCCTGTAATTCCAGCCCCAGGCAATCTGCTGACCTTTTCTGGCCTCCGTAGACACCTCCACTCATGTGCACATTATTCCCGTCCCTCCCCTGCACCACCCTGCCTCACACGGACTATACCACACAATACACATAATTAAAAACAATAAAAACAATTTTTTAAAAAGAATAGTAGACTAGACTATTGGGTTATAAGTTCATGAATGTACCTGCTTTTTAGTTTTTACATGGGTGCCGAGGTCAAAGTCAGGTCCTCATGGTTGCAAAGCAAGCACTTTATCTCCCCTGAGCTGTCTCCCTAACCCCATCCCCATCTGAGCTGCCTTCACCCGGCCCCCATGCTTCTTGATCATTTTGTCAATAAACATGCCTGGAAGCTGGAAGGCATCTTTGCCCACCACTACACCCCTACATGAGTGGATTGGCAGGAGACTGACGCGTCATGGCTGACTCATCTCTTCTGCTCCCAACTCTTTGAAGATTGGTCCCTGTGGCGCACAATTGTTGAAACAATGCACACAAGCTCTTAAGCTCTTTAAATCTGCACCACACACTGGGGGGGAAATGGAGTCCCTTTTGACATCTGGGTCTTCAGAGTTCAAACCTGATCCCTAGCAAGCAGATCAGAGTGTGCATTGCCACAAAATGTGTGTGCTCACCATCTTGGGCCCCGAGGCTGGCAGGAGCTATAGCAAACCAGACAGACAGACATACAGACACACACACACACACACACACACACACACACACACACACACACACACACGGGTGGAGATGTGCTTGTGTCTGAGGAGAGCCAGGGTGGCTGATGGCATGCAAAGCCTCTCGGGGTTTCCATTGCCCATTTTAAAGACAGGCTCTCGTATAGCCCAGGCTCATGTTGAATTTACTGCATAGCCAAGGATGATCTTAAACTTATCTCCCTACTTCCACCCCTCAAGTGCTGGGAACTGAAGTACCAGCTCTGCCCTGTGTGATGTCATAGTAGTCCATCTGTAACATCTCGGTGGGCCTCCTTGGGATGCTGGCTGACTGAAGCCCCTTAGTCTCCAGACGCGCTCTGCTCCATCCTTTGTCCCAAGCATATTTTTGGGTGCGCCTGCTTCCCTTCTGCGTAGCCTGACCCCTTTAATGTTCTCAGAGACATTTTCAGGGACGAATAATGAAGTGATCTGGCCTTTCCGTCAAGGTTAGAAGTGCGCAGCTCTCTCAGCATCAGCAGCTTGCTGGGGAATGTGCCTGGTTGGAAGAGTCTGAGGATCTGTCCTCCCCAGCCTAGAAGGATGGGAAAAGTGGGCAGACACAGACTCAGAACTTTGAGCTGGGAGTACCCTTAGGTTCCCAGCATGGAGGAGAATTGAAGCTTGAATTGGGGTCAAAGGACTTCATTGTCTGTTTCTCATTGGTTCCTTACTGCTACGCTTATTGTTCAGGAAGTAGAGACCCAGCTCCAGGCAGGAGCTGTCACCACACATTGTGTTTCCAGGTCAGAGCTAGACCTTTCTGGCCTGCTGGGCACAAAGTGGGCTTGGGAAATGGTGCTTGAGTCAGCTCTGTCAGGGAGGTGACAGCAGGGCCCTGGTGGGCCTGAATGAGAACAGAGCAAGACAGGTCACCGGAGAACTGTGCAGTTAGTCCACACTCCCTCCATGCTGTTCCAGAACATTCTCCCCCTCTCCTGAGAGTCAAGATTCCTGGAAAGTACTGTTGATTAGCACATCGTGGTGGAAACTGGAAACGGGAAGATGTGACGCTCACACGACTATTCTGGGCTTTCCAGGCCATCTGCTTTGCTTTTCGCCTTTCCCACCACCCAGTGCCTTCCCTTTCTGTGAAGCTGCCCACTGCCACTCACTTTTATTTTATGGTTTGAAGCCAAGATAGAAACTCGATCATGCTGTCAGTGAATAGGTAGGAAAAGCTACAATCTCCCCCCGTAGTGTTTCAGATGGGTGAGCTTCTTAAGCAGTCAAAACAAAGTTCTTGAGCGGCATTTTCTCCGTAGAAAGCTGTTAGTCAAGGGCTGGGAGATGGCCCTGCCAGTACAGTGTTTGCTATGTAAGCATAGGGACTCAGATTAAATCCTTAGAATCCATGTTAAAAAAAAAAAAAGCAAACCAAGACGTGAAAGGCATATGCCTTGGTGCCATGCACTTGTAATCCCAGCAGAGATTGGGGCGGTAGAAACAGGAGGAATCCTGGGGCTGGCCAACCATCCTAGTTCAAGCAGCAAGTCTCAGGGCAGGTGAGAGAGTCACCTTTTCAAAGATACACGGTGGTGGCACCTGAGGACTTGTACCCAAGGGTTCCTCTGGCCTCTGCATTTCCGTGTGCATACCACTTTGGATCCTACTCGACCTGCGTGCAAGTTAGGAACACCTGGCTTCCTCTGCAGATTCGCCTCAGACTTTCCTCAGCTTTGGAGGTTACAGCCTGACTCTGGAACCCCAGAAGGTTTACTGACCCGAGAGACGCGGTCACCACCAAGCGGCAGGCGAGGATGCTGGGAGCCATCACCCACCATACCTCTGGGCCGATGCTTGTTGAGCCTCAGCACCCTGAGGCTCCCAGGAGACAGGAGTGGTCACATTTCAACCAACGAGACACTGGGTACAGAGCTCTGAGTACAGAATGTGAGGGTTCCGAGTCTCAGGAATCAGGCCCTTGAGATGGTTCACTTGTACTTGGTACTTGCTGCCAAGTCAGGTGATCTGAGTTTGGTCCCTGAGGCCCACATGGAAGGAGAACCGAATCCTGAACATTGTCTCTGAACTTCACATACACATGTACACTGAGGAGCACACATGTGCGTATGCATGTGCACACACACTTACATAGCTACGTTAGTGTAATAAATCTCAGGGATGGCGACAGATGCTGCTCTAATCTACCGTATTTTAAACTAAGATCCATGCAAAACCAACCCATGATGAACAGAATATCAAATTTTAAATAGACAAGGCTCAGCTTGGGCTGCCATCACCCATGATGGCAGAATATCAAATTTTAAATAGACAAGGCTCAGCTTGGGCTGCCATCACCAAGGCTGAGCTAACGGATGCATATCTCTGGCAGTGCTGGAGGCGGGTATCCGAGCCTGGCTCCATCCGATGGGGTTTCCGCTTCCCCACTGCTGACCACTTCTCTCTCTCTCTCCTCTCTCTCTCTCTCTCTCTCTCTCTCTCTCTCTCTCTCTCTCTCTCTCTCTCTCTCTCTCTCTCTCTCTCTCTCTCGCCACAATCGTGTTTCCATCTGCTGTGTCTTTCATTCTTTTAAGGATACTGATCTTGTTGGATGAGCGACCTAGCTGATGGTCTCATTTAACTTTCATTACTTCTAGAAAATTCTGACTTCAGACCTTTTTAGAGTAGAGGTTAAGGGATAAAACATTGAATCCATAGCAGACAGGATTCAACATAGGTGGTGGAGGGGGGTAATGGACAGACAGAAGGATGGATGCATGGACAGACTATGTGAGGCAAGAGAGACTAAGCCACAAGACTAACTGGCTTTGTCCACATTTTTTTCAATATTTATTTATTCAGTCATGTATGAATTCATTCATGTTTTGAAAAGGATTTATGTGCATGAGTGTTTTGCCTGCATGTATGCGTGACTTGGTGTCCATGGAAGTGAGAAGAACAAGGGCTGTGTGGCCTCTGCCTTCAAGGAGCTGGCGTTGTAGGGAGGGAAGAGGAGACAGAATCCAGTGTTGCCCTGGCTGAGATCAGGCAGCAGTGGCCCCGTGAAGAAGGCAGTGAGCTGCAGTGTGGCCTGGGATGCCTTTGAGATGCCCTTGGACCAGGGACCTCCCAGGAGGCCTCTGAGCAAGTGATGCTTAGCTGACCACCCCACCTCCCAGGAGGAGGTCTAGAGGGCAGCAGCTGGGAAGAAGGGATGGAGTGTGCAATACTCTAAGATGATAATGAACTTTGGCTGAAGGTCAGGGAGGCAGGAGAGGGATGGAGCCTGCCAGCTCTCAGGCTGAGAAGGCCAGGAGGTTTACATTTTACTTCAGTGGGAGCTTAATCAGGGGTTATGTAGTCTACTGCATGTGTATTTAGAAGTGTTGAAAGCACTGAAAAGAGATTTTTACATACAAGTGCACTTGAATTGTATAAACACACACATATGGGTGGAGTGGGGGTGCCCCCCCATTTATGCTTCTATCTTATTTTATGTTCACCAATCAGATTCACTCAGAATGCTAAAGGTCTAGGCTATTTCTAGATTTTTCTCTGAGTAGATTAAGAACGCTGACAGATAGAATTGTCTTGAGTATGGATCACCTGAGACCCGCAGGAATGCAGGAGCCACCCCTATCCCCCCCATCCCCATCCATACTCCCTCATTTATTCTGCTCCTAGGTGGGGAACTGCATCTTCAGGCAGGAAGTGAGCGGAGAGCGACCAATCTATCCACCTTGCTAGATAGATTGCTATGGGGTAAAGAAATTCACCTGTAATTACTCCTATCCCCATTAATAAGTTTAGGAAGATATTCCAGGGCAATAATAATACTCTAAAAAAAAAAAAACAAAAAAAAAAACCAACCATATTGGAGGAGAAAATCTTTCCCCCTCCCAGGCCTTGAAGGAAGATCAGGACAATGCTTTTGGCTTAGCAGGCTGCTATTTCTAAGACTTTATTTCTTGCTAGACTGGACCAGGCATATTGGCCCCCAGTGATGGGTTTTGTTACTATCTCCTGCACCTGGCCACATCTGGCAGCAGGGCCAGCCTTTTGTGCACACACTGTCAACATCTTTTCTGAACACAACAGACCACATTTTGAGTGGGCTATATCTGACAATATGACCCAGTCTTTAGTGTGAATATTGGAAAACATTTTCAAAAGTTTAAAAGTAACATTGTCTGGTGTTGGTACAATGCATTGTTGGGGGCTGGGGAGATGACTCTGAGGAAAGAGTTTGCCACACAAGTATAAGGATTTGGGTTTGGGCTTGACACCTGCATAAAGAGCTGAGGGCAGCGGTGTGTACCTTCATTACCAGCTCCGGGGAGGTGGAGACAGGTGGATTCCTGTTGTGTTCACTCAGCCAGCCTGGTACCTGGTAAGCTCCAGATTCAGTGAGAGGCCATGACCAAAGAAACTAAAAAAAAAAAAAATCAATGTGGAGAGTGATCGAGAAAGACCCTTGATGGAGCCTCTGGACCCCGTGTGCATGCATACATACCAAATACAAATTGTTTCTTTCCAATCTGTGATGAGTGCCATCCTGATACTGTAGGAGAATGCCTCTTACATTCAGAGTCAGGTACCTCCTTCAAAACAGCCCCCCCAGCATGTGTGACGCAGGCCTTGTCACAAGCGGCTCCTCAAATGATGAGGTATAGATATTTCCCAGGCTGTCAGTGTTTGATTGGTTGATCTGGAGAATATTTGGCGTCATTCTAGCTCTTTATTTCAGAAACCATCCTGGGATGGCATGGGCCCACGTCACATTCCACAGACCAGCTGAAAAACGGGACCCTTGGCTCTCTGCCCTCGGCCAGTGCTAACATAACATGGGCAATCCTCCCAAACTCTTCGGAAGAGGAGCATGGCTCGCAGCCGGAAGCAGAGGTAAGCCGGGGTCCTTTCCCAGCAACCTGTTGCTTGTATTAGTACTTGTTCAGAAAGCGAGTGAACATATGTTACTTGCTCGCTGCTTTAGACGGAGCCACGTTATCAAATGCAAGAATTTCCCAGAGAGACAAAATCAGCTCCTTCCCTGACTGGCATTCTCCCTTGTCCGTGTGTCTGGCAGCTGCCGGGAGCCAATTGCCTTTCTAGCAACGAAGAGCCTCCAATTTGGATTGAAATGAACCTCATTTTAACTTCAAGTGGGAGAAATTCTAGCAGACCCTAAAAGTGTCTAAATGTGCCTATTGGCATGACGGGAGCAGTTGTAAGACAACAGGCTGCTCCCCCGAATTATGGCTTCTCCATACAGTTCATGGCCAAGCTCCTGCCTTGCTTAACTCCCGCATGTCTCCAGCAGGCCAGGGGCGCGATGTCCTCATAGGTGCTGTGTGCAACAAGCTCAGGCTGCACAGGGGCATTGCCCTGCTTGGTCACAGGACAACCCCTGCAGATACTGACACCTGCTAGGTCCCAGTAGGTTTCAAGGACTCTACCATCTGCCTGCCTGTCACAGCCCTGGTCCCCTAACTCTGCCTCCAAGGGGCCACTGCAAGGGAGCCAATTTTATTTTGTGTCAAGTTACTTATGACAGTAACTGTAATTCGATGTGCACATTCTCTTGAGAACGATATCTTGAGTCAGGCTAAGGCCAGTTTTAACCGTTTGTTGTTAGAGATTGCTCCCAACGTCTAACAAAATAATTTTAGCCTGAAAATTGTGGAGGACTCACGACATGCATTTAGACAGCTTTGTAGAGCAACTGACGAGCGAGCGTCTCCATCTGATCCCCTTTGGCAGCGATTTAGTGGCGGAGCTCTGACAAAGGCAGCATCTGCTGAGGAATATCTTGCCACTTCTTGGGGGGGGGGGCTGAGCAGGGTTTGTAGTCAGTAGTGATGTGAACTTTGTCCCATGATTCTGCCGGAGGTTCAGGCTGGGACAGAAATGTAGCTGAGGGAGTTGGAGCCATAGTTGGTGACTGCTGGGCGTCCTTCTGTCCCCTTCAGTAGACTGGGTGGGTTGATGTTTAAATATTTTTTTTTTAATTTTTTAAGAACACGGTGGGCTGGCCATGCTGGTGCACACCTGTAGTTCCAGCACTTGGCAGGCAGCGATAGGAGGGTCAAAACTCAAGGTCAACCTTGGCTACATAGCAAGTTCCAGGTCAGCCTGGGCCACATGAGACCTCGTCTCAAAGAGACAGAGTATGTTAATTAACTAGCTAAAAAATTACAGGGTCAAGGTGGTGGTGGCGCACACCTTTAATCCCAGCACTCAGGAGGCAGAGGCAAGTGGATCTCTGTGAGCCTGAGGCCAGCCTGGTCTACAGAGAGAGTTCCAGGACAGCCAGGACTGTTACACAGAGAAACCCTGTCTCGAAAACACAACAACAAAAGTTACAGGGCCATTAAGATGGCTCAGTGGATCCAATTATTTCCGACGTCACACTAGCAGCCTGAGTTCAGCCCCTGCTAGGGAGGTCTGGGGACCCCATTTCTTGTTGTGTGGGTCCCTTTGGTGTTTGTTCTCCCTTTGCCAGGTGGCTGTGTTCTCTGCCTCCCAAAGGTTGAGGCTGGTCTGATGTTTTTGTACTCAGGGCTGTGGACTGCTCTAGCTGGTAGCACATGCAGAAGACAGTATTCACTGTTCATGCTCCCAGAGGCTGGTGACATGGTGACTGCCACCAAGCCCGGTGACCCGAGTTTGTCCCAGGACCCACAAGTGGAGGGAGAGAGCCAAGTCTTGAATTTCCTTTAAAGGTTAAAAAAAGGATGCACGTGTGTGTGTGTGTGTGTGTGTGTGTGTGTGTGTGTGTGTGTGTGAGCGTGCTCCCATACATGTGGTGTGCCCGAGGCCAGAGGATGGTATCTGATTTCCTGGAGTTGGAGTTACTGGCAGCTGGGAGCCACAGGACATGGGTGCTGGGAGCCAAACTCTTGTCCTCTGTGGGAGCAGCAAGTACTTTTGTCAAGCCATCTCTCCTGCCCCACGGTAAAAAAAAAAAAAAAAAAAAAAAAAGATAAAAATGACTATCTTCCGAGTCAAGCCTTTCAAAAAGAAACCCTTTGACCGTTACCATGGGAATGAGCTATTGATTTCTAGCTGCCAGTGCTGTATTTGTCCTTCGCTGAGAGGATTGTAAGGTGAAGCCCAGCGACTCCTCGAGATGGACGGTGCGCTGGTGTCGTGATGGTTTTCAGAGACACAAGAATTCATTTTTCCCCAGTGACAGCCCTGGCAGACAATTCTCAAAGTCCAAATGGCCATAGTTAAGCAATAGCTTTCTTTTTAGAACATCATG
Source organism: Cricetiscus sungorus (assembly GCA_030556225.1). Classification (NCBI taxonomy): domain Eukaryota; kingdom Metazoa; phylum Chordata; class Mammalia; order Rodentia; family Cricetidae; genus Cricetiscus; species Cricetiscus sungorus. Next base: position 32,236,564 of record JANBXA010000642.1, read on the forward strand.
CTTTCTCTCTCTCTCTCTCTCTCTCTCTCTCTCTCTCTCTCTCTCTCTCTCTCTCTCTCTCTCTTCTTAATAGTTGAAGCAGCTAGCAAAATCCACCCAATAGCTCTCCTGTTAGATTAAGGGAAATGTGGCCATTGCCGCCTCCATATGATCAGGAGAAACCCACTTCGGGAGGGACGGAGGGGCTTTCTCAAGACGGCACACTCCTTTGGTTCCTCACTGGTGTTGGTACAGAGAATGTAGTCCTTCTGTGAAGAACTAATTTAAGGATCCGGGTAAAGTGATTGCCACTCAAGCATGAAGACCTGAGTTCGGGTCCCCAGCATTCATGTAAAAAGGTGGGCATAGTGGTGTCTGTCTGTATTGCAGTGCTGAGGAGGTAGAGACAGGCAGATCCCAGGGGCTCGCTGGCCCCAGTGAAAAACTGTGTGAGAAAAGTAAGGTGGAGAGTGGCAGACGAAGACACCCAACCCCAGTCTCTGGTGTCTACTTGTGTATGCACACAGGGGAACGCACACCCTGTACTCAAAAACTCTATGAATTGTAGTTATGTGGATAGAAGTTTCTGTCCCACACGGTCCTGCAGCCATTTAGTCCCAATAAACACACGGACGCTTATATTAATTATGAACTGTTTGGCTGATGTTTCAGGCTTCTTATTGTGGTTGACTCTCTCTGAATTATTAACCCATTTCTACTAATCTGTGTATCTCCATGTGGTCTTGGCTTACTGGAGAATGCCCGGGCATCCTATCTTCTAAATCCTGCCTGTCCGTTGGCTGAAAGCTTTATTCATCAACCAATAAGAGAAATATATTCACAGCTTACAGAAGGACACCCCCCACCATAGTTATTGCACATTACTTTAAGGGAAGCATTTTCTTCTTGTTTATTGCTTCAGTTATAATAAGAATACAGAGTACATAGAAGGACATGCCATCTCCTCCACTGGTTTCTGGCTTACCATCACAGGGAAAGCACAGGCATTTTCTTTAGTGTGGGTAATGGGATGCAGTAGTCAGTTCTCTCCTACTATTGTGGGCCTGGGGATTTGAACTCGGGTCATCAGGCTTCGTGGCAAGCACCCTTCCCCTCTGAGTCATTTTGCTGACCCACACATGCATTTTTTCAAATTTAGTTTGCTTAATTCCCCGCAGGACCAAAGTTCAAAACACGGCATGTGTTTAACCCATGCTCTAGAAGGGAGCATGGTAGGCTCTAGTGTGGAATGCAGTAATCTCAACGCCCGTTCTGCTGGGCTAACCAAATGTGAGAATGTGGTGTTCTTTCATAGTGAAATGAGTCCGGGTCCTAGTTTCATTTGTGAGTAGAACAAGCTTACAGCTGTGTAACATTATTTGAGATGCAGATTTAGTTCTTAGAAGGTTTTACTCTGCCTCCTTTATCTGGAACAGCTTGTCTTAGGACAGACGGGCAGATGCTGAGATTCCTTTGGCTTCTTTGTTCTTTATATTGCTTGGCTTTCCCCGGGTGGATGTAAGGAGACATCTGTGCACCCCAGACAGGGCACAGACAGACAGAGGAAGTGACTCCATCCGGGCAACTGAGTGAATCAGGTTTTATTGGGGTTACTTTCAGAGTGTGGCTGAGGGGCTCTTTCATTGTCTCAACTCTAGTCTGTCCGTAAAGGTGGCCTTCCTGAGTATTGCCAGACCGCGTGAAATCTTGTGCGTGGCGGGTCCTTCTGGCTGGTACCAGGCTTCATTCAGGTCTCTCCTTCCTGCAGTATGACTATTGGGAGACATTCCAGTTCCTTGGGCCCCACTATCTAGATAATCTGCTAGGCACAGGGAGGGCACCTGTGGCTCTACAATGTTGTCATCCTGCCAGGGTGGCTATTTGAATCATCTGGGTTTTTTTTTTTTTACTTTTTTTTTTTTTAAACTGAGGTTTTGGATAAGGAACAGAAAGATCAAACAGAACCAGCCCTTTGGTGTTCAAATATTCTGACACCACGTTTTAAATAACTATTATTAAGCTCTTTGATACTTCATGTCTAAGCAGCATGTGATCTCATAGCCTTCTGCCAGTTGAATGGGTAATGGTTTATATAAATCTATGTCTATAAATCCAGACAAATTATGGCTCTTGTTTAAGCACTACACACCAGTGAGAAGCATGCTGTATGAGGTGTGAAAACCTCAGGGCTTTTGTCTCTAATTTTTGTCTAAGTCCGTTTGGCAGCACGGAGACTTTCATAATGCGTAGAATTATCTGGTTTGTAAACAGACCTGAAAATCATAAAAATCAGTGTCATTTCCGTGATGCTGCATCTGTCAGACTCATAGCATTAGCAGTCATGTAGCATAGCAGTCATGTAACATCCATGACAGGCGCGCAGGTAGCATCATACTTCTCATGAGAATATTTTTTAACCTACACATTAGAAACACTAAACACTGAGCTCTGGGCTGTTGCGGTGGCTTCAGCAGATAAAAGTGTTTGCTGCAAAAACCCACAGAGGAAGGGAAAGGTAACGAAGTCTCTGACACTAGCACAGGTGACCACGCTAACATGTGCATGAAATAATAAGTTAAGATGTCAGTCAGCATTGGGACAGATAGCTCGGTGGTTAAGGGCAATTCTGAAAAACCGTGAGGACCTCAGTTTGAACCACAGCACCTTCATAGCAGGGTTACCTTTACCCCAGTGCCCGGGTGACAGAGACTGCCTGGAGCTTGTTGGCTGCCAGCCCGGCTGAAAGAAACACAAGCTACAGGTTCAGGGGAGACTGTGCCTCAGAGGAATACAGTAGAGAGTATGAGGGCACCTGTCAGATTCCACACACAGACACATACACCACACACACAGACACATGCACCACACACAGACACATGCAACACACACAGACACATGCAACACACACACAGACACATGCACCACACACACAGACACATGCACCACACACACAGACACATGCACCACACACACAGACACATGCACCACACACAGACACATGCACCACACACAGACACATGCACCACACACACAGACACATGCACCACACACAGACACATGCACCACACACACAGACACATGCACCACACACACAGACACACGCACCACACACACAGACACACGCACCACACACACAGACACATACACTGCACACACAGACAGATACACCACACAGACACAGACACATACACTGCACACAGACACAGACCACACACAGACACATACACTGCACACACAGACACATACACCACACACAGACACATACACTGGACACACAGACACAGACACATACACAACACAGACACATGCACCACACACACAGACACATGCACCACACACACAGACACACGCACCACACACACAGACACATGCACCACACACACAGACACATGCACCACACACAGACACATGCACCACACACACAGACACATGCACCACACACACAGACACACGCACCACACACACAGACACACGCACCACACACACAGACACACACACCACACACACAGACACATACACTGCACACACAGACAGATACACCACACAGACACAGACACATACACTGCACACAGACACAGACCACACACAGACACATACACTGCACACACAGACACATACACCACACACAGACACATACACTGGACACACAGACACAGACACATACACCACACACACAGACACATACACATCACACAGAGACATACACACCACACACAGGCCTATACACCACACACAGACACAAACCATACACCACACACAGACACAGATCATACACCACACACAGACACGTACATCACACATAGATTCATATACGACACAGAGAACCATATACCACAGACAGACCTGTACACCACAACAGACCATATACACCACACACGGACCACACACCACACACAAACACATACACCACACACAGACCCATACACCACATACAGACCATACACCACACAGAGACCTGTATACCACACATAGACCTGTATATCACACATGTCACACACAGACCTGTACACCACAATAGGTCCATACATCACACACACACCCATACATCATACACAGGCCCATATACCACAGATAGACCTGTACATCACACGCACCACACATGGACCCATATACCACATAACAGGCTCATACACACCACACTCAGACCTGTGCAACACACACAGACCCATACAGAAAACACATACTCATACACTATGTACAAGCCCAAACTTACCACACACAGACCACACTCATTAAGAATAAAGAAGTCTTGAATCCACTAAAAGCATTCTAAATTTAATACTGTCTTTTTGTTAACTAATTGTTTTATCTTAATTTTATTATGTATAAAATTAGATACTAAGATATGACATTTTATAAGATGTATATTATCTGTCAGCAATGAATTAATGTTGAGTAACAACTTCATTATCAAGTAGCAGAAGCAGCCTATCTCACCATTGATGAAACATATGTGTGTTTCTTATGGAACAAAGTCAGAAACCACAAAAAATATGATCTTTGCATACTGGGCCAGGCTTTTATGTTTTATTCTTTTGAATTTGTGTTTAATTTTCCAAGCAGAAAGCATTTCAGTAATTTCTCTGAAAATTTGATGGAAATAATTTTTTTTAAATGCATTCTTTTTGCTGGAGAATATTAGCTGTGTCTTTTCTTTGTGTGATCCAATGGCATTGACCTTTCCCATGACATGCAGAGTTACTCTGCTGGTCAGGGTTGGTATCCTCTGTTACTCCATCACTAGAAGGAAAGGTTGCATAAGTGGGATGTAAAGATGTTTGACAAACATCCATTTATGGTTGTATGTATATAGTAGCTTTAATGATAAAATCTTATGCAGGGGCTGGAGAGACGACTTGGTGGTTAGGAGCACTTACTGCTCTTGCAGAGGACCTGGGTTCCATCCCCGGAAGCCACATCGGGCAGCTCACAGACACCTGTATCTCCAACTCCAGGGCATCGATGCCCTTTCTGGCCTCTGAAGGCACGCGTACTCATATCACATACACACACACACACACACACACACACACGCACACACGCACACGCACGCACACGCACGCATGCACACACGCACACACACGCACACGCGTGCGCGCAGAGAGAGGAAGAGAGAGAGGGAGGGAGGGAGAGAGGGAGAGAGAGGGAGAGAGGGAGGGAGAGAGGGAAAGAATTAAAGATCTAAGTGTTTATAATTAGAACTATAAAAGCAATCTTGGAAACATAAACCTCATAGCAATAATCTAGTGAAAGGATTTTTAATAAGGTTTCAGTGTGTAGGCCTGGGTGGCATGGCACTACATAGAACAGGCTTTAACAACTCACCGAGATCTTTCTGCCTCTGCCTCCCAGCTGCTGGAATTAAAGTCACATGCCACCACACATGGTCATAAAAGTTTTTGTTGTTGTTCGAGACAGGGTCTCTCTATGTAGCCCTAGCTATCCTTGAACTTGCTGTAGACGAGGCTGGCCTCAGAGAAATAGATACACCAGCCTCAGCCTACGCCTTGGGTTAAAGGTGTGTGCCACCACATCTGGTTCATAAAAGGGATTTTAATGAACACTGTATTCAGGCATTTGGACTTCATCTCTATAATTATACACTGAATCACTTTTATCTCAGAAAATTTATCCTTGGCAACCTCCACATATCAAGGAAAAGTTACAGAGCATTATAAAAATATTCTTTGTAATAGTTTTCCAAATGTATTTCAAATCATATATCTTGATTAGCATAAAACATTTTCATGTCTTGTTTTCTATTGCCCTTGAATACTAAGGGGGAAATCTAAAATTTAATTTCTTTTTAGGATGTTTTGGAAGAAAATCCTTACCAAAATTTATGTAGCAAATAAAAAATTTTGTTACTTAACCGACTTTTATCTTATGCCTTAATGAATACTGTTTTATGTAAACACTAACAGTACTTTGACGTCTTTATTTTAGATGCTTTTTGTCCCTCTAGAGAACTTCCTTGAGAAGATCAGATATCCCTTAATGGTGTGTTCAGAACATCTTAATGTTCTGTGAAGCACATTCAATTTGCTCAATATTTCATTTTAATAGATTCTAGAAAGTTAAGAGTATGGAAGTTTATATGGTAGGAAATGATAGATCTATTATGTCTATGAAACAATAAGCCCAACTTACATCTATGACAAAAAAAAGTTGGGATCCTCTGCTTCTGTTCATGCTTTGTTGTAAATTGTGTTACTGGCTTTTAAAGGGACCTACCTGTGGCTGGGGAAAGATCAGTGGGCAATCTGACGACCTGAGTTCAATCCCAGACCTCACGTGGTTGAAAGAGAGGACCAATTCTAGCAAGTTGTTACCTTACCTCTGAACGGTAACATTGCATGGCTGCTGTCCACACACTCACACACAGGGTAAATTCAGGGTTGGGTGTGATGGCCATGCCTTTAATTCCAGCCCTTAGGCAGAGGATCTCTGTGCATTTGAGGCTAGCCTGGTCTACATGGTGAGTTACAGGCCAGCCAGTAAGACCCTGTTTCAATTTTTAAAATTGTGTTTTCAATTAAAATTTATAAAAAATTTAAGTGACTTCTCAGGTTTGATAGCTGTTCTTTTAATTCCTACGTTTCATTTAGGCTTCAGTAAGTTAAGAGCCTTAAATGATCTATTTCTTTAGGAGGCTGAGAAAGATGACTAAAGTTTACAATAGTTTTAAAGTGTTTATGGGCTTATATGTGCACACATGTACACAAAAATAAACATGTTAATAATAGCAGTGTTAATCTAAGCTGAGGCAGAGGCAAGAGGATCAACTTAAGTTTAAAACCAGCCTGGACTCCAGAGTGAGACCTTAACACACACACACACACACACACACACACACACACACACACACACACCATAAGATAGTCAGAAACACAGACTAATAAACTAATATACCAAATGACACATAAGATCAATTATAAATGTCACAGTGTACTCTTAAGATCATGAAAGTTCAAGTCAGCATTCTCCCTAGGGCCCTCACAAACTTGGTATTTTCCATGCCTTTGCAAATTACAATGGGGAATCTCCAAAAATATACTCAAATTGCAATGCAGACAGCCAGGCTCCCTGGGAACCTTAGGTCCTTGATCTTAATCCTGCAGTGTCGGTACCCCAAAAGTAAACAAGATGTCTAGCCTCGACACTGGAGGTAGTTTTTCTCACATCAGCTGCCACAGCCAAGCGACACGGTGAGTCCAAGTGGCTCTGCTACTTCACATGAGGAGACACAGATGAGGGGACACACATGAGGGGACATGACTCAGTAAATACCGCCCCTGAGGCCCAGAGTGCTGCTGCCTGCAAGCCCAGCACTCAAGAGGCAGAGACTGGGAATTCTGGAGGGCAGCTGGCTAGCTAGACTAGCTGGAGTCAGGCAGCTCTGGGGACAAGGGAAGACTGGAGAGATGGCTCGGTGGTTAGGGGCCCCGGCTGCTCTTACAGAGGACTGGGTTCCAGCCCCAGTACCTGCGTGGTGGCTCTCACCGCCTGTATGTAACCACAGTTCCAGGTGTTCCGAAACCCTCTTCTGGCTGCCATGAGGACCCGGTTTGCACATGATGCAGACATGCGGGCAGACAAAACATGCCCCTGAGTAACTTTTTATCAGAGGATAATTGAACGAGACACTCGATATCTAGACTGAAGGAGCTAACGGGCACTTCTGAAATCAGAAACGAGAGTATTCTTTATGGATAAGACCAGGTCAAAATTTGAAGCCCCTCCCCGCCTTCTTTTAGTCAGTTTACCAGTAATATAAGCAGTGTTTCCTCCCGGTGGGACAAAGGGAAGGTGATAACATAGACATAAATTCCTGGCGGCTGCCACGTTTCCACAGATATCTCATCTGCAGGGCTCAATACCACAGGCAGCCTCTCAGCTCTTCCTCCCAGGAGGCCACTGTCCCCTGATGGAAATGGAGGGGCCAACACCTGAATGCTGGGGTTCTTGCCCTAGGCTGGCTGACTGAAGCTGGGCGTCTCAGTTCATCTCTGCCCCCTTAAGCTTCCCCGTATTCCAAATGAAATCGGGAAATAGTACTCGGTAGAGAAAAATAGACTTGTTTACAGTTTGTACTGTGTGTGTGTGTGTGTGTGTGTGTGTGTGTGTGTGTGTGTGTGTATGGGGGCAGGGTTGTATGCACAAGCATTCAGGTGTCCCCTGAAGCCAGAGGGGGTGCTTAGCGTTGGGGTTCCAGGTAGTTTCAAGCCTCCATGTGCGTGTTGGAAGAGCAGCCAGTACTAAGCTGTCTCTCCAACGTCACAGTTTATGGGACACTGTTAGCCAAAGGCCAGCAGGTCCGTTGCCGGTCCATGACACAGCTTGTTTGTCCCTTTCCTGTGAGAAGAGGGAAAGGCCACTGGAGCTCTTCCACAGCCGTCCCTACACTCTGAGCACCCATGGGCACAATCTCTCTAGATGTCAGATACCTGCTCTGCCACACACTCCCGCCCCAGTGGGCTCTGACTTTCGGCATGGGTCATATTTACAAATAGATGCCCAGTGTATCCATTCAGTTCACTAAGTGGGGGAATATCGTGTGGACTTTATTTTCGTGGTACTGGGGATGGAGCCCAGGGACTCCCATATGCTTGGTAAATACTCCATCTCTGAGCTTTGCCTCAAAGCCTGTACAGTTAACCTTCAAAAATATCCCCGGTAGCCAGGTGGCGGTGCAGGCTTGCCTTAGTTAGGGTTTCTATTGCTGTGAAGAGACACCATGACCACAGCAACTCTAATGAAGGGAAAACATTTAATTGCGGTGGCTTACAGTTTCAGGGGTTCGGTCCATTATCATCATGACATATCATGATGGTGTACAGGCATGGCGCTGGAGAAGTAGCTGAGTGTCCTATATCTTGAGTTGGAGGCCAGAGGAAGTGTTCTGGTTCTGTCTCACTGTGTGTGGCTTGAGCATATATGAGATCTCAAAGCCCACCTCCACAGTGACACACTTCCTCTAACAAGGTCACACCTACTTCAACAAGGCCACGCCTCCTAATGGTGCCACTTCCTTTGGGGGCCATTTTCTTTCTAACAACTACCAGGCCCATAATCCCAGCTACTCAGGAGGCAGGAGAGGCTGGAGAATCAGGACAGCCTGATTCAGAATGAGTTCAAGACCAGTCTGAGAACTTAGTGTGATCATATCTCAAGATAAAGTAAGCTAGGCTATAGCTTGGTGATAGAACATATTTGTCAAGCAAGCTTGAGGCCCTGGGTTCGATCCCAAGTACTAAAAAATGAAAATTTTCAAATCCTCCATGAATAATATAATAAAAACAACGAAGGATAGTGTTACATAATTTTTTTCCTGTTGTTATTTTTGTCTTTTGTTTTGTTTGAGTTTGTGTAGCCTTGGCTGTCTTGGAACTCACTCTGTAGACCAGGCTGGCCTCAGACTCAGTGATCTGCCTGTCTCTGCCTCCCAAGTGCTGGGATTAAATGCTTGCACCACCACTGACACCCGGCTGTATTGCATTAGTTTTGAGGGACAAGTATTTGGTTCTCAGAGTAGCTCACATTTTACATTGGGACATCAATAAAGATGGCACTGTGTGATCAAGCATGGCCCCAGTCTTCTGTTTCCACGTCCCACGTGTTGGAAGATAAGTGTGCTGGGAGTTGAACCCAAGGGCCTCATGCACACCAGACATTCACGGTGCGAATGGGGCTTTTCCAGCCCTCTGAGAACGCGTTTGATTGGCATCTGGCAGCCTGCGAGGTCTCTTACCCACAGGCACGGCTGAGTTTCCTCCTGTGGCCTGGGACACCCCTTTCATTCATGCTGGTCCTCTTCCTGTCTGTTTTCACCTCTCTTCCTTCCTTCTGTATGTGCTACTCATGCGTGCCCTCTTGGCCAGGCATTGCTTTTGCTTTTACAAGAGGAACGGAGTACTGCGTGGTGGGTTCTAAATCACACCTCGGCCCGTCGCATGCGTCTGAGGGACTTCGTGGAGTTTGGTGTTGTGTCGAGCGCATCTTTGGGGAGTGCTCACCATGCCACCCCTCTGTGCCTCCAGCCCCTGGGACAGTGACTTTGTGACATAAGCACCCATTAGAGTGCTGGGGACACAGTCACCTTGGATTTTTTTGTCCATTGTGAGCTCTTGTCTCAGGAAAAGTCAGCATCGAGGAGAACTGCTGGGCCCTGGCTGCAGTTCCCAGAGGACCAAGGACCCTGACGCTGTGGACGAGAAGGGCCCCTAAGCAGCACACTGTTGTGTATGGTGCTCCCGCCCTTCCTCTTGTTCCTCTCCATCTTTCCTGTGGCCTCCAAGGGCAGCTGTGAACCAGAGGTGAAGTGTTGAAGAGGTTGTAGCGATGTGGTAGGCAACATTTTTTTTTTGTTATTCTGTTTGGTGTCCTTACGCTAGCCCTCTCTCTCCACGTGGCCCCCAGTCTCACAGAGCGCTCTGCCTATCCCTGGCTGCCCTAGACCCATCAGAGTCTGCCAGCAGAGAGGAGCCCCACGCCAGCTGAGTAGCTCACGTTTTTGTCTGTGGTGAATAAGTATTCCCAAGTGATTTATGTGCTGGCTCTCATGACGTTCAGTCTTTGAAGATGGAAAGGCAGCACTCAGCAGTTTATGATCTTGGGGAGAGAACACTTTGGAAGAAAGGAGCCAAGCATTTTTCGTCTGTTCTGTAGGCTTTGCCTGATTCAGTCGATGAATGCCTGCATTCCCCTTTTGCGGTTTGAATTGAGTTCTGTAGCATTGCAGGAGCTGTCTGGGTGATAAATCATAATTATAAATTTGGGGGTTTGTGGCATTGAGGTAGCTGGGAGAAACTAGGCAGGAAACAGTGTGTGCGTGTGCGCACGTGTGTGCGTGCGTGTGTGTGCGTGCATGTGTGTGTGCATGTGCGTGTGCGCACGTGTGTGCGTGTGTGTGCATGCATGTGTGTGTGTGCGTGCATGTGTGCGTGTGTGTAACTGAGGGTGAGCTGGGGAATATTCTGTGTTCCAGCAGGTGTTGTTCATGCCATGTGCAAATAGAACCAGCACAGCCTCTTATTTTTAATTACATCTAGTGATTCATGCGTGCTCGTGTGGGGATCCATGGACAAGGTGTAGAACGCAGTTCTCCCCTTCCACCACTTGGGTCCCTGGAGTTGAACTTGGGCCACCAGGCTTGGCAGCAAGTGCATTTTCCTGTTGCTGGATCTCACCCATCCCCACTTGACCGCTTCTCTAGAATGTGGACACACCCTGCACCAGGTGTCAGCCTGCCTATCCTGTCCCCAACTCTGAAGGTCCATATCTTGCTGTGCAGGTAGTATAGCTGGGGCTGAGTTCCGGGTGGCTCTGTGAGGGGAGTGTCGTCAGGGGGTCAGGGGTCATGGGGTGCTCTGTCACCATCTCCTCCCTTCTCTGATGTGCATTCACTCCTTCCCCTGAACCCCTGGGCCCTTTCTTCAGGTACCACATGCAGCTTGCTGCACCCAGCCTTAACTGTCCTGATGCACACCATCCTGGGTGTGTCCGCATGTTGCTGTACATACGTGTTTGAGTGCATTGTATGGAGTCAGAAGACCCTCTGGGGCCATTCTCTGAGTGCTGTTCATCTTGCTTTGTTTTAGATAGCATCTCTCACTAGCTTTGAAGTCACCTAGTAGACCGGACTGGTCCTCATGATGGCAAAACCAGTATGTTACCGACTGCGCTGTCCCTCTGCATCCCTGCTTCTGTGCTCCTTCCTCTCTATTGACTCTCACGGTCCTAACTAAAAGCCTTGTCGCTGCTATGGATAAGATGGAAGAGACCAGACACCGGAAGGAAAAGGAATTCCTACCATTGGGCAGAAATGGAGCTGGTCCCAGTTGGGCCCTGAAGGCCGTTGAGGGCTCCGTCATACTGCCCCACCTCCCTGTCATACTTCATCCTCTCAGAAGAGTTGCTCTCCTCCCAAAGGAGGAGAAAGGTGCATGCGTTTGGTTTCTGTAGCTGCTTTAAAATTAGTAAATCCCAGCTGAGGGGACAGCCCGCAGTGCATTGTCATGGAAGCATGAGCTCTTGAGTTAACCCATGTTAAAAAGACAGCTGTGGTGGCGCGCCTATCCCAGAGCAGCAGGGTGGGGGACAGGTAGATCCGCAGGGCTCACTGGTGGGTCAGCCAGGCCTCTTTGGAGAGACCCTGCCTCAGTGCCCTTGAGAAACGACAATGGAGGTTGGCTTCTGGCCTCTGCGTACACATGAATGTATTCTCATGCCATATGTATGAGGACATGCACACACATACCCACATAGAGGGGGGAGGGAGGCGGAGGGAGGGAGAGAGAAAGACACCAACTTTGGCTAGGGAGATGGCTTAGCAGGTGAGAACATCTGCCCAACCAAGCCTGATGACCTGACTGAGTTCGCTCCCTGGAGCCCCCACGGTGGAGGGAGAGAACCAGCTTCCATCAAAGGTATAAAGTCTCGGCTCGTTATTGTACAGATAGTTTTAACCTGGGAACAGTGACCTTGTTTTTGGAAAATGTGGTTTGGATTCCAGATAACAGCTTTCCACTTGTATGCACCCCGATCTGCAGGGCCAGCTTGCAGTCTGGCTTTAGAAGTGTGCTGTGTAACTCGGAGGGAAGGAATCCTTCGGAGGTGTGCCGTTCTCGTGTTGGCCAGTTTCACACGTTGCTGTGTAAGAAATGCAAATGTGGAGGGAATAGAATATTCCATTTCCGCACATCTTTGAAACCCCGGCAAGATGACTTCTCTAGCGTTACGTTTTCACTCAGTATGGCGTGTCCTACAGAAATCATTCTCTGAGGCTGGCACTTCTCAGTGAGTGGGAGCTCTTCCCGTCCTGCGGAAGTGGAGGGAAGTTGCTCCAGTAGGTTCTGAACAAGCTTTGGCAGAAAGGTTATTTAAACTCGAATCCCCACCTCACGATAGCCGCTGTGTCTGTTTGCATGCGTACAGATGCATGCGTGTGTGAAGGCATGCATGGCCATAGATTGGCATCAGGGGAGCTTCCTTGATCATAATTTACATTCTGTATTGAGGCAGGCTGTCTCACTTGAAATTAGAGCTCACTGAAATTAGAATCCCCCTTCCCATGGGCTAGAATTGCAGGTGGCTGCATATCTGCCCATCGTTTATGTGGGTATTTATTTTGCTGCAAGCTCCTTGCCCACTGAGCCATTCTCCCAACCCCTCCCACCCCAATACCCTTTGTTTAATAGTCATTGAGACCACGGATCCCTTGAAGCAGCCATAAGGTACCGCGTACAGCCTGGAGTGGTGATATATACCAGTAATCCCTGGCTTTGGGAGGTGGAGACGGGAGGGTCAGGAGTTCAAGGCCAGCCTCAGGTACATATCAAGTTAAAGGCCAGCCTGGGCTACATGATAATAGTAGAAAGGACAGATCCAGTTTAATTTCGTTTGGACCCTGTGAGGTGTTACAAAGCTCCTTGTCATCTTCGTAGGTTATGTATGGGGGTAGCAAAATAATTGCATGCCTGAAACTGTGGGAAGGAAGCATCAATTACTCCTCTCCTCTGATGAGCACTTTGGTATGGGCACAGGGTCTCTAAGATGCTCCTAGGTGAGCGGTTAGGTTGGTGGTGTCTTTCTCCTCTCCATCTATGGAGATTGGCAGGGCACTTTCCGGACAAACCCATTCACGCCTGTCTAGAAATGTGTGCACACACTTGATAAGTGAGCAGAGCATAAATTCACTGTCATGAAATTCCCGTGTTTCCGGGGTTCCTCTCAGAACCTGCCTGGCAGTCAGCAGTAAACCAACCTTATTAAAACTGCCTCCCGCCTTATCCCTGTTTGTGGACATTAAGTGGGCGGGACAACTCTTGCGTGTTGTTACGGTCCTCTGGGGTTCCTGGGATTCAGTTTTTTACCAGGCATACACGATGCCATCTGCCACTTGTGTATTGGGTGAGCTTCATCAAAGGGCCTCTGTCCTAGTTCCCATTGCTTTGATAAAACACACTGACCAAAAGCAACTTGGGGAGGAAAGGGTTTATTTGGCTTATACTTCCAGGTCAGAGTTCATCACTGAGGGAAGTCAGCGTAGGAACTCAAGGCAGAAATCTGAAGCAGGAACCTTGGAGGAACACTGCTTGGCTTGCTCATAGGCCCCCCTCTTCATCTGCAACTCTAATTCCCCAATGCCTTGGGACCCAAAATCCACAGCCTGGCTTGGGAGGGGGGCATGGACACCCAAAGCCAGCCTCGTAACAGACAGACACAAGGTGGTTTCTCTTCAGCAGTACATTCATTCATGTAGTGGGCCAGGAAAGCCAGAGTTGACCCTGGCTTGGAAGGAGCCTGTCCATCAATTTCTCCCCTTGAGGAAGGCAGTCAGCTGAGCTGGAGTTGTTCCAGAAGGAAAGAAACTAGCTCTGATTACTTTTTTTTTTTCTTCACACATTGAAGCTCTTTTTAAAGTTGCCTTTCCTTGGTCCCTCACTTGCTACTCCTCCCAACCACCTCTCCCTTCAGGGGCCTCAGAATTAACCTAGACACACAAAGCCATGCTGTCTCTCACAGTTCATACTGTCTGCAGTCGGCAGGGGGAGGGAGGATTTTTCAAACTCTTTCAAGGACTAATGAGCTAGTTCGGAGCTTGCCTAGCATCCACAAAGCCCTGGAAGGATCCTAGCTCTGCATAAACTGGGCATGATAGCATATACCTATCACCCGAGCACTAACGCGATGGAGACCGGAGGATCAGAAGTTCAACACCATCCCCAGCCACTGGCCAGGGCTACTAACATTCATTCCTTTTAAAACCTTTCCACCCTGTAGATACTGCCATGTGGCTTCTTAAATATAAAAACATTTTTTTTTTTTTTTTGACAAGGTCTTACTATGTCACCCTGGCTAGCCTGGAACTCCCAGTGTAGACCAGGCTGGCCAACCTATGAAGATCCACCTGCCTCTCCCTCGATTAAAGACGCATACCACCATGTCCAGCTTTCCCTGCCTTCATGGCATTTTAACTTGGCGGTGTCGTCCCATGGCCATATGTCATCTGTGGTCGTCTGTAAAACGGTAGCTTCCTGAGACATGGAATCACAGCTTTCAGTGTGTTCAACCCTGAGCGATTTAACCAGATCCCAGGAGGAGAATTTAGGTGTTCAGGTTTTCCTTGACATGGGCCGTGCTGTACACGTGTTTTGCGCTCTCACAAGATTCTTCTACAGAGACTCTAACATTCTAACAGCGGGGCATAGGTAAAGTAAACCCCATGCCACGCGTGGGAATTTGATAAATAACGGATGGTCCTGAGGTGAGATGGGCCCTATGCCAGGGCCTCGATGCCTTCACCCTTTGCTACTGGAGAACAAATACTCAAGTTTCTGGGAGGCTGACATCTTGAACAGGTGTGGTTACATACAGCAGGGCAATCTTTAAGACGTGAACAGTCCTTGGCTAGGCAACAAGCAGGGCATGGCATCTGGAGACGGCATCTGGAGATCCCGCTGCTTAAAGCAGGGTGGGGGGGGGATGTACTTGGTTTTGTTCCTCTGAGGCTGAACTTGCACTCCTCAACCTGCTGCCTCTACTTCCTGGGCGCCGAGATTCCAGAAGCCATCATGCCCAGCTTAACTCTTTGATGTCACCTCCTCATGGCTCTGATGCAGCAGGCCTGGAGGTCACACACCGATTGCTCCTCCCTGTCAAGTAAAGCTGCTGCTGTCACCCCAGTCTTCTGCTTTGCAGCCTGCCTCCTCCCATTTTAGCTTTCAGGCCCGTGGCTGCAGGATTTGTGAGGGAAGCCAGGCGATTTAGCAGTTAGCAAGAGTGTGGATTTTGGAAGAATCACGTGTCCAGCTTTCAACCCCAGTCTCTGGTGCTTCCTCACGAAGACAGGTGAGCCAAGGCAGAGGTCGGTGCTCATCTTGGCTGTGGCTGAAAGCCAACCCTGCATTGCATGCACTTGGGGTTACGTCAGAGGCCCAAGTACTAGAGCACCTGTGTGTATTTTTAGGCACCGGCTCCTTCTGGTTAGTTTTTGTGACCTGAACTTCTTTGGCAGCTTATTCCTCATGTAGGGGCATTTGTCAAATCACCGTTGGTGTTGGGTTTTAAATTTCACAGCCATCTACTCCCTGTAAGCTCCATGCACCGGGACGTTAAGACTGTTGATGTTGGCATGGCGGCATCCCATGGGGCTTTGGAAGCAGAATGATGGCTTCTGCCTGGGTTGTTAAGTGACATCATGATTCTGGTGCTGACTCTACAGAGAAACAGGTGGTGGAAGTGAATTGGGAACCTTAAAACTCTCAGTAGACTCTCTGGCATAGTAGAAACTTGTCCTTCTAAAGCAATGGTTCTCAACCTGTTGATCTCGGCCCCTTGGGGGCTGAACAACACTTTCACGGGGGCTGCCTAAGACCTTAGGAAAACACAGATAACAGCAGCAAAGTCACACTCATGAAGTAGCAATGAAAGTGATGTATGGTTGGGGGTCCCCACAGCATGAGGAACTGTTTTAAAGGGTCGCAGCAGTAGGAAGGTTGAGAATCACTGCTCTAAAGAGTCTCATATGGTAGTCAGCAGCCACCTGTGGCCACCGAGTCCTTAAAGTGTGGCTCATGCCACTGTGGGGCTGAGTTTATTTTTAAAAGCATTTTTATTACATTTTACTTACCTTGTGTGTGAGAGAGCAGAAGGGCACATGGCGTGGCACATGTGTGGAGGTCAGAGGGCAGCTCTGGGAGTCTGTTTTCTCCTCCCACTAGGTAGGCTCTGTGGATTGGATTCATGTTGTCAGGCTTGGCAGTGGGTGCCTGTTCCTGGGCAGACATCCTGCTGGCCCTTTGTGCACGGTGTGTGTGTGTGTGTGTGTGTGTGTGTGTGTGCGTGCGTGTGTGTGTGTGCATGTGTGCGTGCGTGTGTGCGCATGTGTATGTGTGCATGTGTGTGTGTGCGCATGCATGCGTGTGTACTGTATGGGCATGCATGTGGGGGAATATGAGGAAAAGCCACACCCAGATATATTATGGGTTCTGGGGCTCATGATTCTGTGGCAAGCGCTTACTGACTGAACCATCTCCAGCTCCTTTTTAATTTTTTTTTTTTTTTTTTTTTGTGTTTTGTGGTACTGGTGATAGAATCCAAGGCCTTAACATGTGCTCAGCAAATGGTCTGCCCTTGAACTACACTCCCAGCCTTTCTTTAATGTAATTTTCATTACTAATTGCTGCTAGTCAATTAATACTAGTCAATGAGTATATAAACCATGCTATAAACCAGCATGACAAATTAATACGGTTCTTTCTGAGGAGCCTTGGGGATGGATCCTAAACTCTCATAGGCACCAGAACCCATGGATGTTCCAGTTTGTTCTGTAAAATCTCCTGATCTGGGCATATGCGAATCACACTTTATCCCATCTACTACTGTACCACCTCAGAATTACTCACGCATAGCGCTTTGAAATTGATTTGTGTTTGTATTTTATATGTCTGGGTGTCTTGCCTGCATGTCTGTGCACCATATGTAGCATGTGTGGAGGCCAAAAGGGAGCGCTGAATCTCATGGAACTGGAGTTACAGATGGTTGAGAGTCACCACGTGGGTGCCGGGAATTGAACCTGGGTCCCCTGGAAGAGCATTTGGTTCTCTTAACCACTGACCCATCTTTCTAGCTCCCTCGGAATTACTTTTAATACCTAATACAGTGTTGATGCCTTACTAGTGACCGTTACACTATACTTTTAGGGAGTAATGACAATATTTCTGTGCAATGCAGATGAATTTTAACCGCTAGTACTTCATTCTGAGTTGTTTGGGTGAATGTGGCACTGAGGCTGGGTGGGGTGGACTTGTATGCCATGGTCAGTTTGGGCAAGAGGAAATGTGGTGAGGGGTAAGGTGGGGGAGGCACACGATATTAAACTGGCAACCTTGAAATGTTGGACTAAGTGAACATTTTCCTTGGGCAGTAGGAAGGTGCTGAAGGAGTGTGTGTGAGTGTGTGTGTGTGTGTGTGTGTGTGTTTAGAGTTAAGTTCAGGGCCTTCTGAATTTACTCTACCACCAAGCCACATTTCCAACCTCAAAATAAGTTAAAAAAATAAGTGGGTATTATTAGCTCAGTGCAAAATGCTTGCCTGGCACGCACAACAATCCACAGTACTGGTGTATGTTTGACAAAGTTCATGCTTATGCACAACACACACACACACACACACACACACACACACACACACACACACACACACACTTTTTAAAATGCCATGTGAAACTAGATTAAAAGCCTCCATACCAGTCCAGTGCTGGCTCTGCTTGGGAAGGACGTGCCCTTTGCCCCTTGAAGTAGTGTTGGGAAACCCCGTGCAGCACTTAGTGCTCAGAAAGCCCTCCTCACCCTGTGGGGCCCTCCTCCTCCCCTGGGGCCACTGACGCCAAAGGCAGGCCTATCCTGTTTGCCTTGCAACCTCTGCCCCCTGCATGCCAGCTGCCACTGTTGCCACCGCTATGGGTCACTGGCCTCCCTGACTGCTAGTGTTGTGTGGGCTTTTCTTTGGTGTTCGTCTTCCTTCTTGATTCTTTCCTGTTCCCCCTTTCACTTAAAAATGGCTGGACTCCAGTTTCCAAGAAGCCATGAAGTGGGACCAAGAATTCTTCTGGTTCTTATTAATGTCCCCTGCCCATGTTTTTAAAGTGACAGCTGCTTTCTCTTAGTATGATTGTCCCTGGTTATGTTGGCTGATGCCAAGTGTCACCCAGCCGCCCCTCTGCACATGCCCCTCCCCAGGCGTAGCGCCCTCCTGCCTTCCAGGGCGTGTTTTATTGAAAATTAACCTTTCTGCAGGTCGGCTCCTTTGTGTGGGAAGAGCACCTCTCCTTCCAGTCTGTGCGAGCCAAGTGTGGTCAATGTGTGTGTATGTGTGGTTAGCCCAAGAGAGCCAGCTCAGCCCCAGCAAGGCAGCAGCACGATTGTGACATCAGCAACAGCCAAATCAGCACCTCCAGAATGGCAGTGGGGACCAGCCTGCTGTGTGAACACACTGTCCTCGAACCCATCCAGCACAAGAGCCTGCCCAGCTTCTCCATCTGGGTCCCCATCGCCACAGCACCATCATTGAACCTACCTCCACATGGCAAAATAAGACCCCCCTTAGGGCGCTGGCGGCTGAGGCAAGTGGGTCATCTGGCTCAGGAAGAGACTCCGCAGAGAGCATCGTACATGAACAGGAGCCTTCCACCGCTGCCCTGCATCAGGGCAGCGGGGCCACGGCTGGGCAAGGCCCAATTGAAGAAGCGGCTGCAACGTCTGCCTGTGGCATGCCCCTGCCCAGAGCAGGCACCCTTCCGCTCCTCGGAAAGTCTCTCTGCCTGCGAACCATGGCCTACTTGTGGGGAAGTAGATTCAAGCACCAAAGAGGCCTTCCCAGAAGAGAATGCCCACCTGCGCTAAGCGTGGAAAGGACAGTAGGTCATCGGGAGCAACTATTTTTGCTTTCATATGACAATGACAAAACTTTGTGACCCTGTGTCCTCAGGGGAGATGGCTTTTTCAAGCATGTGGCGGCGAATGCCTTGCACCTGGCCTTCGCGGGATATACGTGACTGGTTGGGGACTGAAGGACCAGGAGCCCAGTGATGTGTGCTGGGCTGTGGGCAGGTCTTGCATGGCTGGGGATGGGACCGGCATAGATGTGGGGAGGCTGCGTCTCTGCATGCCCCCTGTGACAATTTTTTTTTTGTTTTTTTTTTTGTGTTTTGTGATACTTGGCTATTAGATGGGGGCTCTTGGGATGGGAGATGTTGCTCATGTGGGGGTACACTGGAGGATTATGCAGTGGCTGTGGGGATTTGGCTAAATACACCCTGGATAGAAAATGATGAGTTGTCAAAGCACTAAGTCCTTGGTGTGATGGATTCTTTCAATGTGGCCAACAATAACAGCATGCCAATAAAAAAGAAAAGCTCGAAGCAAGTGCAGGGGTGCACACCTGTGACCCTACTGCTCAGGAGGTAGAGATGGCAAGGCCAGAGGGCCCTCTTTAGCTACACAGTTTGAGGCCAACCCAGGCTGGTGAAGGGCTTTGGCATGCCTAGGTACTTTGTCAGACAGCACCTTAAAAGTTGGGTACTAACCCAGATAGTCCTCTCCACGGGCCTCAAATTGAACCAGAGAAAAGAGAGTTCAGTCAAATTCCTGGCACAGACCCCATCACTGAGGGCCTGGTCTGCTATGGGAAGGGGGATTACTAAGCAAGCATCATCCAAGGAAGGGGCAGCCCTAGGGATTCCTCCATGTGGTAGCGGGACTCGGGGGTGGGAAGGGGCACCTACCTGGAGAAGTAATGTCTGTCTGTGAGTTTGCCTGGAACTGCCCTCAAACTGTAGTTAAATTACATGTCTGTGTTGAGTAAGACAGATTGGGGTAGCTTGCTTGAAGTTTGCATTTGTGTTGAAGAATGGAGATTTGTTAGAAATTAGAGATGGTGTGGTCCCGGTGGACCCTTGAGGCCCCAAGCCCAGCACAAGCCATGGCTGTCTCCCAGCTTTGGCTGCCAGTAGGAAGAGTCTAATGGGCCTGCGTCTATCTCCTGGGTGGGAAGTAGAGGCAGGCCATATCCACAGATGCTCCTGCTGCCTTCAGCTGGCCTCTTCCAGGCCAGGAGCCTTACGTGGGCTCACTGTTGATCCAAGAGGCTCTTGGAAAACTCAAGGAATATATGGGTTCTCACTTCAAGAAAACCACTCAGGGACAGGTGTGTGTGTGCGTGTGCATATGCGTGTGCATGTGCGTGTGTGTGTGTGTGCCCTGGTTTATGTGAGTGTGTGTATTGTGTGTATATATATGTGTGTGTGTATGTTATGGTGTGTGTGGGGTGTGGTGTGTGTGTGTATGTATGTATGTATGTCATGGTATATGTGAATTGTGCAGTATTATGCATGTGGTGTGTGTATGTATGTATATCATGGTGTATGTGAATGTGTGTGGTGTGTGTATGTATGTATGTATATATGTCATGGTGTATGTGAATGTGTGTGGTGTGTGTGTATGTATGTATTTCATGGTATATGTGAATTGTGGTGCAGTATTATGCATGTGGTGTGTGTGTATGTATGTATGTCATGGTGTATGTGAATGTGTGTGGTGTGTGTGTGTGGTGTGTGTATATATATGTATGTATGTCTGTCATGGTGTATGTGAATGTGTGTGGTGTGGTATATATGTATGTATGTATGTCTGTCATGGTGTATGTGAATGTGTGGTGTGTGTGTATGTATGTATGTATGTCATGGTATATGTGAATTGTGGTGCAGTATGTATGCATGTGTGTGTGTGTATGTATGTATGTCATGGTGTATGTGAATGTGTATGGTGTGTGTGTGTGTGTGTGTGTGTGTGTGTGTGTGTGTGTGTGTGTATGTATGTCATGGTATATGTGAATTGTGGTGCAGTATGTATGCATGTGGTGTGTGTGTGTATGTATGTATGTCATGGTGTGTGTGTGTGTGTGTGTGTGTGTGTGTTTGTATGTCATGGTGTATGTGAATGTGGTGTGGTATGTATGCGTGTGGTGTGTGTGTATGTATGTATGTCACGGTGTGTGTGTGTGTGTGTGTGTGTGTGTGTGTGTGTGTGTGTGTTTGTATGTATGTCATGGTGTATGTGAATGTGTGGTGTGGTATGTATGCGTGTGGTGTGTGTGTATGTATGTGTGTCACGGTGTATGTGTGTGTGCGATCTGTGTGAGTTGGGGGTGGTATTCAGAGGCCATAGGGAGACATCAGATGTCTTCCTTTGTCAACTCCTCACCTTACTATTCCTTTGACTGGGTCTTTCCCTGAGCCTGGAGCACCTCTCTCTAGGCTAGACTGGCTAGCAAGCTTGTTGTTGCCCCAATCAGTGCTGGGGTTACGGGTGTATGAAAGGTCATGCCCAGCTTGCTATGTCACTGACCTCTCTTTGGAACCTGAAGCCTTATGGATGGGGTCTCATGTATTCCAGGCTGGCCTAGAATTCATCATTTAGCTGAGAATGGCCTTGAACTCCTGACTTCCCCCTGCTCCCAGCCCAGGAGTGCTGGGATTACTGCCACACACCGCCACACTCAGTATGGAGGTCACGCCCAGGGCTTTGTGCATGCCTGCAGGCATTCTACCAATGGAGCCATCTACCAGTGCCACCAGGCCAGGAGGACATGTCCCCAGCCCCCAGATTCCCTGTTTAACCCTCAGTCCTCCGTCAGACCCCCCACATTTCTAGCAGGCACAAGTCACCATGTGCCCCGAGGTGCTCATCCGGTAGAAATATTGAGTAATAATTTTTGTTATTTTTTTTAAAATCTCATTTTCCAAAGCCTACTTCTCTCTAACGCATATTTTAATTCCATTTCATCTTCAAGCTAGTGTACATTCCTGTGGCTGGGGTGGCTCATTTGCAAGGATATCTGGGGGAAGGGCCCTGAAGCCATCTTTGGGTTGATAGTCATCATTTTTGCTGGGTGTTGAGTCCATTTCTGATTTCTGCTTTTCACCAAAATGGGGAGACACTGTTGTGCTCCTTGGAGCCCCTTGAATTCATTGCCTTTGCTTTGCTGGTAAAAATCAAAGGTGTTGGTGTACCAGGGCGCCAGAAGGACATGCGTTACCACAGAGAGATGACAGGGCGTGGTGGGCCCCTTCTACCTGGCTGTGGAAATTCATACTTGGATCAAGTCTTAGTTGAAAGTCAGTATCTTTGGTTTTGTTTCTCCTTAAAACAATGTCTCATGTAGCCTGGGCTGGCCTCAGCATTACTACATAGCTAAGGATGACCTTGAATTTCCGATGCTCCCGGCTCCACCTCCCAAGTGTTGGCCTTACAGGTGCGTGCCAGTATACCCGTTTTATGTGGCACTTGGGATCGAACCCAGAGCTTTGTATGTGCCGGGAAAGTACTCTACTAGTTACGCCACAAGCTCAGCTTAGTTATTAATGTCTTTGAAATCTTGTCAGAAAGGCCGAATCAGCAATGCCTTGTGCTGCAGGAGGAAGAGTTTGAGTCTTTGATCTCCGTGCAGTCTGGATCTTCAAAGCTTATATTCCCAGTGGCGCTTGGGAGCGGCAAGTGCTTCGTGGTCACAGACGGACGGACGGTGTTCACATGATCAGTTAACCAGCTCAGAGTTCCCCCTGTGTCTCCTTCAGCCCCAAATAGCAACCCACATGGGGGACTGAGTTCCATTGTGGGTAGACCCAACATTCCCTCTAAGACAGTCCCTATCAACATTAATGAATGAAACCAGGTATAGGTGTATGTATGTGAGTGTGCGCACGCGCATGTGCGTGCACGCATGTGTTTGAGGCAGTCTCTGTAGCTCAGGATAGTTTTAAACTCATAGCAATCCTCCTGTCCCAGCCTCCCAAGTATTGGGATTACAGGTGTGAGTTGTCACACCCTTCTGTTTTCTTTTGTCACCAACTGGTTATGTGTGGTGGATAGACCTGTTTCTAAGCCATTCTGTTATTACCATGATGCCTCCCATGGCTGTCAATCTTACTATTTAAGCCAAGTTCTGAGAAGCTTCAAGAGAGACAGCAAATAGTGGTGGGTCCTTGTTTAAGGTCAGGGCAAGGTCTGCTAAGCCTCTGTGCTAGCGAGAGGATGTCATCCTGTCCCTACCAGACCTCCTTCCCACCAGGGGACTGCAATGTGGAGTTGGTGTGGGAGGGGCCAGAGGCGTTTGTGTTTGCTCTAAAAATGTTCAGGCGGCTAATGGGAGAGGGGGTCTTGCAGAAGACCTTCTAGCTACTGGAAGGTAGGGACAATCTGGGTTTGAAGTTTGGGTAGATCAGAGCACAGGGCTAGGGATGGCCTGGCACAGAGAGATGCTCCCCAGTCTGAGCTGCAATGGGTTACTTCCCAGTCTGCTTTCTGGGGGTGTCTGGTGTCACATGGGAAATGCTGCGTTCATCAATTCCCCTTGTACAGTGTGTCTGTGGCCTTGTTCATTTTCTGTGTCGTGTGAGAAGTGGAACTCAGTGACTGAATTGGTGAGTCAGCATCAAGAATGGGATCAGAGCCCCCCGCCCCCATCATCGTGACATTTCAGACTGTTCTAAATGTCCCTTTTTCCTGTCTTCGTGCCAGTTCTGAAACTGCTTTAACCTGATAACGATCCTTTTTGATTTGAGTGGAAATAAAGCAATTTTAATTAATTCTAGGGGGGGCGGGCTCAACTTTAATTGATAAGCTCTAAAACATTTACATTATGAAGTGTATGGGGTATGTAAATTCATAGCCAGATTGGGCTGGGGTTCATATATGCGTACTGTATGTGTTGGTAGAGCTGTCCAGCTCCTTGAAATTGTGGCAGAGTGTTGTCATCTTACAAAGTTCACTCTGTGCCCTGCAATTAAGTTACCAAATATATGCATATGCATATGCATATACATATACATATGCAAACATATGCATATGCATACACATACACATACACACACACACACACACACACACACACACACACACACACACACACACATATATATATAAAAGATCAAGGGCCAATGAGAGGGCTCAGTGGGTAAAGGCACTTGCCTCTAAGCCCAATGGCCTGAGTTCTATTCCCAGATCCTACTGGTGAAAGGGGAAAAACCTGACTCCTGCAGATTGTCTTCTGAAGTTCACTCTTGTGCTGCGGTGTGTACACACACATGTACACATGCACACGCGCACACACACGTTAATTTTTAATCACAAAAATACACTTAAGGTAATCACATATGTGCAGCTCTGCCTTCCGCAGGGTGGGCACACCGGATGGATCATTAAAAAGCGCTCACGTTTGTTGTCTGCTTACTTTTAGGCCAGAGACAGCCCTCCCATGCCAGGAGGCGTAAGCAGCACAGATGTAGGGTGTGGGAAAAAGGGAGTTGCAGTGCCTGCACAGGGTTGCTCTCCTGGGACACAGCCTGGGACAGCTTTGTGGTCACCATTAAGCCCGTGGGTTAAACGTCCAGTCAGATGGTGTTTCTAACACGCGGTCGGCTGATGATTTTCAATGGTTTTATTCCAGCCCAACTCAGGCCCTGAACTGGTTCTGTCCGAAGAAGAACAAAGTGACAATGAAGATAAGGAAGAGGCGGAGCTGGGCGCCATGGACGATCAGCGCAGCGTGATCCTTCACCTCATCTCACAGCTCAAACTGGGCATGGACCTAACCAAGGTGGGCGACCTCAGGCCCTTCCGGCTCTCCCTGCCTCCTCACTGCCGCCTCCTCACTGCCGCTAGGCGGAATGGTGGGGGGAGAGAGGGCGCTAGCATTGGCTTCTAATGTGGATATTTTAGAAATAACTAGAAAAGACTCACAAACCTCATCACACACACACACACACACACACACACACACACACCTCACACACCTCACATACAAACATGCACAGATACCATGACATACGCAAACACCTCACATACATAGACACAAACATACAGATACTACACACAGACACCTACATACCATCCACACACAGAGAAACATACATAGACAGCACACACATACCTCACATTCATTAAAACACAGACACTTCTCATACCATACACACACACACACACACACACACACACCACAGAGAAAGGGAGATATCCCACACCACACTATATCCCCACATAAGAGAGGTAGAGGGAGAGGAAGAGAAAGAGAAAGACAGAGAGAGGGAGAGAGAGAGAGACAGGGAGAGAGAGAGGAAGACAGAGAGACAGAGAGAGAGAGAGAGAGGGAGAGGGAGATGGAGACGAAGACGGAGAGAGAGGGAGAGAAGAGAAGGAGAGAGGAGAGGATTTCAGGTAGCCTAAACTGACCAAACTTCTGTTCTAGCCAGGGCTGGCCTTGAACTCCTGATCATCCTGCCTCCCCCACCTTCTGAAAGCTGGGATGATGCTAGCACTTCTGGCTTTTATTCTTTTTTTTCCTTTCCCTCCCCCCTTCTCTTTGCCTGTCTTTCTGTGTTAACTGACATAGGATTTCTATGCCTGTTATCCAGGCTGTCCTCAAACCCCTGGCTCAAGCCATACTCCTGTCTGGCTTCCAAAGCCCTGGTGCTGTAGGTGTGACTTTTCATTCAGAATACAAAGCCTCCCTTGTTTCCCTGGAGCTATTGTGTGCTTGCTGCTTGCTCTCCAGGGGCTGGGGATGGGCTATAGCTTCATGCCAGTGTCCTAGGGAAGATTAGAGTAGTCGTTGTGACACCACAGCCATGGAGAGGAAGATGGAGCCAGAAGCAAGGGCACCGTGTCTGCCCAGCTTGAGGCCTTCTGAAGCAAGCCTGTAAGGGATGGGTGCCTTTGCTGTTGACTCCAAACGCAGAGTTGTGTGGACAGGGTCACGACCCTGCTGGTACACCAGTTTCTTCCTGAGTGCATATAGGGAGTGCAGTGGCAGGCGGGAGAGAAACCTCCAGCTACAACTCAGAGTCTTACAGAGCGGCAGACCCCTCCCCCATCACCTCAGCAGTCACCTGGCTCTGGAGACAGCGGGAAGGTGAGCCTGCAGGTTAGCTGAATGTTGCCTGGAGTCATGGGGCACTGAGAGATGGCGGAGAGTCTGGACATTACAGTTTGGTCCATGTGGGTTTCCCTGATCATTGTGCCTCCCTGGAGAGGTCGTGAGGATGGGAGGTGGCATGCAGAGGACATGGCCCAGTGCTGGGCACCAAGCAATTGCGTGACCATTTTTATCTTCATAGAATGGCACGGTGTGGTGCTGGGCTACTGTGAAGAGTGCCAGGGTATCGTGGATGTCCCCAGGGAGGCCCAGGGCTCCCCGAGAGCATGGCCTACCCAGCATTCCGAGCGTTGTTTGTGTATGGTGGAACCTTCACCAGTGAGTTCTCTGAGTCTGGGCTGGAGCCAAAGAGTGGACAGGAAGCTTTGTGGGTCCAAGAAATCTCTGGAGAGGAGGTGACAGAGCATGGTGACGTGTCACTTGGAGATGAAAGGGAAAGACAGCAGAGGCAGGAGCCTGAAGAAGGCAGATAAACTTGCTTTTGTAACACTGTGGGGCTTTAACTATTGAGGCTGGGTCTCGTGTAGCACAGGCTGCCCTTGAGCTTGCCACACGGCTTAGGTGACCTTGACCTCCAAGTCCTGAGATTGTAGGTGTGTGCCACCACATCTGGTTCCATTTTGTTTTTGTTTTATTTTTGTAACAGGATCTCGTGTGTCCCAGCCTGACCTTGGACTCACTGTATAGCCGAGGGTAACTTTGTATTTCTGATACTCCCATTTCTATAGCCCGAGTCATTGGGAGTACAGGCGTATGTTAACGCTCCTGGTTCGGACAGTTATAGGAATCAAACGTAGGGCTTTATGTATGCTAGGCAATTTTGTTATGAATACTTTTCTGCCAGCCTGGTCCCAGAGCCATGTTAGTCCCAAAATAGTGCACAGAGACTCTATTAGTTATAAAGCTGTTGGCCAATGGCTAGAGCTTCTTATTGGCTGTCTTAAATATTAACCCATTTCTATCCATCTAAATGTTTCCACGTGGTTTTATTTTAGCAGAGAGAGGGTCTGGACCTCTTACTCCTCTTGGTCCTACATTTCAGCTCTCTCTACTACATCTCCCAGAATCCTCCTTGTCTCCTAGTCCCACCTATCTTGCTTTCCCATTGGCCAACAGGGCTTTATTTATTAACCAATAAGGGAAACATATATATATATATATATATATATATATATATATATATATATATATATATAATGACATCTGCCATACCTCTCCAGTTTAGAAAGTTTCCTTGGAATGTCTTCATGGGTTTCAGTACAAATGTGTCTGATGCCCTGGGTGATTGTGCCTCATTAAACACGCTAGGTACCCCAAAGCCCCTCATTTCCCCCTGCTCTCTGCTGAGTAAGGCCTACTAGTTCCTCCCCTAATTTCAGACTTCTTGCTGAATAAATCTGCTAGAAATGCCCTGCCTTTTAAATAGCTGCCTATCCTTGGTGATCACATAAAACTCTGAGACAGTACTCAAGTTAAAGCCGAGGACATGTAGGTGGCATGGTCCCCAAGTGCCATCTACTAGAGCAGTGTCACCAAATAGTAGACCCCAAGCTACCAGTGGGTTGTAAAACCAATTTAGTGGGTCAGGCCGTCAGTTGTAACTGTGACAGAAAATATCAGAGTAGAGTAAGAGTCTTTGATGTCAGTTCTATTGTTCTGGGTCATAGTGCAAAATGTTCTCATTGTATATTGCACTTTTAAAATGGCTTACAAAATTCAAGGCTTGAGTCGTAGATGATAGTACAGACTGGGGAAATTGAAATAGCTCAGATCAAATATGGAAGGGCAAAGAGGCCTGACAAGACCTATCTGATGGCTGGTTGACCATCTAAGAGACTCTGCATTGCTCTTGTCTGGAACTGTGAAGCTTGCATTATTATTTTATTAGCTTGTGATTGCATTTCCAGAGGCATAGCCTAATCCCGAAACAGCAAACATCACCTTTACCTAATGCCTGGTTGGTTACCTGGAAGGAGAATGAAAAATTGATTTCAAACTCTTTCCATCCAACAAAATATTGTGATGAATGCCTGGACACTCTTAAGATGGGTAAAGGAATTTTGTTAAGGAAATTCAACCAGCTATGTTGGATAAGAGACAGAGAGTGGCTGGGAAGGTGGTGAGTGTGTGTGCACGTGTGTGCGCTTGCGTGTGTGCGTGTATGCGTGTGTGTGCGCGTGCGTGTGTGCGCATGTGTGCGTGTGTGCGCATGTGCGTGTGTGTGCGTGCGCATGTGTGCGTGTGTGTGCGTGTGTGCGCGTGCGTGCGCGTGCGTGTATGTGCGTGTGTGTGTGCGTGTGCGCGTGCGTGTGCGTGCGTGTGCGTGCGTGCGTGTGCGCGTGCATGTGTGCGCATGTGTGCATGCGTGTGTGTGCGTGCGTGCGTGTGTGTGTGCGCGCATGTGTGCCTGCGTGCGTGTGTGCGCATGTGTGCGTGCGTGTGCGTGCGTGTGTGTGCGTGTGTGTGTGTGTGTGTGTGTGTGTGTGTGTGTGTATTTTCTCAGTGCTGGGGAGGCAGAGGTGGGTCCCAGTGTTGCTACCTAGCAGCCTAGCTTACTTGGTCAGTTCTATGAGAGACCCTATCTCAGAAAGCAAGGCGGATGCTGCTGGAGGCATGATACCCAAAGTTGTCGCCTGGCTTCCGCATGTGCACATCACTCATATACATATGTGTATCTGCACACACATGAACATACACATATAAAGAGAGGAGGAGGGGGATTGTTGAGAAGGAAAAAGAACCCTTTATTTTGTAAAGTTCCCTGGTTTCTGAAATCCTGGCTGAAGCTCTGCGGGTCGCCCCAGGCCCCTTTGCTCACTGGGTGTTCTCTCCAGTCTGAAAGCAGCAACATGCAGATGGCTCCTGAGGATGTTAATGGGTCTGTGTGTGTGTGTGTGTGTGTGTGTGTGTGTGTGTGTGTGTGTGTGTAGGATGCACCTGTCTGCAGAGTCTGTCCCTAGAGTGTGGCGTGCGCCCCAGTGTGGGGAGGGGACTAACTCTCTGCTCCTTGCTATCTCTGTTGTCCTCTGCCTTCTTGGCTGTGGATCATTCACTTCAGATTTGTAAGGGTCCAAACTGAAGAGGACCTACTCGCATCTAGATTGGCTCAGCTCTCCATGTAATTAAGCCTTTATTTATTTATTTATTTATTTATTTATTTATTTATTTATTTATTTATAACTTCCCCCAAAGTAGTTCATTGTCTTAATTATATTAATGGGAGGAAAAGGCAGTCCTTATTGAAGGCTCAATAAATCTGCAGCCTCGATGCCAGGCCACTTGGATGCCATCAGTCTAAGCAGCTGGGCCATCGCTCACCCTCTGTCGGAGGCAGACAGCCAATTAGTACTCAGCATTTCTTGGCTCCATATCTCTGGTGTTCGCTGCCCAAGAAGCAGTTGAAATGACTTAATTTATAAATGTACCCAGAAAAGGAGAAGCCCCCTCCCCACAGGAGACTGGATGAGCGCTGGCCAGAGATCTGTTGGAGTGAAAAGTTGCTGTCTCGGCTGGGATGTTCTGGTACAAGCTTTAAGCACTGGTGGTGGTCTCAAATCCCAGTGGTACCCCAGCAAAGGGTGAGAGAGGAGAGACGGTCATTGCCGCTCAAGCCTTTGTCCTTCTGGTCCCCAGCTCTGCCAAAGCTATGGTGGCAGCATTTGAAAGTGCAGGGTGCTGATGCGGTAGGTTGGGCTTGGTGGTGGAGCTGAAGCTTTATCCCAATAGGGTGGTTAATAACTGTCACCAGGGCAGGCTCTCGAGTGGCCCTGGAGGCCAGCCTCCGGGGCATCTGTGGAGGGTTCCTTAGATTGGGGTCCCTGACTGCACTGACAGCAGGAAGCGAGATGAGAATGAACAGTCCTTTGTGGCTCCGTGTCCTGAGTGTGGACACAGTGTGACCAGCCACCTCTTGCTCCTGCCACCATACTTTCCCCCTCCTGACGGGCTGTGCCTCCAGAAATGCACGCCAAGATAAACCCATCTTCCTTCCCTAGCAGACATGGATCATAGCAAGTATGAGATGGGGGGGATGGGGTGTGTGGAAGTGGCCACCAGTGTGTCTCCACTCCTTTGGGGGCTGAATGTCCCTTTCACGGGGCGGGGGGGGGGTTGCCTAATAAAACACAGATGTTTATGTTATGATTCTTAACACTATCAAAACTACAGTTATGAAGTAGCAACAAAAATAATGTTATGGTTGGGGGTCACCACAACACGAGGAAGTGTTTTTTGTTTGTTTTGTTTTTTTGTTTGTTTGTTTCTGTTCTTATTGAGACAGTGCTTCTCTGTGTAGCTTTGTAGGCCAGTCTGGCCTTGAACTCACAGAGATCCCCTTGCCTCTGCCTCCTGAGTGCTGGGACTAAAGGTGTGGGCCACCACTGCCCGGGCTGAGGAACTGTATTAAGGTGTTCAACATCAGGAAGGTTGTAAATGCAGTGTGGTAAATTCCCACACGGTTGGGGGTGACGGGTTTTTTGTAGACTGATAATAAGTTTCTCTGACGATGCAGGAAGCCAGATCAAGCAGAATTAAAAAGTAAAAGACCAGGTTTATTTGGGCACAACACTTTTGGCTGAGTCCTCCAGACCCCAGAGATGAGATGGGGGGAAAGGGCGGGAGAGAAATCACATGGCTGTTTTAAAGGAGGGGGCTTAAATACTCTGTAGGGGAGGAGTGATGTGTCCTCCACAAGCTGGGTTTGTACCCAGTTATATAGCTTTGGGTGGGGACTTGGGAGCTGGTAGCCTCCGTGGAGGAAGCCACCTTGACTGCCGGGAATGCGGAACTGGACTTTTGGCAGTCTTTCTCAGAGCACAGGGTTTGGAGAGGGAGGAGTGGGGCCCACTGTGAGTGCCTGGGGCTTTGTATTACCTTTCCCTCTCTCTGCCAGCCTGGCTTCCTTCCTGGCTCCTCCTGCTTTCCTTTAGCGTGACATAGTTGGACCTTTCCGTGGGGACCACGGGCTCCCCAGTAACAACATGCAGACTTATTACTAATTATAAAGGCTTAGTTGCTGGTTTAGACTTGTTTCTATTTTTTAATAAATGAATCCCTGTCTTTTAATGTATACTGTTTTAGGTGGCTCTGTTACTTTTATTCTGTACTCCCCATGCTGGCAATGCTGCCTTTCTTCTTGCCAGCATCCTCTGTGTCCGCCTGTCCTGCCTAGCTAATGGCTGTTTAGCTTTTTGTTAAACCAGTAGGAAGGAAGGAGCCTTGGCAAAGGCATATCTTCACAGTGTACAAGAAGATTATTCCACATGATCATGTCTCTCCCTCCTTTTCCATGAACCCATTCTTATATGTGCTTATGTGTCTGTATGTATATGTGTGTGTGTGTGTGTGCATGTGCACATGTGTATGTGTGCGTGTATGCATGTGTGTATGTGTGTGTGTGTGCGTGTGTGTGCATGTATGTGCGTATGTGTTTGGGCTCACAGTTTAAAGGGACACAGTGCATCATGGTGAGTGAGGAAAGCATGACAGCAGCTGGCCACACTGCAGCGGTGGTCAGGAAGGTGACACAGATGGATGCTGGTTGCTTGGTGTGGATTCACTTCAGTCTAGGACCTGTGCTAGTGGACTGGGGCCATTCAACATGCTAGGTGGATCTTTCCTCTTCTGTTAGATGTTTCTGAAAAATCCCTCAAAGACATACCAAGAGGCATGTGTCCTGAATGATACTTAATCAAGTTGACAATGAAGATTAGCCATGCAGAGTGACTCAGGGAAGAAACGATGGAGTGCTGGGCACATTTGCCTGGTGGTGAGTGGCTTCTTCAGTAGGAGTGTGGCACAGCCTGGCCCCACAGAGCTCAGCAGAGGTCCCTGGCCTCCACACACTCCGACAGGGAGGAAGGTGCTGTCCCAAGGCTGTGTGTGGCCCAGAGAGATCCTTGGACAGCTGGATCCCCAGTTTAGTTGAATTGTGGCTGAAAGAGAATTAGGAACTCTGTCTTGATTCACACAGTTGTCGTTTGATGACTGGTTTCTTCTTGCATTTGATGGGGGAAAGCAGAAAGTTGCAGAAATGCAAATCAGCTCTTCATTGTCTAGAGACAAGTTAACATTCCGAGGCTTTGAACGGATTGACTTGGATTGTGTTCTCCGCTTGATTTTATATCTTGCTGATTCTTTTTACATGCCTTTTAATGACAGATAAATAATATTAAGAGTTGTCTGCTAAGCCAGACTTCCCTCGTGGGGCTGGCTTTCTCTGATTTCCCCTGAATGTACTGTGCTTTGAAGACACATCTGCGTGCTTTCTCTCTCCTGGGTATCCTTTCTTTTTATCCACATCACCAGCAAGGAGTTTTTAGAGAGCACACCCAGAGTTCAGTTTCCAGCACCCAGGGGGCTCACAGCTGCTTAAAATGCCCAACATGGGGGATCTGAGACCCCCTCTGCTGGCTTCCACAGATACCTACACTCATATGTGCACACACGTAATTCTTGGGGATCTGAGTCCCCCTTCCTGGCTTGTAGACACGTGCACTCATATCTCACAGGCACACTCATATGTGCTCACAGGCACACACACAATTAAACGGAAAACCAAAATAAAAAGGAAGCCTGGCATGGAGCCACAGTTACAGATCTGTAAGCTGGAGTGGTAATCGAGATGAGTTATTGTATACCTGGTGGCCTGACAGCTTTGTAACCCCATGAATTCATGGCGACAGGAGTAAAACAAGGCTGGTGGTAGTGCGGGAGGGGGGAGACAGAGACAGACAGAGGTGGGGACATGGCTCCCAGCTGTTGTCTGTAGCAACCTAAGGGGAGCTTCCTTATTCTCTCCAGGGACCTCAAATGAGATGAAGCCAGCTTTGTGACATTCTCACAGAAAGGAATTTCATGATGCGCCATCACCGAGCACATTTGGAGTTTATTAAAAGAGATTTTAATATAGATTTTAAGCATGAAGGCTGAAAGGAAGAGATGGTCTTGGGGAGAGAGTCAAGCATGACCAAGATTGTGGGTGTGGGCTTTTCAAAGAAGAGTCACAGCGTTTTCCATAGTAGCCACATAGACAGCACTTTGCGATTGAAGATTACTGTTTATTGATTTTGCCAGGCAAGGAAGCATGCGTGCCATTCGTGTATAAAATCAAGGGACAACTTTTGGGAGTTGGCTTTCACTTCCTACCATGTGGGTCCCAGGAACTGAACTCAGGCCAACAGTCTTAGCAGCAAATACCTTAAGCTGGTGAGACAGCTCAACTTTGGTGATTTTTATTTATTTATATTTTTGAAGTTGTTGTTTTAAAAGGCTTGCAAGGAATATAAATGAGTGCAGAGGTTGGGTGGGAGAGGGCTGAGGTGAACCTGGCACGATTGCAACTGACAAGGAGAATGTGGAGATCTCAGGGATGAAGGATGTTATGATGCCCTCGCTTCACATAAAGTTAATGATCGTGTGCATGCGAGTCCCAGAAAACGTTTGGGAGAGGAGCAAGTTCATAGGCTTGGCCACATCACATGATGGGGCCTTTTGCCTGGCTTCCTGCCCCTGTGCTGACAGCTTGCTTAGCATCCTGGCCTGTGAATTGTGTTCCTGGAGTCTTAATTCTCAGCCACCAAGTGTTCAAACAGACTCTGCTGAAGATGGCTTTCCCCCCATGTGCCTATAATTTTACCCGTTCTCTCCCCTGCCTCGGGGTAGGCAAGGGTTGAGGAGGCATGGGTTTGCAGCTCAGTGAGCATGCACTGATGTTTGAGACCCTGAGACAATGGGAAGTAACAGGTTCAGGCGACCTCTGTTTGCTTGAGGTCCTGGTTGGTGGGTTGTAGGAATTTGGAGTTGTGAGGGCCTCAAGTGACTGTTGGGATTTCCTTTGGACCAACTTGATATCCCTTTGTCTGTCCCGTTCTTGTCACAGGCTGGTAACAGACCACAGACAGCCCTCTCTCTTTTTGGATGATGCTGTGCGTTACGCCCTCCTTACTTCCTGTGTGGTGTTCCTGCCCTGTGGAGCAGTTCTGTTGGTGCAGTTAGGGTGTTCCTCTTCCCCAGGGTGGCCCCGTGGCACTTGCCAGCAGATGGGCCCCTGCCAGGATTGTGTCGGGTTCACATACCACTCTAGTATTGTCCCACGTAGATACTCTTGGTGGTGAGACTTTGTCTGCCTGGTTCTGTAGTTGATGTCAGGAAGGAGGAATAAGAACAAGCCTTTCCGAGCAGAAAAAGATGCCTTATAAGTCAGTGCGCTTGAGGCAAGCCTGGCTGCGGGAGTTAAACTCCCAGGTCTTGCCTGGCGGAAGGAGAGCATCAGCATCAACCCCCGCAAGATGCCCTCTGGTCATCACATGCACATCAAAGCAAGTGTGTCCCCCACAATAATAAATGACATGTAATCATTAGGAAAAAGCCTTCCCAGGCTATCCTCCTTCCGTTGACAAGGATAGGATGGGGGACCATGCGTTAGCAGAGACACAAGGAGTTTACAAAGATGTGTGTTAGAAGACAGGAGAGAGCATGTGCTCTTCTATTATCTCAGGTAAGCAAAGAGGAAAATCTCTCACAACAGTCCTGTGTGCAAAGCTGGGCTGAGCGCGGTCACTCCTAACCCCTTTTGAGCTGTCACGGATACACCAGTCAAGGGCCCGCCTCTCCCAGCTTGGGCCTCCTAGGCTGACCCTGCAGAGGCTGCAGCCCGTCCTCAGACCAGGAACTCACGGCCCCCGTTGCCTTTGTGCCCTGGTACAGGTGGTGCTCCCCACATTCATCCTGGAGAAGCGGTCCTTGCTGGAGATGTACGCAGACTTCATGGCACACCCTGACTTGCTACTGGCCATCAGTGCTGGGGTGACGCCAGAGGAAAGAGTCATTAGCTTTGTGGAGTATTACCTGACAGCCTTCCACGAGGGCCGCAAAGGCACCCTGGCCAAGAAGCCCTACAACCCCATTATCGGCGAGACCTTTCACTGCTCCTGGGAGGTCCCCAAGGACAGAGTCAAGTCAAAACGGACTTCTCCCTGCTCTCCTATCCGTTGTCACGAGCACCCGGTGGCTGATGACCCTTGTAAAAGTTATAAGCTCAGGTTTGTGGCTGAGCAGGTGTCCCATCATCCACCCATCTCCTGCTTCTACTGTGAGTGCAAGGAAAAGAGACTCTGTGTCAACACTCACGTATGGACCAAGAGCAAGTTCATGGGCATGTCCGTGGGGGTCTCCATGATAGGTGAAGGTAAGCCGTCATCATGGGGTTGGGGTCTTACCCAGTGCCCTTTGCATTTGAGACGAGCAATGGTAGCCTTTGAGTATACGTTTTATTTGTAAGTGGGGGTGGAAGGGTGGGGAAGAGGGATGGATGTTGGACCAGCTCGGCTGGTTTTCCAGTGGTCCTAAGGTGATGGATGAAAGGACCAGACCACAGCTTCTGGCTCACACACAGTGCATTTGCACACACTGCCTTCCAGAATTTTTCTCCTTTAGATGGCCTGTGGATGGTCACATGTGTGTGACCACATGTGAGTATGTGACCCTAAATGTGCTCAACCTCACCAGTGTTCTGGCTCTTAGCCATGAGGATAACAGTTGCTCTATTGAAAGCTGCTCAGAGAGAGCAGTCCCTCAAGGCGAGTGTCTGGCTCTGTGCTGGGGACGCTGCAGTGAGAACAGACTGGGGAGGCTGCAGTGAGAATGGACTGGGGAGGCTGCAGTGAGAACAGACTGGGGAGGCTGCAGTGAGAATGGACTGGGGAGGCTGCAGTGAGCACAGACTGGGGAGGCTGCAGTGAGAACAGACTGGGGAGGCTGTAGTGAGAACGGACTGGGGAGGCTGCAGTGAAAACAGACTGGGGAGGCTGCAGTGAGCACGGACTGGGGAGGCTGCAGTGAGAACGGACTGGGGAGGCTGCAGTGAGCACAGACTGGGGAGGCTGCAGTGAGAACGGACTGGGGAGGCTGCAGTGAGCACAGACTGGGGAGGCTGCAGTGAGAACGGACTGGGGAGGCTGCAGTGAGAACGGACTGGGGAGGCTGCAGTGAGAACAGACTGGGGAGGCTGCAGTGAGCACAGACTGGGGAGGCTGCAGTGAGCACGGACTGGGGAGGCTGCAGTGAGAACGGACAGGGGATGCTGCAGTGAGCACAGACTGGGGAGGCTGCAGTGAGAATGGACTGGGGAGGCTGCAGTGAGCACAGACTGGGGATGCTGCAGTGAGAACGGACTGGGGAGGCTGCAGTGAGAATGGACTGGGGAGGCTGCAGTGAGCACGGACTGGGGAGGCTGCAGTGAGAACGGACTGGGGAGGCTGCAGTGAGCACAGACTGGGGAGGCTGCATTGAGAACGGACTGGGGAGGCTGCAGTGAGAACGGACTGGGGAGGCTGCAGTGAGAACGGACTGGGGAGGCTGCAGTGAGAATGGACTGGGGACGCTGCAGTGAGCATAGACTGGGGATGCTGCAGTGAGAATGGACAGGGGAGGCTGCAGTGAGAACGGACTGGGGAGGCTGCATTGAGCACAGACTGGGGAGGCTGCAGTGAGAATGGACTGGGGAGGCTGCAGTGAGAATGGACTGGGGAGGCTGCAGTGAGAACGGACTGGGGAGGCTGCAGTGAGCACAGACTGGGGAGGCTGCAGTGAGAACGGACTGGGGAGGCTGCAGTGAGCACAGACTGGGGAGGCTGCAGTGAGGATGCTGCAGTGAGCACAGACTGGGGAGGCTGCAGTGAGGATGCTGCAGTGAGCACGGACAGGGGACGCTGCAGTGAGCACAGACTGGGGAGGCTGCGAGTGAGCACGGGCGGATTATTCACTGGTGGATGGATAGCGCCTTCCCCTAGAGAAGAGCTGTGAATGGTTTATTCATTGAGGGAAGCAACCCTACTAAAGCCTGTGAAGTTGTGGTGTCTATGTGCTTATTTAACTCCTTTTGAGTCACACGTCTTTTGTTCCAGCACTTGGGAGGCAGAATCAGGTGGGTCTCTGAGTTCGAGACCAGTAGTCTACAAAGTGAATTCAAGGACAGTCAGGGCTACATAGGGAAACCTTGTGTTGAGAAAAAAAAAAGTTGTATGACCTTTGCATGGTTTATTGCTATTATAACTTTTAAAGATTTTATAATTGCATAATTAACTGTGTGTGCGCATATTCAGCACATGTGAAGGTCAGATGACAACCTCTCAGGAATCAGTTCTCTCTGTCCACCGTGTGGATCCTGGGGATTGAACTTAGGCCATTAGCCATGAGTCTTTAGGGGACCATTAAGGTCTAAACTGGACAGACAGTCCAGTTGTGTTTTGAAGTGAGGAGGGTTGAGAGGTTGTGCCTGTGGGTGTGAGAGCAAGGGTCATTGAGGTGTGTTTTCTTTGCAATTTAAAATTTTGTGAGGGGTGTCTGTTATGAAAGAGTGTTTTCATTTGTAGTATTAACTGACCTGGTCCTCACTTTGTAAATCAGGCTGTCCTTGAATTTTCTGTAGTTCTCAAGCCTCAGCATCCCAAATACTAGGATTAGAAGCTTTAGCCATGAGTAGAGGATACCTGGTTCTCTACTGAGGTAGTGGTTAAAAAACAAACAAAAACACTGTGTGTGTGTGTGTGTATGTATTTGTGTGCACACACACACGTATGCATACATGCATGGCACAATGAGGGTATGAAAGTCAGAATATTTTGCAGGAGCCCATTTTCCAGTCATGTAGGACCCATGGGTTGAACTCATTGTCTCCCTGTCATCAGGCACCTTTGTCTACTGAGTCACCTTGTTGGCTCTCATGGAGGCTTTCGCTACGAGCAACTGGAAGGGTGTGTAGCTATGAACTGAGTGGAGAGAGTATGGAGGAGGAATGTAGGCTCGCCATTGGTTGAGTGTGGTGCACCCTGCCAGGGGAAACCCTGGTCAAGATAAACTTAAGTCATTTAAAGTCCTCAAGCCAAGAAGCTTGTTTTATGAACCCTGGGAGAGGCACAGAGGCTTTAGTGGAGCCAGATCGGCCCCTCAGAAGGGTATTCTGTCTTAGAGTTTCCATTACTGTGACAAAAACACCATGACCAAAAAGCAAGATGGAGAGGGAGGGTTTATTCAGCTTACACTTCAGCATTACTATTCATCGCTGAAGGAAGTCAGGACAGGAACTCAAACAGGGTAGGATCCTGGAGGCAGGGGCTGATGCAGGCTTAGTCCATCTTCTTACAGAACTCAGTACCAGCAGCCCAGGGATGGCACCACCCACCATGGGCTGGACCTTCCCCAATTGGTCACTAAATGAGAAAGTGCCTTACAGCTGGATCTCATGGAGGCATTTCCTCAGCTGAGGCTCCTTCCTCTCTGATGACTCTACCTGTGTCAAGTTGACACACAAAACCACCCAGTACAGTATCTAGTTAATGCACAGAGCTGTCATCTGTGTAGGCTCACGGTACCCTTGATGGTGGGTGACCTTGTCTCAATGCTAAAGGGGAGCAGGGATATATGCAAGGTGCTTGTTCACGGGTCCCCGCACACCCCTGCAGCCTTCAATCAAGCCTGGAGTCTCTCCCTTCCTTGTTGCTCTGCCCCACACCCCTGCACACCACCTCTCTGCTCACACAGGCCCTTTCCTTGGTCTTGTCGCCACAGGGAATTGCGTGTGTGGCTTTGTGCACCTGTCTCATACCTAGCTCAAATGCCCCTTCCTCGAGGCATCTTCTTTTTCTAGGTTAACATGTCCTGATAGGGTCTTCCTTGGCACTGGTCACCTCTCCCCTCCTGCCCTGACCATAGTCACGATGGTGTCTTTGCTCAGTGATTGATGTCCACTCGTGTGACAAATAGCAGGTCTACCTTGCTTGTGGGGTTTTCCTGAACTGTGCATGGTGCAGACAGCAGAACACAGAGCAATGAAGGAAGAGCTCTGTTGAGGTGGGAGGCATGGCGTTTGGTGCAGGACACTCTTGGGTCCTCCTACCTAAATGTTCCCATCTCATGCTCTCTGCCTGTTCTTCCTGGCCTGACTCTCTGTCTCTCCTGGAGGTGTGCTTCGGCTCCTGGACCACGGGGAAGAATATGTCTTCACGCTGCCCAGTGCCTACGCCCGCTCTATCCTCACTGTCCCATGGGTGGAGCTTGGAGGGAAGGTCAACATCAGTTGTGCCAAGACCGGGTACTCTGCCACCGTGACATTCCACACAAAGCCCTTCTACGGCGGGAAGGTGCACAGGTAGGATGTAGCCAGGACCCTGGCTGTGTGTCTCTTTGTGCCTGAGTCCCCTCACCCTTTTACAAGAAACTAGGCATGGTGGGCACACCTGTAAGCCCAGCATTTGGGAGGCAAAAGCAGAATCAGAAGTTCAAGGTCATCCGTGGGTGCTTAGTGAGGCTAAGATACATGAGCTACATGAGATCTTGTTACTTTAAAAATAAAAATAAAAAATAAGAGTTCTAGCTAGCCATAATGCCACTTACCTATAAATCCAGTCCTTTGGAGGCAGAGCCAAGAAAATCTTAAGTTCCAGTCCAGCTTGGGCTGCACAGCAAACTCGCTAGTTTGGATAACATAGTGAGACCCTGTCTCCACAAGCCCAGGGCTGGGGGTGAACCTCACTGGTGGATTGATTGCCTGACACGCACAAAGACCTGGGTTCAAACCCCCAGCACTCTCTCCCCTAAAGAACGATGGGGACCAGTTCTTGTTTGAAAGGCACCTCTTTCCCCCACGTCACAGGTCAGGCTTTGGGACTGCCCCTACTCATCGTTTATGGGCAGCCGGCAGTCAGGCAGAAGACCCCTAGAGGATGACCAGCCTTTTAGCCCATCACTTTACAGTATAATGCTCTACAGGCACAGGCATTGTAGTGGTCCCCGTGCCTCAGCTCCTGGAGTCCTGGCATCCATGCCACAGGCTGTCTCTGTCCTTAGAAGCTGAGAAACTAGGCCTTGAACTGAAGGGGAGACTTGTCCGAACTCCCTGACAGGAGCAAGCCTGCCACTGTGCAGACCTCAAATCCCCAAGATGCTGCTTCTTGGCTCCACTGGAAGTAGCTTGGGGACACACCCAGACACCTCAGCAGGATGCTGGAGCTCGCTGTGTTTCTTGCCAGGATTCAGTTGTCATGCTGGCAGGTGAAAGGCAATAGCTATGTCATCAAAAGCAGCAGCCGTGTGCTCCCCATGGAGGGCTCATTGTGCACCCTTGGCCAGCACACTGCTCGGACCTTACACCAGTGGGCTTGTCCACTAGGCACCCGAATGGCTCTTAGGCCAAGAGAGGTGGCTTTGAGCCTGCACTTGAAAATGGACACTTGGGCCAGGGAGAGCTCAGAGCTTCAGACCATGTTACGAGCAGGTTTTTCCCCACCACTGGTCTGGTCCCACCGTCCCGACAGCCCCCAATAACACGCAGGGACTCTGTATTTGATATAATGCTGTTGGCCAGTTACTATCATTGTTTATTGGCTAGCTCTGTCTAAATGATTCTAAGTATTTCCACGTGGTCATCTTATCCGAGAGCGGCGGCCGGCTCTCCATGCTGACTCCTTCCTCCTTGTCTCCTAGTCCCTCCTAACTTGCTTTCCCATTGGCCAACAGAGCTTTATTCATTAACCAGCATGAGAAACATATTTACAGAATAACAGCTCCCACCACACGCACATGTATATGTGGGGGTAGGGTGTCATGGTGCTCATGTGGGGGTCAGAAGACAGCTTCGTGGAGTTGGTTCTCACCTTCCACCTTTACACGGGGACCTGATCCAGGTTGCCAGGCTGGCACCTGTATCTGGTGAGCCACCACAGCGGTCCTCCGCAGGGATGCCAGGAACTGGTAGGTGGTACTGTGAAACCAGGATTGGCTTGGCTTACATTAGGAAGATGTAGCTGCTGGCTAGCTGTATGGACTCTGGGCAGTGTGAACAGCCCAGGCTCATCCCCACACAGAACTGACCTTGTGACTGGATTGTTAGCTTTAACTTACGTTATTTTTGAGACATTGTGCCACACAACCTAGACTGGCCTTAAATTTGTAGTCGTCCTTGCCCTGCCCCAAATGGGATGGCAGGCATGCACCGCGTGATGCCTGGCGTAGAACCAAAGGCCTTACTCAAGTATGGGAAAGTTCTTCCTGCTCCTTCTGTGGAAAGAATGTAGCACCAGGGGATGCTATTGGGGAGGAGAGAGTATATTTTGATTTTGCTGTTGGGTTACCCTCGTGACAGATGGTATTGTATATATTAAGTGCTTGGAGCGTCTATCAGACCTCTGTTACTGTTGATCCATCTTGAGACCTGATGTGGATTTTTGGTTTTGCGCTTTTTTCTTTTTTTCCCTTTCTCCCTCGCTCCTGCGGGTCTGTTGACCTTGCCCTGGCTGGCTTCAGTCTTGCCTAGCTTCCGGGCCTCTGTTTCCTAAGTGCTAGGGGTTACAGGCAGGAGCCACCACACCCACCACACCTCCTTTTCCTGCTCCCGTCAAGACGATTGCATCTTCTTTTAAGACCCAGTCCTTGAGCCAAGCTGCAAAAACCTTCCTTCTCCCTGCGCCGCCTTTAAAAGTCTCAGAAGCAGAGTTCCCTTTTGCTTCATTTGACTCATTCATTAATTCAGGGTCACGGCGGAAGTGAAACACAACCCAACCAACACCATCGTCTGCAAAGCACACGGAGAATGGAACGGCATCCTGGAGTTCACCTACAGCAACGGGGAGACCAAAGTCATCGACACGACAGCCCTGCCTGTGTACCCTAAGAAGCTCAGACCTCTGCAGAAGCAGGGGCCCATGGAGTCCAGGTACGCCCGCCCAGCTCAGCTGCCCCAGCCTTCACGCAGGGACGCAGGGCAGACTTCAGTAGCATAGCTAATAAATAGCAAAGGACCAGACGTTGCTTCCTTTAGCCCTTTGAAGTTCCCCTGTTGGGTCGACTGGGGACAGACCCTTGTCACTGTCACTTGGGTGGTTTTTACAGTTAGAGAGTGGACTGTCATCCACTGTCTGGCAGACTTGTGCCGCATGCCTTGAAAAAGCTTGTCAACTCAACTGCCATATTATTGGTTGATTGATTACCAGCAACTCTGGGATTAATTTACAAAGAA
Source organism: Cricetiscus sungorus (assembly GCA_030556225.1). Taxonomy (NCBI): domain Eukaryota; kingdom Metazoa; phylum Chordata; class Mammalia; order Rodentia; family Cricetidae; genus Cricetiscus; species Cricetiscus sungorus. The sequence goes on from JANBXA010000642.1 coordinate 32,279,048, forward strand.
ATATGTAGGGAAGCAGTGAACATTTTCTTTTCTCTTTCTTGACAGACTAGCGATGTTATTTTTAAAATAGAGGGCTGGCAAGGGTAGGGAAATCAGCTCCACATAGTCTACGCTCCTGGTAGAAGCAGCTACAGCTTAGAGACCATTCGATTTAAGTGCATGAGCTCACTTTAATCTTGCATTATATTTCTGGGGAATCTATCCATTGACACGGAAAATTATTAAATACAGAAAAGATTCAAACATGAGTTTTTCATTTTGAGAAAACAATTCAAGAAAGAGAAACCACCTACTTGCCTAGCACTTGGACAATGGGTAAGTAAATTATGAAATAGCCACTTAATTAGTCTATGTCTACTATGTAGTGTATCACTGAAAATGACAAGTATATAGCTGTTTTGACATTTCAATATGTTAGCCAATAAGGCCTATGGGTCCAACTGATCTCTGGCTAATTTACAAAAACAAACAAACAAACAAACCATGTTTTGGGAGTTTGTATGGACATTTTCATGCCACAGTGCACATTTGGAGAGCATAGGATCACTCTCCTTCCTCCAAGTCAGCTCTTAGCATCCAACTTAGGTTGTCAGGCTTGGTGCAGGTGTCCTTACCACTGAGCCATCTTGCTGCCACCCAGCTGATTTCTCTTAAAATAAAGTTTTATTGAAAACCAGCCATGCTCACTCATGGCAGTACATAGTTGACAGGCTGTTTATGACTGACTACCTGCCTGCTGCAACAGCTTAGTTTAGTTGCAACCGAGACCTATTAAGATTTCCTATCTGGCCCTTCATTACCAGTGTTTGCCAAGGCCTGCTTTAAATATAAGTCTGCTCTTTACCAGGTAGGGGCCAAGAGGAAGCTTATATGCTGTGGAAGGCTTTGCTGGCACTGGAAGAGCGTGGAGCTGCATGGGCCATGTGTTTAGTAAAGCAGGGCAGCTTTGTTGCGCTGTAGGAGCAGTACCATCATCCTGGGTACTGGTTTGGAAATCCGTCATACTCATTCATAGCAGTGAACGGCAAATATAAGCTTCCCTGTTCTGACATGGCATCACGCACTCCTTCTGTCTCCCACCCCAGACTGTTGGGCAGTGGCAGCAGGAAGAGGAAGGGGCGTGGTAAAGAGGCAGCCTACCACCAGGCCCCAATGCCTCTGAGGGGCATTCCCAGGATGAGGGGCAGCTGCTCCTTGCCAGACTGTGCAGGGTTCCGAGTACCCAGAGGCAGACAAGGCGAAGAGCAGGGAAGGAACCTCGTCCCAGGGTTAGAGAGGGGTGCTGCCTTTCTTCTCCCCATGTATGTATTTAAACACAGTGCTGGGCATGGTGGTACATGCCTGCCTGTAACCTAACTCCCAGGAGGCTGAGGCAGGAACCAAGCTGGACTTACAGTTATGAATCAGACTCGAGACGCTGAGTGGCTGCTCTGAGCACTTGCCCCACTGTCCCTGCTAGGTCCTGAGGGACATTCAACTTGCCTAGTTGTCTCAGCTCTACTGGGGTGCCCGCCATTTCCATTGGCAGAGTACCCCAGTAGTGACCTGAAGATACCGCCTGCCCATCTGTGCCCTGATGACCCGCATGTGGTTTGAGTATAGCTCCTGTCTTGGATCACAGAGACAGGTCCTGTGCTACCCTGGCAACCTCTTGATTCCAGCTCCCTTACATCTTCCCCTAACTTGCCATTCAGGGCTCTTCTTAGTGAGGTTCCGTTTCTCATTGACATTAGTTTTCTCTGCCCATTGCAGTTGCTAGCCTTATATAGCTACCTGCCATTGGGTCATGAGGATTAAGACAGTTTCTCTAAAATGTTTAGAGGGGGCCAGGTAAGAGCCGTGCACTCTGCTGTCCCCGGCGGGGATGGTAGCACTGTCTGCCCTTGCTGGTGACGCGGAGCCTGAGGTCAGGTAGTGTAGAGCCACAGATGTGTAACGAGCCCTGGGTGCACCCCTGGCGCTCCCGTTTCAGGACACGGTCTGGATCCCTGCAGGCAGCGGCCTGGCCACTGTCCTGGGGATAGCTTCCCACCTGATGCTTTCCGTCCCTACCTGTCTTCCTAGGAACCTCTGGCAGGAAGTCACCCACTACCTGCGGCTTGGGGACATCGATGCAGCCACAGAGCAGAAGCGGCGCCTGGAGGAGAAGCAGAGGATGGAGGAGCGGAAACGGGAGACCCTGCGTACACCATGGCGGCCCAAGTACTTCATCCCGGAGGTAACCCTGCCCTGCTACGAGTTTGGGCTAGAATTTCCCCAAATTCTAACCTCACACTGTCTTCAAGGAAGGAGTAGGCAGCTGACACCTCCCCTGCAATATTCCTTCTGGCCAGCCAGGTCAAGGAGGAGGGGACTGTGGGTCTGCTCTACCACTATTCCCACCTAGCCAGGAGGTGTCTCTCCCCCCCCTCCTCCCCCCCCACTCACCCTCCACCATCTGGGTGACCTTTAAGCCTCTCCGTTGAGTACTGTCAGAGGGTGATCTTCTGTGGGTCACATGGAAGGCACATATTTAGCATAGCTCAGTAGAGCCCTCAGTTAAATACTGCCCCCACCCCACCCCACCCCACCCCACCCCGCTGGGGAGCAACCGGCAACAGACTATGTGTCCATGAGGTCAACCTTAGTTTTGTCTCCTGGGGCTGTGATAAAATACCATGACAAAAGCACTTAAAAGAGAAAGGGTTGTTTGGCTCCCAGTCCCAGGTCAGCCATCACTGTGCCCAAGTAAAGGTGGCAGGCACTTGAGGCAGCTGGTCACATCTGCAGCAAAGCCCAGGAACGTGCACTTACACATCACTTGGCATAACCGAGGTGCTTCTGCAGACAGGGCCACAGCCTACCTAACAGCCCCTCCCTGGCTGATTCTAGATTGTGTCAAAGTGTCATGGAGTTGTTTAGGAAGTAAGTAACTGAGGTAGGAAGCTGGGGATGGAGCCCAGTTTGTAGGCTGGATGTGGAGGTACAGGCCTAAGTACCAGGGGTGCAAGGTCACCCTCAGCTGTGTAGCCGGCCTGGGGTGAGTAGTGGGAAGACGAGAGTCTATCTCCATCCGGGTAATACACCGATTCTTTTCGAGGGGCCAGGACTGAGTTTTTATGACGATTATGGTATCTGCACGATGCTAAGGGTTTATACAAATTTAATTTCCAAGAGCCAATCAGAACGGACGAGTGGGCCAGTGCTGCTAATCTCTAACTCCTGCTGTGAGGGTAGATTGTGGTGTCCGGCCAGGTGGCTGTGGGGTGATGAGCTAGGGCAGCTGTGTGACCTGGGTGGGGCAGGAGTGACCTATGGTCAGAACAGGAGGCTGGAACTTCAGACTTGAAGGCTCTCCTGTGGGGGCCTCACTCAGGTGATAGAAATCCTTGACGCCTTCTTCGTTGAGCCGAGTCCTGTCTTTGAGACAGCTGGCCAGACTTAAGTGGAAGTTTGTTCTTGAGGTTCCATCACTGGGGCTTGACAAAAGCCAAATGTCTGCAAGAGGGGGACTTGGAGACACGTGTCATCCTGACGCCGGGATGGCCAGCTTTTTACCTTGTGCAATTCATTCTGGTTTGTCACCCCCTTACAGATGCCATCATTTTGTGGCTTTTCCTCACCCGTGGCTGGAGCGTGGTGTCTGTTCTTGGATGCACTGTGATAGACATTTGCCAAAAAAGCCTCATGGGGTGGGCAGGCTTTCACAACACTGGTTGGTGGGCATGCCCTTTCCTCTCTGTTGTCGATTCATCTGGCCCGCCTCTTCTGGCCACCACCATCTTTGGAATTCATTTTTGCCAAGTTATATAGACAGAAGCAGCTGTCAAGACCCCCTTTTATTTTGGTCCTTCCATGGGATTTTCTTTTTTGAGACAGGGTTTCTCTGTATGGTTCTGGTTGTCCTGGAACTTGTTCTGTAGACCAGGCTGTCATTGAACTCCCTGAGATCCACCTGCCTCCCAAGTTTTGGGATTAAAGATGTGTGTCACCACCTCCCGGCCGCAAATGCATATACTTAGCTGGGCTGAGGAAGATGGGCATGGGTGTTATTAGTTGTTGGGGTCAGGTCTTGGCCAGTGCTGTGTGTGCTCTGTGTTATCAGGCTGACTGGGTGGGAGGTGTCCTTGCTTCTCAATTCCCTGCTGTGAGGTCCTCCCGTCAAGCTTCCTTCTTCTCTTGCAGGGTGATGGCTGGGTGTACTTCAACCCCCTCTGGAAGACACACTGATGGGTGGAGGTGCGGTGCTGCCCTCAATAGGCCTGGTTTTGTAGGAATTAAAGTGGTACAGTATCAAGATCCTGTTGGCGTTTGCTGAACCTCTTGTTAGCATTCAATCAGAAAGCAGCAGGGGTTAGATACTGTGAAACATGCACCCCATATTCTGCCTGAGGATTTATTCAAAAGCCAGCTGAGGCCCGTGTGCACACACCGCACCCGCCAAGGCTGACCTGGGTAATCTTGATCTCCTTTTTTATTCATGAGGTTTGATGTTTTCTATTTTTCACTTTGCCAAGGTAGCTTTGCACATATGAAGGTCTTTTCCACTTGCCCAACTCCTGTCACAGTGCAGGCTGAAGTGGTACAGCTGGTGGAGGTTCCTGCCTGAAAAAGTGGGGAGTCCACCCTTAGCTGATGATTGCTTTAAAGAGCAAGAGGGCCTTCATGTTGGCAGGGGACAGGAAGTCACTGGTGGTTGATGTGGAACCCTTCTAGAAGAGAATGGCTCTGGACTCAGAGCTAGGACCACCAGGTGGTTTTAACCCATCTTTCTGACACTTCTCATCCCCAAAGCCTGAGCCTCGATGTTCTGCACAGCAGAAAACAAAACCCAGTCATGACAAAGGGCTCTGGAAGTTCAACACACGCATGCATTAACTATACTACACGGACCACTACTGCCTCACATCTAGTTGGGGAAAGAGAACAAATAGTCTGTAATTTTTTTCTTAATTTTGACCCGAAATGCAAGAAGGCCACTGTAACTAGGCCACAAGAGTCCCCACAGTCCCAGCTGAATATCAGTCTCCAGCCTCCACACAGGTGATCACAGAACCAAACAAAATCGAGCAGAGGAAAGTCTCATTTGATTTCTGTTGAGTGTTCTATTTATTTTTTACCATGCCACGCCAATATTTATAAAATCCAGTAGCATGAATGCTTCTCTGTAGGAATACTAATTCTGTGCCTTTTGTCGGCTTTCTTAAGACCAACTGTTGACACTTTGTAGATATTAGACAAATATATTTCCATTAAATACTCCTGTGTCTGGTGTGTGTTATTTTTAGGAATTTAAAAGTTCTGGTTGGTGGCTCTTTATTAATCAACAATAGCCATATTAAAAGTTTTTTTTTAAATGTATATTGTGTGTGTGCATGGAAGTGTAGGCCCGCAGAGGCCAGAAGAGGGTGTCGGATCCTGAGTTAGCAAGGCTGGACCTGGATGCTGGCGATTGCCTACCACCATGTCTTCAGTGCCCAACACTGTCGTAAATACATTGAAAAGCCCCAGAGCAGCATCACTCAGGGGTTGCTAACCGTCAAGTCTATGGAAGCAATTGATTATGAATACAATGTTTAGGGTCAACTCATACTCCATGTATCTAAACAGATCCTTTCTAAACAACAGTTCTTCCCAGGTCTGTGCGCCTGGATGGAAATTCCTAGAAACATATCCTACTAGAAATGAATCATGAACTAAGAAATTAGAATAGACCTATAAATTGTAAGGAAATGGGACCAGCCACTTAAAATCTCCCCACCAAAAAAAGAAAAAAAAAAAAAAATGGCAGGACCAGATGGCCTCTTAGATGAGTCCTACCCAACATTTAGAGTTACTCTAGCCATTCTGGATTGGCTTAATTTGCCAGATGATGCCCAACACCAAAGCAAGAACGGATACAAAAAAAAACCAAAAACCAAAAAACTAGCACCCTGTGTAAATATTGGCTCAAAAATTTCTTAAATACTACTGCAGCAAACTCCTCAGCCCATTTAAAAAAGGGTTGGTTACACAAGGCAAGTGTGGTTCAATTCACAATGTAAGGAGGTTATCAGTGCAATATGCCACACTACAGTCATCTGAATCCATGCAGAAAAAGCATTTGACAAGATTCAGCATCCTTTCAGGATAAAACGAAACAAATCTCAATGTATTAAGTTCATATCCAACACCCCCACAGACATCACAGAGGTGAGAGGTGAAAAGCTCTTCCCCCAAGGCCAAGTACAAGTTCCCCCACTGCTACCAACACACTCACACAAGTGCCGGGTAGGGCCACCAGGCGTGAACAACGAAGACGTGATCAGCTGAAGGAAAATTCTCTTGGCACATCCATGATCTTGTCTAGAAAATCCAAGATTCTACACCCCAAAATTGAACTCCATAGAAGTGGGCCATGCTCTCTCGCCGTGAACGCCTAGGTTCTTGATTTTGCCCTGTGAAGTGACTTTGGAAAGCAGCCACCTATCCTATGCTATGCATCAATTCCTGTTGGCTACATGGCAGGGCGAAGCTTCACAAAACAAGCAGGGTGAAGATGGACCTGATCCCCACTATCAGCCCAGTCTCGTGGTCAGCGGGTCCTGCCTGGGTCTGTATATGCGGTTTTAAAATGTGACTCTGGGGCTGGAGGGATGGCTCAGTGGGTAAGAGCACTTACTACTCCTGTAGAAGACCCAAGGTCAGTTCCCAGCAGCAGCAGGTGGGTCACAATCATGAGCATCCGATGGCCTCCGTGAGCAAAGACATCAATCCCCATCCCCACCCCAAGTAAATCTTAATTTTCTAGAATCTGGCTCCAGGTTCTCGGACATATATTATCCTCCCCCTAATTCCACACTCTTCAGACCTGGGCCTGGTGAGCCCCAGGCAGCTCCAAACAGGTTGGCATAGCCATGCTCTGCTCTGCCACCCCTTGAGAGGAGAGATGTCACTGGACTGCTCCACACTGCAAGTGGGACAAGGGTGAGTAAAACCAGACACCATTTCCCAGCACCTGAATACTGCAGCTTGGATTGGCACTCACTGCTCCCTGCAGACCTTTGTTTTGAACAGAGCTCCCGGTGTCCACTGTGGTAAGAACTGTCCTCTAGGGTGTCAGTTGTAAGGACTGGGGAGGCCTGGGGGCTGTTCTGTCATCTTGCTTGCTTTCCTTGCTCTTGGCGCCCTGCAGAGCTGTCAGCAGAATGAATACAGATGGGACTGGTCCAGCAGAACCAGAACCGTGTCTTGACTCCCCAAGATCCCTGTTCACGCCCAGTCCCCAATCCTACTTCTAACTCCTACACTGCCCACCATCACCCCGTGGGCAAGTGTTCCTTCTGCTGTGCAAATGCTTCTAGAACAAGAAACAAAATACACTAATTTACCTGACTCAGGCCATACACATGCACTGCATATTCTTGTTTGGGTTCAAGTCATGTTTGCATTTTTGGTACTGTTTTTCCTTATCTGTAAGGAAATACTTTTTTTCTTTATGTGAGCCTAACTCTCTCCACATGCATGCATGTGTGTGTGCGCGCGCGTGTCCTTTCCGCAAGCCCCAGGCTGGTGTTGGGAATCTTCTTCAACCACTCTCCAGCCTTCTCTTTTTGGGGCAGATTCTCTCAATCAAACCCAGAACATCTGAGGCCAAAGCTACTGGGAGTTACAGGTGTGGCTGCACTTACGTGGCCTCTGCATGGGTTCTGGGGACCTGAGCCCCAGGTCTCTTGCTTTTGCAGCAAGTCCTTTAACTGATGAGCCATCTTCTCAGCCCGGCCTTGTCTGTTTCTGATGACCTAGAGCAGTGGTTTTTTCCAGTCACACAAATGCCAAGCTGTGTATTCCACCCCTGCACACTCTCCAGCACTTACCTTAGGGAGCCCGGCAGGAGGACATTTGTCCTCATTTACTTCCCATTTTCATTTCTTCTGTCAAGGCCTCATTAAGATCTCCCATGTGTCTGTCTTCCTAGTAGTTCTTAGTGTATTCTGGACACAAGCTCCTCCATCAGACTTACCAAATTGCCAGGACATGCCTGTGGGCCACTAGACAGAGACAGAACTTGCACTAGCTGACTTATGGACTCTAGGACCACAGAGTAGGATGGGGTTGTTTAAGGACACACACCTGGATCAGCAGGATAGAGAAACAACGTGACTGAATCCCAAACACCACAATAAAGTACACACCCAGTGCGAAGCCACACAACCAGGAGCCAGGAGCTGGCAAGTGCCCAGTGAGGGTCCCCTCCTTGGGGAGAGGGTGGTCACCGAGGCCGAACACCCTTCAGTCCTGCATTGTTTGCTACTGTGCTTTTCTGTGTGGGGCTAGAAAGACTTATCACTTCACAGACCAAGCTAATAATCTTTGCTAGTGGGGAATCATGGTGGCTTTTAACAGCGAGGACAGCGCTCAGCCGGCCGCCATATGACCTTCACCAAAACCATCTCGGCAGAGCAGATGCCTGGTATTCCAAATCCAAGCACCCCAGGTTGCGGTCAGAACTAGGAACAAGGCTCCACGTGTGTCCCCCTTTTCAGAAAGTGAGGACTGAGGCTGAGGCAGTGTTGAGGGACAGATTAGCTTTGGTAATGTCCACTCACCTAAGGTGGCAGAGAAGATGTAAGAAACAGGTACTGCATGTGTCTTGGTTGCGATAGTTCCCCTCTGATAGTGGGATGGACCAAAGACAGCAAAGATGGCTGGGGAGTCTGTACATGGAGGTCAACCGCAAGACTACACGGGGCCTTTACCACCAGGCCAGTGCCCCACAGAAGACAGACTGACATAAAGCCAGAGTTTGGGACCATTGTTCCTTAGAAATGGGCAGAGACCAAAGAGAGATGGCCACACCTTTACAGGATGAGAAACTGTTTATATTCGCTTATCTGGCTGAGGTCCTCAAACAACTTCAACTTGGCAGCAATGATGGCAGGCCAGCTTTGTACACAACACTGGGTTAGGGACTCTGGCTTCTTAAATTCCCCTAGTTCTCGGGCAGTTAAACAAGCTCCTGAAAGGCAAGATCACAACCGGGCACTGAACTCCTGAACCACACAGCTTCTTAATGTAGTGCTTACCCCACCAAAGCCCCCACACTAAATAAAGACCTCACATGATAACCAGCAGCAGCAAGGCCCAAGCAGCAGAACACAAAGGCACACTGGGAGTGGGAGGCACAACTTAAAAATATGCTCATTGTTAACAAGAATTAATTTCTATGGGTCAGGGGTGACCCCTCCTCCCCCCGTCTTAGCAGGGCTGATGAGATTGTTCAGCAGGTAAAGAAAGGTGCTTGCTGCCCAGCCTGAAGGCCTGCATTTGATTCTTAGCAGACAAGGTTATTCTATGTCAAAGTCCTGGTCCCTTACGGGGCTGGGGTTTGAGACAAGGTTTCCCTTTGTAGCTCTGGCTGTCCCAGAACTAGCTCTGTAGACCAGGCTGGTTTTTAACTAAGAGGTTCACCTACCTCTGCCACCTGAGTGCTGGGATTAAAGTCCCAGTCTTTAAAAAAAATTAAAAAAGTTAGACTTATTTCAAGGGAGATGAGCCATGGCAGTTACCACTGGAAAAAAGTGAAACCAAAACCCCGCTCAGTGTCTGACATCTGGGACTCACTCAGGGCCTTCTGGGCTCCGAAGGACTTGGGTAGCCCCATCTCTCTCGCTCTGCCATCAGCAGCACATGCGGGTTGTCTGTAGGCTCAGGCTGGCCCTGCCAGATACCAGCTACTGTCCATGGTGGTCGCCCCTGGCGTCTCCAGTCTGCCGGAGTCTGCACTACATTGGAGGATGCACTGAAGTGGTCTCTTGGTTTCTCTTCAGGGAGTCCAGCTGTGCTACGTGGTGCTTAGCCTCAGCTTCTCTCCATGACTTCAATCCTGGGGCCCCGCGGCCACTGAGGCTGCACCGTCACCAATGGCCTCTTCTGGCCCCTCCCAGTGCTAAGCCTCAGCTGCTTTCATGCCTTCAATGCCAGTACCACACAGGAGACTCTTACAAAGTACCAAGTTTGGCTACCAGCATGAGATAGAGCCTTGGCCTCCTCTGAAACACAGCTTCTGTGTGCAGACCCTGAGGTTTTTTTAAACTGGTACTGGCTTCTCATCAGTCACAGATGAGGAATGGGCAGCCTTGACAGTTTTTGCATCCCTCTTACAATCCAGGCCAGGGCTTCATTTGCATTCCTCTCCATGCTCACCTGCCAAGCCCCCACACAACAGCCCAGAGCTTTGTGTGCTCAAAGTCCCAAGCCCTCCCACATCCTCTCTAACACCTGCTCCAGCATGCCACACCAACGACACACAGCACCAATTTCTGTCCTAGTCCGTTTTCTGTTGATGTAGATCCATCCAGGAAGGCTATGAGTTCAAGACATCACACAGTTAAGACCCTCAGTCAAACACACACATCTCAAAACAAAAAACATTCATGATTAATTTGCTTAATTTGAGCAAAGATATCTGCAGAAATTGTACTTGGTGTCAAATGATCAACAGCTTTGCAAGTGAGAGGGGAAACAAGGGTGGTTCCACTGCCATGCAGTTAGTGCTCCATCCTCAGAAACGTGTCTGAGCTGTGGCACTGGAGCGAACCAGTGACGTACACATCCAATGTAACTATTCTGACCACACCGCACCTCTGAGTAACTGCTAGAACGCTGATGACAAGGTCAAATACAATCTCATTATATAAAAATATGTGCCCCTATAGTCTAACAAGTAGAAATTAAAATTTTATATGACAGTGTATATATTCACAACATAGCTATATATATATATATGCTTTTTATACATAATTATATGGGTATAAACAATTATTTATTCATGTATGAAGGTCTTTGTACATTTTTGGGTACCTATAGAGGTTAGAAGAGGGTGTCAGATCCCCTAGAACTGCAGTTATAGGCAGTTGTGAGTTGCCCAGTGTGGGTACTGGGGTATTTGCAAAAATAGCAAGCGCTCTGAACCACTGAGCTATCTCTCGGTTCCTATAATAAAAACTTTAGGTATATATACAACCACCAGCACCAGCACCACCAGCACCACTAGGTGACATTCCATAATGTACTCAACAAGGGAGTCCAGGGTAGATGAAAAGTCTGAAAGGCAAAGTCATCAATATCCTAGAAAGGAACATAGGACAAGCACTGTCTTTGTGGTTATGAGAATGTTTTTAAAAAGGATTACAATGTTACATTTATTGTGTGTGTGTCCTGGGAGGGAGGGAGGGGATGTGTGGACAAACTGAAGGGGTCTGGTCTCTCCCTTCCTCTAGGTGCATCCTGGGGACTGAACTCAGGTTTCAGGCTTGGCAGCAGTGCTTTTACCCACTGGCTCAGCTCACCGGCAGATGGAACAGTACAGAGAGCCACATACATACAGAAGATTGAAAAGATCAATCCCTAATAATCTGTAGCATGAACACCCAAGTCCTCATAGACAAGATACATAAATTAATGAATTATCAAAAGACAAAACACCTCCTTCAGAAAAAAGTGCATTTCCAAATGGCCTACACCTTACAGGTGAGCCGAGGAAAAACTAAATACAAGGGTCTTTATCTGTTGTCACTGAGCTGGGTGCAGTGGCTAATAATCTCAGCATGGGGGGGCTGAGGCAAGAGGATCACAGTGAGTTCTAGGTGGGTGAGGAAACAAAGGTAAGAGAAAGGCTGACAAAGATATGGAAGCAACCAACTACCTTACCCCCAAAACAACAGTAGGAGGATGGTCAAAGGAATGCAAATAATAAGTAGCAGGAGGTCTCACTACGTCCATCAACAAACCAACAAAAAAATGGTATGTTTGAGCAAGCTGCAGAGAGAGGGAATGTTATCTATGGATGAAAATCATCCTTCAATTGTACCTAACAATGTGGATCGTCTTACAAAAGCTGACTAGGCAAAGACTATACCCACGATTCTACTGCGCCTCAGAATAGGTACATTTACCCACACTTAGAGAAAAACACCTGGGCAAGAAGGGCATCAGTCAGTCACTGTCATAAAAGCTAACAGGAAGAATCCCGCACTGGCAGACGCCAAGTTTCAGGACTACTGCCTCTGTTGTGTTGACCCTAGCCCAGGACATAAATCTGCCCCCTCTTTTGTAATTCACCATGGCATAGGCACATCTCATTCCCGTTAGTCAGCACTTCATTAAGTTTCTTGTTTTCTCACGGTGTCTTACCACAGCAACCGCTGGCTGCTGCTGCTACATGCCCACCTATCTCCCGCCTCTCAGGGGTCGAGGGCAGCACTGCAGACGGCCAACAAAAACCATGGTAACCAGCAGCCACTGCTAACGGATGAAAAGGAATGGAAGAGGAGTTGTACAATGCTGTAGGTACACTGAACAGTGGGAAACTATGTACTTATGCATGTGGGGGAATGTCAGCTGACCTCTTCAATCACTCCTCACCTCAGCCTTTGAGACAAGGTCTCTCTAACCCTGAGACTCAACAATCCCAACTCAGCACCTGCCTTGCAGGATCCCCATTCCTTCCCTGCCCCTAGAATCTGCCCCACGTTCACACAGCAAGCACTGCACTGCCTGAGTCATTTCCCCAGCCCTGGGATGTGAACTTCAGAACAATCTATGGCTACTGTGTATACGCCAGGCAAGCGTCTAACCAGCAAGCAACATCACGGGGTGGGGGGGGGGTGGGTCCTTGCCTGTGGCAACTCCGTAACAGAGGCTACTTACTAGCACATGGCCAGGTCTTTGTCATCCACTGGGACATTCAGAATGCCACCATTGTGAACTTAACGTAACAATGTTAGTGTGAAAGCGGAATTCGGCCTTGCTTATGCGCTAAGCACCACCGTGGAACTGCAATTTAGAGTGTCCAGGTCACAATGCTGAACTTTCACCGAGAGGCTGTGCTAGTGATCACACACGGGATAAATTTAGGTTTGGATACTCTCGTGTGGAAAAACCTCGTCACTTCCCCACCACAGCACCGTGGGCTCTACACTGGCAGTGCAGTCTTGGATCCCTGTGGAGTGGCTATCCCTCACAGCCTGGCCTCCTCCTCTTGCCTGACACCAAAAAGTCATAATGAGTCAGAGTATGCTCTACTCTTGAGTAAAAAAGGTGAGATTTTAAAGTGGTCTGAGGTAAACTTATTTTTTCCCCCACACTGGTTAAAACCTTTGTGAGATGGGTTGAGGGAGATGGGTAGATGGGATCAGAACTCTGCAGATCCTTCCAAAAACAAGATCTGCCAAAGACAACACTTAACACAAAATTGGAATTAACTTTATTTCCCTTATGGTCAATAACTTCTCTGCATTGAATTGTAAAGCAACAAAGATAAAATCCCCCAAATGACAAGGTATCAGAAATCCAGATTTAGTTACACTTTATTTGTGAAAATGTTCAGCCTTTTTAATTGGTCTGTAAAAGAACCATCATCCGGGTCAAAAATGAATTCTATAAATCAAAGAATATTCTACACCTTGAAAAAGGAAATCAGCAGTAACATTCTCACAGAACATTGTAAATTACGGTTTATTCATAAAAGGTACATACTATTCTGTACTTTCCCACCAAAAGCAGTGGCGTGTTGTATAAAAAGTTCTCCTGTGGCAGGAAACCTTTCTCTCTCTCTCTCTTTACTAAACAACTGGATAAAGTTTTCAAGTCTGTATAAAGTTGCCTATAAGCTGGAAAATGAACATGTTCAGTCTCCATTTATATTTTAGTGCATCTTTTGACAATTGTCACATTTGTAATAAAAGTAAGAAAATGCCTATAGAGCACTAAAGAGTGTTTCATCAAATGCTTAAGGTATTAGAAAACATGGAGCAGTGAACAGAAATCATTGTGATGAACAACACTGGTATAAAATGAGGAAACTCCAGGCAAAGTTTACAAATCCTTTGTCATTTTGAAGAGTCACAGAAATGAACTTTGGATACCTGTCCACTTTAAGGGCTTCCCCCTTAATCTTCTGCATGTAAACACGGTGCCAACCCCAATACTACGGTGACAAAGCCATCCCAGCCAGCAACATTCTGTGTGTGCTTGCCATGATTCCCAAAGGAGATAAATTTAGCCCTTGAATGAACAATGCATGAAATCTGCTCTGTAAGTACCTGGTGAAAACACCTGCTAACTGCAGTGCGGCTGAATGCCTGAACACAAACATCTATCTAGCCCGCTAGCTACACAGAGGCCCACCGTCAGCAGCAGCTGCTTACAGCGGCAGTGAGCGACAAAGTGGGCATTTGATGAAACACTCTTCACACCGGAGAAACCGGAAAATAAATAGAGTTCACGGAAGGACTCTCTAACACTTCTTTCTCAGACCTGGGCTAGTTTGTTTACTGGTCAAGAAGCTCTTGTTACATCTGTCATGTGTGTCTTTCATATTGCTATTTGGGTAATTGAAATAAAATGCAAGTCTTGTAAAAGAAAAAAAGAAAACTGACAAGTATGCATGTGCCAGGGACCAAATTAGAGGGTTCTTTGGTGCAATTAGTCCAAATTCTCAGATTTGAAGGGTAATATGTACCAATAACAACAATAAAAAAAAAAAATCTTCTGCCAGATGCTCACAGCACGGCTGTCTTGCTTCACGTTACAAATTGAAAACAGCTGTTTTCAATAAACCAATTTAATTTTTAAACGAGACACTGCCAGAAAATTTTGTACATTGACCTGGCCCAGCGATGGTTCTGTACCCTTGGTGCTGTGAACAGGACATGAGCTGAAGGCAAAGACCGGTTCTCACATGGATGACTGCTGCAAGTCAGGCCAGAACAGTGTGTTTAAACAGTCTTCTTAGAGGTTTTCTTGCCTTTCTTAAAAACTAGCTTATTTTTAATGTAGCCACGCTTCCTTTTCGTAGTCTAGAAAGAGAAGAATATATGGTATTAGTTCAGGTCTCCTGCAGATCGAAGCACCTGGACACACCCAGAATTTCACCAAGTTTGTTGCTAGTCTTGGGACATGACCCTTGAATGCTCACACATACCACTGTCACTGAAGAAGGCTGAGGTAAATATAACTAGGTCCCTGGCTGTAAGAGGATTACCAGTCTTACATCTCCCTCCTCAGCCACTACATGCTCAGTGGCAACAAGGACAGATCCCAGGCACCAATCTAAGGCATTAGAAACTTCAAAACTTAAATACAAAAATCACTCGGTATATTCTGCCATGTCCTTTTAGGAAGAAACACTTCATGATAAATAAACATTCCTTGAGTTTCATAAATCTTATAAAAATGAAACATTTTTTGACACTTGGTATCTAACTAAAATAGTTTCTTTATATATATACATATACATACATACACATATGTGGATGGTATGGGGGTGTATGTGTGCATTTGAATGCATGTGCACGGAGGTCAGAGGTCACCCTCCATTGTTCTCCATCCTGCTGTACGAGATAGGGTCTCAATGTACCTAGCACTCTACAGTTCAGCAAGGCTGACTGGCCAATGAGGGACCTGCCCTGCTACCAGTGCTTCTATGCTTTTTATGGAGGTGCTGGGATCAGTAACCACTTTACCCACTGAGCCAGCTCTCCACCCCACAGATGTTTTCTGGTACAAGACTACAGCAGATATGGTGGCAGAAACTGCTACAAGACCATCTGCTAAACCAAAAGAATGGCCATCCAAGATCTCAATCAAAGACAGCACAGTACCATCAAGGTACTAGGTTTTTACAGGAGGAAAACAAAACAAAACAAAAAACAAAACAAAAAACCTCTTCAAGGAGGCTTTGAAACCTAGGCTAAAGACAGCATATTCTACCTAGAAAAGGCACGTGTCGCCAAGGCCGCTTGTCAGCTGATCCCAGAACCAACTGCTCCAAACTGTCTCCTGCCTCCATGCCTTGGGTACTGCAGTGTGCTTCTCCATTCCCCAAACCAACTTTTAAAAATGAATTCCTATTTAAATATTGTACATCTATTGAGCATGGTGGTACATGCATGTAATCCCAGCATTAAGGAGGTGGAGGCAGGAGAATCCCTAGTTTCAGATCAGCCTAGGCTACACAGCAAGACCACTTTACAAAAGTAAATAAAACAATCACCTTTAAAGTATAAAAACATGACCTGTGCTCTGACATACTCGGTATGTAGTTTAACAGTTTAAACGAATTGTTCTGGGTTAGGGAAACACCTAACCCAGAAGCACCCTTTGGAATATGGTAACAGACCAGGTTACTAATGGAACTGTGCACCAGAGCCTGCCTACAGGACAGCAAGCGCTCTCTGACTGCCCATCAGTCCCATCCTGCACCCACACCCTGAAGATCAGCTATCTCTAGTAGAAAGGTTAAGAGAGCAATAATGATCTCTTGCAAAAGACTTCCTAACCCATTATTAGGAAAGGACTAGCAATGGTCTTCTCCTAATTCCTGCCTACAAGCTCTGTCATAATTACATTAAAAATAAGTAGCTTAAGGAAAATGATTTTTTTTGGTTTTTCCTTCAGAAGCCTTTACTTAACTATGTATGCACAGGCAATTTACTCAGCAAATAAAAGCCCCATTCAAAAAGTAGAGCTTGAATATAATGTGATTTAACTTGAAGATGAGGAATCAATAACTGCCAATTCTAAGTTTTGAATTGTACGCAGGTTTGGACAATAATGGCCACAGGTACTGTTTAGATGACATCACACTAATGAGTGGGCACCGACTGAGAAAGGATTTGTAGAAAACCTACTGGACTGTCCACCCGGAAAGCTGTGGCTCAGGGCTGCTCACATGCCCCTGAGAGGGATTCCCATAGCCTGTGTCTACCTGGTACAAGCAGTTACATTCTTTATGAACAGCCTTCAGCATTTCCACACCAGTCTACTGAACCATCAAGTCTAAGCTATCCTAGCAAGGCACCTTCATTGGGGACCCACCTTCTTTGACAAATACTTGTGTTTAGGGAAGATGTTGGTGACTCGAAGCTTGTGACCCAGTGTCTCCCTGTTGTCTGGTGCTTTCACTTTATATATCCTGACAAGCCAGTGCTCTGACGTAAAGGCTTCCTCCAAATGCTTGAATTTAATGTCCTTATTTCCAATCTCAGCATTACGGGTTCGGTCAAAACCTGGGGGTGTGCGAAAATCTAGCTGCAAAAGTAACATCAGAACCAAAAGTCAGTCATCCTTACTGGAAAATAGTACTGCAAAACAGCAACTGCTATCAAAGAGCAATGAATGACCTTCATTATTATGAAAAAACCTAGACACACCAGAATGTTTCACAAAGTCCTTAAAAATAGATGAGCAAGCCAGGAGGTGGTGGTGCATGCCTTTAATACCAGCACTCGGGAGGCAGAGGCAGGTAGATCTCTTTGAGTTCAAGGCCAGCCTGGTCTACAAAGGTACACAGAGAAAACCAGTGTAAAAAAAAAAAAAAAAAAGATGGGCAGTGTAAGTGTGGTGTTACATGCCTTTGATCTGAGCATGTAAGAGGTCAAGGCAGGAAGATCTCTGGTTCTGAAGAAGCCAGCCTGGTCTACTTAGTGAGCCTCAAGCCAGCCAGAGGCTAAATGGTAAGAGCCTGTCTCAAAAGCTGCCCCACCAGAGGACCAGGCAGGAGGAGCTTCCTTTCACCTTAGGGCCTCATAGGAACTCTGTTTCATTATGCCACGTGGTCTTCACTCAGCTCTTAGGCAGGTGACTGAGTCAGAAATACCACCACCTCTTGGTAAAAGAAATGCTCATATAAACCATGCTCTGATGTCTCGAAGGGCAGCTCCAAGAAAAGCTGAGTCAGCTAAATCATGGAACGACTTATGAAAGAGCAAAGGACATGCTTAAATCCAGCTCACACAGACACACCGAAACTTTAAGACAAACAAACAAAACAAAACAAACCCCACCCCTTTCTAAGCAGTGTAAAACTAGCCCAACAAAGCAATAGGGAAATTCTTGCTTGTCCACATAACAGAAAAATTACACCTCCTGCACTAACATGCATACTTCTTAAAGCATGAGACCAACAGGTCTTAAATAGTTCATAAACTTGAAGAGGGAGAAAACGCCTTCTCCATGCTGAGAACTCATCATTTATACCAGAAAAACTACATTCTGGAGTAACTATAAGACCAGGTGCTTTTTTCCTGGCATGAGTTTAGATCCCAGGCAAATGGTTTCTAATAAGAACAAACACAAATAAAATTTACATCTAGATCATTGTGGGCATGTTGCTTTGCTTTTAAAGCCACCTGTAGAATGGTCACAGGTGAATAATAAGCAGATACCTACTTATGCCCAGCCACCACAGAGCAACACAGAAAACAACAATATATAAATTCTAGATCATACTAGCTATCATCACTGTATTTTATAAATGGATAAAATGTTTCATGTTCAGGTTCAGACAAACCCTATAGTTAGAGATAACATTTCCTGGTGGAAAAGTAAAGAATTCCTGATTTTAAAGTGACCAAGCTGACTAGAAAGTAATGTGGAACTCACTGTCACTGACAGCTTGCAATGAAACTATCAACTTAGTATTATAGGCTATAAAACGGATTAGCAATAGTTAGGGGAGACACTTTTTCCCCAGCCCCTGTGATTTTTTAGGTTGGGAGGGATCCCTGCAACAAAAGACAGAAAAACAGCAGCATAAACAAGTTTATCAATACATGCAACACAGGACAGAGAAACTTCATTGAAATGTCTCAAAGCAATGGCTTAGAATTGCATCCCCAGACCACAATCAACAAAGAATAGTAAGCTGGTGGAGAGACAAGGGAAGAAGGCCGAGGTCACCACTGAGGCGAAGTGATGGCAAGTGTGCCTTTGGGGAAAAGCTGAGGGAGTGTGTAAGGTTAATGCAGACTGCTTTGATGCCTGCTCTGGATGGAGGCATCTGGAGTTACCATTATCTTCAGTAAATGAGAATTTAATTTGTGCCTTTAAGGCAGAAATGAGGCTGGATAAACAGTGTATCTCAGTTTGTTGTTAATTGCTTTTAGTGCAAAACTAATTTTTAAATGTCAGAACAACATATTTTGGTTTCCATCAAAAACCAACTCATCAATCTAAGCACCCCCCCCCAATTATTTACACTCAAGAAAAAGCCATTGGTCTAACATTTTTATTTTACTGATCTAACATTTTTATTTTTCTCTAAAAAAAAAAAAAAAAAAGCTTAATAAAATCCCTCTCCCATTTGAATAAAGATAATAGAAGAACGGACTGAACCAACCTGCATTTCTCCAAATCTGTAGTATGACATTTTATACATAAGGCAATTTAACAGAGTAGGAGATCCAGCTTTGTCTACACGGAATTCCCCCTGCTGGGTGAAGTAGTCTCCCTCCTAGGGAAAGAAATCACAAGTTCAAGGTCAGCTCAAGATAAAACAACAAACAAACAGAATGAGACTGACTCCAGCTCCATGCTTTTATCACCAGGTAGAGCTCGCTCTGAGCAACTGCTCTCACTCATCATTCCTTGGAGCTTGCCCTCGAGCGTCCCCATGAACTCCAAAATCCTCCTTTAGTTGCAGAGGATAATGGTTAGCAAACTAGAAAAAATACGTAGCACTACTTTTGTAGTAATTTTTTATCAGGTTAATTTATAAATTAACCTCCCTACAGAGATAGTTTGCTACAGTTTAAAGATGTAATTTCAGACAGTAAAAATGTTATTTCTGATTCAAGAAATCCCTTTTATAGGACTATGTTCGATACTTATACATGATTCAAGTAATGACTGACAAAATTATTTACTATGCCAGAGATATAAATCTTCATCATAGAGAAGAAAGGTTAGCTAAGCCATGTAGACAAATAAACAAATACACCTGAAGGAACACTCACGTAAGGGAGTCTACCTTAAATGCCCTTCCCTGAAAATGAGACTGATAACTAACTTACATGCCATCATGGAGCCCTTATCTAGTAGCTGATGGAAACAGAAGCAAACACCTACAACTAAACTAAACACAAAGCTGAACTCCTGGAATCCAGTTGCAGGGACGGAGGAGTGCTAAGTAAAGGGCTCCAGACCAGGCCACAGAAACCTACAGAGACAGCTGACCTGAACGACAGGGAGCTCAGGAACCCCCAGATTGATAGCTGGGAAACCAGCACTGGACCAACTCAGGCCTGGGCAGTCTAAGGGACCTCTGACAGTGGAACCAGGGTGTGTCCCTGGTGCACGAAAGGACTTTGGGAGAACATTCCCCATGGAGGGATACTCTGTTAGCCTAGAGGCAGGAGGGAGGGCCTAGATCCTATCCCAAATGACTTGACAGATTTTGATGATTCCTCCTGGAAAGCATCACCCTCCCTGTGGAGTGTGTGTGTAGGGTGGGGGGTGGGATGGGATGGGAGGGTGAGGGAGCATGGGGGGTGGGAGAGAGGGAGGGAGGGAGGGATGGAGAGGGAACTGGGATAGTTATGTAAAATAAGAAAAAAGGAAAAAGAAACCTGCCTGTAGCACCCAGCTGACAGTTCTAATTCTGACTCAATCTATTTGATCTCAAGGCCATTTCCCACATCTTTGAAGGCGCTTAAAGCATTAAGTGACATGATCAATGGATGTCATATTTCATGGAAGACATAGGACCAAGGCAAAGACGGTGATTTCTAGATTATTGGTCTCTTTTCAGATTTATAAACATTAAGGGTAGTAGTGGAGCAGAATGGAAATGTAATCAAACCAGTGAAGTAAGAGGGTAGGAGAAGAAAAAGCAGAAGACCTGATAAGGGTAGGATAGAGGTACAATCATGAGGTGTGTGCTGAGACAGCCGTTAGTAAGGTGGCCCCTTCGCCATGGGAACATCAGAGTGCACAAACGTGATTCTACGCACTGTCTACTACATGCCCCTGCTGCTTAGCATAATACTTTCACACGGGTTAGCAATCTAATGGAGGCCAAGGCAGGATATCAGTTCCAGGCCAGCCAGAGCTACACCGGGGGGGTGGGGGGTGGGGTTTAGAAGGGGGGTGGGAAGGAGGGAAGGAAAGCAGGCAAGCAAATGAGCTCTTAAACATATCCAATGTGGTCCTTACCCGAATGTCTTTTGGATGCTCCCCTTCAGCTATCCTGACCATCCACAGGAACTTGTTGATATCGTCACCAGAATAGCCAATAACTCCTCCAAAAATAACCAACACATAATCAACATCCAGAGACCGCATAATTTTGTAGGCAGCTGTTTCATTAGAAGACATAGCTTTTCCTACCTGAAGGATAAAGTAAAAAAGTACATTTTTACCGTAAGATGGAATTCACTGAGTTTGATATACATGAATTTTGGGTAGGAATAATTTTCCGTGAATGTAATAAACTTAAAGAAATTCACTAACATCTTAAATGTGATAACCATTCTATAGCAGAAGTGTCAAAATCAGAATGTATGTTTTAAGTTCTAGAACATTTACATTTTAAAATGAAAAGGGCAAGCTTTTAAAGAGATAGTTTCCTTTCATCCTCAGGCTGGGCCTGGCCCATGATTTCCAGAGCAGACTCTTCTGAGCCAAGCAGACATCTGATCATTAGCCACAGCACCCATAAAACCTGAGTCCATTTATTTATGACCTAGTTATCTCCTCAGAGACTTTAAAGCACAGACATGAATTTATGGAGATCACTATATAACAAATTGAAGATATAAGTTGTACATCTGTATTTTTCATACAACATAAAACAGTTGTTTACAAATTTGCAAACTTTTTCTTAAATTTGCAGTGTAAAAATTATACATCAAGTATTTTAAGTTCCAGAGTTTGCCTAGTTCTGGGCAAGCTACATATATGAAAAGCTACTAGAAACCAGCCCACAATTCTGAATACATAATACTACTCTTAAAATCAGAACACACAGGCAGCCAAGTATTTTAACCTGTAACTTTCTTGTTTAATTATAAACTGAAGTCTGAGTAGCATGAAGTCTTTTATTCTTTAAAAATAAACAATAATGCCAGGTCCTCACCAGTGCTATGTGACTGTTATTCCAGGTGTTGTTGTCCACCAGAGTAGTCCTGTTGGCCATCCCAGCGATCTGATAGCCATAGTCCCACCAGGACATGACCCGAGCATGTTCATCTGTATTTTGTCTTAGCCAAAAGTATGCTTCTCTAAAATCATCTAAGATATTTCTGGTGCTGAAAAGAACCACAGTATTATTTTAAATGGCATTTTTAAATTATGAAGGGATAATTAAAATTGAGACGTTTAATCATTGAAAGTTTTCATTTAAAAGATGGTAGTTAAAAACCCTTGGGGAGGGGGTCTATACTAGTGTTTCCCAAACTAATGTGCAAACAAATCACTTGTCTTATAAAACATCAGATTCTAATGAACTAAGTCTGTCAGATCAAATGTGAAGTAGAAAGATGAGGTGCAGCATTATGAAACAGCTGCTGAAGTCTAGCTATGATGAAATCATTAGGGCCTGTTAAGTCACAGCTAGCTGGGCTCCGCCCCCCAGGTAGGCTTAGGGTGGACTCCATAATTTGCATTTCTAGCAAGTTTCACTGAGTAAATATAACTACATATGCAGAAAGATGTTTTTAAAAAAGAGCACAAAATATAGTTACTACCACCCATCCCAAAGGTTGGGGAAAGGTCACATGAAAAACAAAGTAAACTCAGGGGGTGGGGTTACCCTAGCATGTGGGTAGCCCTTTTTAAGCCATCTCTATTATGGCTTAAAAAGTAGAATCAGAAGCAGAGTCTCACAAACTTTTTGTTGTTGTTGTTGTTGTTGTTGTTGTTGAGGCAAAATAAAAAGGATAGGCCTAACCCTCCCCACAGCAGAGTTGTGTCCTTACCCATCGTGATTGTAGGAGGCGAGGACCACGCTAGGACTGGAATAGGCATTGCTGGTGACCCACGTGCAGTGGACAGCGAACATCATGAGGAGCATCAGCATGAGCATGGTCACAATGCTTTTGATGTTGGGACCTAAGCCCTCTTCGGTTTTCTCTTGCTCTGTTACGTGTTTTCTCACTTTACCGGCCTGCAGACACACAGCAAACAGTGAGAAGCCTTGCCACTGCACTTGGTTTATCAACACAATTGGGAAAAGTGGAGAGAATATTAACCCAGCAATAACTCCATGGTCAGAAAAGATGCAATCAGATATTCTAAGGGCGATAGGAAGATTTGTTCTTGTTTTAATTGAATATAAACTTTAAAGTCAATGTGAATGGGAAAATACACTCAAACCCAGAAGCTGACTTCAGAGCAAACTCATCTCTACAGCAGAAGGCAGCTTTTAATTAAATATAAAGGAGTTAACCATGGAGCTTCCCTCTGACAACAAAAGAGTTCTACTCTTAAAACCTAAAACCCAGATTAGGAAATTCCTAGGAGAGAAACTCAATGCAGGGGTGCACACACGTACACAGGCCCCTTTTTGTAGGAGAGAGCAAACTAGTTATCACCTCTAAGTTAAAAGGCCGATTAAAGAAAAATAAAGTAAAATATAACACAAGTGCATGCTTAACATAAACCTTTACAAATTTTAGAGTAACAAAAGAATTCCAGCCAATTCTTATACTATAGCATTTCACTGCTTATCAGTATTGGTAAATTTAGTCAATATTAAAATAGTGAAGCCTACAGTCATTCTAGACAGTGTTCTAATTCTTAAGTGTTACCCACAATTTTGTCCAACACAATCCCACTTCCCACTGTTAAAAGTGAAAAGCACTTATTAGGAACAAATAGGTGCTAACAAACAAGTGTTTATCTAAACACCACCTTTAAGCACTAAGTTACCCTTTTAAAGTTTATGCATGGGCTGGGAGAACAGTTCAGAGGTAGAGTGCTTGTTTAACATGCAGCAAGTCCTGGATTTGACTCTCAGCACCAAGGTCACACCAAATAGAGACTAAGGACAAGTGAAAGCAATGGTAGTAACATACGGTGAGTGCTTAGGGAACAACTGACCAAAAAAAGTTAACAATCCCTCCTCTCATTCATTCTGTTTACTCTGAGCTAAAAGATCAACTAGGATTTACATTCTGAAGCCAGCCATGGAGAGAAACTATGTAAGTCACAGCTAGTCCACGCCCTCATTTCAGCAGGCCTCCACCTGGGGACACTCCTGGCACTGAAAAGATGGAGACAGCACAAGCTCTCACCTTGTCATACAAGTTTCCAGGGTTTCTTTTGTCATCCTCATCACTGCTGTCCTCCACAGGTGGATTTTCCCTTTTCATGTCATCTCCCAAATAGTGCTCAAAAACATTGGAGAAGGCAATTGCAGACAGCATGCAGACGACTGGGGTCAAAGTCAACATGAGCCGCACCATCACTCCAGCAAAGTAGACAGCACTGATCGCATACAGAGCAACTGCAATGATAGGTTCTCTGTCAACACTGAGGGGAAATGCTCACAGCAAACTGTTAAATACCACAAAACCTGCAAGGGGGCATCTGACAAAGCAACTGTTTCAAAACTGTTAATACCAACCAAATAGCCCTGTTGAGCTGACTAAATAAAAACCATCACCAGTTTAGAGAAATGTACTATTATTCAAATTTCATTAATTACAGATATGGAAAATTAAATGTAATTTGTAATTTGTCAATAGCACCACACATTATAAAATCCATAGCTGACAGGTGACAGTGAATTTGTGTATTACATCATTAGGCACACTGAGTTTATGGAACCAAAAAACAGCTTAGAAAGGAAGCACCAGTGTCTCTGTAAAGCCTCCTTTAAAGCAAACATGAGTGACAAGAACACTGACATGATGGATGGGCACCTGCCAGGTAGCACTTAATGACAATTAGCCTTAGCCAGAACTCTAAGAGGGTGTTGACAGTCGACTCAAGACTACAGACTTCAGAAAAGCCAATGAGTCTTTGAGTCCTATAGCACCTGAAGCTACTGAAAATATTCATGTGGGTAATGAATGGGTAGGATCTAAAATTCATATGCTGGCTCTATATTTAAAAAGTAGTCATTAGGACAAGTATACACTAAACATTCAACTAATTTTTCTTGGCTAAGCACTTCCATGAAACAGGAGAAAAACGTTCTTGAACATAACATGTATAAGTAAAAGAAAACAAAACATTCAAGTGAAGTAATCTCAAAATGGAAAAGAAATCATTTTGAATCAGAGTTTATTAAAAATCTTACCAAATACTCTTTCATCGTTGATATTTTTGATGCAGAACCATAGGCCTGCTGGGAAGGTACATACAAGAATATGTAGATCAAAGAAGAAAGACACCCAAGTCGTAGGTTGATGCTCAGACACTGATGCAATAATTGGAATGTGTATTTTTGCATACCTGATATTAAAAAAGTTCATTATTATTTACAATTAAAGGATAAAACTAGTTCCTTTTAGATGAGGAAATTTTCTTTGATGACCGACATCACTCTTTCCCCCAACTTTTCCTATTTACACTTGTATTTTACTGATGTAGCTGTAGTAGAAATCAATCTGTTTGGTACACACTGGTCAAGCTAAAGCCAACATGACCCCTTACATTAGCAGAGCTATCTAGGGCTCATCAGACTGCTGGCTCTGGTTTCTAACCCTTGATCAGGTAGGTTTCTGCAATCCAGCTCTATCACCTACACCTACATCAACAAGCTTCTCCACCTCTTATTGGTGGCAGAAACACTTCACTCACGAACTCCTATGCTCCAGTGCCTTTGTAGACAAGGGGCTGGCACTGGTGTGAGAACAGAAGCCATTTTGCAAACACTCTGGGATTCCAAAGTGGCCAAAATAACTTTAAAAGTGTAGATATAACTAATACATGTCAACTTTGAAATTCAGCTTAATTAGAACAATCTTCTGTAACTGGTTCCTTCCAGACCTCAAGATCCACAGGCTAAAAATAGCATACTTGCACAGCAGCCCTTAGGTGTCCGATCAGAAGGACACCAGATCAATAAATGGGGTAGGATTTTACTGGATCATCTAGAAAGCAACCACGAAAACAGTGACATCCTCTCAGCACTAGGTCATTTAAAAGACAAGCAGTTTCACTGAAATAGTTGGTCTAATTCTAAACCCAAGTTTTAAAAATTAGTTCCTTTTCTATAGTACTTTTCAAAAATGTATCAAGATACTCTTGTGTATTTTAGAATTTTTTTAAGGCAGAAACATAAACTGATTGCACAAAAAGTCCTTCATACCTATGTCATATAAATTGCAAAACAGTGCCCTATAACAAAACTCAAGATGTAAATTTTATATCCATTAGTTTAAAAAAAAATTGTCCCCATCTTTAAATGACACAAAAGCTTCTGTGCTGACAAAACAATAAGGAGTTAGCCATAGCAAACCAGGAATATAGCACTTATATATTAAAACAAGTGTATTCACTTCAAATAGCTCAGCCTGGATATTTAGTAGTGACTGAAATGCTCACAACATAGAAACAGAGAGAAAGGTTATTTGACTAGGAGACCAAATTGGTATATTTGAACTTACCCAGTATCCCATAATGAATAAAACCTGCCACTCCATGGGGCAATGTAACCTGTAAGGAAACAGAGGAAATTACCTGTCTTTTTATTATTTTGTAACTCTCTCTGGGGCGGCGGTGGTTGAGACTAAGATCTCCTTGCCTCACAGCCCCCTCAAATTTTCAGCAACTGCAAATACAGCTTTATTTTACTAAATACAGTAAATTAAAAGTGTGTGTGTGTGTGTGTGTTTGTGTGTGTAAAATGGGACTGGAGGGAGAGTTAAGTGGTTAAGAGCACTGGGTTACCAGAGGACTTGGGTTTGATTCCCAACACATATAAGGCAGCTCACAACTGTCTGTAAATCTAGTTGTAGGGGACCTGACGACATCCTATTCTGGTGTCTGTGAGTACACAGTATGCAGATGTACATGTGGGCAAAACACCCATACAAACAAAAATAAACAATTATTGGTGTGTTTTGGGCACATGCCATGATAACAGCAACAATGACAGTGTTGCTAGTGTGTTGGGCACACTCCAGGGCATACGTGGGGGTCAGAGGACAACTCTGTGGTGTCGCTTTTCCTCTTCCACCTGGACCACATTCGCAAGCACCTTTACCAGCTGAGCCACTGTGTCAACCAATTCTGTCAGTTCAGAGCTTTGTTACTTTTATCTATGGATAATTTAAAATCAATGTTCAAAATAATGTTGGCTTTATTTTACAGGTGCCAATACATTTTCAAACACCTGGCTAGGAGACTGCAGTCACACCTCCTTCATTCTGTGCTGGGCCTGTATGTTATCTGGGCGGACGGAACACCCCAGGAAAAACTGGAGCTGCTGTTCAGGACTTGTGAGCTCAGGTTAGAGAGTGAGCTAGATCTGAAGCATGCTAAAATGATGTAGCCAACAGTCTCCAAGGTAAGAGAGAGTGCACACAAGAGAAGGTAATCATACACTGTTTATCACAGATGCTGAGTCTTCAACAGTTTTGCCTCTTCTAACAGCAAGAGAAGAATGTTTGTGTATTTACAAGAGTCTGAAAACTAAATTAAGATAAACTCATGTTTTCTGAAGTCAGGAATGGTGGCTCATAACTTGATAACTGATATTGTACAGTATTCGATACTAGGATAAATGCAGTATGTGAGAAGAACCCATGAAAAGACTGTGCTGGAACAACAACCTAGAGTCACAACCTACAAATTACAGGCGATGACACCTACCTGTGTATGTCAGATAGATGACACTAAGGAACACAGCACCTGCAGCTAGCGAGACACCCAAAAAGAAAAGAGTCTGGAACTCCTGCTTTGTCAACCGGTCTCTCAGATACTGCAAAAAAGCGTAAGCTTGCAGCAATGCAAAGACACCTAGTCAAAGAGAAGGCTCATGTGAATTATCAACTCGGCATTTGCCAAGGCCATTTCAACACTTTCACTCACTCACACAAAGGGCTTAGAACCCTATATCCTTCTCACCAGAGACTAGTTATTTCTTCTAGCCAATATTCCCTGCATCAACTGACAGTTAACCTATGCATTAATTCATCTGAAAAAAATCCTACTGCACATTTTTTTTCCAAAGTGATCAGAATGTACCAGACAAGAAAAGCAGCCAACTGTGCATACTGACACTACCATGTATCACTGCTGATTTAAAACATTAGTTATTTCTGTGTTGGCTAGTTTTTTTGTTAACTTGACAGAAGCTAGCATTCTCTGAGAAGAGGGGGGCACAGTTGAGAAAATGACTCCATCAGATTAGACTGGCCCAGGAGGTTCTACTGTCTTGATTAAGCCTGGTGTGGGGGGGCTCGGCTCACTGTGTGGTCCTGGGCTGTAGAGGAGCAGGCTGGGCAAGCCATGGGAAACCGTGAGCAGCACTCCTCAATGCTCTCTGCTACATTCCTGCCCCCACTGCCAGCAGTCATAAACTGCGAACGGGCCGCTTAAGCCAAATGAAGCCTTTCCTCCCCAAGTAGGTTTTGATCAGTGTAATCACAGCAATATTCTTAGAAATCATGATATAATAAGGTAGCTGGAAAACTAATTTTCATTATGAACATAGAAGAAAAATGATTCAAGGTTACACATATTTTAAGTGGACAAAATGTTTTACAATGTCCTTTCATCTCAACTTCAAAAACTTTTCCATACCTGCAGCTGCCATGTGCTCGCTTGTTCTGATTGGTTGGAATCCCACAAAAGGTATCTGCATGGATAATATTAAACCCACAATGTAGAAAGTGCTATATGCTATAAAAACAAAACAAGAAAAAACAAGGATAATTTACTACTGCTGTTAGGTACTCAACACACAAATATATTTATAAATGTTATTTTTGGAAAAGTTTTAAAGAACTTTAGAATACCTCACACCCCAGCCCTGACAGGGTTTCTCTAAAGCTTTGGAGCCTGCCCTGTATCTTAACTCACACAGATCTGCCTGCCTTTGCCTCCCGAGTGCTGGGATCAAAGGTATGCTCCACCACTGCCCAGCAAGAATAAAATCTTGAAATAACTGATTGGATGTGTGAATGTTAAGTTTATTATAAATCATATTCTATCCATTTAAAAAATATTACTTTAA
This sequence comes from Cricetiscus sungorus, assembly GCA_030556225.1. Lineage (NCBI taxonomy): Eukaryota > Metazoa > Chordata > Mammalia > Rodentia > Cricetidae > Cricetiscus > Cricetiscus sungorus. The sequence continues at coordinate 32,307,978 of JANBXA010000642.1, forward strand.
GTGTTCTTTGCAGACTTCACTTAAGTTTCAGAGAATTGTGCTGCCTTCCTTTCTAGCAAATAGAATCAAGTTTTTAAAATCTGCCATTAGTAATCAATGGTAGAAGCCAAGAAACTTTACAATTGCACATGTACTATCATTGCTGCGGTTACTAATCCAAAATACTCACAGTCTCACAAAAGCCTAACACCACCCACACGAGTACCTGATAGCCTCACAAGCACTGAGTATTTTATGTCTTCCAGACAGTCTCCTTGTGCTCTGTGGATAGACGCTTAGGAGTTTACAAAGGAAATACACCTGGCTTTCTGCAGGACGAAGAACCCAGTCACAGAAGGCAGGGTCCAACATGTGGCCCTCCTCAGCTTAGGTTGACTCTAATGCACAGAACTGATGAAGAGGGTTGACAATCTGCCAAAGATTGGTTCCCACTTGCATGATATGAATATAGATCAAGATTAGACAATCTGGCTGGAGAGTATTTGGAATCGCTGAAAGTAAAATTTCATCTGAGTTGTAAAAGTCCTACCTAAAATAAGCTGATGTGAGAATATTATTCTACTCATAAAATGTATTTACATCACTTTTATAAATGTACTTGATGTTCAGTTTTGGGCAAATAAACTACTATAAAAAGGGAAGTCCAGGGTTCACTGGAACACAAGCTGTCCCACCATCATGTCTGCTATGCTCTATCTAACAGTATAAAGCACACACTTCACTGCTCCTTACCTAAGGTAGTTTTATTGACTTTTAAATTGAGAGCTATTAGTTTAAATGTTACAACTACTTCCCAAGTGGTGACTACTGTGTTGGGAAGAGAAGTCTGTACATCTAATAGAAGGGGCCAGAGTCTATAAGCAGCAAAGTTTCCAAAGACTCAAAAGAGCTAATGAAGACCATAGCTCTGCCATCCAAGTAAACTCTGCAGACACATGCTGCAGTGGTACTGCCCTCAAGTAAAACCCAACTCACCACAATTGTGAATCTGCTTATGTGGTTGAGGGGCCTTGTAATCAGTTTATTTTACTAATTAATCTGTGCCGAAGCCCGAGGCCCGAGTCAGAAGCAGCATGGGGGGGGGGGGGGAATGAGACAACAAGGTTACCATGTGATCTCCAAGTATGCAGAATCAAATACTTCAGTTCCTCAATACAGAACAAGAGCTGGGTAATGTCCATCCCCACTATGATCAATATGCATTCTACAATGTGGAGCTGAGAAACCAAGCCCCCAGCATGAACACATAACAGACATCACCAGGAAAACTTGTAAGAGTGAGGAGCTATCTTCAATGAAGCCTGCACACACCAAATAGTGCAGTCACCTCAGTCTGGGATTGTCACTTAGAAGTGCAAACATGGAATTCAATAATGTTGACAGGATTTGAAGTAAATTTAGTAGACAGTACAAACTGAATTAAAAAATAAACAACCCCTTAAGGAAAAAAAAAGAGAAAATTAGGTAGCAAAACTACCTTACATTCAGGGAACCACTCAAACATATGATCACCCCTAGGAAAATCTCACCTCCATCACACAGCTGCTTTCCTGGTTCCCTTCTTTCCAGAGCATGACAGCCACAAATCTGTGTCTGTCTTTAGAGTCCTCTTTTTAACCATAGAAAGTGAGAGCCCCTACCCCACCTTCACCCAATACATCCTTCAGGTTATCACAAGGGGTATACTGGGACAAACGAACAAAAATGCATGTACGCAAGTACACACACACACACACACACACACACACACACACACACACACACACACACACACACACTTTCTTAGGGACTGCTCACATTCATTTCCAGGAACATTCAAAAAAGGAAGACTACAATTTCATGCCAACTTCACAGACATTCATTGTCATCAGTAAGGAGAAGGAAACACACAGGGCTGGGCATGTGGTCTGGTGGTGAGAAACACTACCCTAGCATGCCTAAGGTTTTATCTTCAGGACCATAAACACCCAAAGCAACCAAGTAACAAGACCCAGTCTCTATGGAAACAAATACATTGGAGTTCAAATTAATAGCAAGAGTGCTAGGAATGAGTTTGAGGGAGTTGTCTAGAGAACTTAGGGAATAGTCTAGAGAGCTTAAAGAAGCAAAGTAGAGCTGAGTTCGTGGCTAATGTAAACAAACTAATAGAAACTGATGCTACAGCTTTGAAAGGTCCCTCCTTCACGTGCTGCACCAATGGAGTCAACCTGCTGGGATGCTGCTGTGGTCCAGAGCACCATTTCAGACACATGGACCCACGGCAGCTTGAGCTTCAACAGCTGTGGATCACTGACTCTATGAAGGGTTCACACAGGAGAAATACACATCTTACTTCACAGAGCCCCTTCTGTACATGGGACATTTCTATCAGATCAAGTTTGGGACTGCTGACCAAGCTACATACGTTTGGAAAGAACGACACCCAAATTCCCAAATATTGTTTATAAATGTTTGTTTTCATTTAAAAAAAAAGGCATGTATAATTATGTCCAGCATAAAATAAATAAATGTTTAAAAAAAAAAGATACTGTGCTCCCTGAATTTGTAAAATAGCACACACACCTCAGTATCTTAACTGACATTTCACTTACAATTTTACATTTTAAAACAAAGTGGAAAGTAAATGAAGAAATTAATTAAGAATAAACACAACCTCCATCCACTATAAAAATAAAAGCATGTTTTCTCCAACTATATGACAGCACCCAACAGCAGGTCATCATAAAGACCTTATATATATATGATCACCAGGACACTTTAAAAACAGAATCCTACTGAGATCAATCCCATCTAACCTCTAAGTTACAGAAGTTGGTAAAATCATATGGACACTAACAGCCATAACCCATAGCTAGTAGTTGTGGCAGTGTAGGGTTTATGCTTGAATAGTATAAAAGGTGTCCTACTGTGTTTACAGGACCCCAGCAGTGCAAACCTGCAGCACCAACTCTTCCTACAACTCCTCCAGGAACCCTGACCAAACCACTGCCCCACCCTGTAGTCCAACTTTCACCCAGCTATGCTAACCCAGTTCTCAACTCTTTACACTATTCCATCAGAGAAGTGAGCTCTAAGAAAATGCACAACCCAATAACCCTGTAAATTACTCATTACATCATAAAAATGCTACCACACTGCCATCCTGTGGAAGCACAGTTTCTGGCATCATTGCTGCAGACTACACTTTCGAAAAAAACCTTCCCTCAACAATTGGACTTTTTACCCAAAGAAAAATCTCTGATTAGAAACGGAAATCCTAATCTTGTTTCCACTCAAAATTCTTGAATCCCAAGGGCATAGAGGTAGAGGAGGGATGGCTAAGGCAAAGTTGCATTGCAGCTCTGCCGAGATCCGAGATCTGAGTGTCGATGCAGCTCCTGCTGTTCTTACAAGCACCTCACTGACAAGCCATTACAACCTGGCAGTACTCTGACATCTTTTATACGGAGTGCCAAACAAAGCATGTATGTGGAGGCCAGAGGACAACCTAGAGGTCTTCACCTTCCTCCCTGAGACAGCAACTCTGGCCCTGTGCTTGGATTACAGAGCTACCATGTTTGCTTCACATGGGTTCTGGAGATCTAATCAGGTCCTCACAAGGTGCCCGCCCATCACCATTTCCTCAGCCCACTTCTCTGGACTTCTAACTTACTACTACTCTTCCTTCTGCAAACTTAAGAGACGGGCCTGTGACCACACAAACTCATTAACATTAGCCCACTATTAAGTCCTGTTAGCCTTTCCGAGTTATTTAATCTCTTTTGACAATGTTTAATGGGGATGACTAACAAAATATCCTTCTGTCTGTCAGACAAGATGCAGAAGAGAAAGACCTTACAATCCAATCAAATTTACTAGATCACCAAAAACACAATTAAAAGTCTGTAAGAATGATGAAAAGTTAACAAAGTCACCTTGCTATTTTGTGACCACTTCAGTTACTGGGAATTTTGGTAAATATTCAGGGTAAAAAATGGTGAGAAAGCAGTAACAGAAAGAGGACAACAACACAAACTGTTCTTCTGACTAGCACAGAAACACCTGATCAGCTTAGCAGGCACAACCGTGAGGGCTCCTTCCCAGGGCACTATTCACAATGATCATAGAGCATGACACTGAGGCAGATACTTTACAAGCTCCACAATTGTAAAGGCAGCATGAAATGACTTATTCAAAATACTTGAACAGAGACAATTACACTTTCAAATGGAAAAATATATGTTCTGTTATTATCTAATAGGCAGTTAAGGATAAGGATCTAGAGGAAATACAACCAGACTTAAAATCTAGTCCTGGGATGGTGAGATGACTCAGCAGTTAAAAGTACTACTAGCTTTGTCTTTCAAAGGACCTGGGGGTTCAGTTCCCAGCACCCAAATGATGGCTTACAGACCTGATGCCTCTTCTGGCCTCAGCAGGCACCAAGGCATGCACATGGTACATACATACAAATTTTAAAAAACAAATAAATATGCACAAAATAAAATTAAGTTTAAGTTCTAATTCTGTCTCGTGGAAGCAATTCATTAGTTCTGACATGTGTTAATGGGACAATACCATACTACAAAGAGATTATAAACACTGTGTGAATATTATAGAAAGAACTCATGAAATCTACACAACTTTTCTTTTCTCTTGAGACAAGGTCTATGTAGTCCTAGCTGTCCTAAAACTCGCTAGGTAGACCAGGCTGGTCTTGACTCACAGAGATCCGCCTGCTTTTGCCTCCAGATTTCTAGGATTTAAGGCATGGACCACCATACCTGGCTAAGTCTACCTTAAAGGACTCAATACTGTGACTCTCCTGCAGCTAAGTAATAACTATACCTAATATGTCAAAAAGTACAACAATTATCAGCAAACATAATTTATAAATGAGGTAAAACAGACTTAAAGACAAAACTACAAATTTATTCCACTAAAAATCATTTAGGACTTTTCTTTTTGTTTAGAGATGTCATAGTTCTTTAGCGCCCACGGTAGCCTGGAATTCACTGTGAGCAAAGCTGACATCAAATTCTAGGCAATTCTGCACAACACTAGCTTACCTACTGTAAGCAGGCTCTTAAACAGGCTCAAGGGTTTACTTTAAGACTCCCTACTTCACAGGGAACTCCTCACCAACTCACCAGGTGAGTCTCAGGAAGCCTGGTTTCACCTACTACAGCCCCAAAGCACTTTCCCGCTTCTCTTTCTGTAGGTAGCAAAGACCCTTGCTCTTCATGCCTTGGGACAGGAAGACTGCTCTTTGTAAATTAAGCTATGCAATGGAGGAGGGAACCCTCAACAACCCCTAAAATATCTAGTTTATGCAACACGCCCATGAAAAGGGAACCTCAAAAACCATCAGCCCCTTCAAGCAATGACTGCACTGAGGCTCTCTTCTGGAAAGTTCTTACTGTAACCAGCACTGATGGACAGATGGCCTATAAGCAAATGAGAGCGGAGACAAAAGTCTTCGGAGTCAGGTAGCACTGTTGCTGGCCCGGTTCATTCATCGTGAAGATAAAACCCAAAATAGATCATCCCTGCTAATGGGAACAATCTAGGAAGCATGGAAATCACTTCATGCTTTTAAAGACACCACAATAATGCAAATAATGCATCTAGTTTATAGGACACAAGAGCAATCTCCTATCTTGGTAAATCTTTTTCTGTCACAAATATAAAATCATACATCTTTTTAATTTCAGTATCCTGACCCAAAAACACCAAAATTATTTATGACAGTAATTAAACAATTTAAACAAATATAATCAGAAAATAGCACTACAAATACTGAAGTATTTTATGGTGTTACGATAAAATTCAAAGCTGTTATGAGACCCACTGATCATGTGCCTGTCTTTTGCCAAATATAAAAGTTTAGGTAATTACTGCTCTTAATCCTATGAGCTGTTTACTATAATATAAGCTATTTTTAAATTATTAAAACTTTCTTACATATCCAAGCCTGGCTTTGAACTTGCAAACCTCCTCTTCTCAGTACTGAAACTACTGGCATGTACAAGGATACATAGCTTCTAAATAATAAGCTTTACCAATGAATGTCCTACTATCTATAGAACAAATCACCACAAATAGCCAATAGATTACTTAAATAGTTTACATTCTATTTCATAAATTTCAGAAGCAGCCAAAAAACCCCTTTTGTAGTACAGAAATAATTAAGCCACTTTGCAAAGTCTCAGCTGATGTGTATCTCTCATTGAGAAAAAACAAATCAAACACCGTGCTTAACCTTGACAATTTCTATCCAAGTTCTCATCAACTCTAACATAAGTGAAACAGTTGTGGGAAATAATACAGGTTCCACACGAGACATGTATGTTCTCTTGCTGTTTCATCAGCTAAACACATCCCTACAAGGGACATCCTACTACATAATGCTCCCGTCCTCCTTTCCCCAAGACCTTGGATCAGGCCAGCTCATCAATAAATTCAATATTAGTACAAGCAACCAGAACCAATCACACAAACCACTTTGACCTGTTACACTTCATGTGACCATACGCCCACTCTATTTGTTTCTGCTTTTTTGAGAAGGGTCTCATTCAGTCAACACAAAAGGCAAGTTAAACATAAAAATTACTAGCTTTTCTTGTGCAATACTGACTAAACAGGCAGTCTGTTTGCTGAGCAGAACACTGGAGGTAGAGCCACTCACCTATGTAGACTCGCTTGCTGTACCTCTGCATCAGCAGCAGCACAAACACATGGAGAGGGATAAGGTTGATGATAAACACATAACCTCCCCACGCAGAAACCTATGAGAAAAGAGAGGCTTAGACATACGGTTTCTCTCACTTCCTGAAACAGGTATGTCTCATCTGTCATGACAACCTAACTTGAGAAAATACAACACTAGGATTTGTACCATTTTTTCCTAGGTAGCATGCATGCATGCATGCATGCATGTATGTATGTATGTATGTATGTATGTATGTATGTATGTATATGTATATATATTTCTTATTAATAAAATAACATGATCTCATAAACCCAATAAGCTTTTTTAAAACTTTCACTTATGTTTATTTTATGTACATTGATGTTTTGCCATGGATATTAGGTCCCCAGGAACTGGAGTTATAAACAGTTTTGAGCTGCCATGTGGGTGCTCGGAATTGAACCCTGATCCTCTGGAAGAGTAGTCAGTACTCTTAACTGCTGAGCCATCTCTCTAGCCCCCAGTAAACTTTTTTAAACTCACTGAAGAATTGCTCAAGTTAAATTTGATTTAGTTGGAAGGCCAAGAATATCATGTAATTGTGAATTGGCAGAAAATAGGCTGTCCTGGAAATGGATTCTAGATATAGATAATAAATGTTTAGAAATGAACAACCAACTTTTATTTCATCTATGATGATCTATTTACTGAGCTTAAGAACAATGAATCCTGGCACTGGTCAATGACTCAGTAAAGGGCACTCACAGCCCGGTCACACTGTGAGGGTCTTAACGCGCTGACTAGCTGCAGCCTCAGGATGGATATAAGTGAGAACTCTATTTAAACAACATGTTGTCTTTGACTTGTATTATATGTATGCATATTTTAAAAGTCAGAATAACCATGAACATTCAAGTATAACCATTTTTAAAAGCCAACATTCATTCTCAATCACTAACATGGACGACTTTCATGTGATCAGAGCAGACAAGAAGCTCTGTAGGATCAAAGCTCATCATCACATCTCATTTAGTCACAAGGTGGAAAGAGTCACTAGTTATCAAGTCATCTTATGAGGACGTGTTAGCTAGCATACAAAAATATTTCAAAGCAATTTCTTAATGATCTACCATCCATTCATTCATGTACATACATACATACATACACAAACAAAGAAATGAGCCCATTTACTGCTTAGTCACATGCATTTTTCCCCCCACCAAAACCCCAATGTCACTCTGAGCTTAAGTATCAAGCTCTAAGTGTCCCGTGCATTTCCTAGCATGTAAAGTGACTTGCTTATGCACAGGGCACAACATGCACCCCAGGCATTAACCACTTTAGAAGGACCACAGAAAACTGATGCACCTATTTATTCATTCAATGAAGTAAGAGTTAAAATTAGTTTAAATCGTATTAGTTTTCACATTAAAAAAACTACATAAGCTATTGGGTAAAAAAAGAGGTGGAAATATAAAAAAATAATATTGAACCCTAGCCCCCAGAAATCTATTTAAAAACGATGAGGTAGTGTACGGGTTAACACAGAGTATGTGAGCAATGCTGAGTACTGACTGTAAAGCGTTTGGGAATTCTGAAAGAGCAGTCAGAATCAATATGCTACCTCACCTCTGTCCACTTACAAACCGACAAACCAAAACAGTATGAACACACATCTCATGTTTTAAAGCAGCCTTGCTCTCATCCTTTGCATGATCTTTCACTAGGAGGTTTTACTTCCTTCTTCTGTGGTATACACACCACAGGAAATTCTTATCACTTTAAGGTAACCCTCCTTTGGGAGAGCTTTTCACCAAGGTTCTTTTAGTGTCCTCATGTCTCTGGTTTTCCCAACTAAGTGATTACGTGACCATTACACAGTCAATTCGAACAATAGAAAACTATTTTCAGTTAAATATTTAAAACTATTTGAGTTGTTAAAAAGAAACTAACTTCATCTAAACATGGTTCTCTGTTCTATATCTGACAGGTAAAGTTTCTTTTTTTTGTTTGTAATGTAACTGGGAATGCATTTTACTTGCCTATATATATATATATCACAATAAAAATATATTTAAATTCAATTCTAGATGTCATTTACAAGTTGAAATCTTTTAGAAATTCAATGCTAAGAACAAATGATTTGTTTCACTTGTTTATAATAAATACTGCATTTCAGGACTGAATATTGGTTCTCAACAAAGGTTGCATCTCTCCAGCATCTGGGAGAGGGGGAAGGCAATAGAGGTAACACTCAGAGCAGAGTTTAAACCCAACCCCAGATAGAGGTAGAAGGTGAGGAGAAAGGAGCTGTCCTTGCTGCTCAGAGCCCTTAGAGCAGGCAGGCACGGATCTTACCATGTAGAAATATGACAAGCAGCAGCACATCGTCCAAAACACAGACCCAGTTTTCACAGACTTTACCTAAAAATAAGAGCAAATTCCATTGTAAAATGTATGTGAAGATGGTTAACTATCTAGAAGGTACCCAGTGAGGACTGAGGCTTGGCTAGTCTGACTGACTTAAAACACTTCTCAACACCCAACAGGACACGTTTTAATAACTGATTCTCTTTTGGTTAGTCTTCAGTAAAAAGAACAAATAATGAGGAACAAGTTATCTTTTATTTTCATTTTCTGCCCCGAGAAGGTTATTATCAACAAATTGAAGCCTTAAATAAATGTGTAAATTTATATTTTCATATGGTTGATTTGCTAGACCTTTATGTCTCTTCATTTGAATACATGATTATATATAAATCCTAAGTTTCCATTTTGAAAAACTGTAGCAGTAAGAAAGTTGTATATATCATAATCAATATTTTAAAATGCATATTGTTGAACTGTCTCCCAGAAAACCTCTACATAAGTAAATTCTCAGTTGGTTAGAAAGACTTCATACAGAAATCAAAGTTCAACTAATCCTGACTTAAAAGTAGTTATTTCCAAATGAGTTTCTACCTAAAAAAACAGTTATCTTCAAAATAACTGACACAAACCTAAATACACAGGAAAGAGTCATCTCTGATGACCCAAGATGAATACCTAAGAAAATATGAGAACAAGTCCTATTTACAAGAAATTCTCCAGTCAAAGAATTGTATTTTATCTCTTGGGTTCAGATGTACATTAATTTCCAGAAATTCTTTACTTTTAAAAACAGGCTTTCAGTAACAGTGCAGTTAACTTGAAATGATGTCTAGGCTTTGGTACAAGTTATAAAAAAGAATACAGTAGAAGGAAACAAGGATGGTGAGGCTGGAGGAAAGAAAAATTTCCAGTTTATAGCACTCAATGAGAATTAAAAAAAAAAGTATACTAACATGGCTAACATTTAAAAAGCAAGAAAATGTCCTTTCCTTTAGCTAACCTGAGATAATCCATTTGAGGGGTAATCACAAAATACCAAAGAGGGATCTGGGATAAAGTCATAACAAATACCTAGAGCTAGAAAGACTGATGCCCTATAGAGGAAGACCAGCAAGATGGGAAGGAACTGAGTGCTCAGAGAGGTTTCTCTAAGAAGAGAACAGAATGAAGTGGGCAAGAAAGCAGAGGACTGTCCTCAAGGCATGAGAGCACAACAATACAATGGTGCCAGCAGAGCAGACACATCAGGTTAGGGATCTCAGCAAAGAGCTAGAGGAGCAGGGAGTGTAGGACCTGCCTGGGATGTAGATTGACTGCCACCAGGATGTGGCCTTTCTGTAACTGGGACTCCTGTGCACTCTGACACTCTACCTCCACCTGATACCCAGCATGCCACAAGTAACCAGTTTGCATCTCTCACCCACCTGCCTACACTCTAGTGTTTTACTTCAACTGGTTCTGGTCGGCAAAGACACTGAACTCTCATCAATGAATGGGCTGAATGAACCTAAAACTATCAAGGGTCCTACACACCTTCTAAGTCATACTGTATGTCACAGCTTCCTTCCACCTTATTACCTGTATACTATACAAGTAATAAAAGTTTATAAAAGTTTCTTTAAATTTCTGCAACTATTTCTTTAGCGCCCTCTACCAGCAGGAAGTAGTTTGGAAAGAACGACGCCCAAATTCCCAAATATTGTTTATAAATGTTTGTTTTCATTTAAATGGGCTTGATTATAAATGGCTATAACCACAAGCAATCTTTTTAAAGGTAAAAAGGGAATTATGGTATAGATATGAATGCTTTGGGATGGATTTTCATTTATTGATACAATTTAAGGTCAATTTTGTGATATGTATATTTCTCCTCTTGTTTAGGTATTGTGTTTATATAGCTCATTTAGAAATGTAATGTATAATTTAGTACAGATTATAGAGAGTTACCTATGAGAGTCAAAACTTGGAGTTAAGTTAATTAGGATTTCTAGATATGCAGATGTATTTGAGATGAATAGGCATTCTTCAAACCTTTCAAAGACCTACAGAATATGGCATTTAAAATGATTTAGGGATTTTCTTGACAGGGAGGCACAACTGCTCCTGGTAACACCACCTGCATCAAAAAGGAAGATGGACATTGAAGAAACTCGTTATGTTATGAAGTTTGCTTCTAATATGGCAAGACTAGCCATTTGGGCAAGGTACTGCTCTTCTGGACTGTTTGACTTTATGTTGTAGAAACTGGACATGCAGGACCCACAAAAAAGGTGACTGCTGATGCAAGATGGACATTGCTACAGGATTCCTGCTTCATGGACAAGGCTGTCAGACAGCCAGACAGTCAACAGGACACAGAGAAAAGTTTCCTGCTTTGCTGAGGAGTCTGGACACACACTATGGCCTATGGGCTGAAGATGGAACATTACAGAAGAACTTCAGGTGACTGACCAGGCAATGCGTTGTCTCTGTCATTTCTAGAGTTTATATATTATCCTTCTGTGGTCTTTGATGGAGTTGAATACAGGTAGTTATGGTTATAGTTTTCCTTGGTTAGGATTAGAGATAAGTTACATATAGGACTTTAGACTGACAAAGATAGGATAGATGATATTTTCTTTAAGTCTTACAAAATGTTAATGGACTAAATATTGTTTACTGTGATTCTTATTTGATAACTATTGTATGTTATATTTTGCTATGTTAAGGTTAAACCCCTTCTTTTACTTTAGACAGAAAAGAGGAGATGATGGGAGATGTGATTCTGTATATATGTTTCTCATACTGTTAATAAAGCCCTGTGGCCAATAGAAAACTAGATAGGTGGGGCTAGGAGACTAGGAGGAGGAAGAGGAAGTAGTAGGGGGAGTCAAGATGTAGCCCGGGGAAGGAGCAGGAAGCCTGCCGCGCGGCTCGCCGATAAGACGACCACGTGGAAATACTTAGATAAGTAGAAATGGGTTAATAATTAAGGCAGAGCTAGCCCATAAACAGTAATGGTAATTGGCCAACAGGATTGTATCAAATACAGAGTCTCTGAGTGTTATTTGGGGCTGGCGCGGCTGTGGGCCCACGTGGCGGCGGGACCCGGAGGCCGGCGGGGAAACCTGCTGTAACATCTTTCTCCTCAGTGAGCTCTCAGACTATTATAATCTGTAAGAAAATCACAATGCATATTATAGCCACTAAATACATTCCATAGACTTGCTTTTGTTTCTTTTGAGATAGGGTTAGGGTCTTACATGCCCTGTCTGGCCCTCAACTTGCTACACAGCTGAGACCGGCTCTTTGAAATTCCTAATCCTCTGGATTCCACTATCCAACTGCTGAGATTACATGTGATCACCATACCCAGTTCACATTCCATGTGCTTAAATTTCCTCACGCTATAAAGTCAACCATCAAAGACTGAGAAGTCAAAAATATTCATCAGTGTTGACAAAAAACTTTGCTAAGCTATGCTGATTAAGTTCTTCTCCAACTGAGGGGATAAAGATACAAGATAAGAATTTCAGTTATAGTACAGTTGGAGATCATACAGTGCAGACAGGCACTGAGTACCTAATGGCTCTGCTCTAAATGCCAACAGCATTTGGAAGCTTTGGAAGTAGCAGGATTTATACAGGACCTTCAGATATGATGCAAGGCATCCAATCAACAGTCCATAGTGAATCTAGCAGGGGCAACACAGATGGAGGGGTGTGAAACTTTAAACTATGTCTATAAGAACACAACCCAGACAGAAAAAGGTTAAGAAAAGTATCTTTACTATATTTAAGATTAAGGGGCTAGAGAGACGGCTCAGTGGTTACTGTTCTTGTAGAGGACTACAGTTTATTTTCCAGCACATACAGAAGCTCACAATCACCAATAACTTCCACCTCTCTGTGATGTGATTGATGAACTCTTCTGGTCTCCATGGGCACACACCCACAGATACAATATAAAAAAAAATTCTTAAAGGATTTACAAGACAGTAATAACAGAGCATGGGGGTAGGGAAGGTGTGTATGTCAGGAGATGATGCAGAGTAAGAGTCTTCCTAAAGGAGCATCAATGTTTCAGAGACGTGCACCTTGAGGGACTGCAGTAAGGAGGGACACACATCATCTCCACTGCATCAAAGAAACAGAGAGGAGAATGAGGTTAAGACACAGGAGGGGCTGACGCTCAAGAGCTGCTTTTATACCGGAAGTCCTTCACTGGGATTCCAGTTTAGAATGGATATGGATGGACAGACGTGGCGATGTTCATGATCAAATCAGTATATTTTAGGGCGAGCTACTGGATTTGGATTGATGGGATGAAAAACCAATTTCCTGAGGAGGTCCACAGAAGGTTACCCGTGTGGTTACTCGGTTTTGTAACTGGGTTTTTGACAATGCTTGGTGAGAATAATGTGACAGGCTCAGTATCAGTAAGCATTGTCCTACCTTTAAACTGCGTCATTACCAGACAAGGTGAAAGGACTAAGTTTGAAACTAACAAAAATATAAGATGGAAGAGTAAGTTTCAAGACCAACCACAAGTCACTTTAAGTAGAAAACAGAAGACAGAAGTTAAGCTGCAACCAGACTGAGTGAATAGTCATGAGATTATAAGTTTATTTGCTGAATTCTCGGCTATGTCATTAAATGTGGTTTTATATGTGCAAAGCCCTAGGTATGATCCCAGAATCAGAAAGAACATTTTCTTGCAAAGCTAACTGAAATAGAATTATCAGAGTTAAAAACGTTGACATGAGACATTTCTGGTTATAGGGATGTGAAGCTTCAGATTATTCATTAAAAGCAAAGAGAACTAAAATAGTTTAAAACAACCATTTCAGGAATGGTGGCGGGGCAAGAGGATAGATCAGTAGTAGAGCGCTTACCTAGCATATGAGGTACCTCCACGCATGCACGCATGCATGCATGCATAAAACGACCATTTCAGCGCACATGAAATCAATCAAAAGAACAGACTGAGAATTGAGGTCTTTATGTCCCCAAAGCTTGCCCTTCCCTCCACTCAACTTGGCTGGTGAAAATGGAATTTAATCAGAAAATCAGCCGGTATATTGCCACTGGATTCACTATAGAATCAGAGTGGTGAAAATGGAAAAGAAAAAAAAAAAACTTTGCCAGCTAAAAGCAAACTCGAGGCCATCTACTACTCTGCTCACCCAAAGTCACAAGCAGAGCTAAGACAAGCACTAGTCAGAAACCAATGACAAGCACCCGGAATGAAAAGGCCATCTTAGATAAGGTCATTCTTCATCTTCACTGAAAGGACTTATACACAGCTTGGGGAGACTATCAGAAGATCAGCTGCAACTTTGAAGGTATTCATCACAACCAGATTAATCAATCGTGTGCAAATGCTAGAAAATGAACTCCACCCAAATCTTTGGTTGACATATATTTATGTAGACAGCGGTGATCTTCAAGAAGGTAAATTAAATTACAAAGATTAGAAATAAAAATAACAGTAAATGCATCAGTGTAAAATACCGGAGAGCTGCCAGCTTTAGTTCAGGTTTAATAATGCAATGTAACTCAGAAAAATGAAACAAAATCCAAAATTACAGCACTCCCTACAATGGCCCGCTTCCACCAAATGTAAGGGATGCACAGAAACAGGAAAGGATGGCCCATGCTTGGAGAGAAAGAGAGCAGTCAGCAGAGACTAAATCTGAATGGGCCTAGGTGCTGGATTTAGAAAACACTCAGTCAACTATTATAAATTAATGAAGATACATGTTTGAAAAAGAAAACTGTTACAATAGGGAGCAATGACAATGAAGTAAAACATGTACATTTCTATACTAACGTGAAGAAACTAGAAGTAACTAGAAATTTCAGAGCAGAAAAGCACAATAAAGAAATGAAAAATATATGACTTAGGCTTAAGAGCAAAACTGAGATGACACAAGCATTAAACGAACAAGAAAATAAATCAATTAAAAGCATCCTAACCAAAGAACACAGAAAAATTCCAAAAGAGAATCGGGGTGCATTTTGAAATCACAACTTTCCAAATTTTATGGTGAACAATCTGTAGTGCTACGAACCCCAATAAACCACCAAATATAATAAATAAAAGAAAACCAAATTAAACAAAAAGGAAATTCTGAAGAGGAACACAAAGGGGGGAAAAACCCCCCCACCAACCTTAAGAAAGACACTATCATTAAAACATGAAGGCAGGCTGCTGGGTGTAGGGTTAAAGACCTATAATTCTACCATTGGGAAGGCAGTGGCAGGAGAATAAAGAGTTCAAGGCCTGTCTCTGACATATAGCATATTTAACAGCAGCCTGGACTACCTGAGACCCTGTCACAACAGAATAAAAACCATCAATTGTATGTGTGTATATTACACATACATATGTGTGTGTATACACACACAATTATCTGAGGTTTCCCACACATATGCACACATGTGCACACACGGTGATAATGGCACAAGAGAAAAACAATGGAGCTGCATTGGAGCCACACTGCTAAAATGTCTTAGTAATAACCTGAAGCAGGATGTAGTGAGTTGAAGATGCATGGTATGCTTTCTACATTACACACAATAAAGACTTTTTAAATTGGAACCATTAAAATTAAAAATATACTTTGGAGATTGAAAGATACTATATTACAAATACAAATCAAACCATAGGAAAGGCTGTGTTGTGAATTCACCAAACGCTAATCAAAAGGCAGAGTTGGTCAGGACAGACTGAGACAATTTTACAAAGTCTTTTTGAGGTGAAACCAGGGTCAAGTCTTTTCTGAATGATAAAAAAAAAATCAATATAATTGGGGAAGGAAATTAACCCAAAGGTTGGATAAACCTTAGCCAGGCTAATCAACTAAAGAAGGAGGATGAAAAATAGTAAAAGCAGAAATAACAGACTATAAAGAAATTATAAGACTTGTAAATAACTTGCGTCAACAAATCAGACAATAACAATCCAAGAAAACTACCAGACGAGATTTCTCATCAACTTAGATATAAAACTAATAAAATGTATATAATATAAACAGAAATATGCACAAGGTTGTACATTGTTAAACAAAACTTTTAACATCTAAAAATAAACTAACCCAGTGATCTCCTGTCTGGAATTCTGAACCTTGGGGAACATTTGACAATGTCTAGAGGCACTTTTGGTTGGCACAATAAGAACTACAGCCTATCATAACAAGACATGACACAGAAAAGATTACCCCAATCAAAATATTAATAGTGCAGAGCTTAAGAAAACATGACTGTAACAAAAGTAAACAAAACCCTATCATTTGGCTTTCTTTGCATCAGGACAAGGCCAGGACATCCTCTCCCACTACTCCTACTCCACGCAGTAAGTACCACAAAGTCCTAGTCAATACAACAAGACAAGGAGGACAGAAAAGAGACTCAGACTGTTAAGAAATAAAGCTGACCTTTTTTTTTTTGTTTTTTTTTGTTTTTTGTTTGTTATGTTTTTTTAAAGACAGGGTTTCTCTGTATTGTAAAGCTGACCTTTTAAAAGATTAACATGACCGCCTAAAAGATTAACATGACCACCTACAGAGAAAATTTCATGGAATCAAAGCAGCCACTAGAACCACTAAGTGAATGAGACACACAGCAGGATATGAGTAATTAACACCTAATGTTTAAATATACAATAATCCCTTCAACACAGTACATATGATTAGTTCAC
Source organism: Cricetiscus sungorus (assembly GCA_030556225.1). NCBI lineage: Eukaryota > Metazoa > Chordata > Mammalia > Rodentia > Cricetidae > Cricetiscus > Cricetiscus sungorus. The sequence continues at coordinate 32,324,698 of JANBXA010000642.1, forward strand.
AAAAAATTTTAAAAGTATATAAACAAAAAACCAGCAAACTTTGATGAAAGAAAGCAAAAGATTCTAGTACCGAAATATTCCATGTTTATGTTAGGATACTCAATATAACCAAATGATTTTGGTTTAAAAAAATAATTCAAAGTCTCTATATAAAGGCAAAAAGACTCAAAAGCATCCACATAATATTAATAAAGAGAAATAAAATCATAGGGAAGATATTATCTGGACTCTTGAGATTTAACAAATTACAGTAGCCAAAACGGTAAAAAGGATCACCAACACACATATATAATACAAAAGCTAGGAGTCTGGAGAGATGGCTCAGCAGTTAAGAGCACATACTGCTCTTTCAGAGACCCTTGCTTCAATTCCCAGGACTCCTGGACCCTCACAACTAACTAACTCCTGAGGATATGCCTTCTCCCAGCCTCCTTACAAATCTGCATTAATGTGGTACAGACAAGTCAGTCTCTCTCTCTCTCCCTCTCTCTCTTCTCTAAAAAAAATTTAACTAAGCTACACAATTTTTAGAATAAAGGTTAAATTTTAGCTACAGCCTAGACACAGAAAAGACACATCCAGTATGATCCTGGGCTGGCCTCTTCCATAATGTTCAGAGTCAGTGAGAACCCAAGTGAGTCCAGACAACTTGGGTCTAATCAGAGATTTTCTCAAAGAAGCTTAAAAATAACTTTCAGAAATTACAAGATCCTTTGTTATCAGAGCAAGTCAACATTCATAATTTTCTTAAAATAAATAAAAATTGGAGGAGTGGTATCTTTGTATGTATATACACCCCTAGCTCTAAATCCAGTGTATGTGTGTGTGATATTAATATTATGAAGCCCTTGGTTCCAACTTCAGCACCACATAAAACCAAGTTTGGTGGCATATGCCTATAACATCAGCACTAGGAAGGTGGAGGCAGGAAGAGCAAAGTTCAAGGTCATCCTAGGCTGCAAAGTGAATAAGAAATCAGAATATTTTAAAGGTAAATCATCAATGTGACTGCCTAAGTAACATTCAAGTACTTAGTATCCACAAGTTCATATACTATGACCAGTAAATATCTCATTAATCAGGAGATAAAGAACACTATTATCACAGACAGGTCTATTAGAAACCATTGCTTTATATCTATAAACATGGGCTACCTTGCTTAAGTTCACAATACTAACAGATCTTCTCAATTCTTGTGAAATGAGACTTTTGTATCACCTCAATGAGGAGAGAAAACTCCCTCAGCACTCTACAAATTACCAAGCTTCCTTAAGTAACCAAGCGATGAATACACAAGTATTAGGATAGCTAAAGAGCCCAGACACACAAGCAGCTTCATACCAGGTTGCCATGGCAAAGATTTGGAGGGGATCAGCCTTCTTAGTGACATTGTTAGTCACATAGAAAATCAGAAAATAATGGATTTCAAGCAGGGGTGAAGCTCAGTGACAGAGCACATGCTTGGCATATACAGGACTCAGCCCTTAGCATAACATAAAGAACTTTAAACTAAAAATTAATGACGGGATGGGATACAATCAGTGATAGGACGCTTCTGAGCATGTGTAAGAACCTGATCTCCAGTACAGAAGAGACAAGTCGACAAAATACAAGACAGGAAATTGATGAAATCCTTGTGCATTTGTTCGAAAAGCAGAAAAAAATCGGGCACAATCATGTACAGTACCAGCATTTATAATAGTCAAAATTTAAGATAACTAAAGACTGAATAAATACAATCTGCTATGATACAGTTAAATATATGCAACTTAAAAATACATGAAGTATCTATAATATACCATGGATCAACAATGAAAAATCTGTTAAGAGATAAAAACTAGATATTAAAGTCAATATAAGTTCAAAATGGGTCATAAACATTAAAGAATTTGGCTCAGGAACTGCCACCAAATATACATACAATGATGGTGCAAGACAATTTGCAAAGGAGACTGGAGTAAGAGCAGAGTGGCTGCCATCAGAAGTTGACAACAGCCCAATGAGAGCACTCATCAAAACCAGTCAGTCCTCTTACAACAATGACTACCAGAGAAGCTGCCAGAACTCCACACCAACCATTCAACAAATTTGGAGCAAAAAGAAACCAGCCTGTGAACTCACTGAAAATCCAAACACTCATCACTTTGACCGACTATCTTCCTATATGACAAACCTGCTCCTTGTCAGATTGCCACATGTGATCTCAACTTAGCCACTTGACAAAAGGCTTCAGAGCACTCCTCAAAAACAAACTTGCTTCACAAACAAGCTACAATCATGCCTGCTGGTCTCCTTACGGTCTGCTCCAGCACAGCTTTCTGAACCTTGGCAAAACCATTTATCTGTGAAGTGTACTCAGGAAATTAATGAGGGACACGAAAACCCAATGCCCGTGGCGGGCAACAGTCAAAGGAAAGGGCACATTGCATAATCAATGCTTCAGAAGTTGAACAAACGGCAAACATTTGCCGAACCTACCATGGTCACCTGACCTCTTCCCAACTGATGACCATTTTCCCAGCCTCTCCACAATTTTTTTTTTTGGGGGGGGGGGGGAGGGTTGACACTTCCAAAACCACCAATATGTCAAAAATACTTCCCAAGAATTCGTCGAATCTCAAAACATGGCGTTTTACACCATAGGAACTTAAAATATATAAACTTACTTTTTACTGGCAAAATGTGCTTTTAATTTTCCTTTTAATAAAGAGATGTTTGAGCCTAGTTATGATTATTTAAAATTTAAGGTCCAAAGTCACAATGTTTTTTGGCAGCCATCTAACAGAAAGTTGTGACCAGCACAAGAAATAATCACCAAACAGAAGGGAAGGCCTACAGAATGGGGAAAAAAAATCTCCACCAGCATCTCATCTAGCAGAGGACTGATGATCAGGATATACAGAGTTCAAAACAGCAAATGCCAAAAAGGAAAAAGAATCCAGTTAACAAATGAGTAAACAGTTCTCAAAACAAATGGCCAATAAAAACATGAAAAAATGTTCAGTGTTTTTAGCCAAAGTGCAAATTAAAATTGCAATACAATTCCATCTCACCCAGTCAGAATGGCTGCCATCAGAAAAACAGATCAGGCTAGGAAGGCCGTAGGTTAGGGTCATCCTTACTCGCCACTGGTGGAAATACACTGCAGCTTTGCAGTGAGGGGCCAGGAAAGATCTAGTGTCTCCTGGACACCCTTAATTTCACTATGGAGCTGTAACCAAATGTGCAGTGCTGGGATAAAGACATGTGGACAGAAGCACAAGAGATGGGTGAGTTCAGAAGTAAAGCCATACACCACAGCAAATTTACTTTTGACAAGAATGTTAAGACCATTCAATTAGAAGTTAAAAGAGGGTTTGTTAAGGAACCCTAAATACAAAAAAACGATTATGAGTAAGAACCAAGCTGAAGAACTCCTACTTCCCAAGTTCATAATGTACTATAAAGTTCTGCTAAGTCAAACAGTAGGGTGCTGGCAGAAAGACAGCACAGCTCTAAGTAACCCTGGCACATGTGACAAATGAGAAGGTACCAAGATCAACCAATGAGGAAAAATGGAAATCAGTATGTGAGTAAATTTGAACCTTGTGATGATGGATTATTTATAATTTATTAAAGCTTGCCTGGGGATTCAGAAAGCAAAGTCAGCCTCAAACTATAGAGATCAGGCAGTGGTGACATACACCTTTAATCCCAGCAGCCAGAAGCTAGGAGGTGGTAGAACACACCTTTAATCCTAGGACTCAGGATTTTAAGTAGACAGATCTCTGAGTTCAAGGTCATCTAGAGCTACACAAGATTGATCCAGTCCTAAAAAGAAAAAAATCCCAACACTAGAAGGATAAAGACAGGAGCAGGGTCTTCAGTAGTCAGGATCAGGCAGTCATTCTCCAGCCACACTGAGGATAGGAAGACATGGAGTCTCAGGATTCTCCAGCCATGCTGAGGAGAGGCAGCAGTCTGAGGTATGGTGGAGCCAGGATGGCCTTTCAGTCTGAGGTAGAGTGGGAGCTAGTGCTTGGCTGCCTTGCTTTTCTGATCTTCAGCTTGAAGCTTGAAGACTCTGGGTCATTTATTTATTTATTTTTTTTTTTTCATGTTACAGAATCTCGGTTTAAGCATCATTTAAAGCATAATGAATGGAGAACCTCAATATAAAGCTTAGAACAAACAACTGTGGGATTCTTAAAAGATGATAGAGGGCAAGAGTTCACAGCTATGTATTTTGCAAAGATTTCTTGGAAATCGGAACAAAAAAAAATGTCAAAAGACACTGATAGAACAGTCCACAGAATGGGAAAGAACATGTAGAAAAAGTTAATCCACAAGGGATTAGTAGCAAACATACACAAAGAACTAAAACTCAACAAAAAAGCAAAAAACCACATTCAAAAAATGAGCTAAGGACTTCAACCGGCATTCTACAAAAAATACCTAATTGGCTACCAGAAACAAAAAGAAGTACTTCCCACTTACCACTGGGGAAAATGCAAACCAGAACTAGCTACACTACTTTACACCCATTAGTATCATTACTATCAAACAACCAGAAAAATCAAGCCAGGCACTGTGGTATATGTATGGACTCCAGCAGGACTACTGGGGATTTGAGGCTAGGCTCAGCATATAGTGAGAAATAGCCACAAAATAACGAGTGCTGGTGCACATATGGAATCATTGGAACATTTATCCGTGCACTGTTGGTGGAAATCTGAAATGTCAGTTATGGAAAATGGTATAGTGGTCCCATAAAAATGCTAAAAACTTAACTGTTATATAAAAGCTGTATACTATAGGAGTCTATCTATTCAATTAGTCAAAGTCAATGAGACAAGTAGAATGGGCTGTATTTTATAAGATGTGGGTGGACGATATGGATGGTTACAAAAATATTACACGTATATATAACTTTACTAAACTATGGCACTTGGTAAATGTTATGGTCTGTGTAATTTACTATAATTAAAAAGCTGGAGAAAAAAGTAGATATATGTACTAAACACAAAAGGTAAGACACTAAACATTCTATGTAGTAAGATTGCAATTATGTGAAATGTCCAGACTAGGTAAATCCATAAAAGATAAAACCAGTGAGCAATAAGTCATGTCAAGTATAAAAATTCTTGCCTTGCAAGCCAGATAACATAAGTTTGATCTTTAGAACCCATATAAGGTGGAAGGTGAGAACCAACTTCACAAAATTGTTCTCTGGCCTCCACATGTGTGCCATAGGATACATGAGCGTTGATGACTACATCATAAGCAGCAATAAACAAAAATTTAAAATGCTCATGCATGGTTACCTCAGAACACAGAGGAGGAAGAAGTGAGAGGTACAGGAATGAGGTCCAAGAACAATTTTTAGACTGAAGAAATTTTCAATAAATAATAGTGGTGACAGTTGTACAACAATAATAAGTTAAAAAGGGTCGATTGTATTCTTTAAAATAACACATTTTATTACAATTTGGAAACATTTTTAAATGCTAAAGGTAGTTGAGATTTCAGTTAGGACACTACTTTATAGTTCAGACGTGTTAGAAGAAAATGAAGGATAAAAACTATACATAAGCCAGGGATAGCATGCAACTACAATGCTAGCACTTGGGAGGCACAGGCACAATCAGGAATGAGACCAGACTCAGACACATACCAAGGCTCTGTTACAAAGTAATGCAGCAGCAAAGGTGGCTAGAAAACTACAATCAATGTTTGTTTTTTAAATGCCCATCTGTAGTTCATTATTTTTAAGGGAGTTATTCGTAAGTGAGCTTTGTTCCTTCATATTTATCTGTTGTACAAATTTCTCACAATAGGGTATTTTTCCCACTTACAGCAAACATGACATACAATAAAATGTAGATGACTAAAACAGTTACCAAACTATCTACCAGACTTTCAAATTCAAATCAACATAGGTTGAATCTCCTTTAATGTTGTTTCCTCAATGTCAACCATATATCCTCAGAAAACAACCTGTTATGAAGTTGATGCATGAATTCCTCATTGCTGTACTTTTGCTACAAACAGCATAAAGGGTATCTAATGTGCATTCTTTCAATTTTACATTCATGATTTATCATTATCATGACTATTCTACTACAACTCATTTTCCCACTGGCATTATATTAATTAGATCTATTCACACTCATGTGTATTATTTTTTGGTATGAAAACTTACATAATTAAAAGGCTTTAAATAGAAATTGCAAAATTTTAAGTTTGGGGTAGTGTTTTTGTCACCCCCCCCCCCAGTTACATGCAGTAAATAGGAGGTTTTAAAGACATTTTTGATGGTAACTGCTGTCGTCATACTCACTGACATGGATGCTTTTCTCTTTGAAACTCAAAAGAGAAATCTGTAGAGATTGACTCTACAGATCACACTGTAGCATTCTTCCTAGAATTCCAGGTCAAAGCAAAAAATACCCACAACCCAGGGAGTTTTTATTTTATTTTTTTTCTTCCTTGAACTCAGAGATCCGCCTGCCTCTTCTTCCCAAGTGCTGGGATTAAAGGTCTATGTCATCATTGCCTGGCCCGCCAGGTAGCTTTTAAGGGAATTTAAAGTAACTATTAAAGAGGAAGTGATGCTGTCATTCATCTAGTGATCTAAAAATATAGTATAAAAAGTATTCACACATAAAAGGTATGTATAGCTGACAGGCTGCTCCTGCTAGCTTTTTTTTTTTTTTAAACTTACAAAGTAGATACAATAAGGTTATTATGAAAATTAAAATTTATAGACATTAACCCAGGTGTATATATACAGAAAAATGCCTGATGTGCTTTAAATGTTACCTATTATTGTTAAATTTATTATAAATAGTGACAGATCTGTGTGCAACTCTATTGGTAAAAGACACATAACCAACCTAAAGACTTTGGGCAGAAGGACACAAGCATTAATGATAGCCAAGCATTAAGTGGTACTTACCCATAAGTAGTAAGTGAACTGAAGTGCAAAAATTGCAATGCCTTCATTATCAAAGGATCCTGCTACAGACCGAGATATGTACCCGGGCACAATCGCAATAAAACAAGCAGCTAAAAGTCCCGCTCCTTGATTCCAAAGTTCTCTAGTTAGCAGGAATGTAGATATAGATGTAAGGCCGCTAAAAGTTGGTGCAAGGAATACACACACATCTCTTATGTGAACTGTTATGTTCAATGTATTTAAGATCCAATGAATAAGGCCAGCTGTTATCATCAACCCTGGGTAAACCTAGAGGAGGAGGAGAAAGAAATTTAGTTACATATGAAACAAGGTGCCTAAAGAGAACAGTCCTCATTCTTTTTTATTAGTACACACCATTTGTAAGTAAAATGGGGAGAAAGAACTTCCCCTTTCATGTGATACAAAATACTTTGGAACAGATACAAAGAACAAATTTCATACACAGAATATACACTGAAATAAAAAGCAGAGAATATGAAACAAAGTGTGACTAAAACAAAAAATAAGTAATGGTGCTTATTCCATTAATTATCTTCCTCACTTAGTCATGTATTTTTCAGGCCTGGGATTTTAACGCTCTCATCATGTCCTTACTGTGTATATATAAAAAGAAGAAATAATTATAAGTCTCCCCTACTTTTAAATCTAAGGTCCAGAAAGCAAGCACCCCCAGCAAAGACCGGTCACTGGGGAAACCAAAAGATTATTTAAAGGCTTAAAGTTCTATGTCCAAAGTATTGATGATGACATCCACCTTTATACCAAGAGAAGGACAGTGAACACAAGATTTGGTATTGGGGGATGTTCATTTCAAATTACTCCTCAGTGATGAATGTGTGTTTTTATCTGCACTCACAACCAAACCCTCAAAGATTCTCTACCCCCAAGCCCAAACCACAACGGTTGTTGCACATTCATTCCCTGGCTGTCCTATTTAAATCTGCATGTCTCAATAGCCTCCCTGTAACTCACCCTGCCCTTGCTTTTTCTCCCTAGCATGTATTACCATTGAACACACTATTTATAAATCTTATTTTCAACTGCTCCACCTCACAAGAATACAAGCTCCAGATGAGTAAGAGTTTTTTTTTTTAGTGTCAAGAACAGTACAGGCACAGAGTTTATATTCAATACCTAGTGAATGCACAGAGTAACAGGATTGAGGGGAGAAAAACAGTGTAAGTCATTACAATTCTCAAAAGAACTCTTGTTCCATTTCATATCCAAATACTAGGGTCCTACTGTATGATTTTGTCAGCAATACACAAACAAAATAGACATGGATTTGGTAATTCTTCTCAATGTACATCAACATGTCCACATGATATGGCAGATGTACCTAACATAAGAAAACAATTAAAATACAAAGTAGTATTGAATGAAAGGTACAAAATCAAAGACTCCTAACAACAAAGATATATTCAAACTTGGAGCTAGAGAGATGGCTCAGTGGTTAAGAGCACTTGCTGCTCTTGCAGGGAGGACCCAGGTTCAGTTCCCAGCACCTAACCTACATGGTAGTTCACAACTGTCCATACCTTCAGCTCCTGGGGTTCCAACCCATCTTCTGGCCTCTACAGGCCCCAGGTATACATGTGGTGCACATACATAAGTGCATATTCACATAAATTTAAGATTGACTATATACATAAACTATAGTAATATTAGGGTGTAAGAAGCCTCAAAATGGGGCTGTGCAAATGGCTCAGGTAATAATACCAGTAAAGCACAAGGACATGGCTCCATCCACAAGCCCCACCTTAAAAGCCTGCAGTGTTGGCACATTATTGCAGACCCAGTGCTGGGAGATGGGGAATGGTATGGTAGGCAGAAGCAGGTAGATTCCTAGAGTTTGTTGGCTAATCAGCCTAGCCTAATTATGGAGCTCCAGGCCAGTGAAAGACTGCTCAAACAAATTAACAACAGACCCAAAGATGGAGAGCACCTAAGGAACATCTGTGGCTGACTTCTGACCTCCACATATACATGTATACACACATGTGCATACCCTTTCTAAACAGCAGGAACATGGCCTAATTTAGACTGTATTTTAGGTTATAATAAAAGTCTCAAAAACCTCAAAGAGCTGGAAGTTACATAATATTTGTTAATCAAAATCCATTTGAAAAAAAACCTTTGAAGAGTACTACAAATTCTTTTTTAAAAGTTATAAATAAACTTCTGTGAAGGCACTGTGGTTCATACCCATAATTCCATCACTTGGGAGGCCGAGGAAGGAGTATTATTGTGGAATGCAAGGCTACCATGGTCTACTGTGTGAGCATAAAAGAAAATAAAATCCCACAGTAAAGGAAATTCTAATAGGAATTAAAATGGAAGGATGATAAGAAGAGCACATCAAAACTCAGGAAGTGCTGCTAACAGCATAGTGGTAACTGTGAATGTGACAACTGTAAACACAACCAATAGTGGAAAAAGGCTGGAAATTACTGGGAAAGAAAAAAAAAAAAATCACAGGAAGTTGGGAAAGGGATATAGAAGAACGGTGACATGATAAGCCTCTAGCAAAGCCAGTCAAGAAATGGCTAAAGCACACAGACTTCCTCAAGTGCCATCATATCTTCCCCCTTCTCTACAAGTTCTCCTCCAACACTGAATCCTAAGAACCTTATATTAGCATTCTGGATCCAAAGAACGCTACCAGCTATAACCAAGATCCAATTATCTAGATTAATTCAGAAACTTGGGGCCTGAAAAGTTTAATTATTTTGAAAATTCTAATTTTTATTTCCCCCTCCCTCCCAAATGCTTTATTTTAAAGTCAGCTGCTTGAGAACAAAGTGAAAAATACAATCTGGACTTGAGGTGATTTGTGACAGCAGACTTGTTGTTTGTTTGGGTCTTGGAGGAGGGTTTTTCTGTGTAACCCTGGGTGTCCTGGAACTCTCAGAGATCCTCCTGTCTTGAGTGCTGGCCTGGTAGCAGGTTCTTAATCCACCCTGACACTTGTAAGAGGCCAGTGTGAGATATCCCACAAATATAGAGCTAAGAAATATTAGCTAGTTAGCCACAGAGGATGTATTTGTGAACTATATGCACCTTTTATTTGTTTTTCGAGACAGGGTTTTTCTGTGGCTTTGGAGGCTGTCCTGGAACTAGCTCTGTGGACCAGGCTGGCCTCGAACTCACAGAGATCCACTTGCCTCTGCCTCCGGAGTGCTGGGATTAAAGACGTACACCACCAATGCCTAGCCTATATGCACTTTTAAAGACTTTTATCCCATCAGCATTTAATGGTTTGTTCAGCAGTTTACAGTTACATAAATAGCTAACATACTTACAGTGCCACCTACTATTCTTCCTAGAGGATACCATGCTCTTTCATCAAACCAATTTAAAAATTCATAGAACCCATGAGATGCAAGGTGATGTGTTGATCGATAGTTAAACCTGGGGAAAGAAAAGGAAATGTTATAAAACTGGTTAACACAATACCTTTCTTTATAGTTGACATATGGCTACATACACCTCATACATATATCATGACAATATTTCCTCAAACTTTAATAACCAAAAAAATCTGAAAATATTTTCAGATTATACCTCTAACATAACTAATTACACTACCAGCACTGTCTTAAATCCACAGAGGAACTAGTAATGTTCAAATTAACATGTGACCATTGGTGGGGTCCAAGGCAGGGGGCTCAAATTCAACCAGGAGAACAAAAGGGATGCACAGAATTCATTATCATAAAAGTAGTCAATAACTCAAAAAGACTAAGAACCATTAATAAGATAACATAAAACTGAAGAGGAAGCGTATGTCATGTATTACCCAAACGCTTACACAGAGCAATAAAATAATGGCTTAAAAACTAAGAGAGCAGATCATGCCAGCACAGTGAAAACATGGGTCTGGCGGTGTAGCTCAGTTTAGAGCCCTAGCTTCAGCCCCCAGCACCGTATACACACCAAGAAACAGAATATGGGTTTAAAGAGAAATTTATAATATTTGAAAAAGACAAATGAGAAGAAAGGAAACTAAGGAAACCAAAGTCCAAAAACAAAGTGTAAGCAGAAGAAAGATACAAAGAGTCGAGGCCAGTTTCAGGGCTCCTCCACATTATCATAAAGCAACTATGGAGTGCAGGAGACCAGCAACAATGGTCAGGGTGACACTCAGGGTGATGACAGGACATCCATCAGTCAAGATTCTTTCCCCTACCACCGTCAAGAGGTTAAGTATTCAGCGGAGGCATCTGTCTTTGGTAGGGTGACTTGTGGACAAAGGAAGTGAACAGAAGTGCAGCGGAAAGCCAACTGATGCAACCCTAAATGCAACATTGAGAGTGCAGACCCTTGAAAGTAAGCAACAAGAGCTCTATAGGAGGCTGTGGCTCTCGTCCCCAGAGAAGCCTGACAGTCACAGGTTTCAGCTCCATGCCTGGCTCACATTGACATGCTGTGCTCACATGCACTCTGCTGTAGCTTCTTCACAGCACCTACTCGTGAGGTAGCTGTGAAGAGCAAACTATGTAACACCTATGAATCTACTACCACTATAATGAACACATATGGTAAAAGACCCATTCCCAAGTTTTAAAAAAAAACTATGATTATCCAGCTAAATCACAGATGGGCTATTTTAACTGGTAAAGTCAAAGGCAAAGTACAAGGTTAAAAAAAAGTATGAAAAACAGAAATCAAGAGACACCCAGAAGTCCTCACACTCATCGTAAAGATCACTAAGTTCTCCAAGGACTGGAGGACAGAATGGGCTCCAAACATAAAACTCAAAATGCTATTATGCTAATGAAAGAAAATATGTTTCTCTATAAAGAAACAACAAAATTAGATATACTTTTCAGTGTAACTACTCAATGCTGTAAGGCAATGGAGTAATATTAAAAACTTTTCTGAGAAGGGAATTTTTAAGACCAAAAGTTACACTCTCCTTGGTGCAACACAGAAATCCCCACACCACAGAATTATCTTCAAAAACAAGCCCCAGACGCTGCAATCACCGGTGTACACAGAAGCCATACGGTGCTGCAGAGCTCCAGATGCACTTAGAAGCAACAATTCGTCAAGAGCACCACACTAAAAAAGTAGAGTGACATCCCCAAATCGTGTGATGATATTGAATGGAAGAGCCAGTACCACAGCAAGAATCAAGACTTAAAATTTTCAACATATTTTTTCATTATAAAAGTACTCCAAGTAATGATTAATAAGCAACATGTTTTACAAACCAGAAGCACGTTCACCACCAAGGCTGTCCTCAGGTACTTTCCCTTTAGGAATGTCATAACCTCCCCTCTATGGACAAGCCTTCTTAGAGCCGCCAGCTGCAGCTGCTCCTCTCTACAGGTAGCATCATCATCTACTTACGATGGTTGTGATAACTCTAAAATTTCCCAAAGAGACCTGAGTTATGCCCAGGTTCTGAGCCCATGATGCAATGTTATCTCCCTGCCTGGACCTTCCTTCTCACTTCTAAACCAGAGTTGTCTGTCTTACGTGATATCCTCCTCACCCCACACATGCCACAAAGGTACCAATGCCAAGCTTAACATCCAAACAAACCCGTGACAGGACACCTGAGACACACACACACACACACACACACACACACACACACACACACACACACACACACACACACACACACAAGCCAAACACACATACTGCATCTGCTTTCAGAGTCTAGGTGTCACCCTTTTCTCCTCATGTCTTAGATATCAAAATGGCCACCTGATCATCTTTCATGACTCCTGTCAGTCTTTCTCTTTTTTCCCCCAGGACAGGGTTTCTCTGTACTGTCCTGGAACTCGCTCTGTAAGATCAGGCTGGCCTAGAACTCACACAGATCTGCCTGCCTCTGCTTCCTAAGTGCGGGGATCAAAGGCATGCACCACCATTGCCCAGCTCTTGTTAGCCTTCTAATTGTGTAACCTAACCACACTACACCTCTCTTCAAACTCCCCACAGGCCTCTTTCCCCATCTACTTCTCACCAAAGTAGAGGAAGCTCTCACATGACTGCTAAGTCTTACACCATGCTAACTCCCTACTTTCCATGTTGTTCTTCAGTCCTGCAGACTTATCGCACCCCCAATACCACATCTTTAGACTGTTAAGCCCCACGACCACTAGGGGCAATGCTGTTACCGTTAGCCTGGTTAACTCCCTCTATGAACCTTGGCACGTTTCTAAGGACAAAAGTGTACTTTCTTCAGTGTTTGCACTGGCACTCTCGCTGAAAGTGTCTTACACTCCTTGACTGCAGTTCTGCATAGATATGACAGTAAAGGCGTCTGTCAGTCAGACAGCCAACATCGCCACAACACTGAAGTCTCTCCAAAGTGACTTTCTTTGGAATTCCTGAGATCCAAGTAGGGCATTAAGAGTTTACTGAACACTTAGTCAAGGGTTAAAAACCTGAATAGAAATGGAAGCATGTGGACTGGAGAGATGGCTCAGCGGTTAAGAGCACTGACTGCTCTTCCAGCCAGAGGTCCTGAGTTCAATTCCCGGCAACCACATGGTGGCTGACAACCACCTTGAATGAGATCTGGTGCCTTCTTTTGGCATGCAAGCAGAAGATTGTATACTAAATAAATAAATCTAATCTTAAATCGGGTGTTGGTGGCGCACACCTTTAGTCCCCGCACTTGGGAGATGGATCTCTGAATTCGAGGCCAAAGCCAGAGAAACCGTGTCTCGAAAAACCGAAAAAAGAAAAAAGAAATGGAAGGACGAGTGCGGGTCTTAGTTTATGTTGGCAGGAGGCAGCCCTGAGGAAACAGCTCATGTGTTCAAGTTCACTCATCTGCTGTATTTGAGTAAATCTTGAGCACCTTTCTTTTATCAGTCTTATAAATCAACTCTCATTCTGTAGATTCTCCTTCTACCCCACCAGTGGTATTTTAAATTGCAGTATTTGCCAGAAGTAGATGTAGGCTTGCCAAGGTCAGTGGGCACTTGAAGGCATCTTTTCTCTCTTTCTACCACGTGGGGCCCAGGGATTGAAACCAGGTCATCTCAGCATGCAAGTGCCCTCACCCTCTGAACAATCTTAACAAGCCAATGATATTTTTTTTTAAACACTTAGTTCCTTTTTATTTATGTGCATCTGAGTTTATGTGTGCCATGTATATGCACATGCCTGTGGAACTCAGAGGGTGTCAGACTCCCAGGAGCTGGAGTTTGTGCCACCTAATGTGGTGGCTGAGAAGTGGCTGGGCTACTTACCCCCACCTCCCCAGTCTCCTCCCCGTGGTACTCTTAAAACACAAATTTCTCTGCTATAGAGCAGTCACAAAGACACTGCTTATTTTCTTCTCCTGTCAGCAGTTTGAGTTTACCCACTAGATTCCTAGACAATCTGGAACTGATCACCACCACAGTTTTGAGTTAATCTTGAAATATGAGGGAATGTTTTTACTAGTATTTTTTGCCTTATCTCTTTGAATTTCTAAATTATTTTTTCTCTTTGGTTTGATACAGAGGTCTTACCTCTAGATGGTCCCTACGTAGCAAATTCCTCCTGCCTCAGATTTTTCATATTAATCTTAAAGCAAGTTTGTCAGCTCCACCCAATGTACCTGGCAAACTCCACTTAACCTCAAATCAATTTAAGAGTTAACAGCTTTATAACCAGGATATAGTCAAGTCAAGAACATGGCTGGCTGATACTCATTTATTGAATTCTCCTTGAAAGTTGCTCTACAAATTTTACAATTTCACCTTACAAGTCTTGAATACCTTTGTTTAGATTTAATCTCATTTCTAATGTAATCTTTTTATCTAAAAAAGACTAACTAAAATACTGCATATTCTTATTAGCACTTATAACATCACGATTCTACTACATTTTAAATGTGAAAAAACCGAATATCCTGGTATTAAAAATGAAGAGTTATGTCAAAGATTGACAGTTTTAAGAACACTGTCTAAAAGAGGTCATAAACTTCTGTCTCATTCTATCCCTTCAGGATCCCTGCAACTGCCAATCTTTTCACTCATAAAAGAAAAAAATACTTAGAGGTGAATACCAGTTTTATTCAAAGTTAAGTATTTAACAATAAAAAATAAAATAATGAAATAAACTACTGGCTTTCCAATTTAAGGAACAGAATTTTTTCAATAAAATCTTCATGAACTCGAAAGGGACTTAATTTCAAACTTAAATGTGTGTTTGGACTTACACAGATTACAGCAAACAGTAATAAGTATTTTTGTACAAGTTTTTCTTGGTGTTAAACAGTATTCATCAATTAAGAAACCAAAGTTTCTTTGAGGTCTATGAAAATTCTGGCTCCTGGTCAAAGGACTATATACTAAATGTCTGCTTCCTTCATAGTTACATTAAACAGGAAACACCACAGTCTAAATTTATAACTTACTACAAATCTGTTGCAGATTGGGTTGTTACTACTAAGTATAGTCTGGTTATTTTCTTTCATGCAAATTCTCAGTGGAAACACTACAAATTCAATTCAAAGCAAACATAAGAGGCTTTAGGTTAACTGTAAGGCTATTTTATCCTAGTATAATAAATTGAAATGGAATGCATTTATCGCCTTCTTCTGAGCATTTCTAGCATGGCCTCTCTCAAGAGTTCACCTGCCACCCACACACACACACACACACACACACACACACACACACACACACACACACAGTATCAACCTTCAAGCACTCACTCAACTGAGACTCATAACTGATTTCAAAGCTCTGACCATTCTGCCTCCAGACACCCTGGCCCACCTTAATTAGTGCTTTCAAAACATCACTCAAGTTTACCTCATCATGCACGTTGGGGAGGAGGGGGCGGCGATTTTGTACCCTGGAAGGACTTCACAGCTCTCCGCTGGCACTTCATCCATGAGAGACAAGTAATGTCTGCAACAGTTCACTCCTCTAGGCACCCTACCATTCATCAACACAGACTTAAGTTTTTGTCCTTATGCTGAAATTAATCTGCTTGGGAAGGAATTCAGAGTCTCAAGTATACCAGGCAAATGCTCTACCACTGAGCTCCCACCCCACCCACTGTTTTAATATCATATGGTATATGTATAAAGGATGAGCCAGAAAAGCTGGAAAATAATTTTCACCTAGTTTAGGGATAACACAGTAAGTCAGAGCAGGTTTTAGTACCCAAGTGTGCTACAAACAGTACTGAAAGAAAAACAAGTTTCCCATGGGCTAGCTCTGTCCTTTGTTCTAAAACACATTCCCCCCCAGCCCCGCCCCAGCAGCATCCAAATGTGTATATGCAATCAATCAACTATTGTGTGCTTCTTGAGGAGGGATGTGAGTAGCACTATTTTTTCATAACTTATTAAAATGATTGTCACGGGCCTGTAAATAGTTCTACTCTATTCACCCTTCAGGGGTAGAGACAGCATCTCTCTATGGAGCTTTGGTTTGTTGGAAACTCAAGAGATCCTTGCCTTTGCTTCCCAAGTGCTAGGATTAAGGGCAAGTGCTACTACCACACCTAGTTCTATCCACTTCTGTATCACAGTCTCAGATCCAAGATCAGCACATTGTCAGAGGTACATGGTAGACATTGAAGCAATTTAGAAACCAGCCTTTATAAAAAAAAAAAAAAAAAAACACAGTAAGAAAAACCAATTAAAATAAAATACCACTCTGTAGGAAGCAATAAAAAAATAAATATGGGGAGGACCCCAACCACTTAACAGTAAGAGCACACCAATACAAGGGAGATGAGAAAGAGACAATGTCTCACATATTAAATGCTGAGTTCACAAATCTTTATTAGCCCTGGTTCTGTGCCAGGAGCAATGCTCTCTCTCTCTCCTCTCTCTCCTCTCTCTCCTCTCTCTCTCTCTCTCTCTCTCTCTATCTCTCTATCTCTCTCCCTCTCTCTCTCTCTCTCTCTCTCTCTCTCTCTCTCTCTCTCTCTCTCTCTCTCTCTCTCTCTCTCTCTCTCTCTCTCTCTCTCTCTCTCTCTCTCTCTCACACACACACACACACACACACACACACACACACACACACACACAACAACAACCCTCTACCTACCTTGAATGAGATGACTGGATTAAGGCACAAATATCTATCGCCTCACCAATCATACAGCTTATGGCAACTCTGGCCCCAGCACCCACATTCATTTCAACTTGCTGGTAGATCAACTGAGCAGCAGCAGCAAGATGACCAGTGTCTACAGAGGGTCACTGACATCACCTTTAAGGCACTGTTTACCTTGTGAGTTGCAAAAGACTCTCCTGTGGCTATGTTCCTGACAAGAGTGGTTTCTATTCAATCTGCATTTCTGTTTATGTACTGGGTTCTCGTATAAATCTCACTTAATGAAAAGTTTCACAAGTAAACAGTTTGAAAAACACTGGTTATACATGTTTAACTATGTGCAAACAGAAACCACTGATAAAGTTCTCTTAAATGTTTGAAGATGGTAGGCTGCACAGATAGCTCAGTGGTTAACAGCACTTGCTGCTCTAGTAGATAATCCGGTTCAGTTTCTAACACCAACAGGGCAGGTCTTCTAATCTCTGTGGCAGCATCAGGCATGCAGGTGGTACACACGTACACACATACACACATACACACACACACACACACACTTGGGGGGGCGATGACATGACTAAGCGCTCACACAAAATGAATTGTCAAGTTTTCAAATGCAATTTAGAGCTAGGCATGGTAGTACACACCTTTAATCCCAGCACCCAGGAGGCAGAGGCAGGTGGATCTTGTGAGTAGGAACCTCGAAGTGTAAGACTTTTGTTTAAGTTACTTTGGAAACAAAAGCACAGAAACTCCACAAATGGTTGTGTTGCTTCAGATTTAAAGTCTTTAGTAGAGTTACAACAACCTTTAAAGGCCTTCACCAAGGCCTGCTTGATGGGCGACAATCACCGCCTCCTAAAGGCCACATACAGTCTATAAATGCTTTCTTTTAAGCATTTCCTTCTCATAAAGAAAACCAGAGCAGTGTGTCTCTATCTCTGCCCTACTTGGACCTTTCTGGCACTACATGACTTAAGTTCAATTTCTGTCAGTCTTGGAACTTTTCTCAGTGAGCTGATGTCTTATCTGTCCTGCTGCGCTATACACTTTACTTTTTGTCTTATGAAGGGATGTGTAAGCATGAGCATAACAACAATCCTCCCTTTCTACCAACAAGGCTCAACCTTACCTCCCACTGTGCTAGCCAGGATTGAGAACTACTTTGGGAGATTGACTAATAAAAATGTCTGCTACCACTCCAGTACAGCAATGACATTAGTGCTGAGTGTAGTAGGAGGAACGAAACGTTCTCACACAGAAAGCTTACTCTTTGTGCTTTCTTCTCTACAGAGTATAAACTGTATTTTACTTAAAAAAAAAAAAAAAAGGCCAGTTTGCCTTTGTCTTAGGGTTCTACTGCTATGAAGAGACACCCTGAAAAACATTTAATTGGGGGTGGGTTACAGTTCAGAGCTGTTATCATGGCAGGACACAGTGTCATGCAAACAGACATGGTGCTGGAGAAGGAGGTAGAGAGTTCTACATCTAGGTCCACAGGCAGTAGAAGGAGACACTGGGTATTGGGCGTAGCTTGGGCATAGGAGACCTCAAAGCCCATCTCCACAGTGACACACTTCCTCCAACAAGGCCACAGCTCCTAATAGTTCCACTCTCTATGGACCAAGCATTCAAACACATGAATCTATGGTAGTCATTCCTATTTAAACCACAACCTTCATAATACACAATATATCCACTCAAAAACTTAGTAGAAAATTAAAACACCAAGTCAAAAAGAGGATGGAAAAAGGCAAGGGATCTGGTAGGGATCCCTAGCCAGCAGCCAAAACAAGAATGGGAGGAACAAACCAAAGGCAGACAGGCAAGCTGAAAAGTTAAGTCTGTCATTTCTCCTGTGAGTTACATACAGCAACATCTTCCACAATGCATCCTGACATGAACAAATTATTAAAGTTTAACAACTCATTCTCAATCTTCCTTTTTTTGCCTTGTCCTTTACTAAATTTAAAAACCACATTTGATTTATGTCAAGATTCTCCGTCATCTTTACAGTTTATTACTGAGGAGAGAAACCCATACACCCACATTTTGGAAGTGAGAGAAATAACATTTATATGAAGATTTGTTTTTGTCTTTCTCAAAATACCATTTTCTTGGGTTGGAGAGATGGCTCAGAGGTTAAGAGCACTGACTGCTCTTCTAGAGGTTCTGAATTCAATTCCCAGCAACCACTTGGTGGCTCACAACCATCTGTAATGAGATCTGGTGCCCTCTTCTGGCTTACATGGAGGAAGAACACCATACATAATAAATAAATAAATCTTTTTAAAAAATCAAATTTTTCTAGGGAAAAAACTGAACTGTAATTTGCAGTTCTTTTGGCTTTAACTCTTAGATTACACAAATATGTTGTCATGAAATATGAAGTATGAACCCACTCTAAGGGGCAACTCATCTTTTCCATTACATATTCCACTTTTCAGCTTTTCCCTGGCTGATAATACTCTAGGTACCCTAGAAGAGAAAGCCAACTTCCACACAGCAGCAAAGGCTGTAGAATGAAAACTCAAAAAACCTTATCATTAAACAAAGCATATTGTCTTTAGAGCCTTATTATTCCTTCCTAAAGAACCCTGCTTAAATATGACTCCCTATTAGAAAACCCATGATCATCGAAATGTTATCTATTTCTAACACACCTACAATATATATGTACACACACACACACACACACACACACAGAGAGAGAGAGAGAGAGAGAGAGAGAGAGAGAGAGAGAGAGAGAGAGAGAGAGAGAAGACAAAGTGGGAGAGCAAAGAAAGAAGGTGAAAGGATATGCCGAGGCTAACAGGTTCAGATTCTGGCATTCCCAAACTCCTTAGAAGTTTCCACATCACCCACAACAAGCATGTTTTGACTCTAATAAAAATCAGGTTTGCTAAAACAGACGGATTCCTCTGTATCCTTATACTTTGTCAGGAATGGTTTGGAATAGAGAAGCAGAGAGGCCAGTCAGTGGAACCCAGGAATTACAATACAGTTCTCCAACCAAAAAGGTCAGAAATAGAGTAAAAACAGAAACGAGGCCAAGACACAACAAATACATCAAACACACTGATAATGTTCAGTACAGGCAAGTGCTCAATATGGAATAATTTCTTGCCAACCTTATGGCTAGCTATGCTCTTCACAAGTTGGCAAAACTGGCAGCTGGCAACAAACATAAGCATCAGCAAACAGAGGCAAGGGCAGGGTTACTACTCTTTCTGGATGACAGCCATAGACAATGATAGAAATATGGACTCTTTCACTAGAAGGTTACAATAAAGGTGTACAATTTCAAAACTGGTTTTGAACGCCCTCAATGTAAGTCACAAAAGATGGCATCAAGTAAAAGGGGGAAAAAAAAAGACTCAGCAAGCAGCCAGTCCACTTCAACGGTTTCAGAAACTGGGTCCCCATGGTAGGGCAATTTGGGGTGATCCTAATGGACTTATTTTTCAAGTTTCTGGACTAGATGTTGTCATTTAATAATTAGTTATTTTCATGAGGGAAGACAAAGACAGTATCAGTCAGGCAAGATGTTATTTGACCATCTTCTGGCTTACATGGAAGAAGACCACCATACATAATAAATAAATCTTTAAATAAAGCAAATAAAGTGATTTGCTTTCCTATCACTCTTGTTTACTAGCTCCTGATCAAAGAACAAAACAAGACAAAAAACAAACAGAAACCAACTCACACAGAAATTTAACTTCTCTTCTTTGCCTTCTCACAAAACACTGAGGTAGCAACATGAAATTCAGAACCAAATGGTTTCATCTGCTTAAAGGAAATAAACTCCCATGCATTTAGGGAAATCTGATGTTTTTAGGTGCTTACAAATACAGCATTTGTCGGGATTCAGGGCACACACCTTTAATATCAGTACTCGGGAGGCAGAGGCAGGGGCAGGTGGATCTGTGAGTTCAAGGCCGGCCTGGTCTACAGAACCAATTCCAGGACAGGCTCCAAAGCTACATAGAGAATCTGTCTCAAACAAACAAACAAACAAACAAACAAACAAACCAAAACAAAAGCAGCATTTACACTATCTCAAACCATATCCAGAGCAGGCTAACTGTTAACACCCAGAGCATGCTAACTGTAACACAGGCACATCTTGTGAATTCTGGAACAGAAAAATACTAGATGCTACATAAAGAAACACTAAACACAAAATTCTGTAATATTGCAAATTTCTTCTCCAAAGAAACTATAGTTCTCAAGTAAGTGTTCACTTCAAAACTGAGCTGGACATTGGGCACGGATGCACAATGGTAACTGAGAACAAAGGAGGAGAGGGACAGGGAGAGCCCAGACCTGTGGCTTCAGTCCAGCAAGACCTTGTCTCAAAATAAAGAAGAAGAAGATATATAAAGGAACAGTAGTCAAGGAAAAATGCCTGCATGCGCATGCATATCCACCTTTACTAACAAGTACATACAATATACTACATACACAAAAAAACTGAAGTAAAATTTCATGCAGATCTTCATGTTTTACTCAACAAGCTGATAGCATATGCATTATCACCATCCTTAGCTGTCATCACCAAACCAGCCTAGAAAGTTCCCACCGCGCACCTTTACAAACAGTTTGACTTCTTTCACCACAGACATTCATCTGTTCACTAAGATTCCTTTTTATATTTATTGGTTAGTTCTATACTTTACATGAGAGGAACATAACATGTTTGTGAGAGTTACTCATGATGAAGTTCCTTTTTCCTAAGCGGTATTCCACTGTGGGGATGTTCCCAGCTGAGAACAGTCATAGTCCTGACAGAGTAAGCATTCTCGTATAGGACGGAGCTGTGATCACGTGTTTCATGTCTGTGGGTAAATGCTTTGTAATTCCACTTCTAGGCTATAAACTTGCATTTAGAAAACATTAAGGGTTTCCCATGGGAGTTATCTAGTCCTCCCACCAGCAATGTGCAAGAGTCCTAGTGTCTTCCTGCTGGGTTTTGTCCTTAGGAGCTTACCTTACACACCACCCTGGCACTGGCATGGCTGCCTCCTCACAAACTCTTGCTACCTACAGGACTCACAGAAGGCCTCTACAATTGGCATTTATCTTAGATCTGGGCTAATTATCAAGCAGGAAAACAAATGTTCTAGAAGCAGAAAAGAGCATGGATAAGGGCTCAAAAATGTACATACCATTTTCATAATAATAAAACAAAGTAAGGCTAGAGAAACTCAGATTGTATGTTAGGGAGTAGCAGATGGTAAGCAAGGACTACGAAGGGCATTTGTATTAGTTCTCTACTTTGGAGTAACAAGTTGCACAGGCTTAGTAGTTTCCAACAGTATTCACGTGTTACTTCATCTTTCATGGATCACAATCCCAGATGAGTTCCGCATAGATAGATCTTCTACTTAGAGTGCATGCAGCTCCGGTCAAAATGCAGACAGGGCCTGGTTCTCCTTTGGAAGCAACACTGGGAAATAACCCCTTTCCAAGATCACTTAGGCTACTAGCAGAATTGAGATTCACTTCAAGTGACAGGTCAGAGGGTCCAAGTGACTTAATTCTTGACTGGAACATCCCTAAAGTCATCTGTATCAATATGGGTGTCTATAACATCAGCAAGGAGTCTGTGGTGAAAGCCTGCCCAGAAGTCTTCCTTTTGAGACAAAGTCTCATATCCTAAATTAGCTTCAAACTCACTAAGTTGATGAGGATGACCTTGAATTTCTAATCTTCCTGCCTCCATCTCTCAAGTGCTAGAAGATTACAGGCACATACCACACCAGCTTCACCTGCTTTATGTGGTACTGGGGGTTAAACCCAGGGTTCATGCACGTCAGACATTCTATCAACTGAGCTACAAGAGCAAATGTTCTGTAAAGCATCATGTAATCATATGCTACACTTCAGCTTCTCATCATTCTGCTCAAGGCTATCAACAAACAAGATCTTTTAAAAAAAATCTATTTGGCAAAAGATTTACATGAACAGTTTGAAATTCTGCATTTATACATACAGTTCAGGATTTTACATGTAACCATTAAAACTGTGGATGTTAACATGTATTCAGCCTAGTCAGTAGGAAAGCAAATAGTTGCACCAAAAGAGTGACCGCTATTATAGACACTAAAGTAAGCCGAACAGAATCAAGACAGAGAAGCCAAATTCAATAAAGGTGAAGACAGAAGCAAGGCAGGTCAGAACACTGTCAGCTGAGAGACACTCAGCAGGTGAAGGCAATTGTCACAGTAAGCCTGGTGACCATTCCCAGAATGTTCCATCCATTCAGATGAAAGATGAAAGAACAGACTCTACAGAGTTCTCTACAGAGTTGTCTCATGATCTTGACACATGCACCATGGCATGCGAACCCTCATATACACAGCATGCAAACACACCACCAGCACCACCACCACAACAATACTTTCTAAAATGAAAACCAATGATTCCCTCAAGGTCAAAAACTTTTCCATTCTTTCTCCTTTGCTTTGTTACTAACTCTACTCAAGATATAGGTAGGTCATCTAGTTGGAGACTCCAAAACTCACCCCAAATTTAGTACTAGCATCAACTAAGCATACACTAACACTGGCATTTTTCTGCCTTTATTATCCCTGCCACCTAGTGGCAGGATCAAAAACCCAAGGAGGCTAGACTTCACAGACAGTTTCATTATGTGCAAGCCAGTACAGGAAGCCTGATTTATTTCGCTATGGCTATGAAAGCAATATTAAACCCCTTTGCACCGCCTGACACCTTAAGAGCACTGTTTAAGTGATACAATAGTCAAGTTTATAACTTAGGATATAGAAACTCAAAGAAAGGAAAGCCAAGGCTAGAATGCTATAGATATCCACAGCACAGGACTACAAATGTAGTCAAAGACCAAACAGCCACTGCCTACACCATAAATGCACTCAACAGTGCACAGGCTTGACCCGGAAATGATGCTCCCAGCCTCCACTCACTGATAGTTGGGCCGCCACTTTGATACAAGACCTTCATCAGCCAGGGCATGTACTGAGACAAAACCCCTGCTTCTCTACTGGTGATCACAGCAGGAGAAAGTGAAGGGCTGTCTGTATAAGGTCTGAAACTGTCGTGTCACTCTCCTTTAAGTCACTCCTACCCTTCTCCCTCAAAGTGACATGTACAAAACCAAAAAGACCAGGCAACACAGCAGAACTTCACATCACACATTAACCACAAACAAGGGCCCTGGTTCAGTCCCATCTGATAATATCTGCTCTATGTGTCTGCTGTCAATTCCCATCGGCAGCCCCTGAAGTGCACAACCTCTCTGGACTATCAAGGACATGCAGTTTGCTGTGTTTGGGGAAAGGCTCTTCCTCTGAGGCCAGCTTAACCTCAGACTTGGAATACTCCCACCTCAGCCTCCGAAGTGCTGGGATTACATGTGCATCCTACCACACCTGGCTCAGTGCATGAAAACCACATGATAGAATGAGAATTGACTCTGGCAAGTTGTACTCCAACCTGTGTGCCATGGCATGTAAGCACTCCCAACCCCACACAAAATAAATGAGAAAAAAAGAAATTGGTGAAAAACAAAAAGTTAAGAACTAAAAATCAAATATCCAAATAAGAGGTTGATGTGCTATTATATAAACCCAAAAATTAGTACATAAAAAAGAATATTTGATTCTATCCAATGAGCTCTGCTCCACTAAGTCCAATATAGACTAAATCTAAAACTTAAGAAGAAAAGCATGTGTTTCTTATTATATAAAAAACTATTAAATATACATACAATATGTTATAAACATATATTATAGAAATCCCCAATACTACCTTAGACACATAATTATGTGTTGTACTACATAAACAGGATTTCCAACTACTTAGCTATATGTATAATATGTATTTGCATACATATAAAATATATACAAACCAGGAAAAAAATTCATCTGCTATAGAAATAACATATATAGCAAACATGATCTAAAGTAATAATGCCCCAAGAGCTACAAATTGCTATGATGAAAGTGGTTTGGTAAACTCAAAAGCAAAATGAACATCATTTTACAAGCAATACTCTCACAGGGGTGGGGAAGTAACAAGGGATAAACTAAAAGCGGCCACTCAGAGAAGGCAGTGTAATCAAGCCTTCTCGGACATTTTAGTTCAAGACTAAGAGGAAGCATATTCACAAGCTTAAATACTCTGTGTCTTAATACTCAACTTGGACACCAAGACAAAGGCAAAGGCCACTTACTGAGTTTTGTTTTACAAATGTCCCATACTACACTCAACATGGTGGAATGTGACATTTTTTGCCAAATTACTTGACACTAGTAATTTATCAAGGTAACAGGGTCACAGACTTACTGCATTTGGTTTTCTGGGAAGAGTAATTAATGCTTTATGACCCTAAAGTCAAAGAGCAGAAATGAACAAAGCCTCTCCATGCAATGGTGGGGGTCACTGTGGATAGCACTCCCAGGTCAGAGTCGTTTGTGACTGACTTGGTCTCATTAAGTTGCTCAGCCCTTGAGACTTCAGAGAACCGGCACTACACAAATTTTTCACACCAAACACTTGAATCAAAGTTCCAAGAAGCTGTGAATCCACTACAAGTGCAAATCTTGAGTTTGAGGCCAGCCTAGTCTACAGGGCTAGTTCCAGGTCAGCCAGGACTACACAGAGAAACCCTGTTTTCACCACCACCTTACCACCACCACCACCACCTTCACCACCACCTTCACCACCACCACCACCACATCTATCACCACCAAAAGTGAAAAAAGAAAAGATCTTTCCAATGAGAAATGCTGTTTAACTTCTACCTCTGCCTTTGGATATTTATTACTTATTTATTTACCAAGACAAGGTCTCACTACTTAGCCATTACTGGCCTGGAACTTAACTATGTAAATCAAGCTGGCCTTGAACTCACAAATCTGCCTACCTATTGCTAGGATTAAAGTTTAAATAGGTGTGCTGTGCTGTGTTTGGGTATTAAATCCAAGAAATGTATGTGATGTGGCCTACTGGGCCTCCTGGGGTGCCATCAATGTACAAAACTGGAATAACTGGAAACTACACAAACAAATCTTCCTAATTTGAGAGCAGAGAGGAAGTGTCTACAAATGTATTTACATCTTTGTCTATTTGCTCAGGCATGAAAGAATGCAGTTTCACTCCCCTCAAAGCTTTGCATTCTGGACTTCAGTCTTCCTTGGTACCTGTCTACTACGTTCTAAACATAGGACTGACATTTGAATACTCAAAGAATTTCTAAAGTTTATATAATTTTGAAAATATTTTGGTCACAACACTTAAGAACCTTAATTTCCATGATAAAATATGAAAGTAGGGGTAAGCAAAAGAATCTCAGGTATCAGCCAAACCCTTCACCCCCTGAGAATTCAGCACACTCTCAGAAAGAGCACTGATACCAATTAGCCTGGCTATGGGAAACAAGTATGCAAGTTCATGCGGATAGTGACTGATCCAAATGAGTAACTCAGAAGGGAAATCCAAGAGATGAGGAAGGTGAGCAACCCTGGAGAACACTTGGAGCTAAATGTACTGGTTCAAGAGCCATTAGTCATCCAGCACTACCTGTCCTCCGCATTCTCCTAACAAAATGTCACAAAGTGATTAATCAGAAGTTTTTTTAAGCCATGGCCTCTTTTGAGAAAGGATATGATAGGTTGGTGACAACTAACTGTACGCCTTTGCAACACCATTCTTTAAAACAGAATGTCACCTTTGGAAGCTATCTGACTTCAAAACTACATTCTTTTAACATACACTACAACATATCTGTAAAGTGGGGGGGGGGAGATACTGATGCCATAGGATTATGGTAAGTCACAAGCTGAAATAAAATATCCACAACAAGGTTAACCTCAATTTAATGTAGAGTGTATATATACACATAAATAAAGGTATATACATGAAATCCCTTATTAAATCATTAAGAAAAAGACAATTTTAAAAACTGGTTAGGGCCGAGCATGGTGGTGTATGCCTGTTACTCCAATACTTGAGAAACTAGGGCAGGAGAAAGCACTTGGATTACATAGCAAGACCCTGTCTGAAATACAAGCAAGTAAAAGACAAAACATGCTAAGTGTCCAAAGATATTCATAGGAGATTAAAATGATAAACACATTGTGGTGGATTTTCTAAAGATAGTCCTAAATAAATCCTAAATAATTCTGCACCTATCTATATACAAAGGTCCTCTTTTGACACTGAAGTAGATCTATGTCATCTCAACAGTAAAATATTCTGGAATTAGTTAAGAGTGTGCTCCAACTCTAACCTTCAGTCAGCCAGCTCTTCCCATCTTGGGATTCTCTCTTGGAGTACAGGAGCCACACAGTGAGGCAGCCAAAGTAACAACATGGGAGAGCCAAGTTTTGACTAATGAAGTCAAAGTTCCAGCTGTCACCAATGCCCAGGCATCTAAGACATTTTAACCCCAGCTAGCTGCAACCTGTAGAGACAACTACAATCTTTATAACATGCAGGCTGATACAATTGAGTAACTTCAACCCACTGAAAGGTGGAAAGTGTTGGCTGCTCTGTCACCAAGTAGTAAGACAGCATCTTTATAAACAGCTCAACTAGTTGGATGAAGGTGGTGCACACTTTTAATCCCAGCACTCAAAAGGCAGAGGCAGTGCCAAGACAGGCTCCAAAGCTACACAGAGAAACCCTGTCTCAAAAAACCTATGGCCCCTCAAAAAAACAAACAAACATACCAAAAAAAACCAAACAAACAAAAACAAACAAACAAACAAAAAAAACCCCTGAAATATCAGTCCAGGTCCACAGCTATCAAGCATACACATGTATATATCGGAAAAGCTTTATCATTAGCAACATTATTCATAAAAAATTAGAACCCCAAAATTTATTACCCAGTAAATACAAAAATCCAAGTCAAAATTAAACATGTACAAGATTATTATTGTCTGATGTGGCAGTATACACTTGTAATCCCAGCACTTGCAAAGGCAGTGGGTTAAGGGGAAGCCTGAACTACATAGCCAGTTGCAGGGCAGTCCCTCACTCACAGACACACAACTTTAAAAAGAGAAAGCCGTCTTCTAAAAACTTCAAAACTTAACATGCTGTTAAGTAGGTTTTTTGTTGTTTTGTTTTCAAAGGCAGCAATGGAAATGGAGGCTGGAGAGATGGTTCAGCAGTTAAAAACACATATTGCTCTTGCAAAAACCAAGGTTCAGTTTCTAGCACCCACTGTGGTGATATATTGTTTATGACTTATTAAAGCTTGCCTGGAGATTCAGAAAGCAAAGTCAGCCACAGGCCATAGAAGCCAGGCACACACCCTTAATCCCAGCATCCAGAAGCTAGGGGGTGGTATTACACAACTTTAATCCTAGGACTCAGGATTAAGAGATAGATGGATCTCTGTGAGTCCAAGGCGACCTAGAGATACACAGGAGTGAATCAGTCTAAGAGAATTAGCTCACACCTTTAATCCCAACACTAGGAAAGTATATAAGACAGAAGCAAGGTCTCAGAGAAGCATTCGTTCTCCAGCCATGCTGAGAGGAGGTTATAGTCTAAGGCTTGGTGAGAGTTCATGGAGACAGATCAGCCCATTCAGCCTGAAGTAGAGGTAAGAAGCTAGTGGCAGGCTGCTTTGCTTCCTTGATCTTCAGGTTGAAACCCAGTATCAGTCTCTGGGTCTTTTAGTTATCAGTTACAACCCACACCAAGTGATTCACAGAGGCTGTAACTTCAGCTCCTCATTCTCTTCTAGACTTTGTGGACACCTACACTCAGATTCACATAGCCCTGCCAAACACATACACGTATAGTCAAAAATCAAATCTCTTATTTAAAAAGTCAGGATGGTTTCCTACTTGCAACAGGAAAAATAAGAGGACAGGCTAGAGAATTAATAGGTAAATATGAAGATGGCCATGTCCTTGCTCTGCAGCTACTGGGTAAGATTCCCAATGTCATCAGTAAGCTTCACAATTATACAGAGTAGACAAATTCCATTTACATGCATGTTACATTTTAAACACACCTCCAGTTATTAGTAATGTTGTAATTCAAGTCCAAAAGGTCTAACTAATATCACTCAATGACATACATGTTTTGTAATATCCAAAGTGATTTTATTTAAAAAGAAAAACCTTTTGTATAAAAGCTGCTTTTATGTGTAATTCAATTTTACCAACCAAAATAATCTTAAATGGGGAAAAAAAATGTTTCCTTTTTAATGAAGTGACTGACTCAATTAATAACCATAAATAAATAGTTGTTTTTTTTTTAATTATCTGCTTAAGCTCATTTTTCTACTGGCTTTTAAACCATGTTAAGATTAGACTTCATTTATCTCACATGGTTCATTATCATGTTCCTCCTTCAAATACCAGAAAGCTGTGTGTTAAAATAAAAGCCTTCCTTAGTTAAAGTCTAGAGTAAAATTGTTGTGGGAATCAAGTTATACTTCCATGAGGTAGGTGTATTAAGTTTAAAAAAAAAAGTCACTGAATATTACAACATTGGTTAAAATGTTGAACAAATTCCAGTCACTTATAATAGTATTCTTTTTATTGTTGTTTATTTAGTATCCTTTAATCTCTAAGGTAAAGTTTAGAATGAGGTTAGAACTCTGATGCTGGATTTATGTATCATTTACCTTCATCACTGAGTTAATTAATCCAACCCTACCTAAACTAAATTTGTTGGCATAAATTTAGTGCATATTAACTAACACCCTGGCATACAATAATTTCAGCTCTTACTATTCCTCAAACTCAGATTAGCTTGTAAACTAATTTTTATCAATGGCATCTTTTTCACCCATCATCTCAATAACAATGCAACTTTTATACTTCAGGTGGTTTATAGATTTAAACTAGTTTTTCTTGTCTGATTCAGTGTTAAAACATGAAAATGAACTGTTTGACACATTCATACATCCCTCAAAGTTTTTTATTTTTTCATTTTATTTATTTATGTATTTTATGTATGAGTGTTCTGTCTGCATATATGTCTGCAGGCCAGAAGAAGGTGTCCCTTTCTCATTACAGATGGTTGTGAACCACCATGTGGTTGCTGGGCACTGAACTCAGGGCCTCTGGAAGAACAGCCAGCTTTTAACACTGCCATCTCTCCAACACCCGAATGTTCTTCTTAATACATACACTCAGCCATTCACCTTACTGCTAATGGTTAACAGTGATGGTCACTATGATCTCGTCTTCAAGTAGTATCACCTCTTCTCTAGCAGCCCTCCTAAGACTAAAGCATGACTACTTTACTGCTACTATAATCAAACCCAAGAGACTTATTATGGGACCATTATCCCCGAAAAAACAGGTACAGTTTAAGATGAAGTGTTTTTCTTTTTCGAGACAAGGTTTCTCTGTGTATCCCTGGCTGTCTTGGAACTTGCTCTGTAGACCAAGCTGGACTAGACTGCCTGCCTCTGCCTCCAGAGTGCTGGGATTAAAGGCGTGAGCCACTGCTACCACCACCCAGCTGACGTTAATTTTTAAAAGGGTATAGTTAAAGACAGAAAGTTTTTAATATTCACCGAGTACTCACCACACCCTAATACTATGTAAAATATTATAGGGAGAATACAGATAATGTTCTTGACCAAAAGGGTATTTCCTTCTGTATTCTATGATAGCATTAAATCATTATTCACTACAGGGGCAAATGAGCATCGAAATCCAAACAATGCCTTACTAATCTCTCTCTCTCTCTCTACACACACACACACACACACACACACACACCTAGTTTCCTTGAGTATTTTTACTTTACAGCTATATAACTCTTAAAAAAAAAAAATGGCTTCAGCCTGTTTAGTCAGCTGCACAGTCCTCAGTAAAGTGTAACAAAAGATTGTTTTATAGTTATTAATAGAGCCTACACTGATTATTTTCCCCGAAAGGAGTGTGTCTGGCATGTTTTGTAACAGTTAAGACACTTCAGGAAAGGATCTCCACTTGGGAATTGATACAAGAAAACCATCAGGAGCATTAGAAGGGGCTTCTATCATTACACGGGAGCAATACCCAAGTGGAGTCCCATTCAAGGCATTTGCATCATTCCAGGCCATGTTCTGAATGAAGTCTGAGATGATGAGATATATTAAACATCTTTCTTAGGATATTTGGCTTAAGTTTTAAAGTTTGGATTACAGAATTCAAATACTGGCTGGGCTCAATTGAGAGTTTTAAGAAAGGCAATTCCAGATTTAAATTTTTCTTCAGCAATGAATTAAATCTGATGACAGCCCATTATTTGTTCACAAAAGAAATAAACGTTATCCACTCAAGTTGCATGGGTTTTATACTAATGCACAGCAGAAAACACCACCAAATCTGATCAAAATCATTCAAACACAAAAGAGAAATGCATGTGAGTTGTTTGTTTCATATAAGAAAGCGTTTTCTAATTATAAAAGGAAGCCTTAGCAACTAGAGTCACTTTCCTGATATCATAAAGCATTTGCTAATAGACAACCAGTTCTCAAGCCCAACACAGTTCAGGTTTCCACATGAAGGTCAAAGACCTGGTATCCTTCTTTCATTTAATTTTATCCTTAAAGATGGTTTTTGAGAAACTCTTCCTACTATGCCTCTTTTTCAGTCTCCCTGAAGATAAGTCACAGCCAGTAAACAATCAAGAAAATAAACGGAAGAGGATAAAAATAGGTAACCACACTAGCTCAGCATTCCTAATAATGCTGTGACCCTTTAATATGATTCCTCATGTTGTGATGACCCAAAACCATAAAGTTATTTCCTTGCTACTTTATAACTGTAGTTTTGCTGTTAAAAATCATAACATAAACATCTGTGCCTTCCAACGGTCTTAGGCGACCCTGTGAAAGGGTTGTTAGACCCACAGGTTGAGAACTGCTGGACTAGAAGAAAGCAACCTGGGAAACTTAAGAGAACTCAGAAAAGCCATTTACGATACCCTATCTACACAAACAAAACACATATCCCATCCAAAACTACCAATTCCCCACAAAAAAGAAAACAACAAAACTCAACATACAAAACAGCACATTCATAGGACTTTCCTAAATTCAGCTCAGATACCAACACCCTGTCTTTCCAGAATGACTGTCTAGGGCTAAGGAGCTGGCTTAATGGGTAGAGTGAGACAGGTATTGGGATCTCCAGCACCTGTACAAATGCTGGGTGGGTGTGATGCCCCCTCCTTTGTAATCCTACTTTGCTGGGAGGTGGGGACAAGGAAGGATCCCTGAGCAGACTGGCTAACGCCTAGCTCGATCAGCATACCCTGGGTTCAAGTGAGAGATCAAGGCTCATATAAGGCAGTGAGTGATCCAAGGGAGACACATTGACATCAACCTGGTCACACACAGGTGATCATGCATGCACATGTATGTGCATGTGGCCACACACACACACACACACACACACACACACACACACACACACACACACACACACCACTTACTGCTAGGCATGGTCCCAGAACTCGAGAGGGTTTAGGGGAAAAAAGCAGGATGGAGAATGCCAGGCAGTCTGGGCTACTTTACAAGTTCTACACCATCCTGAATTGCATAGTGAAATCCTGTCTGAAATTACAAAATTATCAACCATCCATTCACTAAATACATGTACATTAACTTTAAAATGAGCAACAGCTGATAAAATCAAGTTCTTGTTTGGGATAAAGTCCCATTATGTTGGCTAGGCTGGTCTGAACACCAGAAGCTCAAGAAAGTTCACAGCCCAAGTTTCACAAAGTAGCTAGGACTGCAGGCAATACACACAGTCTAACCCAAGCTCAGTTCTTGAACAGATTTGTTTTTGTTTTTTTTTTTTTTTTTTTTAATTGATTTCACTATCATCCGTCTCCGGAAAGGAAATGAAACAGTATTCCCATGCCCTGCTTCCTGTGTTCTGAGTCTTCTGAGAGGTTCAATCTTTCGAAGGTATCCAGAGAAAAGGATGACTCCATCTAAAGAGTTAGCTTTAGGATCACTTTTTGTCTAGGGCTAGAGAGATGGCTCAGTGGTTAAGAGGGCTGGCTACTCCGCTAAAGGACCCGGGTTCAATTCCCAACACCTCCATGGCAGTGCAAAACTAACCTCTGGGCTTTGTGGGCACCAGGCATGCACATGGCACATAAATGCAGGTAAAAAAAAATCAATATAAAATAACAATAAATTTTAAAACTTTTAGAAGACCACTTGCTATTTTAAATGAAAAGGAAACTTTTCCCTCTTTTTTTAGTTACTTCATGCTATAAAAAGAAGAGGTGGAATCTCCGGTACTACAGTGCTGGGCCTCACTTACTGCTCACATGTTCTGGATCTTCTAACCAAGAGATGAAATGAGCAAGAAGAGAAAGAAGAGAAAGACATAAAAGCTACAATTCCGCCTTACTAAAATACATTAACTAAACTGTTACCAATACAGAAAGCCCACCACCTATGACAAAAGTTAGCCTACAGTGTGGGAGACAGACTGGGGGAGCAAACAGTGTAGGAGATGACAATGACGACCACCTGAGTAATGGTCATAATGGTCAAACGGGTCCTCATTTCTTAAGACTGAAGCCCCTTTCTACCTAAAAAAAGCCTTTGCCAATGCATTTTCTCTTCTTATATAAGCACTTAGTGTTTACTTTTAAAGAACATCTCAAAAGACTACAAGAGTGCTGCTTTCTTTTTGATAATTCTGCACTCAGTTTTGTTTTGCTGTAGACTGCACACGGTGCAATAATTTACTTTCATAAATAAATTTCTGGGCACAATCCTTTTCGTCAATACCACTTAATTTGGCCTCATGCTTTTCTTCAGACAAATGTGACCAGCAACAAAAATAATGTAAAACATGCATAATGTACACTTTAGGTATGAGCTACTACTCGTTTTTAATTTCTGCAATGTTGCTGACAATAGTTCATTTTCAACATTACTACACAGGCATGTATGTATGTACATATGCACGCCATAAATTGCAAAATTAGATACTAAGAGCAGAACGAAAGAACTGCCAATATTTTAAGTTAAAAAAATAATTTTAAGTTGAAAGAAATGCTAGCTATCACTTTTTAAAAAACCATACTGGGGAGAAAAAAATGTGTACCTGAGAAGAATAAATAAACTTATAAAGCTTAGAAAAGAAATTCATCAGCTTGCTTATCAACTAATACTTTAAAATTTTACTCATAAATACAATTTGACTATCCAAAAATACTCTCTCTTGATAAGGATGAAAACAAAAAAAGTAAAGAATAGTTTTACAACTTAATTTATGGCAGTGACAGGAAATTCATGCCTACAGCTTTTTTACACCAACTCCAAATTAAACTTTTACACAGAAGTCTGAAAAAAAAACCCCTAATTAAAATGAGTGGTGATATACAAAAAGACTTCAATCTAAAACTCAAGAAAAAAGGCCTCAACTACCTTTAGGTAGTTTGTGCATGCTCCTCAGGTCCTTTGTCTTGGAAACAAGATAGGTGACATCTATTTACCTACAGAATTGAGTCTACCCTAAAAGCACAATTGTCTACTTAAAATTCCCACGATGGAATGACTTAATGCTTCCAAGCTCAACACTATGGATTTTTTTGACTAACAAACCTCAGTGGAAATATGCAACTTAATTCCATCATATTTTTTTCCACATCAGCTTCTTTTTTAAAAGGCCAATTTCTGAAAATTCATTAATCATCTTTCACAAAACAAAAACAATTAGCTTTTCTTCTTTCCCTACATTAAAACAATCAAAATAACTAGCTATCATCCAACCAGCAAGCTTACTCTGCTAGACAGGGCTGTGACCAAGCATTTTGATTGGCCAATGTGCTAAGACTTAAACATATGAAGCAGGGTGGTGGTGGCAAACCCCTTTAATCCCAGCACTCAGGAGGAAGATGAAGGAGTTCAAGGCCAACCTGGTCTACAGAGGGAGTTCCAGGAAAGCCAGAGATACACAGAGAAACCCTGTCTTAGAAAAAAAAAAAGAAACAAAACAAAATAAAACAAAACAAAAAAACCAAAGACATTTTCTTTTAAACCTGACTTAGAGGTGGGGTACAGTAAAAAGACTTTGGAATCACCCTGAACTGGAAAGCATTGAACTAAAATAGTTTGTCTAAAGATTTTACCCCCCATTTCTTCAATTCAAAGGGAACTATCAGACAGGGAGACACTCTTCAACTTAGGTGTGCATCACCACTTGAAACATGTTAATATTTCCTGTAAAATTAAGTTCCACAAAGGAAAGATTACAGAGTTAACTTACTAAGATTAGCTTGTCTTCAAGTGGTATAAGTCTGAATAAATGAGTATTTATTAATTTATGTTGAAGCTCTATTCCAAAATGTTTAGATGTGTCAGACTAAGAAAGCATTTTTCCAAACACACAAACTATAAAAAGTGGTTAGATCTTTTGGCCAGCCTACAAATGCCAGGAACAACTGCCCCATCTCGCTCAACATTTACTTCCACTAAACATGGAGCTCTTTTCTTTTATCCCATGTACTGCCACTTCCACCCACTGCTAAGTACTAGGCAATTATTCATGGCCTGAAGTGTGTAAAGTGAGAAGCAGGGTGTGGCAGAACACACATATTCCTGCCTATCAGCCTGGGCCAGCTTCATAGTCCTTGCCAGGAGAGAAGGGAGGAAAATAGGTTAAGGTGAGGAGAGAACCCTTCTCAGAAGATCAAAAGGTTTAAAAACAAGAAGTCTCATCAATCAGAAGCAACAGGGGATCCAAATCTGGCCCTTTTAATATCGGTGTATGTTTTCAAGCTCTGTATGTATTATTTGGATAAAACATGGCAGTGACAACAGGCTAAACAATAAGACAATTCAAGAGGTTACAAGTTCTATATAAGTAAGTCTAATAAAGCCAACAATCATCTACTTCAGGTTAAGCAAAGACAAGTCATTTAACAGACATGGCTAATACACTGACCTACAATGTACTCAGGTAAAATTACTGACCAAACCTGAAAGGGATGGAATCAGACCCCGATGGAATCAGACCCCAAAACTGCAATCCAAGTGAAGATACAGAAAAGAGTTATTTGTACATGCTAGGCTCAGGTTTTACAGAAAACAAATTCGGTCTGGAAAGAAAGTTCCCCTTTATCACAGAGCAGAGGAACCCAGAGTAGCATCCTGTATCACAGGAACAATGCACCAGCAAGCAGTCTCTCAAATCTAGAAGGGTGTAAGCACAGCCAAAGACACTAAAAAGTGAAATAAAAATCTATCAATTAGAGAACACAGGCAGTAGTAATGTGAATGGTCACTCTAAAATTCACCTTTCCTGTATATTGGAAAATAACCACACAATCATTAGCAGAAGGCAGACCTACTGAAATCCGGAGGCTTTTAACGCTAAGCAGCTGCAGCATTGTGGGCCCATATAGTTCTGTTTTAGAGATATGGTCACTCAAGTAACATCAGCCTTATAGAAAATGACTTCTGAAGACACAGGTATACTGGTGAATATTAAGATAGTACAACAAAGACTATTTTAATATTTTTTCTATATACTCAGCACTTTAAGAGCATGAAGACTGTAAGTCAGGCAGAGACAGGTTGCCAACCTACTTCTACATCCATAGATTTAGTAGAACCAGAGGAGAATTTTAGTTTGTAAAGCTTAGTGGACAACCATCTTCATGCAAACCACTCGTGACATACAGTCCTACCCAGTTTGGTCCTAAAAGAAAAGAAAATCCTCAAGGAAAAAATTCCGCAGGCTTTGGTGATAGATTCTAACTGCTTCAGGATCTATCACATGCTTCATGAAATTCACAACTACTACCAGAGGGTCATTACAGTGCCTGCAAGTGGGGGCAGGTCCATCTCCACCATCAAAAACAGCCACTCGAGCACTTCCCATTACACAAGCTTCTAAGTCAGAATGATCCCAGAAGCTCGGTTAGAAGTGCAGATTACGATGAAATCAGAGGTGCGGTCACCGTTTGAAGTGCAGCTGGACTGCTGCTGCTAATGATCCCAGTCAGGGGGCGCTAAGGCCTGGGAAGCTTTGTGTTCTAAAACTGCATCCTCTTCTGAAATGAGGTCAACAATTAGGGTGTTGTTTTGTTTTGTCACCTATAAAGTGAAGAAAAACATGGGAGACCTCAAAAGACAGGAAGCAGTCCCCAACTCAGGAACAGATTAGTTTCCAAGGCTTGTCACTCCTTTGAAAATGTACTTGTGCTAATTAACCTATTTATACCACAGTTTCTAAGGAAAAAGCATTCCCTGTCCTCTAAAACTTTGTCCTAACTGAAAAAAGTGTATGTGTAGACAAGGTCTACTATGAGGAGAACTGGATTACAGGTGTGCTCAGTTTCTGCTGCCTTTTTGATAACTGCAGCTAAAATCTAAAGCTCCAAATTCTAAATTCCTAAATTTTCTCCAGAGGAGTCCCTCAAAAAGATGTAAAGGGACTCTCCTCACAGAGTACTGCTAATGGAGAGAATTACCAGAATCTGTCGGAAGCTAATAGGAAATGGCCTGGCTAATATAGCATGCAAGTTGTTCATAAATCACAGCGAAACTACGCAAGGACTAATATTATTTCAGATAAAAAGATAAAAATTAGATGCTGCTAAACTAGTTGGTCAACCAAAGTTTGGCAAATACAGAAAGGTCTCAAACGCTTCCTGGAATCTCATCAACTCAACTGAGGGAGGAAATCACTGACTTGAGAAGAGGGGGAATGTAACCCAAAAAAATGTTGCCAAGTTCTCAACATAAAAGGTACTTAATTAAAAAACCTCACACACTACCTCTAACAGCAGTTGGTAAACTTTATAACTTGGGTAAAAGATTTAAAAAATGCAACTTGGTGACAAGTCACTTTTGGCAGCTACCTGAAACCTCACACAATTCAAGAGCTACTGTAAAATTTATAGAAGCAGCTCACAATCAAACAGCCTTTCACTGAAAGGATGCAGAAATGGACCCGGAGGGGGCTGAAGGAAGTAGGCCAGGATAAACTGGTTTGTGCAACAATCCGAAAGAACATTTAAATATCACCAAAGGTTCCCCTCATTGTGCATGGTAATCTGAGCCACTTCTGAGGTGGTATGTGACACTGGGCTTTTAGTAGCTTTGCAGAAAAACTGTCTTTTAGGCTACAGGCAATCTACACAACCTTCCTTGTAAAAATTTTTCAAGAATGATTATGAGAGAGAGGAATGAATGGCATGCCTAACGTTTACAGCCATGAACAGAAAAGCTAAAATGAACACAGCAATCTTTTTGTTTGAACTTGATTTCTCTCTTTAGATTACATGAATTAGACATTCCATGAGACTCATACAGACAAGTCTCTATGCAGGGAGGTGTGGGGACAACTACTTTATTACCCCATCTACTTGCTAATTAGGATGCTCTAACAGCACGAGCATAAACATTTCATTAAGAATAAACAAACATTAACACTACCATAGGTAGATGGAATAGCTAACTTCAGTAGCCCTTAGCTGTGGACACTCACAGACCAGTATGAGAATGAAAATTCAAATGGGACATATTCAGACAAATAGATCCAATATGTGTTTCCATACATAGCAGACTAGAAACAAGAAACAAAACAGATTTTTATGAGAATGAAGTTATGCTCTCGAATTATCTCAAACTGAAGCTACTCACTTTTTAAAAATTCATTTCCTAATAGCATAACTGCTTCGTAAAGCAATCTAAGCCTTCTCATTACACTATGCAGGTTTTACTGGAAGCTGACTTGATGCAGATTTATAATCCCCCTTCAAAACCGGAGAAAATGACAAAAAAATAAATAAAATAAAAATAAAAATAAAACACATCACTTTAGTTGTGCATTAGACCACAATCATTAACTTCAGCTTGAGTAACCCTTAAGAAGTTAACAGCCTTCCACTTATAAGAATGTTACTTTTTGAAACTATTTGTAAAATTACTCTGGAAAAACTACTGCCAATTAACAAACACACACACACACACACACACACACACACACACACACCAACCATCTGGCCAATCAGCCACCCTCTGCTATCTTCATCCGAAAAGACACAACTTTCTCTTTTCATACTGTTCAGTAAATAGCTTTCTTTTCTGGTCTCAATTTCATTTTTAATCTAATTCCTTGAGAGTTTCAAAAGAACACCTTACCCAGTTAGTAATACTTCACAAATATTCTCAGGTTTATAAGTAATCTGCACCAATATGTGATTTCAAATAACATGATATTTTAAAAGCAAACTAATGTTAGAAAAAAAAAAATC
Source organism: Cricetiscus sungorus (assembly GCA_030556225.1). NCBI lineage: Eukaryota > Metazoa > Chordata > Mammalia > Rodentia > Cricetidae > Cricetiscus > Cricetiscus sungorus. The sequence goes on from JANBXA010000642.1 coordinate 32,363,932, forward strand.
GAAACCTCTAAAATGGGACGAAAGCATCCCACAGAAGGCTGTAGCTGTAATTGTTCCTCTAAAAAGATTTTTCCTTGAGTAGGCCCCTCTGGTGTTCAGTAGATGTTGCAGCATAAATATTTCTCTTAAAGCACAACTTAAATCTGATACTTAACATTTAACCCACACACACACCAAAACTCATAACCTCGTAGCTCGTTTGTTCTTAAGAAGATTCTCTATGCATTTCAAATGGTAAGACAAATACTCTAACGTTTAATTGGGATAATTCAAGGTTGATAGGGCAACCAGTCGAATAAACTAGAGCGGCATACTCTCTCTCTCCCAGGTTGGGGGGGAAAAAAAAAACCCAACCCAGGCTAGACTAAGAGAGAAAGTTAAAGCAATCTTCCCCTCCGGGTAACTCAGCGTTCGGAGAGGGGGAAATGCCCTAAATTCACAGTGCCATGCAGAGTGTGCAACTTGGGCAAGACCATCTAGAGCTCCCAGCCCCGTGGTACTGTTTGTTCTCTTCTCCACAGACCTTCCAGCACAGAGAGACCAATAAAGGAACTCGAGCAACGCTGTCTGTCGGATACTGTGGCAACACCGAGGGTGCGAGTTGGGCTAACAGAATAACGATCTCGCTCTAAAAAGCAACCCAATACAAGTGTGGAAACTGGCGTGCTGAGTGCGCTTCAGGGCCTGGGGGGGGGCACTTGAAAATACCCGGTGCGGGAAAGACACGAGCCGCTAGCACTGCGCTCGCTTTCGGGGTAAGATCCACCCCCACCACCCCCAACCTCTAACACTCCACTCTCCGAGAGAGAAGATAGAAGGGGAAAGCGTGAAACTGAGAGGCTGGGCGGACGAGGGGGTCCAGTCACCTCCGGCGGCCAGAAGGCGATCCCGGGGCTGCCCGGATGGCAGGCAGGAGAGAAAGAAAATAAAATGCAACTGGGCGCAAAGCTGCGGCGGAGAGGGCGTGGGGAAGGGGGCCCCGGGGAGGCAGGCGAGGCGCGGCGCGCAGGAGGCGCCGGCGGCGGCCGAGGATCGAGGCTCCGCTCCCGGGCAAACTTCGCCGGGCGGGCTGGGGGCGCGTGCGAGCGGCTGGACCCGAGCGCGATCGGAGCGGACGCGCCGGGAGAGGCGCGGGCTGCCCGCGGGGGAAGGGCGGCCACACTCACCACGGGTCGAACTCGTGGATGATGCTCTCGAAGCGGATGACGGCGAAGAGGCGCGAGCTGAAGCCGGCCAGCCAGGCCAGGAAGAGGATGGTGAAGGAGAGCAGCGACTGCCAGCCGGCCGGCTGCGACAAGCCCCCGGACAGCCCCGCGGGGGGCCCCGGCTTGGGCCGCCGCCGCCGCCGCCCTGGACGCGCTCGCGGCTCCGGGCCCGTGGTGCCCGTGGCGGCTGTTCCCCAGAGCCATGAGGCCGCTCCACGGGGACGAGTTGAGGGACGACTTGTGCTTGCTCTCCGGGGCCGAGGGCTCCGCCATGTTGTGCCCCGGCGGCGGGTCTCGCTCGTCCTCCGCGGCCGCCGCCGCCTGGAGCGAGGGGAGCTGGGCGGAGACCCAGAGGAGGAGGAGGAGGAGGAGGAGGGCGACGGCGACGACAACGACGAGGAGGAGGAGGAGGCGGAGGAAGAGCTGGGCGCGCTCCCGCCCTCAGCACCGCGAGGCCGGGACACCAGGGGAGGAGGAGGCGGCGGCGGCGGCGGCGATCCGGAGTCTCCGCCTCGGCAGCGGCCGCGACCGCCGCGGTCTCAACCCAGAAGGCCCCTGCGCCCCACTAGCCATCCGTGTCCCCCGTGCGGCTGAGGCGGCGGCGGCGGCGGCGGCGGGAGCCGGCGGGACGAGGGCGCCAGAGGAGCGGCGGCTCGGAGCGGCAATGACATTCCCTCTCACGCCCGCCCCGCCGTGAGGAGCGCGAGGGGGGAGGAGCCCCTGGAGTCTGGGCGGAGCTCAAGCGACCCCTGACTCCGCCCCCTCGCCCAACAGGAACTGGCCCCTCCGCCTGTCACAGAGCGACAGGTCCGTTAAGGGGCGGGGCCGGGGCGGCGGCGTGCGCCAATAGGAGCGCGAGCGGGGCCCTGGGCGGGGCTTCGGCGGAACGGCCCTCCCCGCCCCCCTCCCGCTCGCGGCCTCGCGCCCATTCGCCGCCGGCGCGGCTACGATTTCATTGTCAGTTGAAAGACGCGGTTTCGCGCGCCGGCCTCTCCGGGGGGCCCCGAGGAAGGGTGCCAGGAGCTCCGGCCTGCTTCCCCGCGTGGATCCCGAGCCGAGGAGCAGGGGGAGGCCCCGCGTCCCAGCCGGCTGGGGCGACGCGGAGAGCACCACCCGGCCCGGTGCTCGGCGGCCGTGACTTTTAACCCGCTCCGCGCGGAGTGCCGCCACGTGACTGGGCGCGCAGGCGCGGTACGCGGCCCCGGGCGCGTGGGTCCGGCCGCTGAGCTGAACGTGCCCGCCTGGCCCCTTCGCTACATACTCTGGTCCCCGTTGTGCCGCGCTGAAATTTCGGAGAGGGCAGATTCATCCGAGTCTCAGCAAGATGCCACGAGGCGGACAAATAGATATTTTTACCCCTTGTTTCTTGTGTTTTCCAATTGCCAAGAAATTCTTTGCAGCTGCATCTTTTGACTGCAAGAATTCATTATTTACACCTGCCTACGGTTCCATCTTAACTTTCTTTCCAAATTAGCTTTTCCCGGACTATATTAGCTGTTGCCCAGCTCTCACTTTAACAAACGAACCGACCAAAGGCCCCTCTATACGAACTTTTTCCTTGTCGGGGCGTTTTGCTTAATCTTCCTGCACAACTCACTTCCTCCACCCCCAAATCTCAAGCCAGAGCTAGATCATGCTGGGAGAGAAGCCCCCACAGCAGGTGCAGTTGTTGTAAAGAACAAAGGCCACTTAATATTTGATTGGTGTCTCATGTGCATTCACAACTGTCCGTCTCGCTAGCTAACAATGGAATTTTTTAAATGAGTGTAAAGATTTATACAAATTGTTTTGTTGCTCATTGTCAGAGGTTAGGTAAATGAACAAGTGTACCTAATTTGAGGTTGTTCTTTGAAACTAATAGGCCCAGCCACTCCCAACCTGAGGGACTAACTTTGCTGGTTTCCTTACAAAAAAAAATATTCTCGCTAAAGAAAGAATGTAAAGCTTTCCAGCATAGACTTCCCCACCACCAATTTCACGTCCAACATTTATTAAACATCTAAATTTTAATTAGATTTATGGTAGAATATAAACCAACCCGTTTTAAACAAAGAGAGGTCCTTTCTTGGAGCCAGAAAAGCGCACATTAAAATGGCAGCATTTATTTTTGCCCATGTTGCATGAACCAATGTCGTATTGACCTAAAATAAGGGAATTTATCTTGTGACTTTTATTTTAGGCTGCTTGAGCGTGTCTGTCTTGTTGCAGATGTTCCCTGTAGGGTCTGAAGTTATCTTCTGCCTCCTCTTGGTGGTTTAGTGGCTGGAGGTCCCGTCTGAAAGTGAGTAAAGACAATCATAATAAATTATAAAACACAAGTCACCTGTGTGGGACCACCCTTTGTAACTTTAAAGTCAATTTTAATCTTTGCGTATGAGAATGGGCACGTGTGTACTATGGTGCATGTGGAAACCAAATAACATGTTTGGATATTGCCCCCCCCCCCCCCCCAGTACACCAGGTTAGCTGGCCTTGGCGATTCCAGGAATTTTCTGGAGCCTTGGGATTGTAAACACCTGCTCTCGTATCCAGCCTTTTATGGGTTTTGGGAATTCAAACTCAGGTCCTCATACTTGTGTGGCTAATTAATATAATACAAGCTTATTTGAGAACTCTATGGATTGTTGTTTAGGAGCACAAGGAAATGCAGGGTCATGATGTGGCAAGGATGGATGACATCCTGTAAAACCATGAGGACCCAATGGGCTATAGCAGGAAGCCTGGGAGACACGGGTCCTGTGCTCACACCCCACGTCAGTCAGCCTCAGGAAGTGGTACCAGCCAGCCCATTGTGTCGAGCGTGTAGGGTAAGGCATACAAACATTAGAGGAACAGTACCAGGAGGGTTGATTGACACCAGGGAGGGAACTATAACCTGAGGATGCAGCACTGGGGAGAAGGATGAATGGATCAAAGGAAGAAAGCAAAGAGAACCATGCAAAGATGCAATGGCCCCATGGCGCTGGGAGAAAACACGGAACTCAAAAAAGTCAGTACAGCTGCCACCACACACACATTCAGATTGTAGAGCAAATCGGGAGAGGCTGTGCTCAGAGGTAGATTTTGCATCGTTTCAACCTGAGAGTATTGGGAGATCATAAAGGGTTGGAAGTCGGATGTAGAGTGTGTTTAAGAAGAGTGAGTTGATCAAGCATATGCTTTCAGACTACTGCGTCTCTAATGTGGGAAGTGCTCTGAGAGGGGAGAAGAAAGAGAGCACATTAGTAGAACATCTCACGAGAGTCCATGGGTTTCCAGTCGGATATTACATGCTCTGGATTTACAGCCCGTCAATGTAGAAAAATGGCTTCCAGCCTGTTCGGGAAGCTTCTGTGTGTGAGGCTCTGCATACACAAGCTTCCTGGTCCTTCGGTGTCTGGCAAGGCCCTGCTTAGCTGAAAAGTGAACCTTTATTTTGGCAGCTGAAGTTTCATCAGTGTCCTTAGCAAGTTTAGTGGTTGGATTGGACTTCAGCACCCACACAAATGGAGGAGACTATGCTTTTTCCAGAAGTCTGGCATCAAAAGTAGAGAGGACCAAGTCATCCAAGAAAAGAGCATCGGGCTAGAAAATTGGCTCAGCAGTTACGAGTCTTTACTGCTCTTGCTGAAGACCCAGGTTCAGTTCCTAGCACTTACATAAGAGTTCACAACTGCCTGTAACTCCAGTTCCAGGAGATCTGACCCCTCTTCTGACCTACATGTACACACACACACCACACACACACCACACACACACACACACACACACGTACAATCAGGCATACACATACGCACATAAACATTAAAAGAGCATATAACTAATCCACAGGCATGTCTGCAAACAAGATAAAAACTGTGTCTCAGAAAAGACAAAGGTCTAAGACAGGGCTCCACCCTTCCTAGCGTCATAAAACCAGGACGATACACACTTTTGCCCTGGAGTGAACACACCAGAGGTCGGCCATGTAATTGACAATGACAAATATTGGGTGGCTGTTGTATTGCCAGGATGGCTGTCTGGTAGCCTCCAATCCCAGAGAGGAAAGTGAAGCAAAGTGGGGGAAACTGAGTCCTGAGGTTTGTCAGCTTAAATCTCCTGCCAAGATGGTTCTGGAGACGGCACCAGTCACCATCCTCACTCAGTTCTCCTCCGGTCCATTTGGTAAGCGACTTCACCTCCAGCTGTAAAGGGGAGCAGTCTCGCTGTGACGGTTATTAGTAGTGTCAGTGGGGCCACTGCCTTGTGCAGCTGATGGTAAGGTGGCTCAACCTCCTAAAGATGAGGGAAAGAACCCCCCAACCCAAGCCCATCTGAAGGCCCCTCTGCTTCTCCAGGCTGGAGAGTGCTTGTATCAAACACAAATGCACTTCCCCCAACACCTGCACACACGTACACAAGAAACACCACGGGACAGGGAAGCCTTGTCTCTCTGGCCAGCCGGCAACACACACAGGACCCGAGGCCAACCCACTGCTGTGAGCCTGAAAGCAGCTACTTGGTTCTCTGTCACCTGAGTGCAGCACAGACAGACACAGAGACTCGGGCCTTCCACACCAATTCCTAAGCTCAAGAGCTATAAAATAATAATCATATTCCTAGGCTTCTAAGACTCAGGGCCATTTCTTACACAGCTGTGGCTAACAGATTAGTGAGACTAAAGAATGGCAAGCTTCCTCAAAATGAAGAAACCAACAATAGGTGTATGAGAAACAAGTTCAGGGTCACTAACGGTCAGAGAAATGCAGATCAGAGCCTTACAGCACCTCAACCCAGTAAGAATGGCTATTGGGAGAAAAAATTAACAAACAAGAAGGGATGGCGAGGATGTGGAGCAAAGAATTGATGGTATAAAATTAGTATAGTCATGGAAGTCATCCCAGCAGTTCCTCAGAAGCCTGGAACCTACACCATCATGTGATCAAGCACCTCGCCCTGAAGTCAGTCAAGGTGCATGCCTGTGATCAGTGTAACACTGTTCATGATGGCTCCAAACAGTGACAACTCGAGTGTCAGCTTGAATCTGGAATCACCTAGGGGACAAGGCTCCACGAACCCTATAAGGCAGTTCCTGGATTAAGGTTAGCTCTTGACAATGGCTATGGTCAGGTGAACTGGTGTGACAAGACCTGTCTTAATGGTGGGCAGGAACATTTCCCCACTTGGACATCGTAGACTATATAAAATGGAGGAAGCCAGCCGGGCACTTGCCCCCATTGCTCTCTGCTTCTTGACTGAGGATGTGGTGTGCTTGGCAGCTTCATGCTCCTGATGTCTTGATGCCCCCGCCATAACGGGCTGTACCCTCAGTGAGCTCAGAGAAACACGCCCTTGAGTTGCTGTTTTCAGCATGTTTTATCACAGCCACTGAAAAGAAACCAAAAGTCTCCCTTAACTCACGAGTATACACAAGGCATATACACAACAGAGTATTACCTGTCACAAAAGAATGGAATCCTGTCATTTGCAAAGCGTAGATTATGTTAAGTGAAACAAGCTAGGCACAGAAAGATAAGCACTGAATCATTGCAGTTGTGTGTGGAATAAGACGACCACGTGGAAATACTTAGATAAGTAGAAATGGGTTAATAATTAAGACAGAGCTAGCCCATAAACAATAATGGTAACTGGCCAACAGGATTGTATCAAATACAGAGTCTCTGAGTGTTATTTGGGGCTCACGTGGCGGCGGGACCATGGCGGCAGGACCCGCTGCAGCCGGCGGGAAGAACCTGCTGTAACATAATGGTGTCAGAAGTGGGATTGAGAACTTTCACTTAAAACTTAACAAAAGCTTAAAAAATAGTTTTTAGAAACAAGGGAACAGAGACTAGCAAGACTTCTTGGTAGCAGCATTTTCTCGGTTGGATTTGTTTTGCTGTAGACAGAGAGTTGTGCGGCTCCTTTAAGGGAGGTTTCCAAAATTAGCATAAGCGGCAAAAAGCCGTCTTGCTTTTAAAGAGCTCTGCTAACAATTCATTGGTGTGTACGAGAGCTGCAATGAAGGTTTACACTGTGTTTTAAAAAATATGGTGGCTTGGGCGAGAAAAAGAAACAGGATACAATGGTTTAAAAAAGAAAAAAGGAAGTGGAATGGATGGGTATGGTAGCACACGCCATTAATCCCAGCACTCAGCAGACAGAGGCAAGCAGATCTCTGTGATTTCAGGGCAAACCTGGTAAGTGGTGAATTCCAGGGCAGATAAAAGTTACACAGAGAAACCCTGTCTCAAAATATGTAAAAATAGAAGTAGAATAGATAGAGTAATAAAAAAGCCACGTAAAGATGGAAAACACAGAGAGATTTTGGATACTATACGCGCTTCTGTTGTCTTTAAATTATTTGATTGCTGAGAAAATAACTACTGATAAAAGAAATGCTGCTGGATTAATTCAATTTATATATTTTAAAAATGCTTTGACTCCAAAATTTAAGCCTAAGGACAAGTTACTGGGGAAAAGGATTTCTATTTTTGTTTCCACAGAAAATGAAAAGCTGTGGATTCTTTCCAGACTTATATGGTTTGATCAAGCCAGACCCCCTGAAACAGTTCCCCAGATGACCCAACATTCAAAGCAGTTGAGACAAAGCCTTGCAAACTACTGCCAAGATTTCTGCGTCTTCTTTGGACCCCCATGACAGCCCATGACAGGAAGTAGTTGGAAAGAACGACGCCCAAATTCCCAAATATTGTTTATAAATGTTTGTTTTCATTTAAATGGGCTTGGTTATAACTGGTTAATGACACAAGCAATCTTTTTAAAGGTAAAAATGGAATTATGGTATAGATATGAATACTTTGCTTTGGAATTGATTTTCTTTTATTGATACAATTTAAGGTCAATTTTGTAATATGTATATTTCTCCTCTTATTTAGGCATTATGTTTATATAGCTCATTGGAAAATGTAATATATAATTTAATACAGATTATAGAGAGTTACCTATGATAATTAAAACTTGGTGTTAAGTTAGTTAGGATTTCTAGATATTCAGAGATGTATTTTAGATGAATAGGCATTCTTCAAACCTTTCAAAGACCTACAGAATATGGCATTTAAAATAGTTTAGGGTTTTTCTTGACAATGAGGCACAACTGCTCCTGGTAACACCACCTGCATCAAAAAGGAAGATGGACATTGGAGAAACTCGTTACGAAGTTTGCTTCTAATATGGCAAGACTAGCCATTTGAGCAAGGTACTTCTCTTGTCTGGACTGTTTGATTTTATGTTGTAGAAATAGGACATGCAGGACCCACAAAAAGGTGACTGCTGATGCAAGATGGACATTGCTACAGGATTCCTGCTTCATGGAAGAGGCTGCCAGACAGCCAGACAGTCTACAGGACACAGAGAAAAATGACTGACACACTGTCAATACAGGTGGACAGTTTAAAGTTTCCTGCTTTGTTGAGGAGTCTGGAGACACACTATGGCCTATGGGCTGAAGATGGAACATTACAGAAGAACTTTGGGTGACTGACCAGGCAATGAGTTGTCTCTGTCATTTCTAGAGTTTATATATTATCCTTCTGTGGTCTTTGATGGAGTTGAAGACAGGTAGTTATGGTTATAGTTTTCCTTAGTTAGGATTAAAGATAAGTTACATATAGGACTTTAGACTCACAAAGATAGGATAGATGATATTTTCTTAAGTCTTACAAAATGTTAATGGACTAAATATTGTTAACTGTGATTCTTATTTGATAACTGTTATATGATATATTTTGCTATGTTAAGGTTAAACCCCTTCTTTTACTTTAGACAGAAAAGAGGAGATGATGGGAGATGTTATTCTGTATATATGTTTCTCATACTGGTTAATAAAGCCCTGTGGCCAATAGGAAACAAGATAGGCGGGGCTAGGAGACCAGGAGGAGGAAAGAGGAAGTAGGAGGGAGGAGTCGAGATGTAGACCTGAAAGAAGGAAGATGCCTGCCGCGGCTCCCAGATAAGACGACCACGTGGAAATACTTAGATAAGTAGAAATGGGTTAATAATTAAGACAGAGCTAGCCCATAAACAATAATGGTAACTGGCCAACAGGATTGTATCAAATACAGAGTCTCTGAGTGTTATTTGGGGCTCACGTGGCGTTGGGACCATGGCAGCAGGACCCGCTGCAGCCGGTGGGAAGAACCTGCTGTAACAGAGTATTACCTGTCACAAAAGAATGGAATCCTGTCATTTGCAAAGCGTAGATTATGGTAAGTGAAACAAGCTAGGCACAGAAAGATAAGGACTGCATCATTGCAGTTGTGTGTGGAATTTTATTCAAAAATATTTTTAAAAGATTTAAGTGTATGAGTATTTTGCCTGAATGTATATATGCATATATGTGCATGCCTGGTGCCCAAGGAGGTCAGAAGAGGGTATCAGGTCCCCCGGAACTGGGGTTAGGAATGGTTGTGAGCCACCGTATGAGTGCTGGGAGCTGCATCAGGTTCCTGAGCAAGAGAAGCCTGTGCTCTTAACCATGGAGCCATCTCTTTAGCCCCACAGTGTGGAATTTCAAAGAGCTGATGCAGGTGGAGAAATGCTCAGCAGTTAAGAGCTCATACTACTCTTGTAGAGGACTAGAGTTCGTTCTAGACACCCAGGAGCCTCACCATCATCTGTAACTCTAGCTCCAGGAGATCCAATGTCTCTAGCCTCTGCAGGCACTTGTATTTGTCACACACAATTTTAAAATGATGGAAATAAAAAATTTTTAAAACACCAATTTGGAATGTTAAAAATCAACCTTATGATCCATAGGCTTGCCAGAGGCTAAGGAGCATGGTGGGGGAGGAAAAGAGAGGTTGATTAGTGGACGCTGAGTTAGGTAAGTGTAAGACACCCTGGCGTGCTGTTGCACAGAGTGTGACCATAGACACCAGCTCCACACTGCATATAGTTCAATAAGCTCGGCACCAATTCAAATGTTTTCACTATAAGAAATAATAAATGGAGATATAGGTACGTTTACCCTCATTTAAACGTTGCCTACTGTTTATGCAATATTTAATTTGTGTAACCATATTAAAATGTCACACGCCACTCCATTATATGCACATTTTTTATGTATTAATGAAAATAAAGTAAATCGATGCTAAGCAAGTCCGTATTGAGTGCCTTGGAATTTGACTCAGGGATTTAACCCAGGATTGCCCAAATATAGACAGTGGACCTCAGTACCCTAGGATGCCTTTTTCTCATCGTGCTAGCTAACAGAGTGTGAAACATCTACTCACCAGAAGGGGAAGCACTGCATGAGATGGGAGTTTGTCCTTTAGCCTCCTCAGTCCTAAGACATGAAAGGCCACACTGAAGAGCCAGGGCCCAAGAGATGAACTTCAGGGAGAGCTTTACTAGTAGGTCAAGTGGCTTGAGGGAAGTCACCGAAGCTTCCTGTATGCGCGCACGCGCGCGCGCAAACTACACAGAGCTGTGTTAGCAAGGCTCTGCAAGTCTGTGAGACTGTTCCATGCAGCTTTATAACAGGAATCTAGAATTCGGAACAGGGACTTCACCTGTCCCACACAGTATTAGGCAGTTTCCATCTTTGTGCCAAAATACCCAAGAAAATTGGCTTAGAAGAGGAACTATCTCTTGGATCATGTTTCAGAGGCGTTAGTCTGTGATCAAATGGCTCCATTGCTTTAGGCTATGGCAAACGTCAAAGCAGAAGGGTACCTACAGCAAAAGAAAGCAGCTTCCTTCACAGCGGTCAGGAAGCAGGAGGGAAGAGAGGAGGGAGAGAGGAGGTGCCTGGGACAAGCCACACCCATCAAAGATAAAACCAGTGACCTACTTCCTCCATCTAGGCCCCGCCTTCCACTCATCCATTCAGTCCACACCCATTAACGAAGTTATCACTGCTAAGATGCAGTCACTTGCCCATAGTGCCACCAACCGGAGTGCCACCAAGCCCGCAATACATGATTGGGGGTGGGGGTGGGGGGGCTACTTCATATCCAAAGGCATGAGCCCTGGTCTTGGTGTATAACAATTGATATTTATTAAACAAGCATGTTTTCCCTTTGTGTGACACATACAAAAATGAATGAAGAGACTAGGCAAAATCAGTGAGCCCTCTTCCTCAAGTTGACACATTGTGGTTCCCATGAGGGGACATTTCTAAAAGTGTAATGGGAAACTCTGACTGGGAAAGAGTAGAAGGTGATGACTCATACCACAAAAGCAATAGCTAAGCACTGTAGGGGACATGAAAATGAATAATACTCTCTAATTTATAATCTAATAGAACCGGGGTGGGCAGCTTTTTCTGCGAAGACCCGCAGAGTAAGTGCTGTGAGCCTTGTGGGTACTGTTACCTTGTGCTCTGAATCAGCTCTGCCATCCCCACTAGACATCAGCACTCACAAGACATCCGCAGAGACCAAGCAAGGGAACGGGCCTGCCCCTTCCCCATCAACACTCATGCAGGCCACTTTGCTGAGCCTTGCGGCAGAAGAACACAGTAATTGCTGTGACCTAGCCTCTCTCGAAACCCAGGTGTCTGGAGGAAGAGCGAGAGCTTATGGGTAAGAGCTCACGAAAGACATTTTCATGAAGCAACTACTTTAGCCTTAGAGAACGGAGGCGAGCGGTGTCTGCAGAGTTCGGGTGTGTGGGAGCTGCATGGGAAATGCTTGTGAATGAGGCTGTGATGAGCTGAGCAAGGGTGCTGTCCCAGTCTCTCTTCTCTTGCTGTGGTTAAGATATCCTGACAACAAGCAACGGAAGGGAGAAACTGTTTATCTTAGCTTACAACTCCTGCAGTCTATCACAGTAGAGGAGCCAGGGAGGCCGGAGCTTGGAGCAGCGGGTCACATCATATCCACAGTCAGGAACAGAGAGGGAAACGCATGCTTACTCAGAGCTCTGCGAATACGGTCCAGAGCCCCAAAGAAAAGAGTGGTACTACCTACTGCCTGCCAGGTTTGCTCTTCCCACATCAGGGACGACAGCCAAGCCCCCAAAGGCCAACAATCCCTCATGGAGATCCTCTTCCCCGCGATCCCGGGCGGTGCCCCGTTGACAAACTAGCCACCACAAGCGTGTTTTATCATTCTTTGCCAGCACTGGAGCAAAGGCACCATTCAGTTTCAGACTTGAGGACCTGAAGGCCAACCAGTTTTGTGTTTTCTTCTGGAAGTTTATACCTCTGTGTCCTTTATCTTGTGGCTTCCAAAGAAGGAAGGCTTATCAATAAGGCAAGCATTTGGCTGTATGTAACAGAGAGCCGGAAGATAGTGGCTCAAATCACAACCTCTTAAATGGTGGATTGTGACATGGAGTTTTGTAACTAAATATGGGGCCTCTGAAAAATCTGGCAAGAGCTTCCTGAGCATGCAGCAACACATAATTAATTCAAAGTGAACCCCATAATGAATGTGCGATGTTTCTGGCTGCAATTTGCCAAAGTTGAGTCATGTGACTTTGTTGCAGCCTTGGTTCTGGGAGGACAATGATTACTGCGTCCAGCGCCTTGGCTCAGGCTCAGCGAGCTTGCATGTAAGGACCTACCATGCTTTTCTGCACACACAATTGTTTTATTCTGCTCTTATAAGAACATAGTCATTTATTTTGGAAAACAAAGCCTTTCATACCACCGTCATTCTTCAGCATGTAGGGTCAAGTTAGTAGGTCTTTGGATTGGGTCGTGTTAGAATGTTTGATTTTACAGATTGCAGTTTGGGTGCTGACTTGAGTTTCATTTTTTAAAAAAAAAAATCATTCAATGAATTCTGTATTGAGATTAGGACATTTCCAGTAAGTTAAGAAATGACCCTACATACTTCTGCCATATATTTGTGCAAAGTGGCATTGTCAGCATTGATGATTCTAAAATCAAAATATTAATCAACACTCAAAAATATTGAAGATGGTCTACATCCTGCCATATCACATACTCAGCTGAGAATAATTCTACATGTAATAATAAAGTACTTGTGCGTGTCATTAGCATGTAAACTTGCTTTAATCTTTATTTTTTAAAGATTCACATTTTATTTAATATTCATGAGTATTTTGATTGCCTGTTAAGTGTATCATGTGGATTCAGTGCCCGTGGAAGCCTGAAGAGGGCATCAAATTCTCAGGAACTAAAGTTCAGGTGAATGAGCCAGAGTGGGCTCTGGGAATAGAACCTGGGCCTCTCAAGAGCAACAAGCACTCTTAACAGCCGAACCACCCCTCCACTACTTTTTTGATTTGTTTTTTTTAAGACAGGATTTCTCTATAACAGCCCTGGCTGTCCTGGAACACACTCTGTAGACCAGGCCTACCTCTGCCTCCCAAGTGATGGCATTAAAGGCGTGCACCACTAGTGCCCGCTCACTCCTATTCTTTTAATATTTAAAAATGTTTCTGTATGTATGTGTGCCTATGTGTAGGTATGTGCACATGAGTACTGGTACACAAGGAGGCCAGAAGAGGGCACTGCACCCCCCAGGAGTTATCGTTACCAGCCGTTGTGAGATACCCAAAACAGGTACTGGGATCAAAACTTGGATCTTCTGCAAAGCAGTGTATTATTTACCAATGAACTATATCTCCAGTCCCTGCTTTAATATTTAACACTATATATGTATATATACATATACATATATATTATATATATAATTGTTTTAGCATACATTTTTATGATTTATTATCAGCACATGTTTAACTTGTGTACCTATTTTATAAACATATTGAATTAGTTCATTTTTTATTGCTGTGACAAAGTACCGGACAAGCAACTTAAGAAAAGCAGGTAATATTTGAGTTCACAGTTTAAGGTCCAATCCAGTATGGCAGGGAAACATGATGGCCAGAGAATGAGGCAGCTGGTCACAGGGCATCCACAGTCAGGAAGCAGAAACTGATGGGTGCTGCATTTCATCCACAGTTGGAGGATGAAATGGATCCACAGAGACTGATGGACCAATAGATGCTGCCGCACAGTTCACTTTCTCCTCTTTATTCAGTCTGAGTCTCAGCCCACAGAATGGTGCCACCATCCATATTTAAGGCGTGTCCTCCTGCCACCCCAATCAACTCAGTCTATAAACTCCCTCTCGACATGCCCAGAGGTATGCCTCTTACCTGATCCTAGATCCTGACAAGCTGACCCTCAATAATCACACACACACACACACACACACACACACACACACACACACACTGCACTAAAAAATATTTTAGGACAGAAGAGGTGTGCGTAGAAAAAGTATAAGAAGTGTTGTTGGTCCCTTTACTCTTTGCCTCTGTCGGGGCTGCCGCCCAGCTCCCAAATAATCACACACAGTGACTTAATTCTTACTTATAAACACCTGGCCTTAGCTTGTCTTGTCTCTTAACTTATCCGGTCTATCTTTTTCCTCTTGGCTTTTATATTTCTCTATTTCTATGTATCTTTCTTTACCTCTTTTTCCATGGCTTGCTGTGTAGCTGGGTGGCTGGCACCTGGAATCTTCCTCTCCTCCTTCTCTCCATCCTCTATCCTCTCTTTTTCTCCTTCTGTTTATTCTCACTGCCTACCAGCCCCAGCTACCCTTTCTCCTGCTTTGCTATTGACGGTTCAGCTCTTAATTGAACCAATCAGGTGTTTCACGCAGGAGAAGTAACACAGCTTCACAGAGTTAACCAAATGGAACATAATAGAATGTAACACATCTTTGCATCATGAAAACAAATGTTCCACAGCATAAACAAATGTAGCACATCTTAAAATATTCCACAACAAAGAAGTCTTTACTTAAACCAAGTGGTTTATCCTCTCCCATACTGTGGGCCTGTGTGGTTGCTGGTTTCTGGTGCTGATGTGGTTGCTCAGTGATGCCCTGGACCTTCGCCGTGTGTGCTGGATTGCTCCTCCTTACCTCAACTCCTTAGCTCGACTTCAGCGCCTTTTGAGGAGGTCTCAAAGATACCGGGAAGAACACAACAATTAAGATGTACAGGGCCCCGCCCTTTTGTACCTCTTGGCTGTGGTATTGGCTATCCCTTCTCCCTGCATTCCCTCTCTCCCCAAATGGCTCAGCTCTGGTCATGTCCACTCTGGACTCTCCCAGATGTCTCTGTCCCTGCCTCTACCTACGATCTCCCTTCCATCTACAATAAACTTTAAAAACACACACACACACACACACACACACACACACACACACACACACACACCACACACACAGGTTTTCGGGGTTGGTGGGAGAACCCGCTTAGGAGTTTGTGGGAGCTTCTGGAGATGGTGGACAATTGAGCAATTTCCAGCGAACACTTGGGAACCACCCTCTTCAGCCTTCCAGGCTGCAGTGAACTCAGGGCGGCAATTTCCCTGATCTTTGTTCCCTGTGGTCTTCTGATATTCGTGTAAGTAATGATGCCTGCATTAAAGCTTTTATTTCTGAAACACCCAGAATAGCTCTGTATTCCCAAGTGAACACAGTAATACATGCTTAACTCCCGAATGCATTGGCATTGTGAAAGTGCTGAAGGGCTGAAGACAGGTGTGAAATTAGCATGTGAAGTAGAAGGTTAGCAGGGGGGGCGGTGGGGGTTGGGGGATTGGGGAGTGGACTGACACATAGGTTCCCCCCCTTTTTTTTTTTTTAAAGGGAAACATGTTTTCCAAAATAATTTTGGCAGAATTCTTTTAGGTCTCACAGGCACCCACCACTTACCACAAGCGTGCTGACACCGTGTCGCTCCAGGCTAGAGCTCAGTTTCGTCAGGCATGTCTGGCCTTGCTGACAGCAGCAGCTGTTTCTGCAGCGCTGATTGGTCCAACTCAGACCATGTACCAACTCCTGACCTAGGACTTTGCCAAGATGAGAAACACTCATTGGCCTCTGCCACTCTGAATCCTGATTTGAACAAGACTCTAGTTGTGAGAAAACTCAAGCTCCCTGTTGTGTATAAAACTGTTGTGAGGAATGTCTATTTTAAGGTACAACTTTCCTTATTCATTTATGACTTGACCTGACTCGGTCTGAGCCCAGAGCAGAGGTTGGCAAAGTACTTCTGTAAAAGTCCAGGTGGTGAATATTTAGACCTTGTCAGCTCTCTGGTACCCTGAAGCTAAAACAGCCATAGACAATACATGAGTGAATGGTTGGCCGTGTTCCATAAAACCTCATTTGCTGTTACTGTTTGGATAGGAACTGTCCCCTATAAGCCCGTGGGTCAGAATTGTGGTCTGCAACTGTGACACTTGTTTTTGGAGATTTGGGGAACCTGAGCTGGAAAGGCCTAGCTGGAAAGTCGGTCACAGAGGGTGACTTTAGGGATTGAATCTTGTTCAGGCCCCATTAATCTGCCTTTCCCTGTCTGCTGTCCTCTAGGAGGTGAAGAGGCTTGGTTACCTGACGAGAAGCAGTGTGAGGATAGCCAGGTGTGCAGACGGGAGCCTGTGAGGGTCATTTCACAATCAGACCACACCCTGGTGGTCAGTCCAACGTGAGGGAGCCAGCCAATCATAGACTGACAGCTCTGCAGCTGTGAGCTGGAATAAAGAATTCCTCCTTTACATTTTTTCATTTGGTTGGAGATGCAGGGGGCTAAGCGATATATTACTGAAGCAGGCAACATGCCACGGCTGGCATGAAGGTGGCTACTCACCAACCCCTGAGCTACAGCATTTGGTATCCTGAAGTGATGTAAACATGCGAAATGAGCCTTTGTGCTGATATCTTGTTTATAGTCTAACAAATAAAGCTTGCCTGAAGATCAGAGGGCAGAGCTAGCCACTAGCTAACCACAGAGGCCTGCAGGTCTCTACAGACAGACGGCCTGATGTGGCTGGGTGGAGAGGGATGTAAGGCGAGAGAAGACTGGAGCTTGGCCTCTTTTAGGCCTGAGGATTTCGTAGAGGTAAGAACACTAGTGGCTGGCCTGCTTCCCTGATCTTTCAGCTTTCACCCACTAATATCTGACTCCGGGTTTTTATTATTAAGCCCAATTAGAACTCATGCTCCAAGACTTTTCAGCCCCCCCCCCTTTTTGGTCATTTTTACCTTTCTTGTCATTTATTGCTTTCACTTAATTCTGTGCAAGAGGACATATGTTCATGGCAAAGGCTCTACCTCCCACGTTGGAAGCTGACTCCCCAGCCCTCCTCAATCTCAGCCAGATAAGATGATTGCTTTCATCTTTTCCTTTTATATTTTCTTAATGTTCTTCTTGTACAAATGAACATATTCTTTTCCAATTCTTTCTCCATGCTCTAAACATTTCTGTCCATCTCGATTTTTCCTCCTAAACATTTATCCTCAAGAACTTTCCACATTGACTGTCTTTCATCTCTTTTTTATGGCCCCATAGTATTTGTGCTGGCTAGCTTTGCATCAACTCGACACAGGCTGGAGTCATCTGAGAGGCAGGAACCTCAATTGAGAAAAGGCCTCCAAAGATCCAGCTGTTAGACATGTTCTTAATTAGTGATTGACAGGGGAAGGCCCAGCCCATTTGCAATGGTGCCACCCCTGAGCTGGGGGTTCTAGATTTTATTAGGAAAGCAGGCTGAGAAAGCCACGAGGAACAAGCCTATAAGCAGCACCCATCCATGGTCTAGATATAAGCTCCCGTCTTCAGGTTCTAGCCTGACTTCCTTCAATAATGGACTATGATATGAAAGTATATAATCCAAATAAATCCTTTCCTCCCTAATTTTCTTTTCAGTGGTGTTTTATCACAACATTAACCCCGACTAAGACAGTATATCTAGAGGATATACTGTAGTTAATCAGATAACTCACTCATTGGTGAATGTTGGCTATTTCCAGTCTTATACAATGACAAGCAAGGGTATATTTAATAAGCACCAGCAGAAGTAATTTTTACCACGAGTAAAATTAGTACAAGTATGTCCATCTGTAATTTCTTCAGATAAATTCTCCTCCATATGAGCTTGTAATTATTGAATTTCCAAAATGTGTGAGAAGCCCACTTCCCAGGGTTCACTCGGAGTGTGCTAACAAACTGTTGACTCTCTGCCAACAGATGACGTGGAAACTAGTCATTTTAATTTGCATTTCCTCTCTGAGTGAGGCTGAGGGTACTTATTTAACATTTAAGGCAGTCTTTATACACTCTCAATGAGGCAGAATTGCCATCACTGATTGTATATTCTTTAGCATAATTATTGGAGTAGTATGTGCCAAAGTTATGGAAACCGTTAACATGTATAGTTCTATTTACTCATTGCTCAGCAAATGAGGTCATCTATATTAAATTCATTCAAATATGTTCTTTTTAAAAAACACAACTTTTCTAATGTTCAATTTGGAATAGTCTTTAGACTATATATTCTAGATCATGTATTTCACGAAATTACCTTTGAAGTCATGAAGGGATTTTCTTTATGGTGCATTAAGAAAGTTAGATATTTTCTGAAGATAAATTAACTATCAGCAACATACCTTCTGGTGGAAGCATGATGGTTTGTTTGTTCTAATAGGATGAACACTTGTGCCTTCCCGATGTCCAGCTAACTGTGTTCCTCTTGCTGAGGGTTTTATGAGAAAATCTGTCCCAAACGTCTGCTTCCTTTGTTGACTCTCCCTCCTCCCCATACTCCTCTCCCTGTGCTCATGTGCATAGTGTAGTTCTCCTCCCCATTTCTCCTCCCCTCACCCTTCTCTCTCAGTGCTCATGTGGGCATGTGCATATTGTAGTTTGTGTTTGTGGAGGTCAGGGGACAATCTCAGATTTCGTTCCCTCCTATCTCCATTTATGCAGATGTCTTCTTGTTTGTCACGGGGTATGCCAGTCGGACTAGCTGGCTCACAAGCTTCCGGGGACTGCGCTGTCTCCCCTTCCCACCACCCTGCAAGAGTGCTGGCATTACAGATGCACACTCTTGCATCCAGCTTTATGTGAGTCCTGAGAATCCAAACTTGGGTCCTCATATTTATGCAATGAACACTTCCCCAACAGAGCCATCTCCCTAGGGTACTTTTTTCTCTAAGCATTTCAACTAACAGTTAGAGCGCCCAGGATGCAGCATGGTCACGAGATCTCTTTTCTTTGTTTTTGTTTTTCAAACACATCCAAGCAATCTTAAAATGAATAATTGCATTTGGTTTATAACAAAATTGATTAAGTTATATTTTTCAGTGGTGGACCATGAAATAAGCCAGAGGGATGTTCTGAGCAGAAGTTTATAAAATGTGAAATTTACGGAGTATGAAGATGGCACCTCATCTTCTCAGGAAATAAGGAGTCTCTCTGGCTTAATGAGAACACTTAACAGATTAAAAAAAAAAAAAACCTTCCTGCCCTTCCTACTTCCTATTATAAGTTGTTATCACAAATGTTTAATTTTAAATTTAGGCACAATAAATATTATACTGAAGAAATGTATTCCATTTAATAATTACACAGAACAAATTCATTTACTAAGGAATTAGAAGGGATTTTGTTAGTTATTAAATTAGCAACATGATGAAGAATGGGAGGCCACATTAACTAGAAATTATAAAATAAAAAACCAAATTATAATTTTGATAATAAAAACAAAATTAAAAGGAGCTGAAGGGACTTATTAATCATAAAAGGTCTGAACTGTCCAAAGCACTATAAATGTACTTATGATTGGGGTGTTATGTGGGACTCTTGTCAAATACCAGGGAGCTGCTGGGAAGTGGAATTATGGGAAAGATGCACAGCGGTGTTAGAGGCACACAAAGCTGTCTCAGCAGCACGCAGGAGACAGAAAGTTATCCCAGGACACAGCAGCACTTTGGGAGATGCAACAGGCTCTGTCTGCCCCTCCCTGTGTGCAGCATTTTGCAACATGGATCTGAGGTTGGCTCTGCTCTCTGCTTCGCTTCCTGGTTCCTGCTGTGGCTACCTGCGTGTCTTCTCCCTACCTGCTCCTCCTTAGCTCTTCAAAAATTATTATTGCTGTAGCTATTATTTATTAGTGTTAGGGGAGAGCACGTGTGTGCCATGGCACATGTGGAGGTCAGAGGACAACCTCCAGGTTCTTTCTTTAAACAGGATCCAGGATAGAACGCATGTTGGCAGGCGCATAAGCCAGCTTTTACCTGCTTCGCCATCTCTGTGGCCTTCTCCTAATTTCTTTGCTGAAGCATCCTCACGGGTTTTCATCACATTGCGGCTTCTGTTTACGGAAAGCCCCTCTCTAGCATCTGTTTGCTTCTCGTGAAGTTTTTGAGCATCTGTCTTATATCAGTTTCCTTAGATATAACCCTTGAGTTTGAAAGGATTTTTTTTTTTAGGTGAGTTATGAAGAAAATGTTCTGGGGGGAGGGAGGGGAATCAGAAAGACAATGCAAAGATCTAAGTAAGTATCCAAGCCGTGGTATAGTTGCATCTCAGACATGCAGAAACTCTAGCTCAGTCTTCTCAGGTGCATAGAGAAGACACAGGAGCTGGGGCATTGCCACTCACAACACTGTCGGTCACTGGTGGTTCAGTGGTCAGGATTCAGGTCCTTCCAGCACACGGGCTGCTGGAAGGGAAAGATCTGGGGATCTTTTGGGTACAGGTGATGTCCTGGGTCAGCGCACCCGTTGCAGTCAAGGGTACTGTAGACTGCAGCTCTCAAGGTCAGGTCTCAGGTCACTGAGTGCTTGTAGTGGGATATCTATACACACTGTGAAGATGCATTGCTATGGTTGGTGTAATGAAAAGCTGAATGGACAATAGCTAGGCAGGAGAGATAGGTGGGGCTTCCGGGCAGAGGGAGAATGCTGGGAAGAAGAAGGCAGAGTTGCCGCCGTATGCAGAGGAAGCAGGACATGTAGCAGGAGAGGTAAAAGCCATGAGCCATGTGACAGCACATAGGTTAATAGAAACGGGCTAATTTAAGTTATAATATCTAGTTAGAAGCAAACCTAACTAAAGCCAAGCTTTCATAATTAATAAAAAGTCTCCGTTATAATTTGGGAGCCGGCAGCCTATGAAAAGCTTACTACATTTGGTGTTCAATGTGTGGCCTGAATATCCAAGATAGGGTGTGAGGAAAAAAAAAAAAAAGTCTGGGCAAGGAGCTGAATATGGATTCCTAATCCTGTAGTCTGACAGGTGAGCACAGAGATGCGGTTCCTGGATGCTGCTTGCAGGCTGGAGCCAGCCAGCAGCACCATGTGCTAAGCTGAGCCATGCAGCAGCTGACATAGTGGTTTAAAGTTTGCCTCACGCAGTCAAAAGATGCTGCAGGTGCTTAGGAAGTCAGGTTCAGACACAAAAGACTCTAAAAAACACAGTATGTTTTTAAAATGTCCTTAGATGCTAAAAAAGGGGATGGACATGTAGGAATCAAGACCTTGGCTAAGAATTTACTCCCCACGCTGCCCTCTGGACAGTCAGCTGTAACCACAGGAAAACAAGAGACATGTTTCCTAATGCAAAATGCTAATGCTCTTTTGGCTTCCTCAGCCTTGAAAGCACCCTAACAGGTCCTTGGAACCTGAGATGACTAAGCGCTCCCTCAGCTTCCCCCTCCTCCATCTGGTGCCAGGGTATGTAAGCCAGCCCCCAGAGTAAAAGATGACTAATAAAGAGCCTTCTTAATATCAAACAAGAGTCCAGTGGCGCGGCATGGGCATAGACAGTCATAAAAAAGAAATAATTTAAAGATAATAAAGTCTTTAAAGAGAGGCAAAATGATATACAAAATAGAAGGCATATAAAGATGGAAAGTACATTGGGTATCTGGATCCTGTATGGTGCTTTGTTGACTGAATATTTTGAATGCTAATGAATAGAGAAGGACAGCTGCTGAGAGACACTGGGTTATGAAAGGGACTGCTGAGTTAAACCAGCCTACATACTTTAAAGATGTCTTGGCTTCAGAATGGAAGTCAAAAAGCACGTTGCATTAGGGAAGAGGTTATGATTTTTGTTTCCTAGGAAACAAAAAGCTATGATTACTTCAAAGTTAATAGACATCAGATATGACTGGGGGAGACCTCCTGAAAAATCTTGGCTACACACATGAGGAAAAAAGCCAAGAAAGATTACAAGACAGATTGATGTATAAGCTGATCCCTCAACTCTGAGACCGGATGACACACGATAAATCTTGTTGGCTACAGAGTCCTCATGACTTATTATTACATACCATTCTTTCATATGTCATGGATAGAGATTTATCAGAACATCTTCAAAGTGGCTAGCTGAGATGGTCCAGCCTAACAGAGTACTCTCACTAGAACTTCAGATAAGCACTCAACTTTCCCACTATGCAGAGACCAGACAACAAGTGATGAAGCTATCTCTCCTGGGTCTTGACCATTATCCCACTTTTCTCAGGGTCCCCTAAAGATGCTATCACCCACAAACAACATCCACACTCCCAAGAGGTGGGATGGTTGGTTTTTGGTCATTCAATGGGTTGTGGATGTTTATCATTGTTTAGGGGGGGTTGGATACAAATTGTTATTGGTCATGGTCAGGAATAATTCTAAACAAAGGAGATTAGATTCAGGTATCGCTTTCTGAAGGGAAAAGGGGGTGGGGTATGGTATAGAAATGATGGGATAAAAGGGTGGATTGTTGAATCTACTTTTGAACAACCACTAGTCTCAAATGTTTTCAATGGTATAGATTTTTGTATATTGATACAAATTTAAGGTTATTTTTCCTATACTGTATATACGTTTCTACTCTTATTTAAGGTATTGTACCTATGCAACTCATGTTAAAATGTAATGTATAATTAAGAAATATAGGCTAGTAGTTAGTCATCTATAATAAACAAACTTGTAGTCATGTTTGGTATATTTTCAGAGTCAAATAGAAATATATTTTAAATAGACAGATGGTCTTCAAACACTTCAAGGACCTACAGAATTTACAATGTTTTAATGACATAAGGCTTTTCATGACAGTGAGAGATGTTGTTAGGATGGAAAAATTTAGCCTAATTCTCCAGTGAACCCAGGAAGCTGGGAGTCTTAAATCCCAAGCTGACGGTCACCTACTTTAATGTTTACGGCAGCCTATGAGTGAATGAACACAGGAAATGAGCCTTGTCGCTACACCCAGAAGCCTGTGTGAAAGCAGACTTCCTGGGCTAAGCCCTGGCTTGGATAGTTTAAATTAATTGGTCTGCACTGGATGCTACAAGGTGATTGGTTCACGATGCGTGGGCTTTGTTGTAACCCTATAAAAGCTGTCTCAATTCTGTACCGGGGGGTCGCTCAGCCCTCTACCCGCATGGCGTATGGCTGATGGCCCCAGTATACTGGAATATAAAGGACCTTATGCGTTTGCATCAAGACCGCTTCTCGTGAGTGATTTGGCGGGGGGGCTGCCTTTCCTGAGTGGGAGCGTGAGGGACCAGGCTCTCGCAGGTCTTACAACGTTTGTTCCTAGCAGCACCAATTTGCTTCAAAGAAGGATGATGGGAATGGAAAACCTCCATATGGAGTTTGCTTTCAATGTGGCAAAGTTAGTCACTGGGCAAGAAACTTCCCTTGCCTCGACTGCTGACAGTATGCTGTTGAAACTGGACTTAGGACACAAAGAAAGCAACTGCCAAACTTTGCCAAGACAAGGTAGGAATGTCCTTCAGAGTTCCTGTCTCACACACACACACACACACACACACACACACACACACACACACACACAAAGCCTAACAGATATTCTAGGCCTGTAGGCCAAGGATGGATGCCCCAGCATTGCAGAAGAAACCTGGGTCCAGGAAGCTAGATATCTGTTGTTTTTACAGTTTTGTAAGTTGTTTACACTGCACGTCCTATTCAATCAGGAAATATTATATACTTGTCGTGTCTCTGATGAGGTTGATAGTTATAGTTACAGTTTTCTGTGGTTTTGATAGAAAGTAAATCAAGTATAAAGCTTTGGACTTACTGAGATAGGATATATAATGGAATATTTCTCTGAATTTCCCAAATGCTAATGGCCTGGACATTGTGAAAGTACTTCTTACTTAATAATTGTTCTTACTGTATATGGTTTTACTATGTTGGAGTTAAAGCCTTCCCAATTAAATAATTAATTCATTATTTTTTTTTTATTTTTTTGAGACAGGGTTTCTCTGTGTAGCTTTGTAGACTAGGCTGGCCTCAAACTCACAACGATCCACCTGCCTTTGCCTCCCAAATACTGGGATTTAAGATGTGTGCCACCGCCACCACCTGGCTATAACCTTTCCTTTTTAGTCAGACAAGAGGGGAAATGTTGTGGGATATCTGTACACTATGAAGATGTATTGGTGTGATTGGTGTAATAAAAGCTGAATGGACAAAAGCTGGGTAGAAGAGATAGGTGGGACTTCTGGGCAGAGAGCGAATTCTGGGAAGAAGAAGGTGGAGTGGCCAGCTGGACCCAGAGGAAGCAGGACATGTAGGAGGAGAGGTGAAAGTCATGAGCCACGTGACAGCACACAGATTAATAGAAATGCGTTCAGTTATAAGAGCTGGATAGAAACAAGCTTAAGCTAAGGCTGAGCTTTCATGATTAGTAAAACGTCTCTGTGTCATGATTTGGGAGCTGGTGGCTGACAAAAAAAAAGCTTCCTGCAGTTCTGCTGTGGGAGAAGCTTCCAATCGGCTGGCCGGGGCTCTGGTGTTCTACCCAGACAAAACAAGCACAACCTGGTTATGCAAGGAGACATTCAAGTGCTCCATTTGGCAGATTCTGTGACCCTTGGGCTTTGCGAGCAGCAGGAGCAAGACGTGCTGCATTGTCCGCAGCCCTTCAAGCTCCTAGACATTGTGGACCAGAAACTTCCGGAAGCCGCTAGGCAGCACATGCTTGGTGTTCTTGTTGCTCTCGTAACCGATGTTGAGCATCAGGGTCTGGCCCTCGAATCTTCTCCACACCCTGTTGTCGGTCTCGCCCTGGCCCTGGCCCTGGCCCTGGCCCTGGCCCTGGCCCTGGCCCTGGCCCTGGCCCTGGCCCTGGCCCTGGCCCTGGCCCTGGCCCTGGCCCTGGCCCTGGCCCTGGCCCTGGCCCTGGCCCTGGCCCTGGCCCTGGCCCTGGCCCTGGCCCTGGCCCTGGCCCTGGCCCTGGCCCTGGCCCTGGCCCTGGCCCTGGCCCTGGCCTCCCGCCCTGGCCCTGGCCCTGGCCCTGGCCTGGCCCTGGCCCTGGCCCTGGCCTGCCCTGGCCTGGCCCTGGCCCTGGCCCTGGCCCTGGCCCTGGCCCTGGCCCTGGCCCTGGCCCTGGCCCTGGCCCTGGCCCTGGCCCTGGCCCTGGCCCTGGCCCTCCCCCTCCCCTCCCCCTCCCCCTCCCCCCTCCTCTCTCTCTCTCTCTCTCTCTCTCTCTCTCTCTCTCTCTCTCTCTCTCTCTCTCCCCCCCCACATCGGTCAGCCACGATGCCGCAACAGAGATGGCAGCCACCTCATAGGGTTAGTGTGAAGGGAGAAAGTAGGGGTGGCAGCGTGCTGATTGGTGCATTTTTAAAATGTGACTTTCTGTAACACGTTCACGGTTTTTAAATGAGAGGGTTTTATAAGATTCAATTAAACAAATCTAAGAAATTTACTGGCACATGTATTTCATTTAGTTAAGAAAGTTAAGATTCTTATACTTAAGGTTCTTATGTGTATGTAGTATAAACAGTATATTTTATTCTTACATATACATTATCTGTGGGCTTGAAGGCCACAATGATAACACTTTTAGCTTGGCGATCTAGTTCAACCTGTTAAGATTTTATTTTATTGTTAAGTATTTGTATTAGTATGTGTGTGGGAAATATGTGCACATAGGCGAAGGCACACACAGAGGCCAGAAGAAGGCATCAGATTCTCTGGAGCTGCTAGACATGGATGCTGGGAACCAAACTGGCCTCTGGGATTTATTAGAATGATATATAGGCTGTGGTTCAGCTAATGCAACAATGGCTTGCTATGAATTGAAAGTCCAAGAATCCAGTAGTTGCTCAATCCATGAGGCTGAATGTCTCAGATGATCTTCGGTGTACACCGGAATCCTGAAGGAGCAGGCTCTGATGCCAGAGAAAGAATGGACTTGCCAGCAAGAGTGAGGCGAGCAGGCAAAGATGGAAAATGCCTTCTTCCGCGTCCTTATGTAGGCTGCCAGCAGGAGGTGTGGCCCAGATTAGCTCTGGATTAAAGGTGTGTCTTCCTACCTCAAAGATCTGGATTTGAAGTTGGCCTTCCCACTTTGAATAAAGCAGAAGTCCCTCACAAGTGTGCCCTGTTATTTTTGGATTTTAGTTAATTCCAGATGTAGTCAAGTTGACAACCAAGAATTAGCCATCACAGGGTCCAAAAAAGGCTAAGTGACTTTCAAAATGTAACTTGTTAGTTAGTTAGTGGCAAAACCACTACCAAATCAGTTCTGGAAACTCGTGTGTGTGTGTGTGTGTGTGTGTGTGTGTGTGTGTGTGTGTGTGTGATAATTCACTATGCTAGGCACTATATACAATGTAGGTACCTTTGTATTGGTGTGATAAAACACCATGACCAAGGCATCACATAAAAGGAAGGGCTTGTTTGGCAGCATGTAAGCAGCTGAGGGCTCACATCTTGAACTACAAGCAGGAAACAGGGATACTGCACTTGAAATTATGAGAGTCTTTAAATTCTCAAAACCCACTCCCAACTTCCTCTAACAAGGCCACCTATCCTAAATCTCCCAAGTAGTGTCATCAATTGGGGACAAAGTGTTTAAAAGACCTAGACTATGCGGTGGGGGTGGGGGTCTTACTCAAACCATCAGAATTATAGAGGAAAGAAATGATGATTTAAAAATAGCCTGTAGATTCCATTGATCATCCATACATCAGCTTTTTGGGGTGGGTGGGTTTGAGACAATGAGACAGGAGACAAGGTAGCTTTGGAGCCTGTTCTGGAATTTGCTCTGTAGACAAGACTGGTCTCAAACTCACAAAAGATCTGCCTGTCTCTGCCTCCCCAGTGCTGGGATTAAAGGCTCAAACCACCACTGCCTGATTTATTTATGTACATACATCAACTCTTTAAAGAGCAAGTGTGTGTGTGTGTGTGTGTGTGTGTGTGTGTGTGTGTGTGTGGCATTTCTTTCTAATAACAATGCATCAGTCAGCTACTGAGGCAACAGTGCTATGTAAGAAACAATTCCAAAACAGTAACTTATCAAAGCAAGTTTTTTTTTCTTTTCTTTTTCTACTGTAGTTTGGTGGGATGCGTAGTTAGTAATTCTGTTCAGCTCAGCTGATATAGGCTAGACTCAGCTTTAAGAATGGAGACGGCTCAAGTCTTTTTCAAATGTCTCATGTTACCTTGTTCCTGTTTGCTACTTGGATATGTTTTTCAGAACAGTGTTCATGATACAAATCGAATTGTACAAGCAGATCCATTTATTTATTTAATATATTTTGTGTGTGGATGCTTGTGGGAGTTTACACATGCCACGTGCATACAGTGTCTGCAGAGGTCAGAAGAGGCAGTCAGTTCTCCTGGAGCTGGAACTATAGGTGGTTGTGAGTGGCCACGTATGGACTGGGAACTGAACCCAGATCCTCTGCAAGAATAGCAGTGCTCTTAACCACTGAGCCATTTCTTCAGCGCCTGCAAACAGATCTAAACCCTCTGTTCGTACAGTGTTTACCAATATTTTGCTAATCTAAATAAGCCTATGGCTAGATGTAACATTAATAAGGTGGGCCTCTTTATATCATCAACTCTCTTGAGGATTGTTCTAAAGACTCATGGCAAAAAGCCCGAGTATATAATCCTGTTTCAGGAGAACGGTAAATTTAAAATAATTCAATCTGCGAGAAACATCACTCATGCTCCCTGGTTATCGCAATGCAGTTAGTAATGCGTAGTTTCTAAAGTTCCATGCAACAAATTTATGAGCCAAAAGCAAGAATGAATTTCAATGTGTTTTACACATTCTTTTTCTTTAAGATAAGAAAACACTATTAATTACAAGTTATGTATTTATTGGACTGGTATGCTTCCTCTAAAGAATATCTGCTTTTAGTTATATACAAGGTTTTGCTTACATGAGAGAAAAGAAAATATATTCTGGTTGTAAACTTGTATTGGAAAGATGTTAGTTATATCAGGGTTTCAGTGATTAGGCACTTTATTTGCCAGCTTTATTTGCTTTGCTGTGGGTTCCACTGTTAGGCAAAGGAGGGTTCTAAATCCAAGAACGTGGGCTTCAGAGGCAGTGAAGAATTTAGTGCAGGTTCCAGGCAGAAGGACCATGGAAAATCTCCTGGGAGCTCTAGGAAGAGGAAAGAGTCCCATCTAAATTAAGGTGATACCTGTTTTCATTAAGTGTAGTTAAAATTGGGCATTTTGCTTCTGACCAAACGTAATTCTTACCAAAATCTTATTTAACAATGGATTGAATAAGAAGAGAATGTACTAGTTCACAGTTACGAAATCTTACTGTTTGAGTTTTAGAAGCAGCTTGATCAGAGGATCAGAACACACCGCCAGACAATTTCTCCATCAAAACCATCCATGGCAGTGTTTACCTCCTGCTGGCTCTATTTCCCAGGCAATGGTTTCCACCTCTGCAACTGTGTCAACGTCTCAGGTTCAGATGAGGAGCTCGTACTTTTTTATTAAGGGTTCCCACCCTCCTCGTTGCTTTTGATTGGCTCTGAGCAGGCAGTATATCTATCCTTGAACCCATCCCTGGGGCAAAGGACACACACCGTATTAACTGGCTCAGCCTCAACTCCTATGCTCTGTTTAGAACTCTACTGGCATTCCAGACCTGGAGCCTGTTGCCAATGGGGAAGTTGATTTGAACTACAGTTAACACAAAAGAGTATGAATACTAGGTTTTATAACAAAAGGTATTTACAAAATGCATGGGCATTATATATAACCTTAAATGCTGTATTTGAGATACCTTTTAGCTATCGTAAAGTTATACATGATTTATAGAACTCTGGTAATAAACTATTCTAAGAAAATGCCCTAGGCTGGGGAAGTAGCTCAGTGGATAAAGTGTTTGCCTAGCGTGTACACAGCCCTTGGTTCAGCCCCCAACATAACCAGGCGCGGTGGGGATATGTCTATAATGTCAGCAGTGGGGAGATGCAAGCAGGAGGATCAGAAGGTCAAGGTCATCAAGGGTTACACCGTGTCCTAGTGACGGTTTCTACTGCTGTGAAGAGACCCCATGACCAAGACAACTCTTACAAAGGAAAAACATTTAATTGGGTGGCTTACAGTTTCAGAGGTTTAGTCTATCTGTTATGAGTAGTTTTTCCCTGCCAGTCTGGTCCCACCATCATGCCAGCCCCAAATAACACACAAAGACACTGTATTAGATATAGAGCTGTTGGCCAGTTACTAATTTCTTATCGGCTAGCTCTGTCTTAAATATTAACCCATGTCTATTAATCTAAATACTTCCACATGGTCTTATCTTACCTGAGAGAGGGGCTGGCATTCTCTCTCCATCCTCCATCTTGAATCTCCTCCCTACTACTTCCTCTCTCCTCCTAGTCTCCTAGTCCCACCTATCTTGCTTTCCTATTGGCCAACAGTGCTTTAGTCATTAACCAGTATGAGAAACACATTTACAGAATGGCATCTCCCATCAGTCATCATGGTGTGACATGGTGGTGTGCGGGCAGACATGGTGCTGGCAGGAGCTGAGAGTTGTACCGCTTAACCCACAGGCAACAGGAAGGAACTGAGACACTGGATGTGGCTTGAGCATATACAGACCTCAAAGCCCACCCCGCAGTGACACGCTTCCTCCCACAAGGCCATACCCACTCCAACAAAGCCACACCTCCTAATAGTGCCATTCCCTATGAGTTTATGGGGGCTGATCACATTCAAGCTACCCACAAATAGCAAGTTGAGACCAGCCTGGGACACATGAGACCCTGACTAGAAAAAGAAATGTCCCTTACATACTGTGATAGTGTGGTGTCACACTAATTGTAAGAGCCATGAGGTGTCGAGCATCCTGTGTTTTCAGCCGTCAACCATGCCAGGAAAATGTGTATACCTTACTGATGAAGAACCGAACCCACTGGCATGTCTCACGGGTAACTGTGGCTGACAACCCTGATGGCCTACGATGGAACAAACTCCAAAAGTTGACCTCTGATCTCCTCACAGGCACCATGGTGCCTGTGCATCTGTGCTCCCACACACAAGGACACAAGTAAACATATGCAATAAAAAGTTTAACAAATGCAACGACGTTCTCAGAGATCAAGTGACTTTTGTATGAACACATAGAGACCCGGGCAACACTCATAGTCTATGTTAGTTAAACAATATCAAAAGCAAGTAAGCCTTTTTAAATTAAGGCCTTAACACATAACCCTAATCCTAACCCTAACCCTAACCCTAACCCTAACCCTAATCTATCCTAACCTACCCTAACCTACCCTAACCCTAACCCTAACCCTAATTTACCCTAACCCTAATCTAGCCTAACCCTAACCCTAACCCTAACCCACCCTAACCCTAACCTAACCTAACCCTAACCCTAACCCTAACTTACCCTAACCCTAATCTAGCCTAACCCTAACCCTAACCCTAACCTAACCCTAACCCTAAACTAATCCTAACCCTAAACCCTAACCCTAACCTACCCTAACCCTAACCCTAACCTAACCCTAACCCTAACCCAACCCTAACCTAATCATGACCCTAACCCTAACCCTAACCTAACCTAACCTACCTAACCCTAACCTAACCTAACCTAACCCTAACCCTAACCCTAACCTAACCTAACCCTAACCCTAACCCTAACCTAACCTAACTCTAACCCTAACCTAACCCTAACACTAACCCTAACCTAACCCTAACCCTAACCCAACCCTAACCCTAATCCTAACCTAACCCTAACCCTAAAACCTAACCCTAACCCTAACCCTAGACCCTAACCCTAACCTACCCTAACTCTAACCCTAACCTAACCCTAACCCTAACCCTAACCCTAACCCTAACCCTAACCCTAACCCTAACCCTAACCCTAACCCTAGCCCTAACCCTAACCCTAACCTAACCCTAACCTGGTTGTTTGCTTGCTTGCTTTCTCACTCCTGACTCATATCCAAGAGGGCTTAGAAGGATCTGTGCCCCACAGGAACATGCCACAGCTAAGGGAGGGTCTGCATTCTTAGGGTTACTCCTTCAGGACCAAGGGCCCCAGTCATTCTGGCAGATGAAGAGAGAACAGCGAAGTCACAGGCTGGCTAGGCACCTGCTAGGCAGGTACTCGCTGCTCTGTAAGTTCCTCAGCAATCAGAGGCTCACTCCTTCCATTTCCAGCCCATGGCGAGGCCAGCCACATGGTCTCCATTGTCACTCTGGGACCTAGAAGACAGGACACAACATTGGGACATCTGGTGGCAACAGAATCCCCGTCACAGAGGCCACCCCACAGCTATCAGATGGGTATTCTATCCAACAGACCCAAATTTCAACTTTCCCCTTTTTTGGGGATGGGGGCACAACTACATTTTATTTCTCTTTTTCAAAGTCTTCCTTTCAGTTCTTTTTAAAAAATTACTCTTTAGCTTAGTGTGTATGTGGTGTATGTGTTAGTGTGTGGTGTGAGCATGCTTATCCTCAACCCCTTATCCTCACATGTGTATGGTGGTCAGAGACAACTTGCAGCCATTGGTTCTCTCTCTCTCTCTCTCTCTCTCTCTCTCTCTCTCTCTCTCTCTCTCTCTCTCTCTCCTCTCTCTCTCTCTCTCTCTCTCTCTCTCTCTCTCTCTCTACCACATGGGTCCTGAGGATCACGCAACTTTGCCTGCTGAGCTGTTACCTCATCCCCCAAAGCAAAACTTCTTAAACTGTGGGTCACAGTCCCAGACTGGGCCACATAACTGGATATGAAGTCACAAGAGAGTCAGTGACAGTAAAAGGTTTCTGAACACACAGTGGCCACAAATTAATTCAAAATCAAACGCATAACGAGTATGAGGTATCTCTGGCAACACTCGTCCATGTTATATCATGTAACTCTTACAGCCTTGACTATAAACACACGGCACGCACTCAACTCTCCACACTGGACATTCTGCCATGTCCTACAGTAGGGATTTAGCTCAGCTCAGGTCAGATACGAGCTGGCCCCACACTATGAATTATAGTGTATGTCACAAAGCTCTCTGCTTTTACAGAAGTGATTTAGTTGCAGAAAACGAGTACTTTCGATATTTTCCTCAGCACATATGCACTATATTAGTGTATCTTTGGACTGTGTTATACGAGACGGTTTCATTTTAAAAACATTGCTGGAGCTGTTCATTTGAGTTTCATTAAAAAAAAAGTGCTAAATGAATTATAGCTTAGCGTTTTAGGACAGAAATCCCAACACTTTCTGGAAAGGCCCTATGGTTGCTTTCCTGTTTTCCACGCATGTGTATGCAAAGTGGCGATCTCAGCATTGACAGTTACAAAATCAAACTATCGATCAAGTCTGAAAAACATTGATCCTGCCACGCAAGTGTTCGGCCAAGATTTAATTCTCATGTAAAAATAAACAAGCACACCTATCTCTTTAGTATGCATGTTTGCCTTCTTTACCGCACGGTAAGATTA
Organism: Cricetiscus sungorus; assembly: GCA_030556225.1. Lineage (NCBI taxonomy): Eukaryota > Metazoa > Chordata > Mammalia > Rodentia > Cricetidae > Cricetiscus > Cricetiscus sungorus. The sequence continues at coordinate 32,396,576 of JANBXA010000642.1, forward strand.
TCTGTATACAGGAGAACTGATTTAAAATGCATCTCTTTATTATTTATTATCAATAAATGCTTGATTATCCATGTTATGGCTGGGCTGGCAGAAAAATTTCTCCAGCCAAGAGGGAGTACAAGTGGAAAAGATTTAAAATTTTTCCCCTTGTATTTATTTATTTTTTAACCACTCCTCACCCTTTGGCTAAGATCAAGTGAAGAATCCCCGGTTTGTTTATTTATTTTTATTGTATGTATGTGGGTGATTTGCCTGCATGTAAGCCTATGCACCAAGTGCGTGCCTGGTGCCTGCAGAAGCCAGAAGAGGGGTTCTGATTCCTCCTTTCAAACTGCTCTTACCCTGCGAACCATCACTCCGGGTTTTAAAGCATCAGTAGTTGGGGCTAAAGAGGTGGCTCGGGGTTAAGGACACTTACTGCTGCTCCAAGTTCAGCTCTCAGCACCCAGGTTGGGTGGCTCACAATTACCTGAACCCCTGTTCCAGTGTATCCAATGCCTCTGGCCTCCGTGGGGACTATATTCATGAGCACAGACACGTACACATAATTAAAAATTATAAAAATAAATGCTTTAGAGCATCAACAGTTTAGGATTTCTCATATCTCTGGAAGCTGGGCAGTGACTGGGAGCATAGCAGTGGAACCAGATTTTCTGCATTTGTGTCTTCAGCCTTTTTGTTGGTTGGAGCTATCATTATCATTGTCATTGTCATCATCATCACCATCATCATCATGTCTGGATCAGGACTGAATGAGTTTTTTTAAAAATAGAGGCCAAGACCCTACTTAATAAATGAGCCTACAAGCACTGGACATATTTTTTGTAAGATTTCATTTTTAAGTATTTTTATTATGTGTATGTGTGTGTACCTGTGAGTTGGTATGTGCATATGATTGTAGGTGCCCGAGGAGGCCAGCAGAGGGTGTCGGATCCCCCAGGGCTGGATTTGGAGATGGTTGTCAGCCACTTGGCATAGAGCTGGGAACAACACTGGATCCTCTACAAGAACAATGTGTGTTCTTGATCATTGTAACATCCCTCCAGCCCCCTTAAAAACACTTGTGATTGTTATAGAGTCATTTTAGCTATTCCCTGAGAAAAGCTGTTTTACAGCTACAAAAATGATATTTCACATGCAAAACTTGGACAGAACAACCCTGGATCACAAAGGCAGGAGGGGATAGCAGTATAAATCCCAAAGCACTACTGGAATAGAACTCTTAATGCCAAGTTCGCAGGAGGTTTAACTTGGGAAGGGTGTCTTTACTGACAAATGGAACATGTGTGTGTGTGTGTGTGTGTGTGCGCACGCGCGCGCGTGTGTCACTGTGCACTGTGACAAAAAGCAACTTAGGGGAGAAAGGATTTTGCATTTTTTTTTTGAGTGTTTTGTCTGCAAGTATGTTTGTATATGGACACGGTGTCTACAGAGGCCCCAGAAGAGGGAGGGCTTCCGGTCTCCTGGGACTAGAGTTGCACACAGTTGTGAATCCCCACATGGATGCTGAAAACAGAATTCAGGTTCTCTGCTTTAAGTTCACAGTTCCTGTCCATCCTAGCAGGGGAGACGAGGCAGCAGGAACTTCAGTGGAGAGTGGACGGAAGCAGATGAATTACAGAATCGCACTCAAACCACTCTCTCTTCTTTTATGCAGTCTAGGAGTCAAACCTACAAAACCCACCTTAGGCTGAGTCTCCACACATCAGTTAATAAAAAGCAATCCCTCCCAGGCATGCCCGAGGCCACCCTGAGCCCGGAAACCTTGCTGGAACTCTCTTCCCAAGTGATTGTAGGCTGTGCCTATACAAGTGAGCACTTCCCATCCCAGGCGGAGGACAAGAAGGGTCCTGCGTGATAGAGTTCAGGGAGCGATCAAGTGTAGTTCCTGTAAGGGGGGGAGGAGGGGGGGTTGGGGGGCGGGACACAGCAAACAACATCACATTTAATAAAACCTCTATTTTTAGTCTTAGTTTCACTTCTTTAAAAATATTTAATGCCATTGTTTATTTTGTTATGTGTGTACAAGGGGCCACAGTACCAGTAATGGAGGTCAGAGGGCAACTTTGAAGAGTAAGATCTCTCCTACCAAGCAGGTCCTGGGGACCAGCTCAGGTCTCTTCCAGCTTGATGGCAGAATCTTCTACCCACTGGGACATTTCACCAACCCTTTGCTTCTTAATTGGTGAATATATAAGCCCATATCTCGGAATATTGTATTATGTTCATGATTCCTGAAGAGACATTATAGAGACTGAATTTGCATTTAACTTCCAAAATACAGTGCTTTATCACAGCAATAGGAAGGCAAGTAGGGAGTAGGGTGCACGCTCAAGGATTTGTCTCTGGTGAGTCCAGATCCTGTCAAGTTGACACGTTAACGATCAGAGCCAGCACCTTGTAGGCAGAGCATATGTGTGTATATTGTATATCGTATATTGTTTCTTGTATGGGACACACAGAATGTTGAAGAAACTCAGATCTCCAGAGGGAATCAGAAGGCCTAGGGTTACCAGCAAGAGACCGTTCTGGGTATCTTCAAGTTGAAGGAGATTTTTACCGTGTAGGACAGGATTAAGCCTGGCATTTAATTCTTCCACATGACCCTCTCAGGATGGACTGTGTTCTCACCAATCCTTCTCTTGTTCTCATTTTGCTTGAGGCACAGGTTTTACTTGACGTATTTATCCCCAAACAATAGTTCATGGTCTTTAATTTCCCCGGTTCCCCTTCTCCTTTCCTTTGCCCATTTGAACACCCGATTTCCACCTGGGAAGGCAGTTTCAGACTTCCTTTGAAGTTAGATGAGCCTGTTGGGGTCAGAAGGCACAACACTGGTGACACCAGCTCTTGGGGAGACGAGAGGGATGTGGTTAATTTTGCGTAGAAGGTCTTCACCCTATGCTGCTGCTGAGGAGCAGAGGTGGGGAGTGGTTACTCAAGAACACACCGGACTGGGGAACCATGAAGAGCTGTCCTGGGCTCCCTTCACCACTTTCTCACAGCCTCCTGTTCTCTACCCTGCAGGAACTGCTCAGTCTGTCTTGTCTTTCCCAGCCTTGGTGTTTGGGAAGATTATTGGTCAGGTGTGTGTGTGTGTGTGTGTGTGTGTGTGTGTGTGTGTACTTCTGACCATTTGGTTGTAATCAGTTATTAAAATTCCCCCCTTAGAAAATTGCAGGCTACACACCCGTTATTTACCCTCACCTCAAACATTACCCTGTGTGATTGTAACATATGTTTTGCATGAGTGCCTTCCCTCCTGTCTCTCCGTGTCTCTGTCTCTTTCTCTCATTTTTTTGAGTACGATAGTTACTTTCCTCAGTTCTGTGACCAGTACCTGACAAGAAACAAGGTCAGGGCAGGGCAGGGCACATAGTTCAGCTGACACAGAGCACTTCCCTTGAACACCCGAAGCCTTGGGTTCAATTCCCAGTGCCGGCACTGTGTAAGCTTGGTGTGCTGCATGCCTGGGATTCCCAGTACTCTGGAGGTAGATGAGTGAAGATAGGAAGTTCAAAGCCAGCCTGTTCTGTCTGAAAGGAAGAAAGAAAGAAAGAAAGGAAAGAAGGAAGAAACAAAGAAAGGAAGGAAGGAAAAGAAAGCCAAAAACTTCAGGGAGAAAGGGTTTATTTTGGCTCAGAGTTTGAAGATGCAGTCCATCATGGCAGAGAAGGCACAGTGGTATGAAAGGCTTACTGTTATAGCAATGTGAGGCTATTCACCTACATCTCCTAGTGTGTGTGAGACAGAGAGAGAGAGGGAGGGGATGAATAGGGCAGGTTGTAATCTTCCAGGCCTTTTCCCAAGAGACCTTTTACCTTAAGTGAGGCCCCACCCCTACCTAAAGGTTCCATGACCTCCTAAAACATCCCACCAGTTAGGGACCAAGTGTTCACACATGTGAACTTATAGAGAAAATCCCACACTAATGCCACCGCAGTAGGAGACATTGGAGAAGAAACCATACAGACTCCATGAGCAGGCAGTGGCTGGAGATGTCACACTAGACTCCATGAGACAGACAGTGGCTGGTGATGTCACATTAGGCTCCATTAGACAGACAGTGGCTGGTGATGTCACACTCCAAGGGAAGATAGAGGACATGTCAAGGTTGTGAGCTGTAGAGAAGAACCACATCTCTGTTAGAGATCAGAAAAATCAAAGGAAAACTTACAGCCAAGGCTGCTTCCCTTGGGGCAGCCTCCTGCCTCCCAGTTTGTGGGTTCAGGTAGAGAGGAGGCCAACCTCTTTCCAGTCATTGGTGGGCACGTAGCACTTAGACCTGTGAGAACCTGAGGCCATGGAGAACAGTTCTGGAAGACCCAGAGTCTAGGCAGAGCGGTGGACAGGTTCAGTGGAATGTCTCCTGAGGCTTCTGAGAAAGGGGCAGACAGGTGACTGAAGGCTTTTTCCCAGGGGGTGTAAGCCTGGCACTGTAGTAAGCATTTTGCCAAGTACGTTCATTAAGATGAGCTTTTACTATATTAGAAAACTGCAAATACAATAGCTAAGATTGTGAGTGTGTGTGTGTGTGAGTGAGAGTGTAAGTGTGTGAGAATGTGAGTGAGTGTGTGTGTGTGTGTGTGTGTGTGTGCGTGCGTGCGCATTTGCATGTGTATATTTGTGTGTATGCAAACATACCTGGGTGCCAGAGGTTGATGTCTGGTGTCTTTCTTTATTGATCTCCCATTACTTTTTGACATAGGATCTTTCACTGAGCTAGGAGCACACCAGTTCAGCAAAACTCAACTGGCCAGCAAGCTCCAGGGATCCTCCTGCCTCTGCCTTCCCAGTACTAGGACTGTAGACCCATGCCACGATGCCTGGCTTTTTACGTGGCTCTGGATCTGAACTCAGGTCTTCATGCCTGTGTAACAAGTGCTTTGTTTGCCTGCTGAGCCACATCCCCAGCCTCTAGAAATGGCTTTTCTCTTACAAAAATAGAGCTGTCAACCAGCAGGGCTGGCTGGTGCTCCGTGCTCATCAGGGGAGAGCTGCTTCTCTCTGGCGTCCTTGATACCCAGCTCCACCAGGGGATTTCAGGACGGCTACTTGAGCTTTAAGCAACAGGACGGAGGAAAGAATGAATCAGGCTTCAAAGCCCTGTTTTTTATCTTCAGCTCTGCATAATCCAGGAGTGGTTGGACACACCTAAAATTCTAGCACACTAGAAGTGGAGGCAGGAAGATTAGGAGTTCAAAGCCATCCTTAGCTAAATAGGGAGTCTCAGGCCAGCCTGGGTACATGAGATTCTGTCTTTAGAAACCAAAACAAATATACTTTGTTTTTGTAAATTGCTCATGATGCTTCTACTTTGGGGATGGAATATGTTATTACAAAGTAATGAAAGGGAGCCAGCTATTTGGAGATAATGGGCTCTCTCTGCTACACCCTCACAAAAGGGGGATGTACTCAAAAAGAGAGAGGGTGAACAGAATTTAATGCTGACAAGAGACAAATCTCTCCTTAACTGTGTTTTTTGAGCCTCTGGATCAAGCTGTACCTGAAGGCCATATATCCTTGCTAGTCAAGCTCATATTTTTCTCTTCCCTCCCTCCCTCCCTCCCTCTCCCTCTCTCCCTCTCTCCCTCCCTCCCTCCTCCTCCCTCCTTCCCTCTCCCTCTCTCCCTCCCTCCCTCCTTCCCTCCCTCCCTCCTTCCCTCCTTCCCTCCTCCCTTCCCTCCTTCCCTCCTCCCTCCTCCCTCCCTCCCTCCCTCCCTCCCTCCCTCCCCCTTCCTCCCTTCTCTTCTCCCTTCTTCATCTTTCCACTCTCCTGTCCAGATAAAGAACCACAAGCCCTCGGTGGTACAGGAAGGAGGAGTCTCCTGACACAGATCACAAGTTTCCCTTTATTTCTTTTTCTTCCCAACTGCGCTGGCTAGTTCAACTTGACATCACTGCAGGGGAGAGAGCATCGGTTGAGAAAATGCCTCTATAAAATCAGGCTGTAGGCAAGCCTGTAGGGCATTTTCTTAATTAGTGATTGATGTGGACAGGCCCAGCCCACTGTGGGTGGGGCCGCTCCTGGGCAGGTGGGCCTGGATTCTTTAAGAAAGTAGGTTGAACAAGCCTTGGTGAGCAAGCTAGAGAGCACCACTTCTCTCCGGCCTCTGCACCAGCTCCTGCCTCCGGCTTCCTGCCCTGATTGAATTCCTGTCCTGACTTTCTTCAGTGACGGACTATGATGTGGAAGTGTGAGCCACATAAACCCTTTCTTCCCCAACTTCCTTTTGTTCATGGCATTTCATCATGGTGATAGAAACCTTAACTAGGAGAGAAGTTGGTGCCAGGATGGTGGGATGTTGCTGTGACAGACCCGGCCCTGTTGCTTTAGGGAGGATTGTGGAAGGACTTTGGAACTTGGGGCTAGAAAAGCTATCCAGTGTTGAGAGCTCCGTGGAGCGTTCTGTAGGAGCTGGGAAGATAAGAATGTTGAGAGCAGTGCAGACAGTGGAGGCCTGACTTGTGATGTTTAGAGGGAAGGAAAGATTCTACCAGGCCATAGATGTGATGGACACATGGTGTCTGGGCAGCTGGAGCTGAAGAAACAGCTGTGATAAACAAGAGACCAGAACCACTGAAATAAAATTACGTGAAACTAAGATATCAGGTTCTCTGTTCTTCCCACTGTGGCTGAGAGAGCCGGATCTTCCCCCACACTCTCCCAAAGGCTCAGTTAGGCGTCTCTGTGGCCTTTCCCTTTCATTCCACAGGACAGGGAACTGCTGGCACTTTGTAGAACTCCCTTTGGGGATTAATAGGAAAAACTTAAAAGTCTGTTTTATGAGATCTTGACTAAAATCCACAAGCTGGCATTCTCTGTCCTGCCCAGGGTCTTTGATTGATCTTTCTCAAGTGCTTCTTGAAATTGCCATGCTTTTCAGTAGAGACAGGTGTATGGAGATAGCTTGGCCACCACCTCCTCCTCTTTCTCAATGATGACTTGTAACGTTAACAGTGTCCATGGCAATTGGGGCCTAATGGATTTCTTTCTGTTCATCTGAGAGTCCTGCTGTAATAGGTTTCATTTGAAAGTGTTCCAAATAATTGATCAGCAGGATAGCATTTAAAAATTTTTAAAATAACGTTGCTAATAGTAGCCATTTGCCTAGTCTGCTGCATTCTCCTTAGTCTCTCCTTTGAAACACAAGATACAGAACATTACGTTTTCCTATCAGATTCAGATTCCTAAATTATCCTGCCTTTCTGTGCCTGTTCATGTCTGTAAGGTAGGTAGGAGTGGAGTGTCTGCAGACAGCAACTCCTGGGCTCCAAAAGTTGACTCTGTAATGTCAGTTCTGTCGCAGTAACACATGACCACTGCAATGAGGAATAATCAAGGTATTCCTCTGGTGTGAGCTCCTCTCAAGTCTGGAGACTGGCTAACAAGGTAAGTCCAGGCCAGGGGCCTTGAAGCTTAGCATTACCGACTGCCTCCCAGTTAAGTTAAGAACCATCATAGCCACAGCCAAGAACTCACCCAAATCAGCTACTGACCAGCACTCACCGATAGATGCTACGGAGGCCCGAAGGACAGAATTCAGGGGGTGGAGAAATCTATCTCTCTCATCTATGCTTTTTAGTCAAGTTTCTTTAGCCTGGGCACAGAATGTCATTCAAGTCCCCTAAAGGCATTATACGCTGTTGTCGCCAGCTTAACGCAATATTTCAAGGGGCGCCACAGAGGCTCTTCACGCTTCTGCAACACAAGGTCAGATTCAGCAAATGTCCGGGCATTAGGCAAGTCTTTGGATTTATGATGAGAGTGACTTGTCTCTCTGAGACTGTCACAAAGTCAAGCTGCACCTCACACAGTGCTTGAATTAACCCAGCAGAGGACAACTTCAGGTCCTGATCCCCAGACACCGTCTACCTTGTGCTTAGAGACAGACCCTCGAGCTCACTGGTCTGGAGCTGGATGAATAGGTAGGCTGGCTGGCCAGAAAATCTCAGGAGTCTGCCTGCCCTTCTTCCCCAGTGCTGGCATTGCAAGCCTAGGTCTCAGGGTTCACATCAAGGGACAAGGGACATAATGAGGTGGAGGACTTGTGTGCACTTTCTGTTAGCATCCAGGCACACCTTGGCCTCGAACCTTGGGGCACATGGCAAGTGGTACCCTGGCTCTGTAAGCAGAGCAAAAGATCCCTTTAAGAGACAAGCTCCACCCACTCCCACTCCCTCCTGCTGTTCCTCTGGAGAGGCAGGCAGGTCTTTACCTCCCTCCTTCTCCCTTTCTCTCCGCTCCCTCCATGTCCCCTCCCCTCTTTTCCCCTTCCTGTTCCCTCTTCCCATTCTTCCTCCCTTTCTTCCTTCTCTACCTTCCCTCTCGCCACTCCCTCACTTCCCCCAATAAAACTCCCAAGCGACACCTTCCCTCACAGGAAACTGAGTTACTTGGGAAAGAGTGCTGGGGGTGGGGGTGGGATTGATGTCTGTACCCGACTTGGAGAAGAACTAAGTGGGGTCCTTTTTTTAAGGATGTGATCTGTGATCTAGAGAAGTCTTCTGTTCCCAGAGGTGGTGGGTGAGCAGTCAGACTGGGAAAGTCAGAGTGAGGGTACCTACCCCATGTGAACAGACACTAAAAACAGACACTGTGGAAAGCAATCTTGTCAAATTGAACTCCACTCAACCTGTTTGGTATGGATGGGACCTCGGAAACAGACTCCGAGGGGCTTGGTGACGTTAATGTATATAATATTTTGGTTAGCATAGATTTCACTTTGAATCTTGGAGGCAATTTTCTTCTTATAAGATGGATAATTTCTTTTCTTAGGTACTCATTGCCCTATAAGAAGAAAAAAAAATCTATGACAAGGGGGGAAAAAACAGTATATCACATTTATGATAAAAAATGATCCAGACATGGGTGCTAATTTCTAGGCTATTTAAAATCAGGATGGGTTATTCAGGACTAAATTAGGCACTACATAATTTTTTAGTACAGGGAAGTATATAGTATCTTAAAACAGTGGTAAAAATGGTTTGCATCCTAAGTATTCCAAGGATGGCTTTAGGCCAGGGCTCTCTCCCATCCAAGTGGTGTAGCAGATGCTGTGAAAGCCCCCCCCCCATCCCCAGGTGGCCTCTGGCATCCCTACAGTGTCTGCTATCTTCTTCCTCCACTGCTGAAGACTTTCTGGATGTGTGTTTGTGCTGCCCACCCCCCACCTCCCACCCCCCATCTCTCACCCCCCCATGTCTGTGCCTGGGATTTAACACCCCAGGCAGGAAGTGAAGAACAGATGCCCCCACTTTCTGACACCCTGAGACCATGTGCTTGCTCCCTCATGGGTCTCCAAATGGAGGGGCTGAGCTTCTGTTGCCACAGCAGGGGCCTTGCGAATTATCACCCCCTTTCCATTTCCTACCCTTCTCTGCCACTCTTACTTTCACCACCTCTCTAGTTTGTCTCCCAAATCCTCATGAGGGGACAAGTTTGGGACAATGGGAGGTGAGCAGTGTAGCAGGCTGAACACCATCAGGAGAGGAGGGGATCTCAGTGGTCTGTCTGCAGATGGTGACCTGCGGAGCGCCTTGGCTGTCTAAACAGTTCTACGAAGATGCTAATCTGCACGTGCCTTGAAGAGGGATTCGAAGAGTAGTCGGTAACAATGTCAATTTGAAGTCCACATGACTTATGGTATCCACTGCCACAACAAAGAGACATAATTCTTGCTAAGGAGCAAGGAACTACTTTCTGTTTTGTTTGTGTGGTGTGTGTGTGTGTGTGTGTGTGTGTGTGTGTGGCAACATCTATGCAGTGTACATACCAGTATGTGTGCACATGGAGGCCAGAGGTTGACATAGGATGTCTTCCCCTATGGGACCTTGTAGTGAGATATTCACCTTATCCACACCTGTGGCATAGACCACGCCCATTGGGGGGTGGAGACAGGGCCGGATATGACCTGGGGGAACTGAGGCTGAGGAGGGGGCTTAGAGAGCTCTCTTGCTTGCAGCAAGGGGATAGGAGTACATCCGGAGGAGGCATCCTTGGGACCAGGAACCTGCTGGTGTTCATCTGTCTATGTTGTGAGTTGTTTCTCCTTGAATAAACATCTATTCGGCCTATTTGTTTCTCCTGATCCTTATTAAACATCAATAGGACCTCCCCTATCATTGCTTTCCAGAACTGGGATTATGGGCCTCATTGCCTCTCCTGTTGTTCTTTTGTGGGTCCTGGGATTTGAACACAAGTCCACATGCTTGTGTAGCGAGCACTTTACCTCACGCTGCCATCTCCGCAACCTCCTTTCTATTGTATAAACGTTGTATTTGCTTCTTTTAAGTAATTCCTTGAGGGAAGGTAGAGAGGGAGGGAGGGAGGGGAAAAAGAGAAGGGAATGGAGGGAGAGGGGGAGAGGGCAGAAGGAGAGGGGGAGACAGTGAGTGAGTGTCTTACTCAGGACACTCTTAGACGCAAACTGACTTTCTCAAGCATCTTGTGAATGAATTGCTCGCGGCTCTTGCTCTTTTTCTTAAGTCAGGCGCCTAAGTGAGGGAGGGGATAAGTGACTGGGAGGGTGGCTCAGAGGGTGAAGAGCTCGCTCTGCAGGCCTGAAGACCCAAGTTTGCATAACCTGCATGGAAAGCCCGAGGCAGCAGTGCACATCTGGAATTTCAGTGCTCTTATGGAGGGGTGGGAGGAAGAGAATTCCTAGAAGTCAGTAGTAAGCTTGGCCAATGGCAAACAATATGACCCTGCCTCAAACAGCAGAAGGTGAGCCTCTCCATGTACATGACACAGGTACACCCATACCTACACTCATACTTCATAAGTGCTCATATGCTCAGACACACACACACACACACACACACACACACACACACACACACTCGTAGGCTCATTGCACAATAACACAGATTGGTTGCATGAGCACTGGGAATATATAATGAATTCGTATGCACCATTCAGTGTTAGCATTTACAAATGGCTAAAGACCTTAGCAGACCTCCTTGGGAAGAGTCCAATCTAAACACGAGCATCGTGAAGTTCAGTGGAGGAAATGATAACAAAACAGGGACTGCATGAATTACTCTACTTTAATATTTTGACCTTTCTTCATTGATTCCTCATCCACCTAGGGTTTGACCAGACGAATTGTCCTTTCTCTATATATTGTTGCAGGATTTTCTGTTCTCTTTAGCTCACTTGCATCTGCCACGCTGTGGAATATAGTGAGCAGTCACGCCCAGGTTAACACTATCAGTTTCTTCATCTAGCTAATGTTAGGGAAATTGAATAGGCTTACTCCAAAATTCATTGGGAACCATCCCTCACTGTCCTAGAATACATTTAGTCACATTAAGCTGTCCAAAGATTGTGTAATATATCTCCTAGGAAGAAAAGTTATGGTCTCAAAAGTTAAAATTTTCTAGGCTGTACACAGTAGGCTAAAATGCGCGATCACTCTCAGAGAGCAAAGCAAACTGGCTTCAAATAAACGTCTCGCTTTGTTCTGAAGGCATGCGGTGCAGGGATAGCAGACCTCAACAAAAGAAGGTAAGTCAGCGTTTCCAATTGTCATACGTTTCGTCCTCGAGACATACTCTTTATCCATTTTGGAAATTGTCACCCCAACCACACATACACACCACTTGCAAATAAGCTAATGGTATAGGAGGTGGCGATGCTCAGGCAGCACAATTATCTCTTAATTACACACAGCAGGGTTCCAATGTGTGTCTCCCTTCTGAGGACACTTAACAAGAAACAAAAGACAGACAGCCTGGTTAGACATCCCACACAGGCTTCTTTGGTGACAGGTTTACTCTGAGATGCCCTGTGGTAAAGATGGAGAAGAAGTCATCTTGCCTACCCATCAGCCATCTTTAGAGTGTCCCCTATTGAGTCTGACTATTCCATCTACAGAGAAGGAGCTAAACAAGCAAGGAAACAAAACCTCAAGGACGAACTGATCCACAAACCAAGTGTTCTTCGTGAAAGCCCTGGTCCCCAGTGCAGGAAATTAGGAGATTCCTTACCTCACCCTGGGCCGCTCAGAACTCTCTTCTGTCTTCTTTGAGATAGAATCCATGCATCCTTGGTATCGTAAGATCATATATTTTGTAGGAGAAATGGTCAAAGACCAGACATATGCCAGAGAACTTCATTTTATCTTCTGAGAGATTAATTTAATTGGGGCAAAACTATCTATCAATTAATTAGCCCTTCAAAGTTTATGGCTTGCTGATTAGTTGATGGCACCATCCACAGTGAGGTTAATAAAATTTCGCATGCGTTGCATGCTTCCTCACACATTCTGTGAAGTCGCTGGAGGAAGTCCCACCCAGACCTGTGAGGATGGTGTGAGTGTGAAAATGGGTCCAGTGGCTGGGGGTGATAATAATTACCATGTGGGATAAATTGCTTGTCAGACAACAAAGGACATTCACAAGCTTTCTCTTGTTTTGATTCTTACCAGAACCCTGTGAAATGGGTAGAGAAGAATATTAACTCCATTCTACAACTGAGAATGTCTCTTGATTTTTGCTTAAGAGACTTCCAAGGGCCTTCGAAAACTATACAGCCAGTGCATGCCCACCATTACACTTCTGCCAGGAGGAAGGTATGAAAGTAGAGAAATGGAAGCTTCTAGAACCATCCCCGGGAACAGCGACAATGTCCCTGCATCTAGCTCTCCTTCAGACATCTCACTCACACCTTCCAATCCTGTCGTTTTCACGAATGCGTTCAAATATTTTCATTTTTTGATTACTTAGCACATGTGTGCGGTGTATGAATATCTGTGCAGTACATATGGGCATGTACATGTCAGTAAGGGTATGTTCTCACGTGGAGGTCAGGGGTTGATTTTGAGAGCCATCTTCTACTATTCTTCACTTAATGTTTTGAGCTGGAGTTTCCCATGGAACCTGGAGATCAGCTGGCCAGCCGTCTCCTGGGACCCACTTGTCACCACCCCACAGTGCTGGAGTTACAGATGCATACTGTTGCGCGTGGCCTTTGTATGGGCACTGGGGATCCGAACTCTGGTCCCTCATGCTGAGGTAGAGGGCACATTACCCACTGCCATCTCTCCAGCCATTTGCCTCTTCTGTCGTTCAGTTCGTCTTCTTGTTCTTCATCTTTCTAGAACAGCGGGCTCAAATCAGCCACTCGCTGAGTTCGTTAGCAGTTCCGTTCTCCAGACTCCCCCGGGGTCAGCCTCAATCAGCTTCCCAGTGAAGTCTGCTGTAGGTCTGCTCTTGCCTTTTGGAGCTGCTGGACAAGACCGCGACCTCCTCCAGGCTGTTTCCTTTGTCCTTTTCATTTTTGTGATCCCAGCCTGATAAATACAATATTCCAATCAATGGCAGCGTGTGGTGAATTCAAGAGTACATAGTTGTCGATGCTTATCCTCAAAACTCTTCTGAATTTTGCGTTTTTCAATGTACTACAAGTTGGAAGGGCGGGGGAGGCGGCTGGAGTGGTGAAGCACTTGCTGCATAAAAGCACAAGGAACCCAGAACCACTTGAAAAAGACAGGCACAGAGGTGAACACCTATAACCCCATCCCCAGGAGGTGGAGACAGGAGGAACCCTGGGGCTTTCTGGCTAGTCCCAACGCCGTTCTGAAGTCCAAAGTCTCTTCTGGTAGTCAAGAAAAATGCCTGACTAAGAGGCTCTGAGAAATAAAAGAACAAGTTATGTATTTCCAGTATACCACGGACTGAGCAAGTGAGGCCATTCTAAAAAGGAGGAATGAGAAGGTGACAAGGAAAGATGGGGCCAGATCAAGACCAACACTCAGCAGGGCAAACATCAGACCCTGCAGCTTCAAGAGAGGCGCCCAGAGCACGTGGCGGCATGCCGTGAACTGAGATGTGCTGGGGGAGTCACCCACCCCAGTAATCCTGTCACAGCAGCACACGCCGCCCCTCTCTGGGGCTGACTCCTGGGGATCGGTAGCTTCTTGTGGCAGATGTCTCATGCCCCCCGGCATCTTCAGCATCCTGGGATTTCCTCTGTGACTTGGGCTTCAGCTTCATGTACAGCCCTCTTATTTGCCTCTGCTACGCAGCGTGGCCTCAAAGGCTTTCCTCCAAACCCTTGGCACAGGCCTCGTGATCCTGTAACGTTTTCACTGAGTATGTCTGTAGAAACAGCCTCGCATGGATGATGCCAAGTTCTGCAGCTTGAGATGAACCCAGCCCCTCTACGTCTATGGCTACAGCTGCACTGAGGTACCCACACTGTTGGACCCTATGCGTATCCCTATGCGGTCCTGTTGAGCAGAGCACCATGAAGGGGCTCTCTTTTCAAATATTTTTTTTAAAAATAAATTCATTCATGTATTTACCTATGTGCGTGCGTGGAGGCCAAAGGACAGTTTGCAGGGTTGGTTCTCTCTTTCCATCACAGAGGTCCCAGCGGGAGATGCTTGGAGGCAAGCGCCTTTTCCCGATGAGCATCCCACTGCCCCAGACAGTGTTTCCCGGAGGCATTTTCCTTTCAAAGGGAGTCTTTCATAGGAGTTTGCACTTTGGGCCCCTCATTACACAACTGCAAGCTTTCTCCTCAATGTCACTGATCTCCTTCACAATTACCTCCATCGGACTGGCCTGAGGGTAAGTCCATGGGACATTTTCTTGACTAATGACTGATTTGGGAGGGCCTAACCTACTGTTGCGTGGTGCCAGCCCCCAGGCAGGCGATCCGGGGTTGCGTAAGTAAGCAGGTTGAATGAGCCGCGGGAGGAGCGAGCTAATAAACAGCAGTCTTCCATGATGGCTCAGTCCCTGCCTCCAGGATCTGGAGTTGAGCTCCTGTCCTGGCTTGCATTAATAATGGACTGTATGCTGTAAGATGAAATACACCCTTTCCTCCCCAAGTTGCTTTCGGCCATGCTGTTTATCTCAGCAGCAGAAGAAACTAGAGCCTTTGCTTAGCTGCACCCTGCAGACCAGTTATTTCCCAAACTCCCCTGCGCCATACGACTCTACAAACAGACCCTGAGTTCTTCTGCCTTCACATCCAGCTGGTGCTCCCCATTGTCTGCGCAGACGGAGAGGGTACCATGTGGAGGGCCAATGAAAGCAACCAGAATCAACAAGACAGGCCAAGCAAGACAGGTGACTGCTGGGAGTTTGTGAGAAGCCTCAGTGGGCTGCTGAGGCCACAGTCCCTCTTTGCAAAGTCCTCCGGCCATGTGTGTCATGGCTGCACCATGCTTTTTCTACCATCCTGGGCACACCTGCCTGGGAGGCAGTGATGGCTTCCAGGTAAAGGACAGCCACATTTAGCAGAAGCTGAGAGGGCCTGGCTCTACTAGAAATTTTTCTTGGGTGGCTTCTCCCAGGATGCTGGAGTAGGAGACACAAAAAGGCCACTCCCTAAGAGAAACTTGGTGTCAAGGGTCAAGGTGAAGCTTGTAGACAAAATGGGGAAGGTGGTGATGAGCACAGCTGGGAAGGTTAGGCATGGCTTAGGTAAGGGCAACTATTCCAGAAATTCATGTCCTTGTTCCAGACCTTTCTTCCCCCATTTGCTTCACTTTGTCATTTCACCAATATCCACTGTTCACAAAGAGGGAGGGGACATGGCCCACAACAGTCCCAGTACTAAAAACGTCCCAGTGGAAAGACTCATATTGGTTCTGCTCAGGGTATATAATCATCCCCGGACTGACCAGTGTGGCCATGGGGGCATTAAAAGTGCATTGTTTACATAGGGAAACGGGGACCAGATCTCCAAGAATGGGAGGGTTCATTTCTTCAAAGAAGGCAGAAAAACTGGGTAGAGCTACTGCCATTAGGATGGCAGAGAAGGAATCCAGACACAACTAGTCTTTAGTTTCTAAACCATTTTGCACTCTGTGTGTGGGGGTGGGTGCACGCATGTGCGTGCGTGTGAGTGAACATGCACGAATGTACATATGCCACGGTGCATATGTGAAGGTCAGATGACAACTCGTGGGAGTCAGATCTCTCTTTCCACCATTTGGGTTCTGAGGGTAGAGCTCAGGCTGTCAGGCTCCCAGCAAGTGCTCTTACTAACTGGGCATCCTGCCCTCCATCACCACTTCTGAGCATATGCCCAGGTAAGATTTCATGGCGTCATCAGAGTACTCGTTGGCTTTCCAGAGCTAAAGTTCTTCATGTGTAATGGCCCAGTATTAATAACCTGTAAAACATATAATCCAAAGCCTCTGTGGTTTACAATAAATGTTTCTTTCTTAGTCACTGCTTGGGGGTTACCTACTAGGGGTAACTGCCTTGGGCTGCGGGCTGAACTTTCTTCTGCTCTCTGCCTCTGTCATGCTGGAAGGAGCACTGCGTGGCTACAAGCCCAGAGAATCAAGCTGAATTTTCTGTGCAGCACTTTGGAAATGTCCCTCCTTTACTCATGATGTATATACCAGTGTTTCACTCTCTGTGCCCAATACCGGTGAGACCCGGAGAGTGGAGAGGCTTCAGCAAAGTGGGGAGGACAGAGTGAGGATGAGGAGCATGCCCCACTGTACTCAGCAGTACCAAATGACTTTTCGGCAGGTCTACTGACTTTGTCCTTCTGTTTTCCTGCTTTTTTTTGTTTAATGTATGCGTATATCTCACTCCAGAACTTCAAGTGAGCACAGCACACAACATTATTTTCCCATAATACAACTTAATTCTATTTTGAGCCCCCAGTCAGCAGAGGGGCAGGAACTTAACCTCACTTAATGCCCAATGATCTGTCTTCATCTCTTTTGGGATTGTTTCTAAATCCTGGGGGATTGTGCACCATCAGCACACATCTGGGTGCATCTGCTCGGTGTGCCCAGGCATCTGCTGGAATCGTCCCCTTGCTCTCAAGCTGATCCACGCAAATGGTCCCCAGCCTCCTCAATGATCTGTCCCCATGTCTCCCTCTCAGTCAGGGACGCTCACCTCTGCATTCCTGTCTATACCAAAGCTAGTTTCTTTCTCATTCCCCAACACAGCTTGGATTTGGACAAACCCAAGGCAGAAATGCACTGTTTGAGTTTTGCCACCTTCCCTAGCTGATTAGGGAGGAGAAGTTGAAAGAGAGAAATGGACAGAGGGAGTAAAAGAAAAATCTGTAGAGTATGAATGCTATCTATATTACTGAGGTACACGGACCACACTTTAGTGCTTTCAGAATTTGGGGGTGGGGTGGGGGGAGGGAAAGGAAGAAAAAAACATCCTAGCAACACACTTTTATAAAGCAGTATCTATTAGGTTTTAAATGGATGTAGAAGCTTCTATTAAAATGTAGATTTGTTTGACACTGTGGAAAATCATGGTACTTGAACCAAATAGCAAACATTACAAAAATAAGGTTTAAGAGAACTGCTCCAAGTCCTCATTATTTTTCCTGTGGGGAGCTGCACACGGCGGCCACTTCCTTTCAGAGTAATGGGCCATGTTTCCTTAGAGTGATGGTCTTATTTTTCACCCTAATTATCAGACTTGCTGCTTTCCATTTTCTGTGGGATTTCCAAGGGTTGAGATATTTTTACACTCATTTTCTCCCTCTACCCTCCCTTCTTCTTTTCCTCCTCTGTTACCTCGAGACAGCTTTTAAGTATCCTAGGCTAGCCTTGAATTTGTGGTCATTCTGCCTCAGCCTTCCAAGAGCAGGCACTACCATGTCTGGCTAATGTTCTCTCTCTCTTTCTTTCTCTCTCTGTGTGTGTATGTCTCTTCCCCCCTCTCTCTCCCCCTTCTTTCTGTGCATGTGTGTGTCTCTCTCTCTCTCCTCTCTCTCCCCCCCCCCCTCTCTCTCTCTGTATGATGAACCTGTAAGTGGGGTGCATGTGTGCACATGTGCACACGTGTGTGGAAGCCAAAGATAAATCTTGAGTGTTAGTATTCAGCTGCAGAGCTGTTGGTCTTGTTTTCTGTCACCAGGACCTGAGGCTCTCTGCCTAGGCTAGGCTGGCTGGTCATCACACTCCAAGGATCCTCGTAGCTCTGCCTCCCCAGCACTGGGAATACAAGTGCATGTACCATGCCTGGCTTTTTATGTAGGCACTGGGGACTGAATTTAGGTCTTCATGGCAAACACTACCCACTGAACCCCCACCTCCCTCCCTCCCTTCCTCCTTCCCTTCCTCCTTCCCTCTGAGAGAGAGAGAGAGAGAGAGAGAGAGAGAGAGAGAGAGAGTCTGTCTGTCGTGTCTGTCTGTCTGTCTGTCTGTCTGTGTAGATCAGAGAGAGTCTCCTTCCACCATTTTGGACCTGTAGAGTGAAGTCAGATCTTCAGGCTTGGCAGCAAGTGCCATGGATCTGAGCCCGTCACTGGCTGCTGTGTTTTTAAAGACAGCATTCGTTGGTACGTTGCTTTGGGTATGTCTCATGAGCTATTGACTTTCATTTTCCCAGGAATGATTTCCAGCTCGTAGCCTGGTCCCCTAGCCACTGTGATTATTCTTCATGATGCCATCTCTGGTTTCGGCCACTTGCACCAAAGCACACATCAGATGCGAATGAGCCACATGGGGTTGAGACTGGAAGGAGGTTTGCTCCAGGGTGAATGGCACTGGTGTGAGACACAGACAGACTGTTCCCACAGAGACTGAGTGTGCAGAGGACAGCTCTGGTGAGGACTTCCTCAACAGGAACTGAGTTGTACTGGAGAGACCCTTCTTCTCTCCCTTTGCTTAGCAATTGAACGTCACAGACTCACGCTGGGGTGTAGTGAGGTATCCGCCACACCCACACCTGTCGCACTGACCACGCCCAATGGGAGCATCGGCACAGGTGCGGACAGATGTGACCTGTGGGAGGCTGGGTCTGGGGTCCTGACCCCAGCTCACTCTCTCGGTTCTGGACGGGTCACAGAGAGCAGCCTGGTGTGGATCCTTGGAGTTGGAACTTGTGGGTCATTGGTTTCTCATGTAAGTGACTTCTCCCAGAATAAAATATATATCCCATATTTTATCCTCGTCCCGTGTATCTTAATCTGTGCATCATCACTGAGGGAAGGCAAAGGCTGAAGGCGGAAGGGGAGTTTGTCTCCCTCAAGAGACTTCACACAGTTCTGAGGACATACATAGCAGACCGCCCTGCAGGAGAGACTAGAGCCCAGACAATGACGAGCAGCTCAACTTGACCATGCTGCTTAGCTACACATCCCCCCTACCTTCTATTCAAACCCGAATTTCATGTCACGGTTCCAAAATGAATGGGGTGGGGTGTCACCAGAGCTCTTTGTTCCCTCCCAATGTGACCGCATTGAGTGACACTGAGTAAATCCCCCGTTTTTGCTTATCTCCATTACCTGTCAGTTTTGGTCTATTGAGGATTGGGGTCAGGGGCCGGGCACAAACCTGGCTGGTTAGGGCTGCCTTGGCCTGGCTGCTGACCCTAACAGCTCAGGTAACACTGGTTTTGTCATTTGCAGACTGCTCTTGTCAAGCCTGGCATCTCTCTGCCTGTGGGGGCCCCAGGCCTTAGAGACTGCACAGCATCCGAAGTCACATCCCTGGTGAGCTTCAGTTTGTCTAATTGTATTTCTGCTGTTTGCAACCAGAGGACTTTAACAAACACTCTTTCCTTTTGCTGAGTTCAGTGAAACCTCAGCTTTATTTAGATCAACAAAGGACTTAATTAAGCCAAGCGGGGGGAGGTGGAGAACAAGGTGTTGAGGGGAGCTTGCTGGCTACAAAGTAACTCATCGCCATGGTTTTAGAGGAACACAGGCAGAGAGGTGAGGGCTATACTGAGGAACCCAAAGTCCCAATCTGAAATGGCATCCATCATCTGCCAGTGTGGAGAGCTGGCTGTTGGTGTTACTACGGAATCACATGCAGTGATGTCAAGAGTTAAGGATCATCCCGAACTCAAGGGGCGTGAGTGGAGCCACTGAGCCATTCAGGACGGAAAAGTTTTCACTTCAAACACAGCCAGGTTTGTGGCGCTTATTATTTTAGGCTCCCAGCCGGCCCTGCTGCTTCCATGTATTGATGTATTGGCTTAAAAAAAAAGTCATTAGAAAAAAGTTTGATCACATGATTGTAGCCATCTGCTTCTGGTGACTAAGTTGAGGATGCAGAGTGCCAAGAGAGGATGTAAGGGTTTTATCTACCAAGGGGGGGGGTAGTGGGGGGATCACAAATCAAAACTCAGAACTCGGGGGAAGAAGCATCCGGATTTCACAAATAAGTCAAAAATATATGCAAACTATAAATCCCTTTTAGGCTTTGGGGAAAACAAATCTAACTTTGGAAGTCATCATTTTAAATTTAAGAAAAAAAAAGTGTCAGGGCCTCACTGTGTAGCCCAGGCAGATCTGGAGCTTACTGTATAGCATAGGCTGGCCTCAAAGTCCTGGTGATCCTCCTGTCTCAGTCTGTTAGTGCTAGGATTGCACAGCCTGGCTTGAGGGTATTTTCTGCCTGGTAGATGATATATTTAGACTTAAGCATGTAAGGGCTTCAGTGACTGCAATGTGAGGCCTTGATCATATATCCCTTGGAGGTAGTTTCTGCCTCCCCCTGACTAAAATAAAACTTAGGAAACAATGAGATGACAGCAACAGAAGGTAGAAACTGGCCAGGCAGTTTTGTCTTAGGGTTTTCTGTTGCTGTGGAAAGACACCATGACCACAGCAACTCTTATTAATGAAAGCATTTAATCGAGATGGCTCACTTAAAGTTTCAAGGTTTAGTCCTTTACCGTCATGACCAGGAGCCTGGCAGTGTGCAGGCAGACGTGGCACCGGAGTGGAGGTATATCTTGACTGAAGACAGCAGGGCATCAACTGACTGCCACAATGAGGACGCTTCAGTGAAGAGATGTGATGATTATTATTTATGATTTATTAAAGCTTGCCTGAGGATGCAGGAAGCAAAGTCAGCCTCAAGCTGTAGAGATTGGGCAGTGGTGATACACACCTTTAATCCCAGCAGCCAGAAGCCAGGACGTGGTGGTGCACACCTTCAGTGCTCCGACTCAGGATTAAGAGGTAGACAGATCCCTGTGAGTGCAAGGCCACCCAGATCTACACAAGATTGATCAAGTCCTAAAGAGAAACAGCTCACACAAAAATGGTCTCCACACCTGGGACCACACACCTTTAATCCCAGCACTGGAGGGTATAAAAGATAGGAGTGTGGGGTGGGATGGGGTGGGGGGCGGGTCTTCAATAGTCAGGATCAGGCATTCATTCTCCAGCCACATTGAGGACAGGAAGACATTCAGACTTAGGTTTTCCAGGCACACTGAGAGAGCCTGCAGAATCAACTCATTCAGCCTGGGGTGGCAGGCAGTAAGAGCTCTTAACCAGCTACTTTGCTTTTCTAATCTTCAGCTTGGAGTTTGAACCCCAATATCAGTCTCTGGGTCATTTATTTATCTTGTTACAAAGAGACCTCAAAGCTCACCCCCACAGTGATACACTTCCTCCAGTTAGGTCACAGCTCCTATCAGTGTCACTCCCTTTCTCTCAAGCCACCACAAGTTTTAGGTAGGGACCTTAACAGCAAGCAGTGTTGACTCTTGTTCTTGGCAGGAGGATGGATCTGGTCTTGGTCCTGAGGGCACTTTTGTTCTGGCTGGAGGCCAGGACCTCCAGATGAGAGGGCTGTATTGTAATCTCTCTTTCTTGCCTTAGTGGAACACTTTCATGAGTAGACCTGATCAAAGCTGAGGTGTCCCCAGGTAGACTGACTGTGGTCAGGCCCGTCCAGCCCCCTCCCCATGCTTGGCCCCAAATCCTCTCGGCCAATAACTTAGTCTTCTATGTGCATAAACCATTCCTGTTACCAGGTGCTGGGCCTTCTGTCTTTTAAGTGCACGCTTATAAGACTGTAACACCCCCCTCCCCCCCACGGCTCCATAACTTCCCAAGCCTTCAAATGAAAAGCCTGTGGGAGACATTTTATATTCAAACACAACACCCTAGCTGGCCTGGAATTTGGACCTCCTGTCCCTGCCCCGCCCTCCTGTCCCTCCCTGCCCCTGCCTCTGCGTCCTGAGCCCTGGAATTAAAAGCAGACACCACTTACATAGTCAGCTCCTTCTCAGTCCTGTTGGTTCCTGGTTTTTATTTATTTTTTTTAATTTAAATATTTTTCCTTTAATTGAAAATACACTTATTTTTCCTCACACAATATATCCCGATTACAATTTTTCCTCCTTCTTCTCCTCCCAGTCCCCTCCACCCCACCCCCCACTCCCTTCCTTTCTGCCTGTCATTAGAAAATAAACAGGCTTCTAGGGGGTAATAGTAAAATAAAACAAACGATTCAGATAGGACAAAACAAACAAACAGAAGGAAAAGAGAAAGCACAAGAATCAGAGATCCTCTAGTTTGCAGTCTCAGGAATCCCATAGAAGCAACGAACTGGAAACCATGTGATATGTTCACACAAAGAATCTGGTCAGACCCGTGCATGGCCTGTGCGTGCTGCCGCGGTCTGAGTTCATGTGTGTTTTGTTCTTGTTGACTTAGAGGGCCTTGTTTTCTGGGCGTCCTCCACCATCCTCTCTGGCTCTTACACTCTGTCCGCCTCCTCTTCTGCAGGGCTCTCTGAGCTCTGAGGGGAGGGATTTGATGGAGACGTCCTATTTAGAGCTGTGTGTTCCAAGGTCTCTCATTCATAGATAGCATAATGTCTGGCTGTGGGTGATGTGGGATGTCCTTCTGTATGTTGTGAATATGTGTTGTTTTTATTAGTTGATAAATAAAGCTGATTTGGCCAATGGCCAGGCAGAATAGAGCCAGGCAGGACATCCAAATAAAGATAGAGAGAGAAGACAGAGTCAGCTAAATGCCACTTAGCCGCCAGAGAAGCAACATGTGAAGTGATAAACCACGAACCTCGTGGTCGAAATAAACTAATAGAAATGTGTTAATTTAATTGTGAGAGCTAGTCAGTAATATGCCTGAGCCATTGGCCAGACAATTATAATTAGAGTGGTTATTTGGGAACTGGCAGGCAAGGCGAGAAAGCTCCATTTACATGTGAATCTCTGTATTTGTTCCTACCTGGGAAACAGAGAAGAGAAACTTCTCTGATGATGGCTGAGCAAGACACTCATCTATACATATAGCAGAATGTCAGTAGGAATCACTTTACTTCTACTTTTTTTTTCCCCTAGTAGTACCTGGTTTTACCCCAGATCCCTGAACTATCTAGTGTCTAATCTCAGGTTCTTGGTCTCCTAAGCAGTGTTGGGTATGGGTTCTATCTCATGGAATGGGCCCTAAGTCCAATCCAATACTGGTTGGTTATTCCCACAAGCTTTGTGCCACCACCGCACAGACGTATTTTGTAGGATGCATTTTTCTTGGAGCAGCTCTTAGAGTAGGATATTTATTCTTTGCTTTTCAACTAGGAAATGTATTTTATTTCGACTTCAGCCAATGTGCCCCTAGCCCTTGACCTCACGTACAGCTATACCAATTTATCTCTCTGTGATTGCCATAGACAAGATGAGCTTTTGACAAAATTGGAAGAAAATCACTTACATGTGTTGTTGGCATCATTTCCCCCATTAGCACATTCTTCTCCTCAGTATTCTCTGCAAGCCACTCATGTTGCCTGGGAGATGCAGCTTACACAGACCCGACCTTCTCTCTGGTACCTGGAATCTCCATTTCTGTACTTACTTATGAGCAAAAACGTATTTACTCATTTTTGTTAAGACTTATAGTTACTGAACACGTGTTGAGTTCCAGTCCTGTGGGTGAGGCATATAGATACAAACCGAGTGCAATGGGAACATGTCTTCAAAGGGTGTGAAATCTGAGCAAAGAGAAGGATGCACACACGTGTTCCTCTGTGCGAAACCTGAGCCCGGCAACCATTCTCCTAACTACTATAATCACCAATGGAAAGAAATACAGTGGAAAGGAGAGCCGAAACTGGCAACAACAGGAGGCAAGCTTTGGAGAAGAGTTCCATTTATCTAAGTCAAATCAATTGGAGAACAAGTGTGGTACCAAAACCGCAGGTAAGACAGTAAATATTTCACTATTCCAAGTGGAATGAATGTGAATACAGTCCTGGCAGGCACTGGCAGATGGCTCAGTGAGTGTTACTACTGGGTAAGTATGAGGCCTTGGGTTTGGATCCCCATGTAACAAAAAACCTTGGATAGCTATGTGAATCTGCAACCTGCTGGTAGGAGATGGGGGAAGGGGACAGGAGCAAATCTGGGATTTCCTAGTTTGCAAGTCTGATAGGATGGTGGCAGCTGACACAGTTCAATGAGAAACTGTGTGTTTACAGGAGTAAGACAGAAAGCAATAGTGGAAATCCTGGACATTCTTGTCAAGCTTATCTGTACATGCACAGTCTGTATATACACACTCATCTGTACCTACAACAGACAGGGAGAGATAGACTGACACAGACACACAGGCAGACGGAAAGAGACAGAGAGGCATTTTGGGACACAGGACTGAATTATAGGTCAGGACCTAGAAATGACGATTAGTAAACATTTGAAATTGGGTTGGCCTTGGCAATGGGGACTGGGCTGTCCCTGTGCCCTTTCTTCTGAAGAGATCCGAAGATCAGATCTCAACCTAAAATGTAAACTGTTGACTGGTTCTTCTCATAAAAACCATGTCCAGTCAGATATGTGTTGACGTTGAGGTTAGAACCACAGAGCACCGGCTTTAAGTGACTTATCCATCAGTCTGGGGTTACTGGTTCAATCTTTGTAATGTAAGTTTTTATAAAGAAGACTAGTGATATGATAGGTTTCTTTATACGTCTGTTATGAAAACTGAAAATGACATTTTCTTCCTGGGTAAATTTTTCCTGATCCCTGCCATATCTGTCGGGTCATTTCTTTGAAGGCTGTGCTTAAGAGAAGGGCTTGATAGATGTCGTTACTGGTATTAGCTGGGAAGGGGGAACAGAGGAGGGTTCAGAGGCACTATAAAGGTCAAAGCAGTGGACGCTCGCTCTTCATGAGCTAAAACATCATCCGCAAAATACACTCAGGTAAAAGGGACACGAAACCTTCCAAATTATACTACTTCAATACTGCGCTTACCCTAGTAATTACATTAGGAAGGTTATAGGCTTCGGCGACTGCCATAGGGACACTCCAGACCCCAGTGGCTAAATGCTCGCTGGCAGGAGCACGTGTGTGCAACCCTCTCCTTGCCCAGACCTTAAACTTCTTTGAAGACAAGGACCTGTTGCATTTGGGTTTGTGGCACATAATATATATTCATCAATTTTCCGTCTGAGGTCAGTACATAAATATTGTTTTGCTTATGGGTAAGTGAAGAAGTGAAGTTTCCAGACATTAGAGAGAAAGTCACCTCTGTGTGAGGAGGTGGTGGTATGAATGAGAGCCTTCAGCTAAGTCACCAGGAACTGACAACTCCCTCCCTCCCTCCTTCCCTCCTGACAAGGTTTCTCTGTGTAACAGCCCTGGCTCTCAGGGAACTCGCTCTGTGGACCTGGCTGGCCTTGAACTCACTGAGATCCACCTGCCTCTGCTTCCCAAGTGCCAGAACTAAAGGTGTGCACCATCAGGGCTCTTGTAACCCGAGTCTTCATCCCCACAGTGGGAGTGATGGTGCCTTGCGGTATTTGGGAAGATGTGAAGAGGGGAGGCAGGCAGGGCCTCTCTACACAGCGGGCTCCACCGTGTTCTTCATGCTGGCCTCAGGTAAGTGTGCCTTAGAGCTGCCTCACACAATCACACCTCTCCACACGTGCGTCCTCCCCTCTTCTCTCCCTTACACAAGCACACAGCACACTCTCCCTCCCTTCCTGTCTTCCCCTCCTTTCTCCTGCTTGAGGAGGAGAAAGTGAGATTCCTGGGGGATGGGCTGCTGAGGAATTCTGGTGACCCCTTCAGAGGGTGGCCTTCAGATTTCAGCTCAGGAAGGGTCCCCTCAAATTTCTTGTCATAAATACCCAGAGGCCAGATGGTTGGGGCACAAGGCTGTAATCTCAGTCCTGGGGAGGTGAGGGTGGTGGAGGCTTGTGAGTTTGGGACCAGGCTGGGAGCTCCAGACCAGGCTGAGCAGCATGGAAAGACCCTAACAGAAATAAACAAACAAAAACCAGACAACTGACCAAACAAACAAAAAGCCCAAAAGTAAACCAAACCAAAACAAACACCCAAATACACACACAAAAACCAAAACAAACACCCTAATACACACAAAAATCATTTAGGAAATACATTTTTATTTGAGACTCTAAAATAGCGGCGTTTGCTGCTGTGGCCAAACATCTACAAAGCGCAGGGTTTCCCACTGTGCATTGCTAGGGAGCATGTGCGTTTCCCACACCCGCCATGGCACCTTTCATTTAAAAGACTTTGCTTGCACCAGCATCCAGCTGTTCTATCTTGTGGGCCAGGGCCACAGCTGGTAGGAAGGCGAGCCTCTAGGGGCCTGGGCCTGTTTGTTACACCTGAGGGCCTTAGGCTGACCCAGGCACAGGTATTTGCTTGAGATGATTTGCCTTGGGGTGGAAGCTTATAATCAGGAAGTGGACAGACCTGTGTTACTGCTTTTATGGCTTTAGGGACAGAGGCCCGGCCTCAGGGGCCAGATTTCCAGCCTCATAAGATAAGAGCCGCTGCTGGGTGTGACCTCCCAGCCATTTGAGGAAAGTTGTCACACACACAAAGGCCTGGTTCCCACGACCTTTTCCCTTTGGGCAGCGTCTCTGGTGGGAGGGTGTAGGCGTCTACACTCTAGTGGCTTCTGATACACACTGTGGGGCCATTCCTCCCTGGGAGCCTGTGGGAAACACACCGACCCTCAGGCCCCGCCTCCAATCTGCAGGGGCAGAGTCTGCCAGTTTGCAAGCCCCAGGGCACATTCCCTTTGAGATGATCTGGCCTAATTGAGGATCATTGTGCTGGGAGGACTGCCTTCCTGAGGACCCCAGAGGCAAGAAAGGTGGGGGGCTGGCAGAACACAGACAGTGGGACATGGAAGAGCCTGGCCTAACCAGGTGAAGGGAGCATGGTGATATAGACAGAATTAGTTTGAAGCTGCCATCTTGATGGCTTCGGGCTGGGTAGACATCCCAGTCCACCCTGACAGGACAGCCTTGAGAGATCCTGCTTGCTTCTTGGGTGGGTGACATCATGGTGGCAGATGGAAGGAGGCTGGGATAGGTGCAGAATGGCAGGTGTGATGTGTTTAGGAGAATGTGGGCCTCTGCCCATCTCCAGAGGGAGCAGGAGAGGCCTGGGGCCTGGAAGAACCCTGGCAGCCTGTGACTCTGTTGAATGCATGCATACTCATGGATGGTAGATCTGAAAGACAGACACCCTCATTAAAGTTCAGGACTCTAAATAATGCAGCTCCGGAAGGTGTTTATGTGCCCTGTGGTTCTCCACCAGAGCTGGTTTAACCTTTAAAGGTCATTTGGGTATGTCTGGAGACGGGAATGTAGGCCAGAGTGTATAGTCACTCTGTGTCCATGGATTGAGCATCTTTGGAAAAGAAAGAACAAAATAAAAACAAATCCTCATCTGTACTCAACTTGCCCAGATTGGACTTTTCCACTGTGATCCAAGTGCTTGTACTTGTGCAACATTTACATTGTGTTAGATAAGGTTACCCGAGTATTTGTGCACCGTTTACCCTGTGTCAGATAAGGTTACCCGAGTATTTGTGCACCGTTTACACTGTGTCAGATAAAGTTACCCGAGTATTTGTGCACCGTTCACACTGTGTCAGATAAGGTTACCCGAGTATTTGTGCACCATTTACACTGTGCTAGATAAGGTTACCCGAGTATTTGTGCACCGTTCACACTGTGTTAGATAAGGTTACCCGAGTATTTGTGCACCGTTTACACTGTTAGATAAGGTTACCCGAGTATTTGTGCACCGTTCACACTGTGTCAGATAAGGTTACCCAAGTATTTGTGCACCGTTTACACTGTGTTAGATAAAGTTACCCGAGTATTTGTGCACCGTTTACACTGTGTTAGATAAGGTTACCCGAGTATTTGTGCACCATTTACACTGTTAGATAAGGTTACCCGAGTATTTGTGCATCATTAATGCAGTGTCAGGGTTATCCATTTGTGCTGTGTCAGATAAGGTTATGCAAGTGCTTCGTGCTTCCTGTACCGTTTATACAGTGTTAGGACTTTATGGCTTGAATGTCAAATATCCACCACAAGCTCTGGGGTTTAAATACTTGCTTCTCCAGCTTCTGGTGTGTTTTTAGGAGGTGTACATCTTTTAGTAAGTGGAGGAAGTATGTCACTGCAGTCAGGGAGGCGTGGCTTATACTTTACAGGCTGGTTCTGGTTCTGGCCCAAGCTCTCTGCTTCCTGGTCCATTGAGGTAGAAGAAGTCCCACTTGCATGCGTCAGCCACCATGATGTCTCCCTCACCTTCCTTGCTACAATGTACTGTATCCCCTTGAAAAGTGAGCCAAAGAAACGGATTCCTCCTTGAAGTTGTCTCATTGGGGAGTATTGTCACAGTGACAAGAAAAATAACTAATAATCAGGTATCATAAATCATGGGTAATATTTCAGGCACACAAAAGCACACACACGGGTTACATGCAAACATGTGTGATTTTATAGAACTGAGTGGGACATTTATAGATTTTGGTACAGAGGCCCTAAAATTGACCCCCTGCTGACACCTAAGGGTAATCACATTGTTAAGCATCTTAAACCACACAGGATACATCCTGCAAGAAAGGATTCCTGGGCCAAACAGCTAGCAGAGCCCAGGATGAGAAGTGGAGTTGAGTGCCAAAGACAAATTTAAACACCCTCCCAAGTTTTTTAAATGTTACAAAAGAAAAAGAAAGTTATTTTTAAAGAAATGTTTTAATTACGTGTGTGTGTGTGTGTGTGTGTGTGTGTAGGTGTGATGGGTGATGTGTGCACACAAGTGTAGATGCCAGCAGAGGCCAGGGACACTGCATCCCCCTGGAGTTAGAGTTACAGGCAGCTGGAAGCTGCCCAACATGACTGCTGGGAACTGAACTCGTATCTCTTGCAATAGCAGGCAGTATCCACTCGTAACTACTGAACTGTCTCCAGAAAGACCCCTGCCCCCACCACAGAAAGGTATTTAGAAAGGATTAAACTTGAATTTAAGGATGTGAGAGAAGGGTTAACGAAAGAAGAGGCTCTGAGGGAAATAAGGAGACAGGAGAACAAGAGGGGAAGAACGCTGTGAAGAGACACCATGGCCACAGCAACTCTTATGAAGGAAAACATTTAATTGGTTGGCTTTTACAGTTCAGAGGTTTAGTGCATTCTCATCATCGTGAGACATAACAGCGTGCAGACAGACA
Organism: Cricetiscus sungorus; assembly: GCA_030556225.1. NCBI lineage: Eukaryota > Metazoa > Chordata > Mammalia > Rodentia > Cricetidae > Cricetiscus > Cricetiscus sungorus. Next base: position 32,425,797 of record JANBXA010000642.1, read on the forward strand.
TGGTGTTAGAGAAGGAGCTGAGAGTTCTCCATCTTGATCTGAAGGCAACAGGAAGTGGTCTAAGATACTGGACCTGCCTCCACAATGACACACTTCCTCCAAAAAGACCACACCTACTCCAACAAAGCCACACTTCCAGATAATGCCACTCCCTTTGAGCTTATGGGGGCAGTTACATTCAAATTACCACATCATACATCCTTGGTTCTGAAGGTCCAGCTGGGCATGGAAGTAGAAGCAGGGGGATTACAAGTTTAAGGCCAGTTTGGGTTACATAGTACAATCCTATTACAAGCATGTTTTCCCGCCAGCCTGGTCCCACAGCCGCACCAGCCCCAAATAACACACAGAGACGCTGTATTAGATATAAACCTGTTGGCCTGTTACTACTGTTTCTTATTGGCTAGCTCTGTCTTAATTAACCCATGTCTATCAATCTTAGTATTTCCACGTGGTCTTATCTTACCAGGGAGAGGACCCGGAGTTCTCTCTCAGCCCTACATTTTGAATTGCCTCCTACCTCTTCCCAAAACCTCCTTGTCTCCTAGTCCCACCTATCTTGCTTTCCTACGGCCCAGCAGTGCTTTATTCATTAACCAATACGAAAAACATACTTACAGAATGACATCTCCCATCACAATCTTGTTTCCTAACCAAAACAAAGTCTTTCTTGAAGGGGCAAGGAGGAGGATAATAACACTATATTGCCATGGAAAAGCAGAATACCGAAATAAAAATGAGTAACGGAATATGACTTACCAAGAAACGACAAATAAATATAAATAAATATAGAATAAATATCAGAGTATCAAAGGAGCTTTTTCAAAATACATATACCCTTCCAATCCCCTGAATTCCATGGTACAGTAAAAATTCTCATTCTTTGGGAGTTGGCAGTGGAAGAGATGGGAGTGTCCATCATTGTATCACCTCCGGTCACTATTGTACAAAAGACTAATTAGTGCTTCCAACATTACTTGCAAGTACTTGGGACACATTTTAACCTTGGTTTTTCTGAGGTTCTAATCTAAATGGAGCTATCGTTTTTGACCTACCGGATTGATGCAGGATAAAAAATGACAAGGAAAAGTAAGGGAGCATGAGATGGGAAATTCAAACACAATAGAAAATTGAGGTTGCTATAGAGACAATGCCTGTCTTCCTGAAGACATCTCAGGTAAAGGATGTTAATGACACCAAACCATGCTGTGTTTAAGTGTGTTAAAGCTCCTTTCTTATCCCCAGACCCCCAAATACCCTTCAGCAAACCATACCACAATTGCATTTACCAAAGGAAATAAATTCTTTGAGATAAGAAACGTAAGTAGGGGCTGGAGAGATGTCTCCAAGGTTAGGAGTACTTGCTGCTCCTTCCAGAGGACCCACGTTCTGTCCCCAGCACCCACCAGGTGGGCTTTGCAACTGCTTGTAACTGCAATCAGAGGACATGATGGCCACTTCGGTCTGAGCTTTGGTAGAGGTGAGGACTCTCTAGTGGTCGGCTGCTTTGCTTCTCTGATCTTCAGCTTTAACCCCAATGTCTGTCTCTGGGTTTTTATTATTTGTGCTACATGTAACTCCAGCTCTAAGAAGGGCGAGTACCTCTGGCCTCAGACATTCACTTACACATACACACATAGACACACATACTACATACACATAATTGAAAACAATACATTTTTTTTTTTCAAGATAAAGTTTTTCTGTGTAGCCCTGGCTCTTCTGGAACTCCCTCTGTAGACCAGACTGGCCTTGAACTCACAGAGATCTGCCTGCCTCTGGCTCTTGAGTGTTGGGAGTAAAGGTGTGTACCACCATGTCCTGCAACAGATATAAATCTTTAAAAAAAAAAAAAAAGGAAAATAAATCAGTACACATATTTGTACTTAATTTTACATTTTTAACTTTAAGTGTGGTGGACTTCTAAATCTTGTGAATTTAAGCATTGGAAAGGTGAACTCAGAAAAGCAGAGGACCACACACAGCCCTTGTGAAAACATCTGTGTGTGGCTCTCTTGAAGAAACCCAACTCTGTTTTGGGAGTAGGTACTAACCTTTTCCCCACTGTCTCTCTACTTAAAACTCTCTAGCTTTGGCTCATTACAAAATTCTTTTCTGTGGCATAGCCCAATGTATTAGCAGTCTTTCCATTGCTGTGAAAAAATACCTAAACAAAAAGCAACTTAGAAGATAAAAGGGTTTATTTAAGCTTATAGTTCCAGAGAGGACCCGTGGCCACAGAGCTGTGAGCACTGAGTTCAGAGAGGACACACGGCCGCTATGAGGTCAGCCTAGCTCTCGGGAAGCTGGCAACCAGAAAGCTGAGAGAGCAGGAAATAGGGCCAGGCTATAAAACCTCAAAGCCCACGTCCTGTGACATACTTCCTGCAGCGAGGCTCCGCCTTCTAAAGAATCCATTCTCTCCCCAGACAACACTACCACCAGAGCACCGAATGTTCAAACACGCGGGCCTGGTGGAGGTGGGGGCATGTCCCATACAAACCACATCATCAAGGATCTTGCTTGACGTAATTGGAGGTCCCCTACCCATCTATCCTCATCAGCGTTTGTTGTTGGTTTTTTACCTAATGGCAACCGTTCTGAATGAGGTGAGACACTCCCCTTGCACACCCCAATAAGTTCCCTGCCTCGTGGTTTCTGGTCCTTCTCACACCATCCGCCGTGATGAGCAGAGCTAGGGCCCGAGTTAACTCGTTGAACAATAAGACTCTTTGCTTTTGCATCAGAATAGGTCTCTTGGTGATTTTGGGGTTCAGGATTTGTGCAGAGCACCTGTTGCCATGCTCCTACCATGATGGTCGTGGACTAAGCATTAAAACGTTTTCTTTTATGTGTTGCCTTGGTCATGGTATCTCTTCACAGCAGTTGAACAGTGACTAAGACGGACCCTCATTAAGGGCAATCGTGTTAATATTCAACACTCTTTCTGAGAAGCCAAGGCAAATGTTCCATACTGTGCCACATGCACGGAAGAGTTAAAACAAGGAAATGTAAATATCTTCAGTTTTCATTCGAACCTCTGTTTGCTTTTTGTTCATACTCAGCTTGTGTTTTGTCACACTATCAACAACCGCACATCAGTTGTCCCCAGACAAGGCAAGGTGAAGGAAAGGCCATTTAAAAACTCTTAGAAATCTCCAAAATGATTTCCACAATGGCTGTTTAATTTACACCCCTCACCAACAGTGAATAAGGTTTTTTTCCTCTCCATGTCCTCTCCAACATCTGTCAGGCTTCTTGATAGCCATTCTGACAGGGGAGAGATAGTATCTCAAAGTAATTTTAATTTTCATTTCTCTGATGGCTAAGGATATCGAAACTTTAAAAAATAGTTATGGGCCATTTGTATTTCTTTCTTTTTTTAAAAAAAAGCTGTCTAATGTTGATGTATGATGTTTATTTTATTTGCATGAATTTTTAATGATAAAGTTCATTAAGAAATTTAATTGTCGCTGGGTAGTGGTGGAACATGCCTTTAATTCCAGCACTCGGGAGGCAGAGGCAGGCAGATGTCTGAGTTTGAGGCCAGCATGGTCTATAGAATGAGTTCCAGGACAGGCTGCAAAACAATACAGAGAAAGCCTGTCTTGAAAAAGAAAAGAAAAAAACAGGAAAAGAAAAGAAATTTCATTGTAAAATAAAGGAAATTATTTTGTCTCACCTCACTCAGAACGGTTGTCATTAGGTGAAAAACCAACAAACGCTGATGGGGATGGGTGTGTAGGGGAACTTTCTTATATTTCTGGCAGGAGTGCAAATTAGTGTAGCCACAACAGAAATCATCGTGGAAGTTCCTTAAAAGCCTAACCATGGGGAGATGACCCAGTGGGTGAAGTGCTTGCTGAATAAGCATGAAGCCCTCAGTTCAAATCCCCAGAACACACATGAAAGTTGGGCATGGTGATGTTAACCCACATCTGGGGTGCAGAGACAGGAGGACCCTGAAGGCTTGCTGGCCAACCAGTCTAGCCAAAACCCAAAAGGACAAGCTTGTGTGTGTGTGAGTGTGGTGTGTGTGTGTGTGTGAGTGTGGTGTGTGTGTGTGAGTGAGAGAGTGTAAGTGTGGTGTGAGTGTGTGTGTGTGTGAGTGAAAGAGTGTGTGTGTGTGTTTAACTGTGGTGTGTGTGCATGTGTGTGTGTGTGTGTGTATGAGAGAGAGAGAGAGAGAGAGAGAGAGAGAGAGAGAGAGAGAGAGAGAGAGAGAGAGAGAGAGAGAGTGTAATTGTGACCACCATCAGGGGACAACCCCAGGAGTTGGTCCTCACCATCTACCATGTTGTGGCAGGGTCTCCCTGGTTTCGCTGCTGGGCTGTGCAGGCTAGCTGGTCTGTGAGCTTCAGGGTGATTCTTATTTCATCTTCCATCTTAGCCGAGGCATGCTGGGATTCAGAGTCCCTGCTCGCACCCAGTTTTTTATGATCGCTCTGGGGATGGAGCTCAGGGTGTCAGGCTCCTGTGGCTAGTGCTTTACCCACCGGACCATCTCCCTGGCTCCATTATTATGATCTTTAAGAAACACTGTACTAAAACATTATTTCCCGTGATTGCTAAGTTTTCCAGTGTCTCCTGAACATTTGTGCCCAGGGTGACCTCTTCACCAGCCTCGCTCTAGCCAGCTTGGAACTCATTCCTCCAGCTGCCCCCTCCTCGATTGTCGAAGATGAGAACTAATTATTTCATACGATCTGTAGTGCGTACCATTGCATTTGATATGCTTTAATGCAAAGTGACTCTGCGGAATTAATACAAATAAAGATATGTAGAACAAGGTGCTTGTTTGTTCTGAAACAGCCAGGCATGTCCGGGGGCATCCATGTGTGAACTGACATGAGTGCAGCATTTGGGAGACTCAGGCTGGTGCTCTGGGTGTGGGCCAGCAGCAGAGGGGCCAGATAGGAGCAATGGGGGCCACCCTTTATTGGAAAGTTAGGCTTTCCTGAGTATCCTGGTTATTTTTGTCAACAGGACACAAGCTTGGCTCATCTGGAAAGACGGCCTCGATGAAAAAGTTGCCTTTCTCAGATTGGCCTCTAGGCAAGTCTGTGGGGCCATTTTCTTGATAAATGATGGATGTGGGAGGGTCCAGGCCACTGTGGGAAGTGCCACCATGGACATGGTGGTTCTAGAATGTGTAAGAAAGCAGGTTGAGCAAGCGGTGGGGAGCAAGCCAGCAAGCCCCATCCCTCATTGCCTCTGCCTGAAGGTTCCTGCCTTGAGTCCCTGCCTGGCTTTCCTGCACATGAGCTGGGACAGCATGCAAGCTGAAATAGACCCTTTCCTCTCCAAGTTGCTTTTGGTCATGGCATGTACCCCAAACTAGGAACCCTACGAGGAATCACTGTTCTCCAGAGTTGGAAAGTGTGGTAGTTACTTTCCCTATTGCTGTAACTTTACAAGAAGCAGCTTAAGGGAAGGCTTATGACATGTGCAGCTTAAGAAGATCACCGCGGTGGGGAAGGTGTGGCGGGAGTGTGAGGCAGCTGGTCACATTGCTTCTGCATCCAGGAAGCTGGAGGCAGACAGGAAGTGAGACTATCCAAAGTCAAGCCCCCAACCCCCTACTCCACCCAATGACCCACACCTTTCCTTCGAGGCTGGCCTTGAACTCACGGACATTCGGAGATCTGACTGTCTCTGCCTCCTCGGTGCTGGCTCTACCTCCTAAAGAAAGGCTCCCCACACTTTTAAACAGCACCACCAACAGGGAATCCAGTATTCCAACACTTTGAGCCTCCAGGGTGCATTACATCCAAACCCAGGACAGAAAGAAAGAAAGGCATCTCATGGTGCCTTAGGGAGAATGTTCCAAGGGAAAGTCAGTGTGATGATTGCTTTTCTGGGTGAAAGGGCATGGTGGGATAGTCCTGAGGGGTACATGGCCACTAAGATGGATTCTAGTTGTTATAATAGGCACAAGGGGGACCTTGGTGAATTCCATGGCAGGCAAGGGACAAACACGCCAGGCAAAAGTTACTTGGGTAGGAAGTTTTGTTAGAAAGGGAAGGGAGTGCGGGAAGGAGAAGGGGGAGGGGGAGGGAGAGAGAGAGAGAGAGAGAGAGAGAGAGAGAGAGAGAGAGAGAGAGAGAGAGAGAGAGAGAGAGAGAGAGAGAGAGAGAGAGAGAGAGAGGAAAAGAGGAAGAGACAGGAAAAGTTCTGTCTGCCCCTCCTGAGGAACAGTCAGAAAGAGGGGAAGTGGGTGGAGTTTTTCTCTTAAAGGGCCCTTTGTACCTTCGTGCAGACTACTCGATGTAGCAGCCATAGGACCTTGGGCTAGCCAGGGTACTGCCTGAGTGCATGCTGCCAGGCGATGGGGGCAGGCCTGCATAAAGCCTGAGTCCTTACACCAGTGGCCCGGGGATTGTGCTGTCAGCCTGAGGAGTACGTGGCTGCACAGATAAGATCTGCTTGGTGGCACTGTGACGCAGACAGGCGGTGAGGAAAGGCGTGGGCAATGGGAGGTGCTGGGGCAGCAGCGGTGTGAGGAAGTCTGAATTGCACTCTGGTAGAGAGCAAGGCGCGCATCAAACACTTACTCTCTATTTCAGCATTCTGAATACGAGCAAGCTCCCCTCCCCCCTAATTGATGCATCTCAACCGTGCTGCCGCATGTCTGTCTTTTATTCCCCCGGGTACGTTCTGCTTGTTACCACTGTTTATAATTCCCTTAAAAAAACATACGCAAACAGTTCATGGTGACATTAATGGAATTAAAAATCCAGGGGATACTAGGTGTGGCGCTTCACACCTGGAATCTCAGTACTTCTGAGGCCAAGGCAGGAGTGCCAAGTCCAAAGTCTGTGGTTCCAGGCCAGCTTGAGCTATAAAGACCCATTCTCAAAAAGAAACCAACACGGGGTAAGAGAGATGGCTCGACAATTAAGATCGAGTTCTGTGCTCGCAGAGGAAGCGTTCATTTCCCAGCTCCCATGCCAGGTGGCTCACAACTCCATATGCAGGGGATCTGACTCCCTCTTCTGGCTTCCTGAATTCATACACATTCCTACATTCATACACATACTCTCCACTCAGACACACACACACATATACACACATGAAAAGGCCAGATAACTAATAACAAAAAACAAAAGCACACACAGAAGAAAATGCCACCTCAATAGCCAGCCACGTTTGTCCTTATGTCTTACAGGCCTTTCAGGAAAGCCTATAAAAATGCTTCTATCTCAGTTTCTCTTCCTGTTGCTATGATAAAATGCCCGAACAAAAGCAACTTAACGGGAGACAGAGTTGCTTCTGATTCAGCACAAGGGTGCACTCTATTGTGGCAGAGAAGTCTCGGAGGCAGGAGCTTGAAGCATCTGGCATCCCTGGATCTGGAGTCAAGGGCAGATAGTGATAAATGCACTCTGCCCGTTGTACTAGCTGCTTTTCTGTGGCCGTGATAAAGCCACGGCAAAGGCAACTTAGGGAGGGAAGGGCTTATGTTGCTTATAGTTAACCGTTTTTCGTTGAAAGAGGCTGGGGCAGGAACTGAAGACAGGAACTGAAGCAGAGGCCACAGAGAAATGCTGCTCCCTGGCTTGCTTTTGTGGTCCACTCAGCTTGCTTGCTCTCCCACAACACTTGTTTTTTTATTTTATTTTTTTTTTTATTTATAAAACAATCTTAGTTTACAAACCAATCCCAGCGCTCAGCTGGCTTCCGAACACAACCCAAGACCACCTGCCTAGGGTGGGCTGTGCCCTCTGGCATCATAATTAATCAAGGAAACGCCTCCGACGTGCCCATAGGCCAGTCTGGTGGAGGCAGTTTCTTGCCTAGGGTTCCCTCTTTCTAGATGAGTCCTGTTTTGTCATGTGGACAAGCCAACCAACACCTTCTCCACTTTATAAAGTCCAGGACGCCTTGCTTAGGGAGTGATCTGGACCACAATTAAGATGGGTCTTCCCAAGTCTATTAACATAAGGGAAATAATCTGCTACTACTGGCCGGGAAGGCATCTTACACGTCCTGTTATATGGCTTGCTTCAGATGGACTCACTGACAGAAGGAAATCTCCCATGAGGATAATTGACGCAGACTGTAGGATCTTATGCAATAATGGATCCCAGTGTTTCTCTATCGTTGCTGCAGAGGTAGAGCTGAATGCACTGTCACTCTTATTTGAGATGGACAGCTTGAAGAGTTTTGATATGGGCGTGCAGCTGTGACAATAAATGACAGTACGAACTTTTCTATTATTCCCCCAAATCTCCTCACGCTGCTCTCTCTTTTCCTCTTTTCTTTTGCCACTTCCCTGTAGGAAATCGCTCATCTGCCCCGGCCACCGTAGGTCAGCTTCCTACAGGGTTCTGCATCTTTCACTGCATCATCTGCCGTTTTGGCAGCAGCACAATTGTTTTGAGATTCACCCATGTTATTCCTGTGGTTATGTTTCACCTCTATTTATAATGTCTCTCATTGTCAATTTGTATTATGCAATTTTTCAATGATGGAAATGTTTAATAACTGGCCAAAAATATTCCTGAAAATCATCTTTTTTGAGCTGGTGCAAACTGGTTTTGGTGGGGTACATCTGGTGGGCCCTGTGCCCAAGTGTGTGAGTATTTGCATGTGTGTATGTGTATGCATGTGGTGTATGGTATATGGGTGTGTGTCTGTGTCTCTGTAGAAGCTGAGAGGCTTTGGGGAAGCTGAGGGATTGGGACTAATTGAAAACGAATGAAGAGAGAATGATAATTCTTAAATTCTCTTCTCCTTTGTGGTTTTCAAGCTAAAAAACTGCAGTAGGCATGTTAATGTAAGAATCACTTGTTGGTGGCTGGGCTGTGGTTTAATTAACGTTTCTCTGGCCAACAAAGCAGCTATGCATTGGTCTGTTCGCACAAGGGACTTGTGTTATTGAAAGTGCGTTGAGAAACTTCTTGATGCTGTACAACTGGGAAAACTGGAGAAAGGGAGTTAGGGTTTAGGATTGGACACAAGGATGCTGGGTTCTGACTGCTTGTCAGATCCCAGTCACGGTTACCTCTTAGCCTCTCCCAGAATTCCAAGTGCAGACAAGAGGGTAGCAGAGGCTTTGTGTGCATTCTGTCAGGGGAGACGGTGGCTGGAGACCTGATTTGGGAGTTACTGCTCACTGTCTGCTGGCCCTTATGTTTCTCCCCCTGGAGCTGGGGTATAAGGAGCTGTTCTGTGGTCTTCTGTGTTGCAACAAACCCAGCAAGGAGAACTGAGCAAGTTCTCCCTACTCCATACCCCCTGCAAGCAGGCTCCAGCTCAGGACATCCTGTCCCTCTCTAACAGATAAATCATCCTCAGGGGAGCAAATACCAGCCACTCTGCAGGGGAGGCCAGCTCCTGGCTGGGGGCCCGCCCGCACCGGGAGATAGAGGAGAGCCTGAATCCAGTGCATCTGACTACCCTGAGTCCACTGCTACCCATTCTAACTTCCCTTCTGTTGCAGTGATGAAGTAAAACACCTCAACTAAAAGCCCTTGGGGAGGAAGGGTTTGTTTCGCTTACGCTTTCAGGTAACAGTTTACCATTGAGGAAATCAAGGCAGGAACTCAAGCAGGGGCGGAAATAAGGACCATGGAGGGACACTGCTCACTGGCTTGCTCCCCGGGTCATGCTCACCTCCTTCTTTCCTTCCTTCCTTCCTTCCTTCCTTCCTTCCTTCCTTCCTTCCTTCCTTCCTTCCTTCCTTCCTCCCTCCCTCCCTCTTTCCCTTCCTTTCTCCCTTTCTTTTTCCCTCTCTCTCTCTCCCTCCCTCTTTCTTTTTCTCCTCTCCTCCCTCCCTCCCTCCCTCCCTCCCTCCCTCCCTCCCTCCCTCCCTCCCTCTCTCTCTCTCTCTCCCTCCCTCCCTCAGTCTCTCACTCCCTCCTTGCTTTTTCTGATACAGGGTTTCTGTGTGTAGCTCTGGCTGTTCTGGAGCTTGGTTCCAGCCTGGAACGAGATGCACCAGCCTCTGACACCACCGCTGCCCCACCTCCCTCTCCTACACAGCCTAGACAAGTGGTTCTCAACCTTCCTGATGCTGTGACCCTTTAATATGGTTCTTCATGCTGTGTTGGCCCCAGCCATGCACTTATTTCTTTGCTACTTCATAACTAGTTTTGTTACTGTCATGAATCATAATGTAAATGTCTGACATCGGGACCCCCCAAAGGGTCGTGACCCACAGATTGAGAACTACTAGTCTTCCCAGCGTTGGCACTAGCCACGGTGGACTGGGCCCTGCTACATCAATTATCTCTCAAGGACTCCTGGTTACTGTGAGCTGGGTGAAGTTGGCGGCTTAGGCTGACTGGGGCGAATGAACATGACGGTTATGACTGCCTCTGAAATGAGCTTTCTGATGGAGATGAGCATGAAGCAGGTTGGGGGGACAGAAGGGAGGGAAGGATTTTCAGGGTGGTTAACCTAGAGATGGTGAAATCATGGAGGTCAAGGGCGGAGTGAGTGAGTGTTGGGGCTGTGAGGAGTCTGTGGATGAAGACAGGGGTGCTGTAGTTGGGAGGGCACTGGTGACTTCTCTGAGGGATGCTGGTGGAGAGAAGGGTGCTACATTCAGTTTGGGAGGGAAGAAGCAAGGAGGCGGGCAGTACTTTGTGGTCATGAAGAGGAGGGAGGAAGGGTAGCCACCCGTTGAGCAGGATTGCTACTCGTAATTTTAGGGTGGGTGCTACTTTCATCTGCTTATATGTCCGAGCATTTGAGAAGGAAAGGTTAAAGATGGGGGGCGTGGGCAGTGGATGGCAATGGGGAGTGGCAGAGTGGGAATAAATTGCAGAGTGCTGGCAGGATGATCAGATTTGAACCAGGAAAGAGGAAGAGTGATATTGACATTTATTTAGTGCTTTTGAAATGCCAAGGGCCGGTGTTTGGCTTTGCTTAATCCCTCGACAAATCATTCTAGTTATTATTGTGCGCATCAAGTTCAGAGACATAAGTTTACCAGGACTCAAGGCTGTGCAGGATGCCATTCCATACACTCTGAAAACAAAGGACAACAGCCCAGTTGGCTGGGAGAGGACTGGCCAGCTGTTGCGGCAAAGACGTATAAAGCTACCGTGGTTTAAGCAAAAAACAGTTTATCTTCCAAAAGGCTGTGCAGAATGAGCCAGCTTGGGCTGGCAGCGTGGCTCACTCCTGGCCAGGGAGCTTGGTCCCTACCATCTTGTTTTGTAATTGCTGGAACCCCCATCCACACAGACGATAAAAGCTTACTTTCATATTGGTGGTAGAGCCCGAGGCCAGAGAAGAAAAGACTATCCAATCCAGGTAGATCTTTGAGGAAATTTTCTAGAATTTGTATATGTCTCGTTTGGCCGAATTCCACTCGATTTCAGGTTTCTAATGAATCTTAGCTGCAAGGGAGGTGGGGAAATGCAGTTGCTTTTCTCCTAGGAGGAGTCTGCATGTCCAATAATCTTACTCAGAGCCTCCGCTACCACAAGGAAGAGGAAGTAGATGCTGAATGATGTCCCTCATTCTTTTTACAGAGCTGCTCTCAGTGAAGGCATGTCAAAACATGAAGGCTGCTGCCATACTAGATGCTTACGGGAACAATATTCTTTAGCAATTTGGGAACTGTTCTGTAGCAAGCCCTTCTTCCAAGATGGAGTGGATCTATCCAGCCATCTTGCCCTTGTACCAATCCTCTGTGGATCCCCTGGAATCTTAACATCATTTGAACACGGTGGCGTCAGTGTCAGAGTGATTGCACGGCCAGTGGCTCCTCGTGGAAAGGTCTTCATAATTTTAATAGCTTGCTCATTAAGACAGGGAGAGTGGCAAGAGAGAGCCACGTTTATATGAAACAAGTGAGCGTAGGGGGTCAGAGGTGGCTGGGGAGACTGGGTCTTCGGTAGGTATGTAGTGGATTGGGGGTGGGAGATGGGCTCTGTTACCAGTTGTCATGAGGGAATAGTGTTTCCAGAAATGTACAGTTTTCAATAGAATCCAGAGCCCCCAGCTTTTAGCATGCACTTTTTAAAGAACTGATGCTTTTCTTTTGAATCAGGGTCTCAACATGTTGCCCCTCTGGCTTCACACTCTTCTGCTCCAGTAATCCTTCTGTCTCAGCCTCCTGGGTTCCCAGGGCAACGAGCCATTATGTAAATAGACAGGGCAAAAGCAAAACATCCTCAAAGGTCAAATATAGCTCTGGTCTCTGAGTCAACCTCTCAGGACCTTATATTCCTTCTTCGTTTTTCAAGGCAATGTTTTTCTGTGTACCCCTGACTGTCCTGGAGCTCAATCTGCAGACCAGGCTGGCCTTGAACTCAGAGATCAGCCTGTCTCTGCCTCCCAAGTTCTGGGAATAAAGACATTTACTACCTTAAGAATGTAAGGCTAGGACCTTATATTCCTTTCTTCCTTCCTTCCTTCCTTTCTTTCTTTCTTTCTTTCTTTCTTTCTTTCTTTCTTTCTTTCTTTCTTTTTTTTGAAGACAGGGTTTCTTTGTGGCTTTGGAGGCTGTCCTGGAACTAGTACTTATAGATCAGGCTGGTCTCGAACTCTCAGAGATCTGCCTGCCCCTGCCTCCCAAGTGCTGAGATTAAAGGTGTGTGCCACCAATGACCGACTAGGACCTTATATTCTTAAAAACAAATTTATTTTATGTGTATGAGTGTTTTGCCTACATGCATGATGAGGTACTACATGTGTGCCTGGTATCCATGGAGGCCAGAAGAGGGTATCAGATCCCCAGGAAAAGGAGTCATAGATGATTGTAAGCTGCCATATGGGTGCTGAGAACTGATCTCGGGTCCTACAAAAGAGCAGTCAGCACTTTTGACAGAGCCAACTCTCTAGCCCAGGACCCTTGTTGTTATTACGAAATGGGATTGTCACCCATCTCAGAAACATAGGGTGGAAGGAAACAGTGTGTCTTAGCTAGATAATTATGGTGCACCTTCCTTCTTCATGATACAGTTGCCTTTGGTTTGAGTGATTCCCAGATTCTTATCTTCAGGACTGAGAAGGTCAGCTTGGATATTGTGAAGAAGACTCAGAGAGTAGACACCATGTGTCTATGGGACTCAGATGTCCTCTTTCAGCTGTTCAAAACCATTCTGATTTATATTTCCCAATCTTTTTGAGGTATCATAGTCAAAAGTTTGGATCTAGTTCATTTGGTCACTGAGCTTAGATTGGAGAAGATTCTTTGTTTTTACTAGTCATCTGACATTTTTACTCCCCAAGTTACTAAGACTTTGTGAGTCTGTGTTGCCAATCTTCTGTTTTGGAGACAGTGTCTCATGTAGTCCAAGCTGGCCTCAGACTCACTATGTAGCAAAGGTTTGCAATGGATGCCCCATTTTCCTGTCTCTTCCTCTCAAACACTACCACATCTACCTGTTGTCCTACTTTTTTAAAAAAATGAGAAAAATCAGGGGGCTGGAGAGATGGCTCAGTGGTTAAGAACATTTGCTGTTCTCACAGAGGCCCTGCGTTAGATTCCCAGCATCTATATCTGGTGAATCACAAAGTGCCTTTAACACCAGGTTCAACTTCAGATGCCCTCTTCTGGTCTCCTCTGCCATATACATAAACATACATGTGGGCACATAAATAAAAAAATAATATTAAAATAAAGTGAGACTAATAACCAGTTCATAAAATAAATTTCGAATTCAATTAGATTAAAACCTTCAATGTGTTTTCCCCTGTATATAGCAGTAAATATTCAATAAACATCCATTGTAATAGGCTCTTGTATCTTACTCAAATGGAAGACATAAAAAATAAGGCTTACAGTTTTGTCTTGGATAACACTTTCTTTTTCGAGGCAAACTCCCTCATGAACTCACAAAATAGTTTGAGCTGTTTTTCCAGTAGGAGATGTGTGTTATGGATTAAAGGGTAAGAATTATTACATAAATGTCCTTTGTGTGGCTTCCTACAGTAAGAGGGCAGTGTTAGGTGCAGGGTGTCCCACAACAACGAAGTGACCTTTAAGGAAAAGCAATTTATTTATAAAGCAAATCTCCCAAGAAAGGAGGAGAAAGGCCTTTTTGTGTGAGGTCTTTGGCAGGGGCATTGTTTCACATTGCTTGTGGTAATTACCTGCAATGTATTAAGGGTTTCTAATTTCAGAGCTGAGGGACCCTGGAAAAGGCAATCTTGAAATTCACTAGTGATGGATACACAATGTGGTATGTACAAAGCCTGACAGCCAAAAATGTAGGTGTAAATGCAAATTGTTGACTAGGTCCTTCCTCCTATGGTCACCTCACAATTCAATCTTTTCAACAATAGATAAAATCCCATTATTATTACTCATTGATTTCACGTCCTCTGTTGCTATTAGTATAATAATAATAATTCCATATGTTTATTGGGCTCCTGACCACTTGATAACTGCCCTGTAGTCTTTATACCGACTTTCCTGAACAGCCCATGAGTTAGGGTCTGTCACCTTTCCATCTGTAACACGTAGAAACTGATGCTTGTCCTTCTTGACCCAGGGCTAGAGTCTGTTCTTTGTTGTCCTCTTCCCACTCACTCAATCACACAGATACAGCTTCTTCTAACTTGTCATCTTTCCCAGAAAGCCATGCTTAAGGATGTTAGTCGGCCATGTCAACTGTCCTATAAGGTTCATGGCACTACATCTAACTTAGCAATGCTCCAGCCATCATGATTCTGTGAGACGATTGAAATTTTATTGAGTGAAGCTGAAAGAGAGAAAGAGACACTTAATTCATTGACTTTAAGATGTTCTTCAGATTGCATATGAATTGTGTGCCTCACCGAGGGCCAAAGACGGAGGAAGTGGGCTTCTGGGGCTTGAGGAGTGGAATATGGGGAGAAGAGAAACCATACGAAGAGAAGGGAGGAGGCCAATGGAGGAAGATTGAAGTTTTGTCAAGTGTTGACACTTCCTGTCCACCCTTGGGTCTCCCACCCACTTGTTCCGACTGAGAAGGTGCTGATTACCCATCATGGCTGCCATCCTTCAGGAGACTCCTGGGAAGTCTCATTTTCAATGTCCTGACTATTGTCCTCATGGGTACATCTACACTTCAGACCTTGGGAAGCATGACTTTGCCGGGGAAGGAAGGCATATTAGAAGCTCCAGCAGGGGAGGTGAATATTCTTTCAAGAGTCAGCAGCCACTGTCAGAATAAGAACATGCTGGTGACAGCTCTGATAGCCCCCTCTCCCCTGTGGAAAGACAATGCTGTTAGGACTCTGTACTATTCATTCCCAGTGTCACCGTACTGCGTTGGTACCACGAATCTGTCTAAATTCCTCTTATGATAAGAGTTTAACATATGTCCTTGCCCTAAACACAACTGGTGGCTCAGATGAACTCACCTGTGATTATACATGGCTGTTCTTGATCACGTTAAGAGGATTTTTGGCAAAGAAATTATCCTGAGTATGACACTGTTGACCTTGAAACAGGTAAGATATGAGATAGATCCACACCCATAGATGTAAGAGGCAGAAACACTATTTATGGTGCATAGCTTGAAAAACACCACCACAAAGACCCCACAGTAAAAGAAAAATACTATTTCATGGCACATCTTGGTAGGCAGTGCTATGGAGAGTGGGTTTGGAAATGTTTTGGGTCTTGTTTTTATCTGTTTCTACCTTTTTTTGCCTGAGAAATTTTTATGTGAGACCAGGTATGTGAGCACATAAATAGGTATACAAAACGAACATTTGCTGATGGTTAACGATAAAGAAATTAATTTTCAAACAACTTGTTAGTATGCATTTGTATTTATTTATTAAAGAGGAAAGATAATTTGCATACTAATGAGATGGACATGCTTGTTTATTTTCACACATAGTATTAAACCCTGCCTGGTTATCTGATATGACAGGACCTAGATCAGCTTCAGTACTGCTCAGAGTTGACCCGCCTTCTGATTTTATCACTGTCAATGCCGCAAATGCCGCTGCATCTGAATGCGTGGTCCAAAATGGCTGAAGCTTGCTGAGTGTCGTTTCAGAAATTCTATCCCAATCCCCAGCCAAGTCTCATCTAATTTTCGGTTTTTATGAAACTCAAGTTAGCAACCCGAACAGCAATTTTTAAACCTAAACATCCTAACATGAAAGCATCCAAAGATATACTAAGACGATGTACATGCTGGGGGGACATCAGAAGGGAAGTGTAAGCGTCAGTGCTTTCATAACTACACTGTTGTTTTAGAGGAACAGAAAACTTTATGAAGATACTGAGATAGCCTAGAGTCTGAGGTGTGCCGGGCAGTGTCTCTTGGTGTCACATGAGGTGTGATGGCATATGCAGTACGGAGTGCTCACATTGTGAGTGCACACCGAGACAGCGGTGAAGTCACACGATTTGATGTAGTGCACGCTCCTGGAAGCACTCTGGGTCCATCACGCTTACTTTTAAAAAGTTTTGACCCTTGTAGATTCACAGATATTTCCCTGTTGCTGATTGGTGTGTGTGTGTGTGTGTGTGTGTGTGTGTGTGTGTGTGTGCGCGCGCGCGCGCGTGCGCGCGCGCACCTGTGAGATCCCAGTGTTTGTTTACGATATTTGACATGGGGTTCTGACCTACAGATTAAGAAGCTGTGTACCACTCAAAACCCTAGCACAGATGTAGGAGGGGCTCCCAAGGCCCCACCCCTAGGTGAGGAGCTTATGGCAGTTGATGGCTGCTGAAGCAGTCATTTTTCTGTGGGGGTGTGGCTAATGCTAGGCTGTCCATGCTCCAGTGGAGAGCTCACACCCAAGTGTACATGACAGTATTAACTGGACTCAGTGGTTACTACTCTAAAAGGAAAAGAGGATGTGAAGTTGAGCAGGAGGAGTATTGAGGTGTAGGGGATGCTGGAGGGAAACAGTGGGGGCGGATATGCTCAAAATACTTTATATTCAAGTGTGAAAATTTTAATAATTAACAAAAATTATGCTGTGGAATATTAAGATGTGTTACATTCGTTTATGCTGTGACATATTTGTCTAATGATGCAAAGAAGTGTTGCATTTTTTAATGTTGCATTTGTTTAACTCTGTGAAGCTGTGTTGCTTTGCCTGTCTAAAACACCTGATTGGTCCTAACACAAGGCCACTTACTCAACTATGCTCATAGCAGCATTATTCATAATAGCGAGAAGCTGGAAACAACCTAGATGCCCCTCAATTGAAGAATGGTAAAGAAAATGTGGTATATTTACACAATGGGTATTACTCAGCTTTAAGAAAAAAAAATGACATCATGAAATTTATGGGCAAATGGGTAGAACTAGAATAAATCTTCTTGAACAAGTTAATCCAGACCCAGAAAGACAAACATGACATGTACTTACTCATAAGTGAATATTGGCTGTTAAGTAAAGGATACTCAAGCCACAACTACCAACCCAGAAAGACGTAAGAAACAAGGAGGGACAGGAGGTTGCCTGGATCTCCTCTGGAAGGGGAAATAGAATGGATTTTGTGAGTGGGTGCATAATGGGAATGAGAATAGCAGGGACCGGGTTGCGGAGTGTCAGACGGAGGGAGAGAGTACAGGGAGAGGAGACTGGAACGGGCACATTTAGGGGTGATTTGGAAAACCAGTGCAGTGGAAACTTTCTGGAATCTATGAGGTTGACCCTATCAAGGATGCTAGCAGTGGAGGTTATGGAAGACGAACTGGCCATCTTCTTTCTGTAAGTAGGCAGGACTTCCAGTGGGGGAGGGGAGCTGGGACACCACTTGAGACACAAAACCTTTGCTCTACAACCTGTCCTGCCTGCAAGATGGGGCAATGATGGCTCAGAGCTTGTGGGAGCAGCCAACCAATGACTGGTCTAACCTGAGGGAAGAGAGGGAAAGGGAGCCAGGAGAGGGACACTGATGGATACTGCCTGGCCTGGGTAGCCAGGAACTGGAAGCTGGATGGACCAGAGACTTAGGGTAGAACCAAACAAACCTGCACCCTCCCCCCAAGTCAATGAAAGGATTCTTCATGATACTCTGTGACACTCGTACATCAGTGCCTAGCTCAACTGTCATCAGAGAGTCTTCCTCCTGCAGCTGATGGGAACAGACACAGAACCAAACATTAGGGGGAGCTCAGAAAACCCTGCAAAAGGGGAGGAAAGCCTGTAGGAGCCAGAGGGGGTCAAAGTTTCCCAAAGAACATGGCTGACAGAATCAACTAAGCAGGGCTCACAGGGGCTCACAGAGACGGAAACAGTAATCAGAGACTCTGCATGTGTCTGCACCAGGTGCTCTGCATACAAGCCATGGTTGTTTAGTTTGGGGTTTTTGTGTGGCTACTAACAGTGGGAGTGAGGTGTCATTGACTCTTTTTCCTCCTATGGGTTATCTTGTCTTGATAGGAAGGGTTTGTGCCTAGGCTTGTTGCGTCTTGTTATGCTGTTTGGTTGCTACCACTGGGATGTCTGCTCTTTTTTGATGGGAAATAGAGGAGGAATGGTTCTGGGGGGGGGAGGGGAAGGGGAGTATGAGTGTTACAGCTCTGCTGGGAGCGGGGATGTTCCCCAATGCAAGGGTTATAGCTCTGAAGGGAGAGGTATCCTGGCAGTTGGGAGCCAAGGAATATCACAAAGTCACATCACACAGTAAATCTCACTCAGGACTTATTGGGAGGGAAGAACCCAGAAGGGTGGCTGCCTTTTCTCGGCCAAGAAACATCAGAGAATCGAGCAGAAGACAGGGTTTATATAGTGTTTCTTGGGGGTGGAGCTTTCCAGGGTGGGGGTTGGTGGGATTTAAATTCCTGAGCGTGGGGTGCACTCAGGGATTGGTAGAATTTCAAGCTCAGAGATTGGTGGGTTCTTAAGTTCAGAGCTCGGCTGCCTGTGTCTGGAGGGGCTGGGTCTAGCTGGTTGGCAGTTAGTGTTCTGTGGGTGGAACCTGGCAGTTGGAGGTCCTCAGGGAAGCGGCCCAGCCCTTTGAGGGGCCTATGGGGAGGAGGCTTGGAGGAATGGAGGGATAGGAGGCTGCTTTTGGGTTGTATTATATGAGAAATGAATAAAGAAAGAAAAAAAGAAATAGAAGAAAAATAAAATAGAATTCTTTTTAGAGAGATTCCCTTTTATGTATTTCTCTAGATCTATGCCTAGGAGAGGGATTGGTGAGCTATATGTAAAGTACCAATGCATTCAATGATATGATACCAAGTTGTCTTTGTCTATGGTAGTCTTCATGTCCTCAAAAACTGATGTTAGATTTCTCGGTTATTTTCCAATGGAATGAGGTCTTGAGTTCTCATAATTTGTGTTTTCCCAATTGACTGAACAACTAATTATGCGTGTGTTTAGTGACTATGCCCCAAGGTGTTTGTGTCTGTATTCTCCCTGCCCTGTGCTGCTGATTGGCCTTGGCGTTGGCTGAGGACTCTGCATTTCCAGGGTACCAACATCACTGGTTTCTTTGTTTGTGGGTGATGACAACTGAACTCTGGTCCTCTGGAAGAGCTCTGTGCACTCCTAACTAGTTCTTACCCTAGAGTCTGCTTAAAGTCCTTTGCCAACTGAAAAACAAGAGTTCCAGGAAATTCAGCAGTGTTTGCGGTAACAATGACGGTGGGCAGGGCCTTTACCATGCATTGCCTGGGAATCTCAGACTTTGTTGGCAGTGAACATAGCCTAGCTTCCTGCATCCTCGGGGATCTTATCAGCTGAAATCCTGGCAGGTACTCCTCAGAACTACCCGGTGACCTCATCAGGTTTCTTAGCAACCCTTTGAAGATATCAACTTCAAACTCACTAAAATGGTCCATGTGACTATTGTCAAGGTGATGGGGGGGGGCTCATCTCAGAAAAGCCCACACCCATCATTTTGAGGACATCTCACTTCTTCTGAGCACCTCTCTTTGACTGTATCAAAATGTCTTTATTAAAGCCCAACTCTGCTACATAAACCAGCTTGTCCTGAAATTCTTTTTTAGGGTTGAATCATACATCTCAGTTTGCCTTGAGTTGAGGTCTTAAACGTAGGGAACCCTTTATTTTGCAGTGGGCAACAGTGGGGAGCTCTCCTTGCCTCTGTGCACCCCGAAACAGACCCCTTTATGGTGTGGGGTTTCTAAAAAGAATAATGATGGAATAATAATAGTGACCTTCAGGATGGAAGGTCAAAGGTTAGGAAAGGACAAGTGGGAAAGGGGGCTTTCTATGAGACAGGGCTTCAGGGCATCGGTAGACCCTCTGGATAAAGGAAGCTGGAAGAAAAAGGTGCCATATGGCTATTTTAGTGGATGGTATACTATTAATATGAGATAAAATATAGTGAGAATAAAATAAAGGCACAAAGATAGCCAGATAGGATATGGGATGAGTGTGTGTGTGTGTGTGTGTGTGTGTGTGTGTGTGTGTACTTTTGAGATTAAGTTCTTTAGGCTACACATTTCTGTCTCTGAATAGATCTAACTGCTATTGTATGCACAATCTCAATGTGGTTTTATATGAGCAATGCACAATTGGATTCTTATCTCTGTGCTTTAATTTTCTGGCCATGCTCCAGTAGGAATGGCCACTTTTCCTTGTTCCTAAAAGACATTTCTCTGCCTGCAGCACTCTCGGAGAACAAGCTCCGGCAAGATTTGGTGGAAAGCAAATCCGAATGGCTTCCTGCTTTAACTAAGCCAATCCTATTAGCAAAAGGCGGTGGCGAGGAGTCGGGTCCGAGGTCCGTGGGATTAAAATAGTGAAACATCAAAGTGCTTGCTTAGCTGAGGTCATCCTGGGGCTGAGCTGCTCGCCTTACCGCCATGCGGGCCGTGAGTGTCGATGGTAATTGTAATAGTTGAGGAATGTGGAAGGAAGCAGCTGTCTGAGATGAGCTGGAGCCCAGCCATCGTGAAACAGCGTCTGATTAATTAAAAACTCTGGTCCTTGTTCAAGTCACCATTCCAGTCAAAGGAAGCCAGCCAAGGAGATACACAGATGACACGTGCAGCTCGGATACCAGCGGTGCTCTTGGCCCTTGGCTTCCATGTTCTGGCATGTTGACTCTGCCAGCTCACTAAGCATTAACGAGCAAGGAAGAGATGGAGGGAGTGGTTCGTGGGAATGGAAGTTTCCATGTGTCTTGCACGCCTCACAGAAAGCTAGCCCGGCAGTTCTCAACAATTCCCATTTGCCCCAGTTCTTTGGATCCTCCCCCCAGGGAAGAACTTCCCTCCTAGGCAGCTGTTAGCCATGCTGAACACTTCTCTCTACACTCCGCCTGTATCCTCCCCCCCCATCAAAACTGCACCTTTTCCTAGGCATAGCACATTTGCTACCTCTCTCCACCTGCACAGGTCCCAGAGCATCGTGTCTTTACTCCGGAGGGCTTTTTTAAAGTCATTTGACAATATGTATTAGGTGTGTGTCGCACTGTGTTACACCACATAGTGTCCAAATGAATGAACATCTTTTTCATCATACAACTTGTTTTCTAGTGGAAGGAGACACAAAATGAGCAGAATGAATGATCTAGGGCCAAAGAGGAGTTGTAGGGTATGCTGGGCATGCTTTGGAGTCTGAGGCAGGGGGATCATGATGAGTTCAAGGCCGGCACATGGGCTTTTCAAGACCAAGCCTTGGGAGTCAAAAACCCTTATTTTCTGCTAGATTCGATTATGCCAAGGTCATTCCTAATAAATGTGGGAGGATACTGCCTGAAGGCACAAGTAGTAGAGGCTACTACTCATGGCCACTGTGGACATATTAGCTACCACATCTATCTGTCTTGCATGTTACAGATTGGATGCATATGTCCCTCTAAACATCCCTTTGCTAGAGCCCCGGTACCATTGTTGCTGTGTTTGTACTAGTGATATATATAATTAAGACTAACAGGTCATGAGGCTAGGACCCTAATTCATTAGGATGAGTGTCCTAATAGCAAGAGAATGCAGAGAATGAGTTCATTTTCTCTCCTCATGCCTCCTGCTCTCTCTCAACACACAGGGCAAAACCCAGGCCAAGATGTGGCAAGAGCTCAGCCAAGGGGAAAACCCTGGGGAGAACCACCACTGGAAACTGTAGACTTCATCCTTGATTCTGGTACCCTAGACTTCGGCATCTCCAGAACCATAATAAAATAAGTTGAAGCTTCAGGGCTAAGCATTTTGTTACTGCAGCTTGAGTTGACTGATACATTTTATAAAAACACAGCATCTTTCCCCAGCACTTTACTTTGTCAGAATTTACTTTTCATTGTTTGAATGTGTATGTATGTGTGTTGTGTATATACACATGCATCTTTGCATATATGTGGGCGTGTGTGTGTGTGTGTGTGTGTGTGTGTGTGTGTGTGTGTTGTGAAAACTAGAGTTGATGTCGGGTGTGGACCCTGATCTCTCTCAACAGGCTCTCTTGCTGAACCCAGAACTTTCTGACTAGCTACTCTTGCTAGTCAGCTTGCCCTGCCTCTGCTTCCTGAGTGCTGGGGTTATAGGTAACCACCACTGTGTTTTCAGCATTTTCTTGGGTTCTGGGAATTGCAACTCCAGTCTTCATGCTTACATAGCAAGAGCTTTATTCACTGAGCCGTCTCCTCACTCCTTAACTCACGTTCCTCTATAATATTTATGACAACCCGATGTCTTCTTAACTTGTGTATCCTTAGCCTCTTCAGAGCACAGGCTTCCTGAGGGCTGGGGAATCTACCTGTTTGCTTACTCTATAGCCTCATTTATAAACCAATGTCTAGCACATACTAAAGTGCTAGATTTATTTCTTGAATGATCAATGAACAGGTAGGTACACGTTAAGATTCTGTTATTTCTCTCAATTGCCCTTAGTGGCCAGGGTTGTCCTCACTTCTGGTAAAATTGGTGTTCATTGCATTCTAGAACAATTTCTGAAATCAAGCTCAGAACAGAGATGTTTTATAAATTCAGTCAGGGCCCGTATTAAATGATAACAGGCTATCTGCAAGTTGACACGGTGTAATTTGAGCCCACTTGAGGTAATTCCAAGGTTGCTTTCACCTAGGTAATGAGCTGTTGGCAACCTGAAATTCTTCCTGCTATTTTCTCTGCCTGAAGCAGAGAGCTCTATATTTTGTAAGAAGTGCAGAGAATATGTTATGACCGATCCTGACAAAAATGCCACACAAACATGTTTTCATGTGTGGTTGAATAATAAAAGAGTGCCAGAATGGAGATACAAAACACATGTTTTAAGTTTGCCATCACAATTACACATTCGCTACTACAGTGAGAGTTGAAAGAGTAAGCTGAATGCGGTGACTCACATCTGTAATCCCAACACTAGGAGGCTGAGGCAGGAGGATTGTCATGGGTTCAAGGCCTGGGTTATATCATGAATTTCAGGCCTTCTGGAGCTCAACAAATGGACCAACCAATCCAAACCAAAACACAAGAAATGAGCAAGTAATAAAAGATGAAATGAAGGTTGCAGAGATGGCTTGGAGGCAACGTGCTTGCAGCACAAACATGGACACCTAAGTTAGGACCCTAGAGTCCAGTCCACGTCACAAAGCCAGGCATGCTGGCACATGCCTGTAGCTCAAACACTGGAGATGCAGAGACAGGGACACCCCAAGGGCCTGTTGGCAGCCTGACTAGCTGAATCTATACGCTTTAGGTTCAGTGAGCCTGTCTTATACAAGAAGGTGAAGGATCTGGTGTGGTGGCATGTGAGGGGTATTGAAGAAGACACTTGACGTGGACCTCTGGCCTCCCCACGATCCCACACCTATCCATACGTGCACATGCACACACATACATGCTAAAAAGAAAGAAGAGTAGCTTTGGAATAGCCTATTCCTAATAGATTCCTGTGGTCTGTTTATTATGGCAGGATTAGTTATTTAACCTCCTGGAATCTTAGCTTCCTGCTCTGCTGATAAGAGGTCACAATGCACAGAGAGTTCAGCCTCAACTCAGGGTGAAAAAGTCACAGTGCTGAGTGTTCTGGCCTATTCTAGGAGCCGAGGAAGTTCTGAATGAAAGAGACAAGTTTGGCTCAAGTTAGCTCTTCTAGCAGGAACGACCTTGCTATGGAAAGCCTTTTCTCGCCCTCACAGAAGCAGGGGCGGCCGGATTGCCTGACCAAGGCCATCCCTTCAGCGGCACAGACGGATGCCTGCCAGCTTCTTCTAGCTAGCTGGGGGCAGCGTTGACAGTTGTTCTGAGATCTTCTCTCAGTTTGCTTTTGTTCAAAGAAGACTCCATTGTAACGACCTCTTCTTTCTACTGTTATTCTGCTGACTACGGTGTATTTGAAAAGTGTTTTGTGTATGTGAGGGTGCCCTTGCCCGTGGGAGGCAGAGGGTAATCCTGGAGGCCGCTCCTCATGTACCCTCTACTGCTTCTTTGTGATGGGGTCCCTCAATGGTTTGGATAGTTGTCAAGTAGGCTGGGCTAGATGGCTAGTGACCTCCAGGGACCCATCTGTCTCTGCCTCCCATTCTATTGCTAGGGTTACAAGGTATGCATTGCTGTGCCGGTTTTTAAGTGTGTTCTGGGGATTGAACTCAGGTCCTCTTGGGAAGTGTCCTAGTTTGCTTTCTGTTGCTGTGATAAACACTCTTCCTTGATGAGAAAAGAGTTTATTTTAGCTTACAAGCTATAGTCCACCATGGAGACAAAGCAAGGCAGAAAAGGCGGGACCTTGAAGCAGAAGCTTTGGAAGGCTGCTGCTTACTGCTTACTGGCTTACTCCCCCAGGCTCTCTGCTGACTTCCTTATGTAGCTCAGGCCCTCCTGCCTAGGGACGGTGGCACGGTGGCACGCAGTGGGCCCAGCCCTCCCACATCAATTAGCATTCAAGAAGATGCTCACAAAAGCTAATCTGACAGAGGCATTTCTTCTACTGAGGTTCTTTCTTCCCAGGAGTGTAAAACTAATAACCAAGATTAGCCGTCACACCGGGCAAGAGCTTTTCTGAGGGAGCCATCTCCTTAGCCTTGGAAATATTTTACTGTATCATTTAGTCAGATGTCACTGGGCTCTGAGAAGTGTTACTTTTTCTCCCCTGGAGGAGATGTGCTGATGCTGTAACTGGGGTGATTTTTGGTCATCTGTTTCCTAGAGCACCTTGGCCATAGTAATGCTCAAAAAGGTAAGCCACTGCTATTACCGTCTTCATCCCCAATGCTATTGCCTCCTCTCCCTCTGTGGTGATTTGGACACTGCCATTAATCTCACTTCCTCCTGGGCTTGCTCAGTGGTCGTGGTCTTGCATCTATAGAAGCAGCATAATTCCTCTAGAAGTCAGTCCACTCACCTACAGGCTGCTGGGAGCCACCGAGAACTAATTATTCACAGTATGGATATAATATTTCATATAACTATCATATGTATGTGCAATTAGATATTAGTTACTTCTCTGTGGCTATGATAAAACAATATCACCAAGACAACCTATAGAAGAAAGAATGTATTTTGGCTTATGGTTCCAGAGGGATTTGAGTCCATGAGGGTGACAGGGAGGCATGGCATAGGCAACAGGTATGGCAACAGGAATCAAGAGGCTGAGAGATCACATCGTAAGCTGCAAACAAGAAGCAGACAGAGTAAATTAGAAGTAGGACAATGCTTTAAGCTCTTGAGCCCATCCCCACGGACATAGTTCCTCCTAGCCTGCCCCAAATAGCACCACCAACTGAAAAAGCAAAATTCAAATGACCAAGACTACAGGGGTAGGGTGGGGTGACATTTCACAAACCATCACTGTATGTGTATGTTATGTAGATGTATATGTATATATGAGTGTGTATGTGACTGTATGTGTGTGAGTGTGCATGTGTGAGTGTATATGTGAATGTGTGTATGTGAGCGTGTGTGTGAGTCTGAGTGTGTATGTGAGTGTATATGTGTGCGCATAACTTTTTTTCAGATGGGCTAATTATAGCTTAGGCTGGCGGGAGGGGTTGAGGACATTGCTTTAGAGTGCTTACCTAGCATGTAGAAGGCCCTGGGTTCAATTCCTAAAACTACACATAATACTCTATATAGCTATAACACACACACACACACACACACACACACACACACACACACACACACACACAGAGCCTGAACTTTCTATCTTTGGCCTCTTCCCTGCTCTAAGGCAGATGTGATGCCCTCGCTTGTGTGGCCTAGCTGAATGCTTTGCTCCTTGTCCTGTCTGTCCCATATACCCCACCCCATTCCTCACTTTTATACAGGCTTGACAGACTTCCATAACTCCTAGAATCTGTTAACACATAGCGCCAAGAGGGATAGGTTTCAGACTTTATTGACCTTCGAAATACCATCATCACATTTAATTGTCTTGGACTTGGGGGAAAATGGTAAGATTCCCTTCCTTAGCATGCGGGTCCTGATGCTTGGTTCTCATCTAAGCTCAGCCTAAAGCAAGCCTCACATCTCTGGGATGGAGATGCAACTGTTCTGTCTTAACATCACCAAGTCATGGTATGCTTCCTTGGTCCACACTTTGTGGCTTGAGTCTGTAGAAGGGACTTCCTTTGCAAAGGAGGAGGATTTCACACACTGTTTGGATTTGTTTCTTTGTGTGTGAGCACACATTGAGGCCAGACATTGGTACTGAGAGTCCTTCTCTATCACTCTCCATCTCTCACTAAACCTGGAGCTCACTGACTCAGCAACACTGCTTGTCTATCAAGCCCCAAGGACGCCCCCTGTCTCTACTTTTCTGTAGGATTGCAGGTGTGCTGTCACCCTGCTTTTTACATGGGTTCTGGGAATCCAAACTCAGGCCCTATGCTTACATGGCCAGCTCAACCAAAGGAGCCGGCTCCCCAGCCACCTGTAGTAGATGTATGACTTCTTTGGAAATGTGATTAAATCCAGTGACCCTGCACCTCAGCCAAGTCATGGCTTCACCCTATGCATGGCAGAACCTTTGACTCAGCTTTGCCACCCCTGGGCAGCCTCCCACACTCACGGTGCCTGCCTGGCATCCTCGGGAATTTCAGTATGTGGCCTTCTTGTGGCAGAAAATGCTCTGTGGTTTCTCTTTGAACCCTGTCACTCTGGTTCCATGGAGCAGGTCTCAGCCCAGACTCGTGTGCAGAGGTTATGGGAAGTGTGTGCATTGTGATGAAAGGGGTTGGGCCGTGCTGCTCACAGGGTCTACTCATTCGTTAATTGATTCCATTGTTCATTCCTATCGCCCTACTTTCTGCCATTGCCCTCTGCTTTCTTTAAATAGACACCATGAAAAATTCAAAGCGTATGTATACCCACAGATGAGTGCCTCAGTCCCGCAACTTTCTTTTGGCTGTGGGCAGCAGTTAACACAGATTCATAACTGGTCACAGTGCTGAGAATAACTGTGAGGGCTCAGTCCCAAACAGGATGTCTTTACCACCCACTTCAAGACACAGGGGACATTGTGGAGATGAGGCAGGAGGACTCAAAGGCTTGAGGGTGGGGAGGGGTGCTTCCGGACTGTCTTCTGGACTGGAAGCATCTGTTGCACAAGCAAACTCGATGCAGCTGCCGTTACTTGCACCAGTCTTGTGTAAGAGTGAGCTCATCAACGTCCTATGGTGGATGGGGGGAGGGGCTCACGAGGACCCATCCTTAGCTGAGGATCCATCTGCTGGTTGATGGTTGCTGGGGTAAGGGGAGTCATTTTTCTTCACTGGTATAGCCACTGGTAAGTCACCCATGCTTCAATAAATAGCCCCCAACTCATGGAAGCAGCTCTCATAAACTCAGCATATCATTTAGTCTAATTCTTCCCAGAAGCCACCTTGTTCCATTTTATTTTTTAATTACTTCTTGGGATAGCCTACATGTATGTAGGCAGGCTAGTAGCCATCCCATGCTATTCTATACCAAATGGTGTAGCATGCAGCTGCTCTGCGCCCCCTCCCCCAAGGATTCAGCTTACAAATGATGCCCCAGCAGGCTGCAGCTGCCTTGTTCTGAATCCTGCAGAACAGTTGACTTCACTGGTGTTTAAACTTAACTGGTGTGCCAGGAAGTCACTCTCAAACTCTTATGAAAACTAACAGCGCTGCACTGAACATAGCTTTGTACACTCAGGGAGGAGAGGCATGCCAGCGTGTCTGCGCCGTGAGTTTGGAGCAGTCGAATTGCCTGTTCAAAAGAAAAGGCCGTGGAGGCTGGAGCCAACTTGTACGAACTCAGGAGGACTTGCTCTATCTCCCCTCCCGACTTTAGGGGCAGGAATGCCACGCTGCAGGCTTGGTCACAGTGAGAGTTTGTTCCTTGTGGAGATCTGCAAATGGCAAGGACTGACCCTCTGTCTTAGTTCACTTTCTGTTTGCTGGGATAAAACATCCTGACCGAAGCAACCCAAAGAAGGGAGAATGTATTTGTGCTTATGGTTCCAGAGGGGTGGGTAGGACTCCACCATGGGGGGGGGAGGCAGTTGGCATGGCAACAAGGGCAGGAAGCTGAAAGTCCACTCCTTTATTGGAAGCCGAGCAGAGAAAAATAAGTGAAGTTCACTGAGAGCTTAACCTCTCAGAGCTCACTCATAGCTCATCCCCAGTGGGATACTTCCGCCACAAGGCTGTACTACCTAAATGTCTCCAAGGAGCATCAGCAACTGGGGACCCAAGGGTCCAAGTGCCCAAGTGTGTGTGTGTGTGTGTGTGTGTGTGTATGATGTTTCTATTGCTATGTCAAAACACCATGGCTAAGTCAACTTATAAAAGATAACATTTGAGGGCTCATGGTTCCAGAAAATTAGAGTTCATGACCGTCGGTGGTGACGGTGGGATCATGGGAGCAGGCAAGGAGGCGTGGTGCCAGAGCAGCAGCTTATACTGTACATCTGACCCGCATGCACAGTGCAAACAGTAAGAGGAGGGAAGAGAGAGAGGGAGAGGGGGAGGGGGAGAGAGAGAGGGGGGAGGGAGAAGGGGAGGGAGAGGAGGAGGGGGAGGGGGAGGGAGAGAGAGGGGGGAGCAGAGGGGGAAGGAGAGGGGAGGGAAAGGGAGATGATTAGGGAGAGGGAGAGGGGGAGGGGAGGGAGAGGATTGGGGAGAGGGAGAGGGGGAGGGAGAGGGGGAGGGAGAGGGAGAGGGAGAGAGAGAGGGAGAGAGAGAGAGAGAGCTCGCATGCACTAATTGGGAATGGCATGGACTTTTGAAACCTTAAAGCCCACACCCAGTGACACACCTCTCCAACAAGGCCACGCCTCCCATCCTTCCCAAACAGCTCCAGCAACTGTGGGCCAAGTATTCAAATATGTGAATGTGTGGGTCCCTCTCATCCTAACCACTGCAGTGTGAACGGACATACGTCTGTGTGTATGTGCACAGACGTAAGTGCACAGGCATGAGCATGCCTGTGGAGGACAGAGGTCAATGTCAGTGGTCTTAATTGCTCTTCGCCTTATTTTTTGTTAGTCAATCTGTTTTCTTCTTTTCCTTCCCCTTCTTTGTTCTTTTTCTTCGCTTGAGACAAGGTCTCATTATCCCAGATTGGCCTTGAACTTACCATGTAACCACAATAGTCTGGAACACCCAATGCTTCTGCCTCTTCCTTCTGGAAGCTGGGTTACAGGTGTGAGCTACCACACTGGGTCAATGGGGTGCTGGTGGTTGGACCCTGGGCGTTGTGCATGCTAGACAGGTTTACCGTCAGCTTTCCTAGAATCCAACAGTGTGCCCGCCCTAACGCTGCGGCTCCTACTCTCCAGGGTATATTTGTAGGACATAACCTGAGAACAGGAGCATCTGAGAAAGAATGGACCCATCCTTGTTCGTCACAAGCCTGCCAGACTGTAAACTCCTTCCCATCTGGGCAGGACCCTACTTTGATTTTATTTTTGATCTTAGTGAAAACGTAATTGCCGAAAGCCTGAAGCTAAAGTAGAGGACAAGGCTTTCTCTTGCCCTTTGTCCGTGACGGAGTCTTCATAGCCGGAGTCGAACGCGAAAACACACAGCTCCAGGCTTGCAGAGGGGCAGCAGAGCAACAGTGTTGGTGGAAACAGGGGGGAACAAACTGTAAGATCCGATTCCCCAGCATTCGTCATCACAGAAGCTGCCGCCACCTCTGTGTGAGAGCAGAGAGGCAGAGATATTCTCCGGAGTGCACGGTGAGCAGCCAGAGCCAGGCTGGCGGAGCTGGCCGGAGCCCAGCAACAGCCTGCACTTGGCCCCCATGCCTGCTGCCTCTGCCACTGCCAACCTCGAGTCGAGGACACTCCTGCTCTCAAGAGACCCAATCTGCAGAAAAAAAGTCCTTTCCTTCCTCCCACCTTCCAAAGCCTGTGAGAGCCGCCCTCTGGCAGCTGGGTCAGCGAGGCAAGGCAAGGAGGTGTGGTTTGCAGGCTGCTGGCAGAGAAAGGGACACCAGCTGAGAGAAAGCAGTGCCTGTCACTCCATCCCCAGCTTTCCACTTTCTTCTGATGGGAAAAATCAAAGGGCTCCAAAGACTTCAGAGTCAGTGAGGGAAAGACAAATGCGGTGGGCTGGGTGCAGAGGGGAAGGCTAAAAGCAAGGACAATGAAGGAGGCTTGGAAAAGGACATCTACAGACTAGGGAGTGTCCCTTTAAGGGCACCCAGGAAATCCCCTAGGCCAGGTGCTATTTATTGCACTTCACAGCAGGGAAGAAATTAAAGGGTCCTTCCTTCCTTCCTTCCTTCCTTCCTTCCTTCCTTCCCTCCCTCCCTCCCTCCCTCCCTCCTTCCCTCCCTCCTTCCTTCCTTTCCTCCTTCCTTCCTTCCTTCCTTCCTTCCTTTCCTCCTTCTTTCCTTCCTCCCTTCCTTCCTTCTTTCCCTCCCTCCTTCCTTCCTTCCTTTCCTCCTTCCTTCCTTCCTTTCCTCCTTCCTTCCTTCCTTCCTTCCTTCCTTCCTTCCTTCCTTCTTTCCCTCCCTCCTTCCTTCCTTCTTTCCCTCCCTCCTTCCTTCCTTCCTTCCTTCCTTCCTTCCTTCCTTTCCTTCCTTCCTTCCCTTCCTTCCTTCCTTCCTTCCTTCCTTCCTTCCTTTTTTCCTCCCTCCTTCCTTCCTTTCCTTCCTTCCTTCTTTCCCTCCCTCCCTCCTTCCTTCCTTCCTTCCTTCTTTCCCCTCCCTCCCTCTCTCCCTCCCTCCCTCCTCCTTCTTTCCCTCCTTCCTTCCTTCCTTCCCTCCCTCCTTCCTTCCTTCCCTCCCTCCTTCCCTCCCTCCCTCCCTCCCTCCCTCCTTCCTTCCTTCCTTCCTTTCCTCCTTCCTTCCTTCCTTCCTTCCTTCCTTCCTTCCTTCCTTCCCTTCTTCCCTCCCTCCCTCTCTCCCTTCCTCCCTCCCTTCCTTCCTTCCTTCCTTCCTTCCTTCCTCCTTCCTTCCTTCCTCTTCCTTCCTTTCCTCCTTCCTTCCTTCCTTCCTTCCCTCCTTCCCTCCCTCCCTCCCTCCCTCCCTCCCTCCCTCCCTCCCTTCCTTCCTTCCTTCCTTCCTTCCTTCCTTCCTTCCTTCCTTCCTTGAGAACACTGATAGATCTACACTCTTCTGAATGTTCATAGAAATGCATGGCGTTCCAGGTGCAGGAATCCCAATTTCCAATCCAAGCAGGTTGGAGCTGGCAAGGTGCAGACCTTGTGGGTTTATTCCTGCTTGGTTGCAAAATGCTGTGATCTCCTGGGAAGGGCCCAGAGACCTTGGTGTTTGTTGCTTAAGAGGCAAAGTCACAGTTGGTTAACCCCATCTGCTTTCAAGAACCAGGGGAAGCCTCAGGCTCTCGCAAGCCGTGCTCATCCTTGGGCCTCCCCTAGGCCAGTGTTCGTTCAGGGAATTTTGTAAGCAAGATAATTAAAAACCTTACTGTATTATTTTCTTTTTGCCTTTTCCTCCCGTGTCTTTGTGCTCGTGCGTGCACAAGTGAAGGTGATATTGGGAAGTCTTCCTCTCTTTAGAAAGTATCTCTGAGACAATGAACCCGATGCTAGCCATTTTGGCTACTATGGCTGACCAGTGAGCCACTCCCAACATCTCTCCAGTGCGGAGATACAGCCACACCCCACAAACTCAGTTTTTATGTGGGTGTTAAGGATATGAACCCAGTGTTCATGCCTGCACAGCAAGTGTTCTGCCCACCGAGCTGTCTCCCCAGCCCCCAAATCCCATTGTATCTTTCTATTTCTGTTGTAACATTGTCATACATGTAGAGGCTCAAAACACACGAATTCATCATCCAGCTGTTCTGGGAAGATAGTACTAGCTAGAATATAAGGTGATAGCAGGATTGAACTCCTCCCTGGGGCTTTATGGGAGGATTTGCCTGATATCTAGAGGTTGCCTACAATCCTTGACTCTTGGCCTCTCCTTACATCTCCAAGGCCAGCTCTTGTCTCTGACCTCTGTGTCAACCTGACCTATTTTCTCTCTGATTCTGATACTCACCCTTGTGTTAATGCTGAGCCCTCTGGCTAGCTGGAGCTAATCTTCCTGTTTGGAGACCCCTAATTTAGTCATATCTACTAAGTTTCTTTTATCATGTAAGGAGACCATACTCATGGGTCCCAGAGGTTAGGACCTGCAAAGCTTACAAGCTTACAAGTTTACCATGGGCTGTCCCAAATCCCTGTGTTGAAAGCTAGTCTCCCATCCACTGGTGCTAGGAGGCAGGGTTAGGGAATGTGATTCAGTCATGAGAGTGAAGCCCTCCTGGGTGGGATCCATGCTCCTGCACAAACAGCCCCAGACAGTTCCTTTGCTTCCACAGGAGGAGACAGCAGGAAGACGAACCAGGAGGTAAGGCCTCAGACACTGAATGTGTAGGCACCTTGAATTTGAACTTGTTAGTCTCCAGAAGTATTAGCCAGTCACCCAATGTATGCTGTTCCACTGTTGCAGACTGAATGGGCCCAGGAAAAATCCTTGGCCATTGTCACTCTGCGCCTTCCTTTGGGGACTATCACCACCCCCCTGCCTCTTCCATCCTATACCTGCCACATCTACTTAAGTGAAGTTGGGAGCAATTGACACAGAATGATACCTTGGTTACAATTCAACATGTAAGAAGAAAGGCAGGCCTGTGAGGTTGGCAAAAGCAGAGTTAGCAAATAAATCCACAGTAAGCGATCCACACTTTCTTTTCAAGCTGGTGTGTGTGTGTGTGTGTGTGTGTGCTTATGTATCAAAGTCAGAGGTTTGAACCTGGAGATTAGTCTAGCAAGCCCTGCGTGTCTCCATCCCACCCCATGTTAGGGTTATAGATATGCATGATCTCACTTGTGATTCTCAGGGGTACTGAGGACCCAAACTCAGGCTTTATTGCTTTCAAGGCAGGCACCTTACCTGCTCCCCAGCCACCTCCCCTGCTCCAACCCACACATACAGGACCCACCACCATTCTCAGTAAATCCTTTATGCCCCATTCTCTTTTATTCATTGAATAACTATTTTCAGAATAACTGCCACATGTATTCAGGTTCTGTGACACGAGGGATTTACATGGATGGAAGGAAACAGTTGACCAGGTTAACAGGATTGGTGAAAGTGGAAATATGGGTCTAGTTAAGGATCCCTGGACATTAGCGGGGTCTACTTTGCACAGGATATCAGAATTACGAAATATCAGTGCCATGTACACCGCACCCCATCATTCTAGACCTGCCAGTATCAGCACCAAGCATGGGATAGATCTCTTTCTTTTTTTTCCTTTCCTTTCCTTGCTATCTGGGAAAAGGGAACCTTGGTGAAGAAAATTACCCCATCGTTCTGACCTGTAGGCAAGTCTATAGGGCCTTTCTTAATTGAAGAGGGAGGGCCCAGCACCGTGGGCTTAGTGCCACCCCTGGGCAGATGTCCTGGGTTCTATAAACTGAGCAAGCCATAGGGGACAAACCGATAAAGGGTGCTCGTCCAGGATCTCTGCATCAGTTCCTGCTTCTAGGTCCCTGCTTTTCAGGTCTACTCTGAACCTTGACCTGAAAGCATAAGCAAAACAAACCATCCCCGAGTTGGCTTTGGTCAGTGTTTTATTGCAACAACAGAAGCAAAGGAAGACAACATCCCAGTCACTCCCAGAGCCTGCCAGTGCTCCTCCACCTTTGGAATTTTTGTGGTAAGATTCTGAGATTGATAGGTTTGATAGATGTCAAAAAACATTCTCTCCGAAATCAAGAATTATTGAGATCTCCTGTCTTGGAGATTAAAATGCTAAAACAAGGTATTGGGAGTCATTAGAATGCTAAAACAAGGGTTTTTTGGGGTGGGGAAGCTCAGGTTATAGTAACCAACCAAACCCCAGCAGGAAGTCACAATAGTTCTGAGATCAAGCCTATACTTTTGATGTTTTAGACCATATCTTAAATGTGGTCAATATGCTTGACAATGCAATTGGTGAGAGCTGATGCATATGTTTACATATTACATATACTGTACATGTTCTGAACGTTCTTCAGTATCCCTTATGCTTTATTCTGAGTACTAACTACATTATATACATGCATAATACCCCAAGAGTTGGGCACAGGTGTTTGTTCATGTTGGGATCCATAAAGGGACTACAGGGCTGGGGAGATGGCTCAGTGTTTACCATGCAAGCATGGGGACCCGAGTTTGATCCCCAGAGCCTATGGAAACATGCTTTGCATGGTAGTACATGTTTGCAGTCCTAGTGCTGGGCAGTGGAAACAGGCCAATGTCTGGGGCTGCAGCCTGCAGGGTAGGCAGCCTGGTCTATTTGGCCAAGGAGGAAACCTTTGTTTCCAAAAACGAGGTGGCTGGTATATTTCCTACCAAGTATTCATCCACAAGAACACACACACGCACGTACACACACACACACACACACACACACACACACACACACACACACACAGTTAACAAGAGAACATCAGAGAGGAAGTTCGGTATTTCTCTTTGTTCTTCACATGTCTGCGATTTCATCTGCCCTCCATCTATGCCATTGTCTCTTTGGCTGGGTTGGCAAGGAGTCAATGTCTTGTGTAAACTATGACCATCGATGCTGAGGTACATCATGATTTTATCTACCAACGAAACCATGCCGATTATCATCATATCTCATACAGAGCTCTTGCCATCCCAGGGGTGGGGGTTTCAAGATGGCCGGGTCTCAGGAGGAGACTGTTGTTGCTGTGTTAGATTAGATTTCCCTGGAACTGCCTGCACTGTCGCTGGTTATCTCTCAGCGTCGGCGTCTGTGCCTGGGTGGGCAGAAGCTGCCTCTGCCTTTGGATTTCGAATCATGGAGATCTCTATCTTGCTAATTACAAAGCCCGGTTTTCTAGAATAAAAGCCAGTGATTATAGGAGCCAAGTGGAGAATTAGGACTCAGGATAAAATTTAACAATCTATAATAACAGGAAGTTAGAACACTGTCTCCTCTGACTCATTTGGAGATGACTGAATGGCTTAGCAAGAAGAAGATACTGTTCTTGCCATTGTGGAATTAGCTAGGATATATTCATTGGTTTCTTTCTTTTTAAAAAAAAAAAAAAGTGTGTGTGCGTGTGTGTGTGTGTGTGTGTGTGTGTGTGTGTGTGTGTGTGTGTGTGTGTGTGTGTGTTTGTATTCATGTGTGCCATGTTCTGTATATTCAGGTGAAAACACAATGTTAAAAACTGGCCCTTGCCTTTCGCCGTCTTTGAGGTTGGTGTTATTATTTATTCGCCTTGGTATGTACCAAGCTAGCTAGCCCTGAGCTTCAGGCTAGCTTCGTCCCACCCCTGTCTCATCTGGCCACACAGTGCACACCACCTCCACCCCATTTGGCTTTCTGTGGGCTGGGGGGGGGTCTTTACGCTGAACCTCACCCTTGTGCAGCAAGGCTATTATTACCCATGAGCCATCTGCCCAGCTCCTCCTCCCTGGTTCTTAAAGCCCTGCAGTATCCTCCTGGAAGGTGGGATGTTCACGTGGGTGCCCTACAGATCAGCACATAGCACTGAAGGTGTGTGTATTAGTTTCCCAGCTTAGGTGTTGATATAGCCAAGATTGCTCTTTGTCCCTGGTGAAGAGAAAGCTCGCTGTTACATGTCAGGGGAGCACCCGTGGGATTCGGGACTCACACTCAGTATTCGAAGTGACATGAAGCTGGGGTTTTGTCATGATTGGAATTAGCCTTTTTAAACCACAGGGAATAAAAAATGTATCACTTTTATGAGTTTTATTTGGCTGGGTCTCACAGGAGCTGCATCGTCTCCCTACATCACTCCCAAGCAGTAAGTGGATTTCGAAACAGGGCCTGCAGCCTACAGCATTCGATGGCAGAGGTGATTTGGGCAAAGGCAACTTGTTCCTACTCTTCCCAGGATGCCTTGTGGTCTTTTCATTCTCAGCTTCCCACCACCTTGTTAGCTTGAGCCGCTTAGGAGAGGGCTTTGCACATGGGCTGTGTGTCAACATTATCAGAGAACCAGCATGGCTCTTACTCCATCCATTCATCTAGAGGCAGTAGGGTGGGACTCAACAGCAAGGGCTTCTTGGGGCTCCCTGGGGCTTGTAGTGAGGAACCCTAGTGGAGATCCCTGGCCTAGGGTTTGCTCCTGGGCTTTGCTGATGTCAGCAGGAGGGCGTGGACTTGGTTTGGTGACAGCGTCCTTGAAGAAGAGACCACATCTCTTGGCTGGGAATAAGTCTTGTCACAGAGACTGGCTCCTCTAAGATAGGCCCTGGGATGAGGGGTCGTGTGTAAATGGTTTCATAAGATATTCTCCAAGACGCACACGCACATGCACACACACACGCACACGCACACGCTGCTAGAGTTGTGAGGGTCAGAGCCTGAACCCTGGGAACTCTAACAAGCAAGGCTAGACATCCCTCTTAAATAGGTTAGTTGAACAGACAAGTCACAGTGGAAAAGCAGAGAATGGAGATTTGGCCACCATGGCCCTTTGGGGAGGAGGAATGAAGATTTGACTCTTCCATTTTTAGGCTCTTGAGATGAGGTTTAAGTTTAATAAAGGGTAAGAGGTATTCATTGCTAAGTAGTTGAGGTCACCTTGTGGTCCTGCCAGTCACAGACATAGGGCTGTTTGGGTTTCAGCCTCTCCAGCGAGATTGAGTGACCGGATTGACTGGTTGTTACTGCTGTGTGAAATCTCTTCCTGGGAGACCAGCACCCTTCCACCCCTGTTAGCCCCAAACTTCAGCCTTTGCCTTCCCTCAAGGCTCCCGAGGAAATCCCAAGCCTTCAGAATCTCCGAGGGCTGCTCTTGGTCGCCAATGTGACTGGAATTAACTAAAACCCAAGTGCCTGGGTATACCTGTGAGGGATTTTTCTTGATTGAATAATTTGAAGTCAGAAGACCTACCCTAAATCTGGATCTTTTGAGGTGGGCGGGTCCACCTCGGATCCTGGCCATGCCTTCTAGTGACAGCCTATAGAAAGGACTTGGCTGAGGAAACTTTGGCTCTATGTCTGCTTGCCCTCATTCTCCCTGCAAGTCCATTCCTTTACTGGAATCAGAACCTATCTCTTAGGGATTCTAGAATATACTGAAGACCAGCTAAGACATCCAGCCTCATGAACTGAACAACTACTGGATCCTTGGACTGTCTATTAGTAGACAGCCCTTGTTGGATTAGCCAGAACACAGCCTATAAGCCACTCTAATAAATCACACATACATGCAGGCATGCGTACATACATACATACATACATAGACACATGTATTGTATCAGTTCTGTTCCTCTGGAGAACTCTGGCTAGTACAGGGTCCACCGTCAGTAGAATCTGATAGTCAAAGTGGGGCGCTCATGCCTCTTGGAATGTCTTCATTGCTGCCAGGCGCTACACTGTTGGGGTGATCAGGATGCAAAGGGAAAGGGCAGTTGCTCCCCTAAAGTATCTGCTCCCCTCCTCCATTTGCACTGCCATGCTGAGTCAGTCACCAGGGTGGACCCCATTTCCTTCCCCTAACGCTGGCTGCCTTTACTGCTTGCCTTACCCAGCAGATAAGGACAGAGATGAGCTGGGCTGTGTGTCTCCTGAAAGTGCTAAGTGCCATGTGACAAACCCAACCATTCATAGACCAGTAAACTATCAGGGAGTTCGAGCTAGAGCCACAGAAAGGCCACACTGGGGTGGGAGTGAACTGAGGTGATAGTGACAACGGGGGCCTTGTGTCCCTTCCGGATCAGTGAGCAGATCGCAGGGAGGCAACTTTGCTACAGGGTGATGTGTGAGAGCCCAGGGTAGGGTTCTAGCACTACTGGTCACACCCCATGCATTCTGTGTCCTTTTCTGTTGCTGTGATATATACCATGACCAACAGTAAACGGGAAAAGGAAGGGCTCGCTTGGCTTGCATCTCCAGGTCTCGGTCCATCACTGAGATGTGCCAGGGCAGGAGCCCAAGCGAGAATCTGCAGCAGAAACACTGCTTGTTGCTCCCTCACAGGCTCAAGCTTAGCCAGCTTTTTATACAGCCCAGGGAATGGTGCTTCCCGCAGTAGACTGGACTCTCCTGTGTCAACCAAGTCAATTAAGATGCTTCCCACACACATGCTCACAGGCAAATCTGATCTGAGACCCCCCAGTTGGGACTCCCTCCCTCTTTAGGTAACTCTAGGCTTGGTCAAATTGACATCGCTATGCTATTTTCCTTCTGTCCAGGTAGGGAGAGAGCTACCTGGTCCCAGCAGGGCCCAGGGCCAGGAGTCTGGGTTAAGTCAACACCTAGTTGCAGTGAGCTAAAAGTTTTAGCAATGGTAGGGGAGAAATACTTACTTCTAAGCTCCAAATACACATGGTAAACTCTCAAGTCTACTACTGGGTATGTGTCCAGGGCTCTCTGAAGAGTCCCACCCCAGAGCACCTTTTGGCCACCAAGAGACTATTTAACATACAATAAGAAAGGAATTCCAGTTCCACATTCATATGCTGTAAGTAGAAGCTGGCAGGGTCAGAAGACAGGACACCTGGCAATTCCCCTTTCTGTATATGCTTATGGCCTCTTGTCACCTGGATGTGAAATTAGCTACATTTTCAGTTCATGGATGAAAATGATAAATTATACAGGTGAACAAAGAGAAGAAATTAAGATACTATTTTAGCTACACAGTGATTCAGGCAATAATTGATATACATATACATATATATATACATATATATATTATGCATTCAGGTGTGTGTGTGTGTGTGTGTGTGTGTATGTGTGTGTAAGAGGCAGAGAATAATTGATTTCTATTTCAAATAATGGAATTATGCCAAATGTAGCTCAACACCCTTTTATTTTCATTCTTTTATTGTCTTTTTAAACTTAGAAGACAACTTCTGTAAGCCGAATACTTCCCTCTTTTTCTTTTTCGGTATAGAATCTCACTATATAGCTTTGGCTGGCCTGGAACTCACCATGTGGACCAAGCTGGCCTCAAACTCATAGATATCTGCCTGCCTCTACTGCCTGAGTGCTGGAATTAAAAGTGTGCACCACCTTGCCCAATTTAAGCTAAATGCTTTCAAATTCAGAAACAGGTTTCTGAAAATACCTTTAAATGAGTAATGCTTTCATTGAAGAAAAAATTGAAAATGCAGATGAGTAAATTAAACTGTATTTGCATGATGTGAAGGTTCCTGGGTGCAGGGTTTTATTATTATTATTATTATTATTATTATTATTATTATTATTATTATTATTATTATTATTCCAGTCTTCTGGTGTTTGATACTCCAGGGTTGGTTGCTAGTGCCAAGTTCCTGATAGATCAGCATGTTAGACAGATACCAGCAAATACGAGAGGAGCTAAACCTACCTTCACACCTTTGATTATTTCCAAAGTTCAAAGACTTAGAGGTACTGGGCAAAGAACATGTCTATCCCTTAGTAAGGCCTCTCACTGGGCCAATATTGCTAAATGAACCTTTTTCTTAAATTTCTGATGACAGGTCCCAAAGCCTCAGAAGGCCTTCGTATTTCTTATGATTGAAAAAGAATTCTCCCAAGCATATGTTTTGAAAACATTGGTAATGTTGGCATGGTGCATACCTGTTTTATGTACATGCTTAAAAACCTTTCCTGGGGGTTGGTGAAAGGCTCAGCAGGTAAAGGTGTCCATCGCCAGCCCTGGAGACCTTGGTTCGATCCCCAGGACCTCAGGAGACAGCTGATTCCTCCATTGCCCTCTGATTTCCACAAGCAAATGTAACCCCCACTAAAAATATGTAATAATTGAAAAAAAAAAACTTTTCTGGGGTAGCAATTTAATCAGATCCTAGCCATGATAAGAGGCACATTGTGCAGAGAAACATCATGACGGACATGAACATTTACAAGGAGAAGGCTGTGAAATTACGGAGGGAGAGATTTCAGATGAAGAAAGGAACTCGCTGGCCTTTGAAACTGTCTCCAGAGGGAGCGGCCCGCTTGCTTTGATTCTGCTTCTTTGAGTGCTCGATCCTGAGGGGCAGCCCAGCCTCTCCTCGCCTCCTCTCCTTGTCATGAGACAAAGCACGTATTCTGGAAGTTTCCCTTTAAGAAGCTCTTCTGTGTGTCCTGCGTGTGCATCTGGCTTCAGTCACAGGGCAGAAAAGCCACCATATGGAGCTCTGTCCAGCCAACATCTGGCCTCCTTCCAGCAATTATCTGAGAAATTCTATTTCAGCCACAAAACCTCCCACTGTAATCAACTTGCTAATTTTGGTCACCCCCCCAGCAGTGAGCAATCACGGTCAGGTTCGAGGGAGCAGGGACGACGTCTGTGACCCCACAAAGCCTCTCCCTATCAGCTCTTGCTTGGGAGTCCCTGGGGCACAACCGTCTCTCATTAACATTTCATCATTTCTAGATTAGGTATCTAGATGGAAGATTTGGTGCTCGGTACTGGCAGGATGCTAACTAAGGGTCAGGTGACCCCCCCCCCCCTGCCGATGTCCTTAGGTAGCTGGATGCACCTGGACATGCCTTGCTTGGCCAATGAGTTTCTCCCAGAGGCTAGCTTTGGTAGAGATGACTAGTTACTGTAACAGGGATAGCTAGTTGTAGCAGGAACCGTAACACAAATAAATAAAAGAGCAAGTGACCGATAGATACTGGGGTTCAAGCTTCGAGCTGAAGATCAGAAAAGCAAAGCAGCTGGCCACTAGCTCTTACCTCTACCTCAGGCCGAAAGGGCTGATCCACACAGGAGTCTCTAACTGCTGCCTCTCCTCAGTGTGGCTGGAGAATGAATGCTTCTCTAAGACCTTGCGTCTGTCTTATATACTCCCCTAATGTTGGGATTAAAGGTGTGAGCTATAATTCTCTTTCTGACTGATTCACTCCTGTGTAGATCTGGGTGACCTTGAACACCCAGATAGAAATCCGTCTCTCTCTCAGTCCTGAGTCCTAGGATTAAAGGTGTGTACCACCACCTCCTAGCTTCTGGCTGCTGGGATTAAAGGTGTGTGCCTGGCTTCTATGGCCTGTGGCTGACTCTGCTTTCTGAATCCCCAGGCAAGCTTGAATAATCACTAACACTACCTCACCACAAGCAACAGTATGCTATAGCAGGGATAGGAGAGTGGCAGCCATCTACAGACGGCAATTAATACCTTGACTGCTTTGGTTCTGAAGTATTACTTATGCAGAGTTTAACCCACCTGTTAAGTGTCCTCCCCAATCCCGTGTGTGTGTGTGTGTGTGTGTGTGTGTGTGTGTGTGTGTGTGTGTGCATGCATATATGCCAGAGGTTAATACCAGGTATATTTTTCAATTGCTCTTGCCATTATTATTTTTACAAATTTATTTATGCGTTTGGGTGTTTTGTCTGCATGTATGTCTGCATGTGCATCATGTGACCACAGTGCACATGGAGGCCAGAAGAGTGTTGTGGAATATTATTATTTTAACTAGGCAAAGATGTGATACATTTGCTTATGCTGTGCAATATTACTTTAACTGTGTGAGGATGCGTTACATTTGTTTATGCTGGGGTTGTTCAGTTATGTAAAGATGTGCTCA
The DNA here is from genome assembly GCA_030556225.1 of Cricetiscus sungorus. NCBI lineage: Eukaryota > Metazoa > Chordata > Mammalia > Rodentia > Cricetidae > Cricetiscus > Cricetiscus sungorus. The sequence continues at coordinate 32,467,565 of JANBXA010000642.1, forward strand.
TTTGTTTCACCTTGCCTGCCTAAAGCATCCGATTGGTCTAATAAAAGCTGAATGGCCAATACCTAGGTGGGGCTGTGGGCAGAGAGAATAAATAGGAGGAGAAATCTAGGCTTGAGAGAAGAGAGGGATGAGAGAGAAGAGAGAAGAGAACAAGGGGGGTGGGGGGGCACAAGCCAGTCAGAGGTGAGAAGCAGTGAAAGTAATACATACAGAAAGAAGGTTAAAAAGGCTAGAGGAATAAGGTAGACAGACAGAAACAGGTTAATTTGAGTTAAAAGAGCCTAAGTCAGGCGGAGCATTCATAACTAATAAGAAGTCTCCATGTCACGATTTGGGAGCCCAAAAGAAAGGGCCCGGTACGGGAGAGAGTGCTAGATCCCCTTATGAGAACCGCCTTGTGGGTACTGGGAACTGAACTTGGGTCTTCTGCAACAGCCACCAGTGCTAATGAAAGATTTTAGTTTGCAGAGCAAGGCTGTGAGAAAGGGGCAGGAAAATAGTTCTAGCAAGTAGACTATAGAAAATCATAAAGAGTGGACATGGACATGGGAGGAAAGAACAGATATGAGAACAAGAAAGTTACTATGGCGATGGGGCTAGTGGTCATGCTAGGCTGATCCTGTTAAATAGGGCTAGTAACTGAATCATCAATCCTTTGTGAAATAACAAGTGAAGTCTCTACCACTTCAGTCTTGGCTCACAACAAGGAAATAGGCCCCCAACACTGGAACAAATGGTCCCAGATGAACAGCACTGTTTGGGTCACTCCTGGCCAACGGACAGTCTGGGCACTTTCCAAGTCATTCTATGGTTTATCCTTTGAATAAGAACAGGCCATACCCGGGTGATCTCTCAAACACGAGATCATCCTCTGTAATCAGTCACCCTGTGTCCCATGCATGTATGCTGATTTGCGGTTTGTCTCTATAAAAAGGAGCCTGAACCCTTTGGGGGGTGTCAGCTTTCCCCGAGATTGCTGTCACCCGAGTGCACTTGTTCAATAAACACCTCTTGCTTGTTGCATCTCCTGGTTTTGGTGTTTGTGTCTCGGGGCTCTCCCACCGGCCGATCAGAACCCCAGAATTAGGGTCCAACACTCTTAACTTCTGAACCATCTCTCCAGCGTCCTCTTCTCCTCATTCATTCATTCATTCATTCATTCATTCATTCATTCACTCATTTATTTATTTATTTTTGAGACAGGGTCAACCTAGAGTTGACCCATTTAACTAGGCAGTCTGGCTACCAAGTCCCAAGAGTCCTTCTTTCTCTGTCCCTCCTATGTTGGGATTACACGCATGCACACGTGTGCCACTCTCTTTACAGTGTTGCTGGGGATCACATGCAGGACCCAGGATTCTGTGGCATACACTTTTCATACTGGGCCACCTCCCCAGCCACTGCCACCTTGTTTTCCATAAATATAATTATATTTTTTCCATATATATATGCCATATATATGTAATATATATATATATATATATTCCCCCCCCCCCCGCCTTTGCCAAAAGCTATCACCCAATCCTGACAAAGCCACGGAGGAGTGTTCCCACGGCCCAGCAGAAGCGTGCACAGCAGAACAAATGGGGCAGATGAGCTCAGTGAACGGGTGCTGGACGCACACACACTCCCAGACGTTGTAAAGTGGAAAATCATTTCCTGATGAAACCTGACCCAGGAGCGATGGGTGAGAAAGCCCGCTGCTTTGTGTCATGGGTAAAAGCCTGCTTCTGTTTCTTCTATCTTAAGGTGTGGAGATGGAAGGAAGAGACAAAGATGGCCAACATTTGCATATAGAAAATGAGATCTTCCCCCCAAACTGTCAACACAGATTTTCTCACATGCTGCCGAAATTTAATTTTCTCCGATGAAATAATAATGGGAATCTAGGCAACTTCTTGTTTAAAAATATGGATTGCATATGAGGTGTAAGTAACCCCAACGAAGACCAGAAACACTTCTTTGAGAGGGTTCTGGAATTAGGAAACCGGCATGACCTACTCTGAGATAAAAGACTTCTGCCACCAACGTACCTGTCCCCACCCCACACAAGGCATTACTTTTCAGGGTTTATTTTTCCTATCTTACAAAAACACAGAAACAAATAACAACAATAGAACCTGACTATCTCTCCTCTTAAATAAAGCCTTTCATTGATTATACCTAAGCTGTATACCTAAGACACTTCTGCTGTTTGTGTGTGTGTGTGTGTGTGTGTGTGTGTGTGTGTGTGTGTGTGTGTGCTCTAATTTTCATTAATTATTGATCAAGCATCTGGCAAGAGTTACCAGTGAGTGCTCTGATGCAATGATGTAGTCCCAGGCAGGCAGACTCTGAGGGCTGGCTGACCTTGCCCTGGGATTTAGAAAGCTAGATGAGCCCGGGAGTTCATCTCACTGTTTGTTTTTTTTTGTACCCAAGTTGGGCTTTTACCCAATAATCGAAGACAGAAACTTTATCCCGTTAGGACAGGGCTCACGTTCTCCCTATAGGAGCTGGTTGGAGACACCCTCCAGGGTTTGGCTTGAACGTTTGCCCCTCTGGGGCTCTTTTGCTGTCTGTTATTTATCACTGTGCACGCAAACAGCCCAAACATCAGTCATCCACGATTGCACAGCAAGCTTCCCCAAAGTGCCTTTGCTACCCCAAAGTTCCCAGAGAGTGATGGTCTAGGATGGAGAAGCAAAGGAGAGACTAAGGTAGATGCTCACATGGGTGGGGTCTGGTCTTGGAGAGATGGAGAGAGATCTCAACTGAAAGCATGGAGACCTGAGTTAGGATCCTCGCACCCATGAAAAAGTTGGGTATGATGACCACACATACACCTGTAGCCCCAGTGTGGTGGTTGAAATAAAAATGGCCCCCAATAAGCTCATAGGGAGTGGTACCCTCAGGAGGGGTGGCCTTGTTGCAGTAGGTGTGGCTATGTTGGGGGAAGTGTGTCACCAGTTGGGGGGCGGGACTTTGAGGTCTCAAATGCTCAAGCCAGGTCTAGTGTGACATTCACCTCCAGCTTCCCACAGATCAAGATGTAGAGCTTCAGCTTTCTCTAGCACCATGTCTGCCCACGTATTGTCATGCTTTTCACCACGACAATAACAGACTAAGTCTCTGAAACTGCAATGTTGCTGAATATGCCTTTACATTGTGTGAAGATGTGTCACTGTGATTGGTTTAATAAAGAGCTGAATGGTCAATAGCTAGGCAGGCAGAGGTTAGGCAAGACTTCTGGGGACAGAGAGGTCTCAGAGAGGGAGAAAGGCAGAGTTGCCAGCCAGGCGTGGAGGAAGTAGGATGGTCAGTAAAGGTAACTAAGACACCTAAAAGAACACAGATTAATATATATATGTGTGTGTGTGTGTGTGTGAATGTATATATATGTTAATTTAAGATATAAGAACTAACTAGGAACGAGACTAAAGTAAGGCTGAGCTTTCATGATTAATAAGTCTCCATGTGATTATTAGTGAGCTGGCAGTCCTGATGAAAAAAATTTGTCTACACTGTAAGCTAGCTCCAATGAAACATTTTCCTTTTTAAGAGTTGACTGGGTCATGGTGTCTCTTCACAGTAATAGAAACCCTAATTAAGGGCCCAGATAGTAGTCAATGTGGCTGAAAAACATGAGCTCTTAGTTCAGTGAGAAACCCTACCTCAGAGGAATAGGGTAGATTATGAAGGAGCAGGGAAGCTGCTCTGGTGATGTGAGACACCTGTGGGTTGAAGGCTCATCACACACTGATTCTGTGAATTTGGACGAATGGCCACTCCTTTGGGCTCTGCTTCTTTGCTTCTAAAACCTAGACAATATTGCTATGGTGAAGAAATTGTGTAATTCACACCCAGAACTCAATAGTTGATTAAGTACGTGGCAAATAACCTACCGTTACCTTTTATGGAGGAAAAGAAACATCTGCTTTCCTTAGATAGGAAACTGACAAGGGAAACAAATCCTTCCAAGTCCCAGTTTGGTGAACTCAAGAGTTGGTGGGAAGCACGTCTTTCCAATAGCTGCAGTTCCAAAAGCTCCACCCTCGAATGGGTGATGAGTCACAAGGAGGCATCACTAGAGACCCAACCACACTCAACTTTCTGCCTCCCAACTACTCTGCACTTAAGGTCATGCACAGCTGAGTGTAAGAGGGAATGATGGCTGGAATCTCAGATGAAGCTCTAGTGTTCCCACCACTGTCACTCTGATGCAGGGGAATGCTACTTGTGAGTGTGATTGTCACATCATGCATGGAGGTCAGAGTTCTACCCCATATGACATGCAACTTCAATAAATATTTCCACTTTATATGTGTCAGCTTTCTGCCACTGTAACAAAATAGCTGAGGCAAATAATTTATAAAGTGGGAGATTGGGAGCATGGGGTGTGACTCAGTTGGTAGAGTGTGTGATACCCTGGGTTCACCCCTCAATATTTCAGAGGTTCTTTCCAGCCTGGTCCCACCTAGCCCATAGCCGCTTCAGCCCCTAAATGAACACACAGAGATTCTATATTAATTATTAAACTGTTGGCTGATGGCTCAGGCTTCTTAGTGGCTAGTTATGTCTTAATTATTAACCCATTTCTATTAACCTACGTATTTCCACATGGTCTCATCTTACTGGAGAATGCCTGGCGTGTCCTTTCTTCCTGGTCCTTACATGGTGACCATCTCAGGGTCTTCCTCTGCCTACTTTCCCCAGAATTCTCCTCATCTTCTGGTCCTATCTATCTTCCTGCCTCACCGGTCAAGTAGTGTTTTATTCATCAACCAACAAGAGAAGCATATACAGAAGGACATCTCCCATCACCCCAGCATGCAAACGTAGACACAAAGACACAAGCCTACCATCCCAGCTCTCGGGAGGTGGAGGCAGGAGGATCAGAAGTGCAAGGTCATCTTCAACTGCACTATGAGTTTGAAATCAACCTGGGCTACCACAAGAACCTATTTTTACAAATGGGGCTGGTAAGATGGCTCAGGAGATAAAAGCACCGGCTAAGTCAAGACCTGAGTTTGACCCCTGGAACTCACTTGATGGAATGAAAAAACTGACTCCTGGGTTGTCCTCCAACCTCCACACAGACTCTGTGGAACATGTGTGCCTGAGCTCACACACCTGCATCATACCCTAATTTTTATTTTGTTGATAGGAAAATTAACAACAATAAGTCTCCCCCCCCCAAAAAAAGGGCAAGCACACACACACGGGGCCTCACTTGAGACGGCCTAGGTGGGCCAGTGTCATCAAAATTGCTCCTCAAAAACTCAGCCTGGGACTTAAGAGACAAGGGAGAAGACAGAGGAAGAGACTGCACGATGCTGTTACTGTGCAGGGAGGCAGGGGGTGCTGCCCCGTGGGCTGGCCTCTGCTGCCCAACAGGGAGGACATGAAGACAACAGAATTACAGCCTCTTGGGCTTGGGTTCAGACAATACATCGAGGAAGCGTCAAAGCAGACTCCTCCCTGAGCCTCCCACAGCCTTCCCCCACCTTACTTCCAACCCCAAAATAACCGCCACTCAACAAGAACAAAATACCCCCCCTCCCCCAAAGAGCATGGATGGCTAAATGGCTCAGTCGGTAGACATGCTCCACACCAAGCCTGACGACCTGAGTTTGATTCTTGGAACCCATCTGGTAAAAGCAGAGGACCTGAGGGTTGTTCTCTGACCTTCATAGACACCTGGTGACATGTTCATACCCCAATCCTTGTGTGTGAGCACGCGTGTGTATGTGAGTACACACACACACACACACACACACACACACACACACACACACACACACACACCAATAACTGAAAGAAAAAAAATGAAGGAAGGGAAAAATGATGGAAAGAAGGAAGGAAAGAAGGAAGGAAGGGAGGAAGGAAGGTACAGAAATCCAGAGCAGAGAAACCCTTCAAGCCAACCAATGTTCTTATTGCAAGATTGTTGTCTTATGTTACTTGACATTATGAAGGGGTTTGCAATGGAAAGCGTGGGAAAAGACCCTTCACCCCCTTCTTTGTGTCCCACTCTCCCACCTTCTTTCCTGGAGACAGAGACAGCTGTTGTTTGTTCGGAAGAGGAGATCAGAGAAAGGAAGTTCTGTTGTTTGGGAAGGGACAGGAGCAAGAAGGATGCTGGTTCTTGGGTATTACAGAGATCTTCCTGGCTGCATTTGGGCCAAGTGTAAATCTGTCCATGTGAAAAGTGATTGACAAAGGAGTAAGAAGATTAAAGATATTTAAGAACAGAAAAACAACCCATGTCTTCTTAGGAAGTAGGGGTGATTAAAAAAATCAGGATAAAGTTTAAAAGCCCTGCATTTATCAATAGGAAAGCTCCCTGAGAACATGCAGGACTCTTGTCTCCCCTATAAGCCAGAGCCTCTGGTGTGTGTGTGTGTGTGTGTGTGTGTGTGTGTGTGTGTGTGTGTAGAGAATTTGACTCACTTTGAGGAAGGAAGGTAGGAAATACTTGTAAACCTTCCAGATAGAATCTGAACTTGAATCTTGTCAAACAGGTTTCATGTGAGGGAAACAAGGTCAGTCCTTCAGGTAGATGAGGGTCATTTTCCACATCCCTGCTTCAACTCATTTAAGGGTATGAAATGGCTCCTCCAGGCCCCGTGTTCAAACACTCGAAGGCCTGGAGAGAAAGGTCAGTGTTTAAAGCATAAGCTGGAGGACGGAGCTCAGGTCTCCAGAACACACATAGATGCTGGATGGGTGTGGCAGTTGGCCTGCAAGTCTACTCTTGGAAAACAGAGATTGGGGGGATCTCCAGATCAAGCTTGCTGGCAAGACTAGTCATATCAGTGAGCTCTGGGTTTGATTGAAAGACCCTGCCTTTCACTTTGGACCTCAACCTCAGGTTTCCACATGCACTCACATATGGGCCACACACACACACACACACACACACACACACACACACGTGCGTGCCACAGGCACATGTAAAAATGGAAGGAAAAAAGAGAGAAGGGAAGGAAGGAAGGAAGGAAAAGAGGAAGGAAGGGAGGGGGAGGAGGGAGAGAGGGAAGGAGGGACTGAGGGAGGGAGACCTGATCTCTCACTAATGGTGCTGCTTTGAAAGGTTGGGGAAACTTTAAATGGTGAAGACTTGCTGGAGGAAGTTTATTAGCCTTCACTTCCTATCTTCCTCACTCCCTATCCTCCTCACTTCTTGTCCTTCTCACTTCCTGTCCTCCTCACTTCCTGTCTACTACTCCTGCTTCTAGCTGTGGGTTCAGTGTGATGGTTGCTATGTGTTTCTAGGCCCACACCTTTCCCGCCATGATGCACTGTAGCTCCTCCCACTGTAAACCAGGATGAGCACCTTGTCCCACCTTGTCAGGCATTTGGACATAGCAACAGTAATTGGTTTAATACATAAACCAATAGTCAATCTGGGGTCTTTAATTTTACTAACATTAGGAAAATTTATAATCTAGCCATCAGCTAATATTTCTGTTTAAGCCTGTGTGTGTGTGTGTGTGTGTGTGTGTGTGTGTGTGTGTGTGTGTGTGTATGTTATGTATTGTGTGTTTGTGTATATATGTGTTATATGTGTTGTGGTGTGTTAGATGTGTGTTGTGATGTGTGTTAGATGTGCATTGTGGTATGTGTGTTTGTGTGTTGTGTGTGTTGTGTGTGTTATGTCTGTTGTGGTGTGTTTGTGTGGTCTATGTACTTGTAGTGTGGGAGTGTGCACATGTGCGTGTGATCACACGGGAGGCCAGAGGTTGCACACTGAGTCCATCTTCATATTTTTGTGGCAGGTCTCCCTCTGAATTTGAAGCGCAGTGATCTGACTGGCCTGGCTTCTGGATTTCTTGCATCCACTTCCTGATCAACACCAGGGTTATGGATGCCGCCATACTTAGCTTTTTATATGGGTTCTGGGGATCTGAACTCAGGTCCTCCTGAAGCATAGCAGAAGCTTCACTGGCTGAACTGAGTCAGGCGTAAGAGCCTGAGTTTTAGAGAACTTTTTTTTCTGGTGTTAGAGGAGGAAACTGTAGGAAGTAAGGGATCAAGAAGCTGTCCAATTGCTTGGTCATTATGCCCTCCAGAAGTAGATTTAAATCTACTCCTTCCCCGGCCTGGCTGACATTTGGAGAGTTCTTTGTGTCTTACTTGAACCAACTGATTCCTACCCAGGAGATCGACTTTTCAAATGCATTGCCAATGCTTGGAGGAAATAAAACCTGTTTTACTAGTTAATGAACATTAGCCCCAGTGGGAACACGGCAATCATTCCTATCACACACGGATGACAGAAAAAATAATTGTTCAAGCAACATCACACAGAAGGCAAAATGCAACTTTCTCTTGACAAGAACATCATCATAGAAAAATAGCCTTTCACTTTTAAAGGGAAAACAAAATTCTAAAAAAGCCTCCTATTGCCTTGCTACCATCCCCTCAAGAGATTTCTTCCTGAGATGATTAAGATGTAACTTTCAGGCTTTTATTCCCACCCAACAAATGTATCATGACAAATGACATTACCCGGGAGCATTTTTCTTAGGGACTTGTGTGTCCCCAAACTCAAAGTCAAAGACACATTTATTTCAGAGCGTGGCCAGAGAAGACCCTCTGATCTTTCTGCCTGCCACCTACCCCAGCGAGCACCTGGATGGGGGTGTCCCACACAGGCCCTGTGTCCTCAGCAAAGCAGCAAGTGCTCAGCATGACATCTCTCAGCTCAGGGGGTTTTGATCTACAGAATGCCCGAAAGGTTTGCTGGGGGACCTGGTTAAATTTGTTTGGTAGTGAAATGAGAGCAGCTGAAACCTATTACAGGGGAAAGGAAGGGGCAGAGGAGGGTGTCCTTGGGATGCAGTGCAGAGGGTGACAGGCTGAGCTCACAGAGTGCCATGCAGCCTTCCTTTCTGTCTCATGTTCTTTTGCATAGCTAATGAAGAAGATGATAAAATAATTCCTAGAAGAAGCTAGCATCTTCATTGTGAGAATTCTATCAGAGAACATTTTTTTTATGTTATGGCCACATTTTGTATGTGTGGCTTATGTGTGCAAATACATCTGTGTGTGCAGAGGCCAGAGGTTGACATTGGGTGTCGTTCTCAATTATTCTCTACCTGATTCTTTGAGACAAGATCTCTAACTGAACTTGAAGCTTGCATTTTGGCTAGGCTGGCTGGGCCGTGATCTCTAGGGCCTCCGCTGGCTCTTCAGCTCTGGGGTTTCAGACATAAACAGATGCCCAGCTTTTTACGTGGGTTCTGGGGAATCCAAACAGAGGTCTTCATACTTGTCAGGTAAGCATTTGACTAACTGAGTCATTTCTCTAGCACAGACAGAATTTTCTGTCCTGACTGGCTCCACGGCTGTTTAGTTCCAAATAAACACATAGAGACTTATATTAATCATACACTGTTTGGCTGATGGCTCAGGCTTCTTATTGGCTAGCTCTCTCTTAATTAGTAACCCATTTCTATTACTCTGTGAATCTCTACCGGATCTTGGCTTTCCAGTGATGTTTGGTTCTCTTGCTTCCTGACTGCTCCTACTATCCCTGTTTGGATTTCCTGCCTGACCAAATCCTGCCTGTCCATTGGCTGAAACAGCTTTATTCATCAACCAATAAGAAACATATATTCACAGCATACAGAAGGATATCCCTCATCACCCCAGCCCCGATCACTCATCTTAAAAGACAAACCATTTGTTTTTATGTAATTTTCCTGCTTGCCAAAAACCAGTTTACCAAAGAGGTTCTGCATGCAGCCTTGTCACTCAGATCTAATGCCAGCAGGCACGTGGTTGGCAGCTAGAGCATGGCTGGTTAAGCTGGGCACTGTTCATCACGTTTGTGAGATGTGTGAGACCATCAACTCCACTTCTGCCTGAAGCATGGCGTTCTAGGAAAGCGATGCACATTTATCTTTAAACGTAAGAGCGATATCGGCTGTGATAACCCTGCTGTTATTTCTCTCTTTCCACAGCTCTCTTTTGCACCCTCTAGGAGGAAAGTTTTCAAATACATTTGTCAAGAGATTGACAAGAGATGCTTCCTTCCTGTTTCATTTGTAACGTAGCACTTCCCTCATCTTATTATCTTCTAAGTGCGGCCTCAAAACAGTGACGCCCTCTTGACAGTGAGAAAATGTAGTTACTGTGATTTGGGTGGGAGTCTGTGACCACCCATCTTACAGATTGCAAACCTGCTCATTTGTGAAACCCTCCTGCCCCCCCCCAACCAGGAAACTGGATTTTTCCAGTTAACCTTTCTCGAGCCGAAAGCAGTCCTCTTATTTATCTTACTGTCTCCCTGTCAGAACGAGGCAGACAGTTTGCTGGTGGTGCATTAGCATGCCCTGCCTGGTGGGAGCTGGTGGGATGTGAAGGGTGTCCAGGTTGGGGCTGCCCATGGTGAGAATCTCTGTGGGTGCCACTGCGAGAGCCAGATGTTCTGATGGACAATACTCAGATCTTTGAGGTTTCTGCTTCCTGGTCACTCTTGCAGGGAAGCCTTTCCCAGCCCAGCAAATGTAATGTCTCTGCTCTATAATCCACAGCTGCTGTGGATCCATGCTGACCTTTTGCAACATCTGTCAAATTCTCAAAGGCCGTAAGCTCTGTGAGGGGCAGCTTTTCTCTATTGCTTATGCCTGACTTTCATGCATTTCACCCAGCACCTTACTGCTTAATCCTGTGTGCCCCAAGAGTATATTCTTCCTCCATCCCTTCATTCCCTTCCCCTCCTCTCCCCTTCCCCTCTCCCTACAATAGCCTTCAACAGTCTTGCTATGCAGCCACGATTGATCTCAAACTCAAGACCTTGCCCCAGTGGGACTGGAGGACTGTGCCACCACATCCTTCTTGTTTCCTCTCTGGCTGTGGCATTTGCATCCGGGTTCCTCCAGGTTTTCTTGTTATCAAACACAAGCTAATAAAAGCATGCACGCACGCACGCCGTAGTTTGGGATTTCATGAGTTTCGCAATACACAAAGGAGCCTGACACTTAGCCAGCCCATCTCAGATGATCGCCAGCATCGAGGGGAACATGAGGTATATCCTTCATGCCTGGGAGGGAAGTGTGTTTTGCAAGTAGCAATATTCTGCAGGCCATAATGCTCAATACCAGCCACGGTTAGATGTCGGTAGCAAGTGGTAATTAGAGTTCAGAGGTTTCCATCTGAGACAGTACCTTTGCGCTCCCACATTTGGACCTTGAAGGAAAGGGTCTGCCTGCATTAACATTGGGCCTACTTTTTAATCATGTTTGCTCATGGAATTATGGTTAGTGGCCTGCAGTGAAAGAATTTGGGGAGTTGCAGTTTATGTGTTTCTGGATCTAAAAGCAAACTAATAAGAAAAACTGCCATTTCTGAGACTGCAGACACAGCTAATGGCTTGAAAAGCTTTGGCGTCCTGCCTGGGCGTTGCCCTTACTGAGGTTAAGTGCCTTCCTCCTGAGGGGAAGGAGGATCCCTTTTCTGGTGGAGGCACTGGCCTGTTTTTGTCCTCCCCATTCTGCCCCACATCTTTGGGGAGCACACGGCTGTCTTTCGGCATCTGGCAGCTTCTACCAGCAAGGTTGGGAAGCAGCAGGGTGAGAGGTAGCATGGATGGGAAGTAACCATAGTTACTAGGATATGATCTTTATCTCCTAATGTGGGTGGGGGAGGAAACCGGTCTGTTCAAATGGAAGGTTGTGACCTTAGGGACCAGATCAATGGTCCAGCTGTTAAGAGCACTTGCTGCTCTCCTAGAGGATGGGAATTTCATCCCAAGTTCACATGTGGGGCAACTCACAATGCCTTTAACTCCAGCTCCAGGGTCCAATGCCCTCTTCTGGTCTCCCTGACACTCACACACACGTCACACACACACACACACACACACACACTCACACACACGTGACACACACACACTCACACACACTCACTCACACACACTCACACACATGTGACACACACACTCACACACACACTCACACACACACACTCACACACTCACTCACACACACTCACACACACACACTCTCACACACACACTCACACACACACTCACACACATACACACACACTCACACACACACACTCACACACACTCACACACACACACCACACTCACACACCACACTCACACACACACTCACACACACACTCACACACACTCACACACACACACACACACACACACACACACACACACACACACCATTTTATGTGCACATGAGTGGTCCTTGAAAGAGAGAGGTTGTAAGAATAGAAACAAGCTGTCCCTCCCTCCATCCTAACATAAGTGAGGAACCTGCCTGACTGCATTTTGAAGGCAGGAGCCTTTATGCTCTATTGTCAAAACTAAGTTTCCATTTGAGTTGCTCTCTGTAACCCTAACCCTTTCCCAGCCCATGACCTTGACTTGCTTTTGAGAATACTCTTTACCCTCCCTGAACCATCCCTAATCACATGATGAACACATGATTTTGGGGGGTTGGGTTCTTTTCTGAATTTTCTTATTGCCCCATTGTCTGTTGTCCCTCTTATGTAATGTCCGTTTACAACTACTCCTTAAAAGGGGTTCAAGAGGCTGGGCGGTAATGGTGCACACCTTCAATCCTGGCACTTGGGAGGCGAAGGCTGGTGCATCTCTCTGAGTTTGAGGCCAGCCTGATCTACAGAGTGAGTTCCAGGACAGCCAGAGCTGTTACACAGAGAAACCCTGTTTTGAAAAGCCATCCCCCCAAAAAAAAAGAGGAGGGGGGAGAAGTAGATTTGGGGCTGCTTCCTTCACCAGGCTTAGGAGGTGGTTGCTGGCCCGCACTTGGGTGACCTCAAAAAAAAAAAAAAAAAAAAAAAAAATCAAGCTTCGGCTTAAATTGAGGCGGAGGCCTTGTTCTTGCTGTTGGGATTAACAAAGGCCAGGGAGGTAGGAGTGGAGGAAGGGGTCCAGGGCTATGGAGCGTCCCCAGTTTCATCCTGAGCTGTGTACTGAAGTGCAGAGCTGACTTTCAGCGTTACTATTCATCAATAATTAAGTCAGGCAGTTATTTCATCTCCCCCAGCCTTTCCCAGGGTCCCCTGCAGCAGTCACTCTGCTGTGACAAGCAGGGTGTGTGTGTGTGTGTGTGTGTGTGTGTGTGTGTGGCTTCCTCTCAGAAAGACAGAGACACACAGAGCAAGCATCCATCTGTTTTGTGAGGAGGGAATGACGGGGACCGCTTTAGTGAGGTGGGAGGTCACACAAGCCTCCTGGATTGCCATGTTCTTCCTGTGCGGTGGCATTTGGACTCTTCACTAGAGACCATCAATTTCTTGCAGGTATGAATTTTATAGCAAAGCTAATTTCATTTCGCAGCTCAGGCCTGGCTCTTTGGATCTCCGGAGGCCTTTGCGAGCAGCTTACCACCCTTTGGACCACTCCCTTTGCTCACAAAGTCTGCTGGCTTCTCGGGCTCACAAGAGAAACTTGGGCTAAAGCTAGTGGGAGGGAATTCAGGTCATTAAAAAGTATATAATTATTTTGGTTGTCTTAAGCAGCGTTTATCAACATGTAGCTTCACGGTGTTAGCCTAGTCCATTTTTTTTTCTTGCAATAAACAATAAACACTGTCATTCAGCTGCACTAGTAGTTTCTCCTTTGGGGTCTAATGTACTTTGCTAGATTGGCACAAATAATAAATAGCTCAAGCAGGCCGTCGTTCCCTCGTTTAATTTCACTTCCGAATGTCCGTGCAATCTCCGCTTAGCACAAGGAAAGGGTTTGTGTTTGTAAAAGCTGTACTCTAAGATGCCGTGTGCCTGCTGGCCCATGTCTCTTTAAGACTTTCTAAGTATATATGTGAGTGTGCGGCTAACCTTGCTTCTGTGCATCTGTGGCAAGATTAGCTTGTATCAAACAGGAGACTTAAAAGCCCACGTAAGGAGCACTGCTGTCTGCTGACCTGCTCCTCTTTTCCTTCTTTTGAGACAGGGTTTCTCTGTGTAACAGCTCTGCCTGTCCTTGGAAGACTGCGCTGACCCCATACTCACAGAGATCCACCTGCCTCTGCTTTCCCGAGTGCTGGGATTAAAGGTGTGTGCCACCACACCTGGCCTTAGAAAGATTTTTAAAAATTAATGTGTGTATGTGCATATGTATGTACACACATGTGTGCAGGTGCCTTCAGAGTCCAGAAGAGGGCACTGGAGATCCTTAGCTGGGGTTACTGGCAGCTGTGAGCCACTCATGAGCCCTGGGAACTGGACTCAGTTGCCGTGAGAGCAGGGCACACTCTTAACCATTGAGCCATTTCTCCAGCCCCACAGACACCTCTAAAATAGCAGTATCCTAATTTCTGATGTCCATGGAAATCCATGGAAGAAAGAAATTGGGGGGAAAAAGCTGATTCTCTCACTGAATGGATGAATAAACTAAATGCTCTATTTCTACTTGAACAATTTTTGTATACTATCCTGGTAAATGTAACACTTATTTTTTTCAAGTATATTGTGTGATGATATTTTGATCACACTCTGATGCTCCTGAGACTGCAATAAAATTTGCTTTGAATCAGAGGGGGGGATCTAGCTATGAGCTGACCAAAATTAACCATAGAGGTTTTGGAAGACTGAGGACACACAGAAAGACAGGAAGTAGTAGGGCAGGGCCGTGTCAGCATTTTAGGATGGGGGAATGGTTGCATCTCCACCATGTCTCTGATCATTTAGGTTTTTCCTCGATATCTGACTCTTGAGTTTTTATTGGTAAAGAATGATTAGATAAATGCATCCACATATACTGGACTTTTAAAAGTATTTGTGTGTGCATGCATGCATGCATGGTCATGTTTAGGAGTGTGGTGCATGTATGCTACAAAGAGCATATGGAGGGTAGAGGAAAGCCTTGGGTGTCAGCCTTTTTTTTTTTTTTTTTTTGACACAGTCCTGTTACGTGCAGGTTTTTCCCCTGCCGCCAGTCTGGTCCCACTCTTTTTTCCTCC